>OY982583.1:15801421-16489014 GCA_963859945.1 Euplagia quadripunctaria
CCCCGAAGTTTGCCGAGAAGTGCGGGGTGGCGGGAAGGGTTAAAGCCTCCGTTAACCTCACTCACTCGGCGAAAAGCAATGCAAGAATTGCTTCACTGCCGGATGTCTGTGAGGCCGTGGTATCACTCCGGTCGAGCCGGCCTATACGTGCCGAAGCATGGCTCTCCCATTGTTCACCTTTCTCTCAACCAATCAGGAGTTAGCCACCTTTCATCCAGAAAAAGAGAGAGATCCCTCTTTTCGAATCATAGAAAAATAACTCTTATGCGAGCAAAGCCACGAGCAATAGCTAGCTATCACATAAACTAAGTCATCATCTGTAATGATTCGTAACTCAACAAAACATTCCAATTGCCAGCATACCAAACATATTATTACATAAACACAAATATTACTGTTTATTGTATAAACAAATGGCTACCGGAAAGGTGCATCAATGTAATAGCGAACATTTCAAATAATATTTCAACTAATTCATTCATTAAATTATTTTCTACATTTATTATTTTCTTACTCGGTTTTTGCAGTCTACAGATACTGAGATAGTTGCACTTTAGCATTACCTTGCTACATTAAGCGTGTTCAGATTGAAGTTTCGAAAATCATTAAAATGGGGCTCAAGACATTTTTACTTTGTTTATAACGCACTACGGAAAGGAGAATTGGTAGAGGGCAATGTTTCCGTATTTAGACTCAAAAACGTCCATCATCCGATCAGATAAGGCTGGCTTGTGGAGCCTGAAGCACAGAAGCCTCCTAGAGCGTTCACTGGCTTCTAGGAGCGACCTCGCCCGGTATTTGGCCACTCACTCACACTCTAGGTTAACGTGGGCTGTTTCCTCAGCGTTGAGACATCCTTAGCATAGAGGGCTGTCCGTCGCTGGTTGAGGGCATTTTCCCGCAACGGGTGGAGCACGTACCCCCGTCGATGGCCCCCTTGGCCGGAGACGACGGGGAGAACGAGGAGGATGGTGTTCCGCCTGTCACGGAGGCGGAGGTAGGGGCGGCTGTTCTACGGATCCGTTCCAAGAACACCGCCCCCGGGCCAGATGGGATCCCTGCCCGAGTGTTGGCCCTGGCCCTCGACCATATGTCCGACCGCCTCAGGGAGGTGTTCGACGCTAGCTTGGCGTCCGGACGCTTTCCTGACTGCTGGAAGAGCGGGAAGCTGGTACTTTTAAAGAAGCCGGGACGGCCTACCGACTCGGTTGCGGCCTACAGGCCCATCGTGTTGCTGGACGAGGCGGGTAAATTGTTTGAGAGGATGCTCTCTGCCCGCATCGTCCGGCACTTGTGCGAGGTCGGCCCCGATTTGTCGGACGCCCAATTCGGTTTTCGAGCGGGGCGTTCGACAATCGGTGCCGTTTTGCGCCTGAGGGCCGTGACCGAAGAGGTAGTGAGCTGTGGCGGCGTGCTGTTGGCGGTGTCGTTGGACATCGCCAACGCGTTCAATAGTCTGCCATTCAGCTGCATCAGGGAAGCACTCCACTATCACGGAGTGCCAGGGTACCTGAGGCGGCTAGTGGCAGACTATTTAGAGGAGCGTACCGTCATGTACGAGGACCGAGATGGAGTTTTGAGTCGTCGGCCCATGTCGTGCGGTGTTCCGGAGGGGTCTGTCCTTGGACCACTCCTGTGGAACATGGGGTACGACTGGGCCCTTCGAGGCGACTTCCCCCCCGGGCTCGGCGTAATCTGTTACGCCGATGACACGTTGGTGACGGCCCGGGGGGTGAACTTTCAGGAGGCGGCGCGCCTGGCCACCAGGGGAGTCTCCCTGGTGGTCGGGCGCATCGAGGCGCTGGGTTTACGGGTGGCCCTGGATAAGACAGAGGCCCTTTTATTTCATGGGCCCCGTCGTGGTCCACCCCCTGGCGCCTCTATCGAGGTCAACTCGGTCCTCGTACCGGTTCGGGCCCACATAAAGTATTTGGGCCTGATCCTTGACGGAAGGTGGCGCTTCGACGAGCACTTCCAGCAGCTTGCTTCCAGGCTGGTCGGCGCTGCGTCCGCCCTTGGGCGACTCTTGCCCAATTTGGGTGGACCCAGCGTAGCTACGAGGCGGCTCTAAACGGGGGTTGTCCGGTCAATGGCACTCTACGGTGCACCAGTGTGGGCGGAGGCTCTGACCGCCCAGAATAGGGCGCGCCTCTGGCGCCCTCAGAGGTTTATGGTGGTTAGAGCCATACGCGGATACCGCACCGTATCGACGGAGGCGGCGTGCGCGTTGGCTGGGACTCCCCCGTGGGATTTGGAGGCGGAAGTGCTCGCCGAAGTATATCGGCGAACGGCTGAGTTCCGGGCGGGAAGTGGCAGTCGGCCCCCGCCCGAAGAGGTACGCGAATGGCGTAACGCCACTCGCCGAGCCACCATGGCTCGTTGGTCGTCCCGGCTGGAGGCTCCACGTGCTGGCTTTGCCGCTGTGGAGGCGATCCAGCCGGTCATCATCGAGTGGGCAGGGCGGCAGCACGGGACCCTTTCCTTCCGACTGACGCAGGTTCTTTCCGGGCACGGCTGCTTCGGGAAGTACCTGCACTCGGTCGCTAGGAGGGAATTGAGTCCTGCCTGTCACCACTGCGATTGCAGTGAGGACTCGGCTCAGCACACGCTGGCGGTCTGCTCTGCTTGGGCAACGCAGCGCCGGGCCCTCACTGCAGTCATCGGAGAGGATCTCTCGCTACCGGCCGTCATACGCTTCATGGCCGGTAGCGACAGGAATTTTGCCGCGGTCGCGACCTTCTGTGAGGAAGTCATCTCACAGAAGGAGGCGGCGAAAAGGGTCCGGGAGGATGACCTCCACTCGGACTTAATTCGCCGCCGGCGAACCGGGCGGCGGAGGCGCGCTTACCAGCGCCTCATGCCGCCCTGAGTGTGGTCGCGGGTGGACGGGACGGGTTTTCCCCTCCACCCGCTACAGTGGCCCCCCGCGAGGAGGCGACGTCCGCGTGTGCCTGGACGTCGCCTAATTGAGAAGTTCTAAGTTTTTACCCGGAGGTGGTGCCCGCGCTTTGCGGGCAAGCGCCAGGGGGGGTCCGGATGTCTTAATAAAAGCTGTTCCCGGATCCCTCTTACTTAAGGCGCAGTACGGCACACCGTGTGGTTTTAGTCGGTTCGATTCCGACACACCAACCCACCGAAAACCCCGGTGGGGTGACGGCCCGAGGGGGTTTCCACACGCACAAAAAAAAAAAAAAATAATAATAAAAAAAAAAAAAAAAAAAAAAAGAGGGCTGTCCGTCGCATTGATGGTTGAGTTGGTTGAAAGGTAGTGGCAGCAATGTAGTTAGACCCGCCAATGGCTTGTCTCGCGTGAATGTTGATTTATGCCCGGTTCCTATAATCAAGATTCAAGATTCCTATAATTCGTTTTTTTTACGGACTGTAAATTTTTGTTGAATTTTCAATGAAAAGTTTATCGTGAATGAGGAATAAACATCAATCCATCCATCCTCACAAACATTCACTTTTATAATATTAGTTGATGCACCTACAGTACAATGGCGACTTAATGTCTTAGGCATTCTCTGGCTGTCAACCTTCGGGTGATGCAGAAAAAACAAAAAGTAGATGCATTCTTAACATAAAAAAAATGATAATTTTGTACAAACTAAGCGATACTTAAATGTAGTAGGTATACCTACAGGCCCTACAGCGTTAAATTAGTTTTAGCCATGAATTTTTGTCAGACATTATATTTTATGCGAGGCTATTACTGTCAACTACAGAACTTCTCCTTGATGCAGTTAAAGATTTTTATAATTCAGACAATCGACATGTCCATCGCGTTTTCACATATCATAAGATTATTAAATAATATCTAAGGCTACGTAATAGAAACCTTGAATAAGATAGAAATGAATTCGTCATAGTAACGTGTATATTAATTTGAATGTTGAACAACATAAAGATATTTTATGGTTTACGGTGCTGTAAAAATGAAACTACATGTGTTCCGATGGAATTTTCTATTTCTGTTTCATGATATACTAGAAGTTTGTTTAGAAAACTTCATTTCCGATTGGCTATCTACCGAAATCATCATCATTTTCCTGGACTTTTCCCAATTGTTATTCGGGTCGGAGCAATGTGAATTATTGCCAAGTGTTTTGGCTGGTTCCGTTTATGGCCTGCCTGACGTCAACCCTTCTTGGGAATCTTTATGAGACGGGAAAGAAGGAAGAAAGTAAATTTGTTTAAGAAAAATGGATAGGGTAAGGGATACCGCAAGTCTCGGATGGGGAACGGGACTGAGGCTGCAATAGCTCTCAGAAACCGGGGTCGCGTAACCGAATGTCCTGTACTTCCTGTGACTGGAGAAGCCACTAGAACAGGAACACCAGCTGGCCAGTCCCAAAATCATGAATCTAAAAATAGTCGGCACAATAGACATAGTAATTAATGTAATTATTAACTTTAACTTAGAAAAAAAAACACTTAAAAATGTGTAACTCACATGCCTACCGAATAGGTGTCTGGTTCAGCATCTGCTGATGCTGAGGTAGTCAGGAAATATAGGAAGTTTGTGGTTTGAACTATTTATTGATAGTATAGCATAAAGATGGGCTAATTTTTATACATTTTTTTTCTCTTTAAAAGACAACTCCCCGCATTAGGAATATTCCTGTGGGGCTTCACAAACGTATAAACAACGAACACAAAGAACACCCAGACTCGGGATGACTATTTGAGGACCACACAAATGTTTGTGCCATGTGGGATTTGAACCCACAACACTCGGCGCGGCGTAGTGGCGATAAGACCACTTAACAGAAATTCTGGAGAGACAGTCTGGTTGAACAGAAACTCCTATGTAGGTATATAAAACTAGCCGTCCCCGCAGTTTTACCTGCGTATATGGTCACTGCTCCGCTCCTATTGGTCTTAGCATGATGATACATAGCCTTCCCCGAGAAATAGGCTATCTAACACTGAAATAATTTTTCAAATTGGACCAGTAGTTCTTGATATTAGCGCGTTCAAGCAAACAAACAAACTTTTCAGCATTATATGTTAGTATAAAGGTATGGATATAGGTCTGGTTGTAAATTATAAAATATTTTATAAACATAGGAATTTCTGTTACTGTATGTGAGCAGCATCGTCAGAGCCCCAAGGAAGAGATAAGATTGCCAACACACATTTACATTACAAAGACATATAACCACCTATAACCACTTACCATCAGACAAGACGGCCTAAGAAATTAGCCGACCTTTATGCTATACTATCAATAAATAGTAACATCCACAAACGTCCTATAGTTCCTCAATACCTTGACATATAAACACTATTTAATTAATTATATTAACCTTCGCATTGCTACAAATGAACTAATATTAGTGATGTGTTCCGTTAACTGAACAATCAATACTCCCATTTGTTATGTAATTTAATTATGTAATACGCGTGCAATGTATATAAGCGTAAGTCCTGCGTTAAGTTTTCCTTATGCCTTTCCTAATTTTTTCTTTCATAAGAACCTTCTCCTGACAATAACAAACACAAAAAAAAAGTATGAGTGAAATCGGTCCAGCCGTTCACGCGTGATGCCGTGACCAAGGGGAATAGGGATTCATTGTTATATATATACATATATATATTACAAAATGGCTTATGATGTATATATTATTACGTGAATTCTTTGAACGAATTTTTAAGAAAATCTTGCTAACAAAGGAACGTGATATTTAGAATAATTAAAGTTTATTTGTATATAAAAGAAGTGCAGAAAGCTAAAATTTATAAACAACTAGCAACGCATGAAAATCCGATCAGTAGTTTTTCAGTTTATCGCGAACAGACAGACAAACACGGCGGGGGACTTTGTTTTATAATATGTAGTGATATGCAGATACCATCTGAGTTCCGTCGCTAATTCATTAATATATTTTGTAATTAGTGCCTCCTATGTTCAGGACCTTTGGTGTCCAGGGCCCCCTCAAGGTGGGGGCAGGTGGCATTTTGCCCGCTCTGCCATCCTATTGTTACGCCACTGGTGATATGAGTTACAAAAATAAAAACTACGTGAAAACGTCTTCAACAAGTTATACAAGTCCAGTACATATGTATGTTGGCCTATCATGATACGTAAAGTCTATGTACAATGGCAGTTCACGTTATATTGCCCAGTGAAATAAACATAACAAATTATGGTCGAAAATTTACCACCAGGCGTTCTCTAGTAAGTAATTAATCGTGTACATGATGAATATTGCACTAAAGAATATTGCACAATGAAATCGTCGCAGTCGTAGAAAAAGGTCGTAGGTATTTGATTTTTTTGACGATTTTTGTTTTTTGATATTTTACATATCATAAACTGCAAACAATATACTTTATCATAAAACAAAACATTTTTCAAAGCCCATACGCACAGTAACATTTTCAGATTTCATTAAAAGAGACAGCCGTTTTCAAAATATTACGCAAAACATCATTTGAAAACTTTAAAGTTAAAAATGAAATCCGTCGACGTACGACGACGACGAAATGTTTATTAGTCTGTAACAATAGTCAATCCAACAAAAATGGTAGTCACGAGTGGTACACTGATGGGTCTAAAAAAGGCCTTGATGGAGAAGGGTGTGGAATTTACGGAGAGAGGCCAAAATTCAGATGGAGCGCCAATCTGGGAGCAGAGCTGGGTGGAGATCAAACTTGAGAGAAGAGTGAAAAATCAACACATCTACATCAACTCAGACAGACAAGCGGCGCTATACAATTTTGAGACTAGCTCAAAGCTAATACAAAATTGCAAGGAAAACCTGAACACGCTGGGGCAATCAAACGAAATTACATTAAGATGGGTACCAGGCCATTCAGGAATCGATGGCAACGAAAAAGCCGATGAACTCGCCAAAGCCGGTGCAGCCAACCGACAGCATGGCCCAGAACCATTCTGCGGCATCAGCAAACATCGAGCATATTCAATCATAAACGCTCAAAATACATCATTGGCTATGAAGAGATGGAAAAACCACGACTGGTCTAAGACACTCCAAGGCCTTTATAAAGGGCTATGATAATAAAGTATCCAAAGAACTTTTAGAGCTCAAAAGATATAAAACCTGGGCAGTAACAAGAGTCCTAACCGGACACTGCAAACTGAACAAACATATGTTCACCCTAAAACTGGGCGAGAACACAATATGCAAATTCTGTCAAGAGGCAGAGGAAACTGCAATGCATATTCTATGCTCTTGTGGCCCACTAATGCGGCACCGAAGTATTAACCTAGGGTTGCACATCATGCAACCGCAGGAAATACAGACAGTCACTGCTGAAAGGATCTGGAGGTTTCTCGAAGCCATAAGTCTGAGCAGTGAGCTGTAAAGTAAAAAGTGCGCTACAAAAGACTAGAAATGGTCGAGGTGGCACTAAGCACTTAAACAATAATAATAATCTGTAACGCTTTTACGCCTTAACTGCTCAACCGATCATCACAAAATTTTGCGTACACGTTGTCAGGGGCACAGAAAAAAATAGAGGGTATCTTTCAACCAGAAAAAATACTGATGATACTTCCCAAGAGATAGAAAAACAACTTCTTTTAGGCGAACGAAGCCACGTGCAAAAGCTAGTAATTAATAAAAAGGATGTGCGCATAACTAGAGGATATACGGAGAATCAAGGTTGAGAGCAGGCTTTCATTCAGAAGTTAATTAGATTAAAATGGATGATTTATATGCATGTCTACATATTAAAGTCTTTTTTTGTGAGTTACAACAAAAATAAAAAACTGTCAGTCGTAGAACTGTATGTCAGAAGTCAAAACAGTGTACCTGAATACCGTCAAGTGAGTCCTGTGCATTTTCCCCAGACCAAAAGTATCCGACGTGCCACAGAAGTTTTCACTTAAAAAAACTGTCAGACGTAGGACCACACGCCAGAAATGAAAACACATACATATATATACACATATACAAACACATCTGTATAAATGTTATCTGAGCGTGACGGTCACACGAGTTCAGTGCTTTTTCCCCATGCCAAAAGTGCCCAAAGCGTCTAAAGAAGTTTCCACTTCAAAAAAAACTATTAAATAAGGTTCCTTAATTCTCTTTAAATTCTTTGAAGGAAAAGGTTTTCACTAAGATGTGTGAGTTTTCATGGTGATCGGTCAAACGGTGTCGGAGTTTATTGATCTCAACTGGGCATCCATTATATACTGTATGTATCTAGCTCTATTATCTCTATCTCTATATCTTGAGAAAATGAAAATATCTCTAAGCGTGTGCGAAAATATATTTAAGAGTCGTATACATAGTAGACCACCTAGATAAACAACATGAAAATTATGATAATTGAGAAAAAATCGTAATTTATAAAACAGAAAATATTAACTTCAACATTTACTAATAAAGCTAATATGGAGGAGGCTGACATTCATGGAGGAGGCTGACATGAATGAAACTGTAGTTACTAATTACAATAGGATATTTATGGGTAATCCGGATTCGTACGGACATATCCGTATACAAATATTAAGAATCAAAATTACAAAAGTGGACATGAGTATCTACATGATTAAATCATGAAAGATTTTTGTATTAAAAATATATTTAAAGAGAAGCTTTTATAAAATGTTTTTTTTACATTTAAATATTTTAATTTTTTTATTTATTTATAGCCATCCAAACTAAACGTGTGTGTAAAATTTCAGCATAATCGGTTGAGGATAACTGCTTTAAAATTCAGTTGCAAGATTTGACTAGAACAAATAAAATATTGCAAGTTAAATAAAACCTGCATCGTTTGCGAGCGTCAATACACGTGACTTTCGTGTACCTTGGCTGTCCGTGACTAATTAATGAGGACGCGTGTTGATTTGAGATCTGCAAAATACACCACACTAACTCCTCGGGCGACATTTGAATGACAACTGGGTGGTGTGGACAAGACAAAAGTCATAGTCATACCTCCTGAAAGTAGGGTGAGGTGTCTCCGCGACATTTACCCTAGTGAATACATGGCTTTATTGATTTTTAAATGAGACAGAACATCTGATGATGATTTAAAAAAAAACGAAATGCTCCATATCCCAGCACACTGTGTGTCAGCTACAGCGCGGTCCAATAAACCAGCACCGCAATGCACTCGAATCAGATTTGAATGGTCGGGAATTTATGTACCGTGTTATAGTGTTCACCTTGATTTGTGTATACCTTATGTATGTATGGGACTTTTGCTCTGGAGCTCTGCCTTCTTGAAGCTTTGGATTAGTTTAATATTATTTTATAGGCTGGCAATGATTCCGTAGTCAGTAGTAGTAGTAGGAATAGCCAGAATAATAGTTTTCTAAAAATAACATTATTCTAGATGTTAAGAAGATCTCTAGAGCCAAAACATACTCAAAGTTTAACTTGTCTATTGGTGATCCGAACCAACAGAATAATACAAGAAAAGAGAATGGATTACTAGTTTTTTTTTCTTTTTATAACTTAAGACACCTGACACACGGTCTGATCCCAAATTAGGCAGAGGCAGTACTATGGTAACCGAACAGCTGATAAACATACTTAATATTGTTTATTAATATCAATTATTTGTCCCAGTTGGGAATTGAACCCACGACCTCCGGTTCAGCAGTTAGGATCCCAGCCCACTAGGCCAATCGGGCCTGCCAGTTGTTTTTGCAGGCATGTTTTTTTGGGCATAACAAAACGATGAGTGAAGAGCGAATGGTTAAAGGAATTGATAAGGCTCTATTGAGTGAGCGAGTTGGTGCGGGTAGGCCCCGAAAGATGTATACTGACCAGATCGACAGTATACTAAAGAAAAGGCGAGTTAAAGACCGACGAGTGTGTATGAAAGGTCTGATGAATGTAGAAGAGGCGCGAGCTGTATGTCAGGATCGTGGCAAATGGCGTTCTAACGTCTCTGCCTACCCCGAACGGTATTAAGGCGTGAGCAATTATGTTTGTATATATGTATTTGTAGCCAATACACCTCAGGTGACACCACTGGTTATATTTATGGACACCAGTAACCCCTTGACGACAGACGGGACGACCTTGCGAGCTTAGTTGTATAAAATGACTTATGATATTGGATTTTTTGCTTTTAAGTCTACTCGGACTTCCCGCAACAGCCAGTTTGAGTTGCTTACCCTTTCATGCCCGGTTCTTATAATCAAGAAACGATTCGTTTGTAAGCAAAACGGACGGTAAACTTTTAGTTGAAAATTCAACGAATTTTTACCGTCCGTAAACAAAACAAATCGTTTCTTGATTATAGGAACCGGGCATCAATGTACTCCCCATTTCCCCATCTTTAATTCTTGGGAAAATGTGTGTTTAAAACGTCTCTGCCTACCCCTTCGGGGATACAGGGTTGAGTGTTTGTATGTAGTTATTAATGCCTACGAATAAAACACAACACTTAACTACGTACACACGAGAAAAAAATATTTTTAAATCTTTTGAAAAAAAAAATCTTAAATGATAATAGTGAGTATAATTTAACTGCCTGCTCTCATTGCGATTTCATTTCATCATCGTCATTTTATTCCCATTCAACAATAACTCCTATCAATTTGTCAACGATCTTAAATACTGTTTTTACTTTCTTTCTATTTATTCAATCAATTTATTGTATATGTTATTTTCTTGGTAAAATTTTTTTGATCATTACGTAAATAATGCACTATATTGCCAAGTTATATTTAAAGTCTTCAAATTAATTTTCGAAAAAGTTTTAATTTCAACTTTATTATCTTGAAATAAAGTACCATGAAGGTAGAAGGTCGCTGTCACGAAGGAATTAAAAATTATTTTTGCTGTGATGCGACCGGTTGGAAGGACCGGTGAAGAATTTTCACGAGTTGTGATCTTTTCCATAATATATGTAAAACCTACTTTAGAGACTTGTCAAGTCATAACTTAGTAAATGTGCATTAAAATTAGATAATATTTCGATTGAGAGTTTTCATATCTGCGTATATTATCTCGTGTATGTATACCTACTCGAAATTATAATTAAGATATACATATAAGTTTTAACGTTAGGGAATAAAGTATAATTTTGTATGTTCGTGTTGAAACCACGTGCTCAGATTTTCGTCAGTGCCGCATCAGCGATGGTCGTAGCTACTTGTGCCGTGTGACGATTTTCGCGCGCTTTTCCTTACGCGCCAAATATTTTTGCCTTAGTTTCATTTTCGCGATTAATTGTTTAACGCGTAAAAGTGATTAATATTTTTCGAAGATAAAGTGTTGTGTTGAAATTTAACGTAAATAATAAACATTCAAAAAAAGGTTTTATGTGTTTTTCAGTTAACGGTGGTGTGAATATATCAGTAAAGGTTTTTAAATTTAACATTTTTGTGGAATAACGCTAAGCATTTGCCATTTGATTTTTTTGGTTTTATTCTGAATAAAATTGACTTGTATTGGACTTTGATCAATGTCAGCTTTGTCTACACCAATTTATAAAAGTTGTAGAGTTTTGTTTTTCTGAGTAAACACGATAATGTCTAGAACTATGGATGGATTAGCTTTTTTGTTTTAATTCATTCTATAACCCAATCTGTAAGAAGGTTGGCTAATTAATATCACGCTATGACATTTAGGAATGGAGCAGTTTAGTATAGAACTGTAATGGTTTGTTGTTGAAGAAAAGATTTGATCAGACACTTATTCAAATTTCTTTATTTCATAGAAAATCTTAAAAACTGCTTGAAGTCGTTGTTATTTTTTTCAAGTTAAAAATTATAGATCAAAACATTTCACCGCCACAAAAGGTTGCTTTGTCGAAAGTAAAACAAATAATATATAAAAATAAATAGTACCATAATGCAAATAGGTATGATCGCTATCTGCTAGTGGCGATCTTTAGCGGCCTTAATACTTAATAAATTTTATTCCTATAAACATTTTTTGAGGTTGTAAGCGGACCTACATTTTTTTTATAGTAATAAGTTTAAAAAAAAAATACGACTTACTACATAGTAAGCGGGTCCTAGTACGTAGGAAGACTCTTGTGAAAAAGAGGTCTGCAACCATACCCGCAGTAGAAATTTATCACCACTTTGGTAGAATTGGTGAACTGCAATGTTCGGTTGGAAGGAAATGGTTTCCCTGTCGTTGAAGGCTAAACTTGCTATGCCCTACCTAGTGGATTGAGGATCCGAGTAGATATTCCGGATTTTTCTGAAAGTAGGTACAAAATTCGACAAGTTTTAACGCCGGAGATGAAGTTGGTTTTAGTCGTTTGAACTCCGACATCATCAATTAGATATTAGAATTATGATAGATAAAGTTATCACGAATCCACGAACTTTTTTGGCACTGGTAACCCTTGCAAGGCGGACGGGTTTTAAGTTTATTAAATCTTTCAACAAAGGTTTATGAACAAAGGTTTAATTATTTTATTAACAAAAAAATGTTATTGTGTTTTCATTACCGTTTACAAAACCTGTATGAAGCTATTTTTGTTAATCGTATCGGATACTTAAATAAAAACATATCTTATCTTACAAATATTACCATAAATTGTCGTTGTACAAATTCAGCAGAATCAGACCAATACACTGTGTTGTTCAATTATATCGCACGAAATAACTTACAATCAAGAGTTCAAAAACAAATGCAATCTTTCGGTGCGTTCGAGTCTACAATATAACTTTTATTATTAATCAAAACTTAAGCCTCAATCAACATCCTTATCTGAATCCCTCAAGCTAAAAGGGAAAGTTATATTTTGAAGGATTTTACGAAGTAAATATTACATGGAACACAAAAATAAATGCGATTGAACTTCTCCAGAGATCTTCTGAGTCTCTAAAATCGTAAAATCTCGCTAATAAATCTTTATTTTGAAAATAATTGTTTGATTGCTGATTTGTTTCTTTCGTGCTTCTATTGAGTTACATTTGCAAAGTTTCATAACATTTTTTTTGACTCGACTATTTTTTTTTTACGACATAAATGAAAAACAAATCTCAAACTAGAATTAGTCCCGCCCGAATTCAACGACACACACGATAATAAATAGACAAGGAATACCCGGTATGATATCGATTTCCAAAACATTTTCCATCCAACTATTGATGGGTAGAAAACCCGACTTGACAAGGTACCAACATGATTAATTCGATAAAGAAGGTTCCGTCTTAAAGTTATATGTAAATAGAGTTTATTAAAATATATAGGACAGAACAACAGAAAGTTAACAAAGTCGATAGAAGATTAGGCATAGTAAACTTCTGTAATACTGGCGATTACCCAAGAGACACAACACACAACGCTAATGTAATAGACTTGTATTTATGCATATAAATAGGGTCGTCAATGTCCCAGAGAGAAGATTGGGTCGACAGCCCGTTGATGGTACCCCTGTTGTTACAAGTCCTAATTGCTTACCATCAGTCGAAGAGTCTTTATCCTTGGAGGGTGAAAAGTCATAATAAACTTCTTATACTTTAAAATTCGATACAAGTGTGTATTCGAACTGTTATTTAAATAGAAATTTAAATGTAAATAAAGTATTTGACAACTATAAATGACACTAAAATGGACTATTGACGCAATGACGTTGATGATGTTCGAATGTAATTCTCTATTCGTGTACGATTTAATT
The DNA here is from genome assembly GCA_963859945.1 of Euplagia quadripunctaria. Lineage (NCBI taxonomy): Eukaryota > Metazoa > Arthropoda > Insecta > Lepidoptera > Erebidae > Euplagia > Euplagia quadripunctaria. The sequence continues at coordinate 15,815,000 of OY982583.1, forward strand.
CCACAATACGACTGTATGTCGAGTTTGAATTTAAAACAAAATCGAATCAGTTTTGGGAGTAAGCCCCTTCACCTTTCCCTTTTTATTGTTGTTTCAGCGAAACATTTTACATATTTTTGTATACCAAAGTTTGCAGAGCTAATCTAAGTTTGAACATTATGTGATGTGCTAATTCCAAAAAAGAAATAATTACTTCCCAAATGTTTTCTAAATCCTTAGAACTAATAAACGTGTTTCTACTGTAACTAGTTACTGATGGAAGTTGTATTCCTTTGTCCCAAATTTTAACCATTCCATTTATGTAACAAAACGTTGTAACTTTTATTCATTGGACTAGCTTGAGACTTACTCTATTTGAGAGTGAATTGAATCCTTTTTCAAGGTTTACTATTTACATTTTTTAAGTACACAGTTACCTGAATGTTTTCAGTATGGGCAGTATAGACTTTTCATAAAACGACAACGTCATCTTAATACACAACTTTATGCGATAATTAATTATACATTAAACATGTGATGTACATAAATATGGGATGTGGATGTACAATATGAATTAAACTCGACAAGTAAAATTATAGTTAGACAGTTGTAATATTCATATGTAATGACGGATGCATCATATTATGATGTGTTTATGATGGGTTTATGTATCAGTGTTATTGGCAGTAGGTTGATTTGGATATAATTAACAGATTTGGCTACTGGAACTACCTTTAGCAGAACATATTTACTTTTAATGCGGTATTCAACGTTGCCGTGAGTAACTTATTTGGACAGTATAATTAACAGATGCTGGTCATAGATAAACATAAGGAATAGAATAGAAGGATACCTTAGTTTAAGGGTTCTTTCAAAATTTGACTTTGTTATGCTCATTCTCAGTTTAGAAAATTTTGAGAACAATCACATGCGTATTTCAGTTTTCTTAGTATAATCACAGAATACATAATAGTATGTGTAATCACAATTTGAGCACCAGTGCAAGGTTGCAGTAAAATCTCGGAAATCTCGGAAACCTGAATCAGTTTTATTCTGAAAGCTTTTCCCACTCACTCAAGAGTACTCTCACTCCCTCAACATAATAAACTTTTCTCCTATTTCACTACCTTTAGTAAATTCTATTAATAAAAAACATAATAAACGATTTCTATGCGTTTTATTGCGATTAAAAATGGAAGTCTGGTTAGGGCCATTAGCCAAGAGAAGATACTAAAACTTAATTGACATATAATTTATTGTACATAGGCTGCACTAAAAGTATCGGGAATGGAATATTTCCACTATTCCTATCATATTAAAATCTTTTTAATTGAAAACTCCTTGATTTTAAAAATCGAATACCATTTATTTATTTAAAAAAAAGATTCTCGGTCTTCTCACAAGGTCTTCTTAAACTTGTTTAGTCGTTGAGAAAATGGAATTGACTCGAGAAAATTCAAGGGCGATGATTTATTATAACTTTCGAAGCGGTTTAACACAAAACCAGTGTGTTGACCGGATGCTTTCTGCATTTGGTGATGAAGCCCTTTCCAAAACCACAATTTATCACTGGTTTTCTGAATTTCAACGTGGACGTGTCAAGCTCAGTGATGATCCCCGTCAAGGTCGTCCAAAAACTGCAGTCACCCAAGAAAACGTTGATGCTGTGCGTAAGCTGATTGAGGAAGATTGACATGTGACATACCACGAAATTCAAGCAAATTTAGACATGGGCATGAGTCAAATACAAATAATCTTGCATGAACAATTAGGTGTAAAAAAGTTGTTTTCCCGATGGATACCGCATTTGCTCTGTGAAGAGCAAAAAGCGGCTCGCGTTACTTGGTGCGTCAGAACTCTCGAAAGATTCCACGCAGGATCCTCAAATGCTGTATACAACATTGTATCAGGTAACGAATCTTGAATATACGCGTACGAATCCGAAACAAAAAACCAGTCACGAGTTTGGGTGTTCGAAAATGAGTTAAAGCCAACTAAAATTGTTCGTTCACGGAGTGTTGCAAAAAAAATGGTGGCCACGTTTGTCTCCAAAACCGGCCATGTTGCGACTATTCCTCTTGACAAGGACAAAGAACGGTTAATGCAGAATGGTATGCTAGCATTTGTTTGCCACAGATCGTTTTCGAACTCCGTAAAGAGAACTGCAACCGCCGCACCATCCTCCATCACGACAATGCGAGTTCTCACACCGCGCACAGAACAAAAGAGTTTTTAGAGCAAGAAAACATAGAATTATTAGACCATCCGCCGTACAGTCCCGACCTAAGCCCTAATGATTTCTATACTTTCCCTAAAATAAGGAAAAAATTGCGTGGTCAGAGATTTTCATCACCTGAAGAAGCTGTGGACGCCTACAAAACGGCCATTTTGGAGACCCCAACTTCCGAATGGAATGGTTGCTTCAATGATTGGTTCCATCGTATGGAAAATGTGTCAAATTTCGCGGAGAATACTTCGAAAAGCAATAAATACATTTTTAAATAGTAATGTTGTGTCACTTCCTTAATTCCCGAAATTTTCAGTGTAGCCCTCGTATAATAGCTGAAGATCTTTAACATTTTGTTACTATAAAAATGAACTAATACAAAGATGAAAGCATTAGCATAGCATGTACTGCCGCTCCTACATAACGTTTATAGCACGCAAGACGATACTCGCGTTGTGTCAATTGACCTCAATTAAATTAATACTGTTAATCGGTTACTAGGCTTAGCTTATACATATGGATTGGTATCGTCCATCAAGGTTTCAATTGTTGTTGTATTTCAAGGTTTTAATTGTTATTTTTGATACTAGCTGCCCCATGTTCAATTATTTATTCAAACTAATAATTGTTTTATTTTAAAAATAAGTCCTGAGTATTAAAACTCAAAAGCATGGTACCTGAGTCATGGCGATTATCGGGATTATAATCGGGACTTAATTGCGGTAAAATTTATATTGTTTATCTGACTTTTACGTTATCTGACGTTTCGATCAGATTGGAGCAACAAATACAATTATTCTTTGTTGACATATCCTTACGGATTTTATTGATCTTAGTTTAAGGATTCTCATCTGGTATTTTTTTTGTAAAACCTACTAAAAAGGTTATAAAAACTTTTTGTTAAAAGGCTTTGCAAATTAACAAACTGTAGATTCATTTACTTCTACTTCTTATGAGTCGTACCGCACACATCCTCAACGATGCTTTTAATGCTCTGATTATTTTAATTAATAAAATTACTAGCTGCATCCCGCGGTTTCACTCGCGTAAGTGCCCGATGCCGTGGGAATATCAGGATAAAAAGCCTGCCTATGTGTCTATGTGTTAATCCAGGTGTCCAGCTATCTACATACCAAGTTTCATCGCAATGGGTTCATTCGATTTTGCGTGAAAGAGCAACAAACATCCATACATCCTCACAAACTTTCACGTTTATATTGTTAATGGGATTGAAATCATGTTAAGTTGATGATGTCAAACTGAGGAACGATTATACAGAAGAAGTCTTCTTTTATTTAAATACTACGACTAGTATCATCGGGACCTGATGTTAAGGGCCGATCATTTACGACCACACTTGCTTGGAAGATAACATACTCTAATAAGCCATCATGCTCCCTAAAGATTATCCTGTTTTATCTTGGGTGCTATTTAAGCAAAGACTAAAAATAAAATATACTCCGAAGTAGGTTACAATGTAAAAGCAAAACTGAGTAAAAATGAGGAGACCTCCGAATATTGTAGATAGAAAAAATGGGTCGCAAGTAACACTCCCTCATTTTAATATCCATCCATACATATTTATGATATCTTCGGAGCTGATATACTGAAACATATGTGAGAAAATTGCAAACCATACAATCATTACCATATAAAAATACAGCTCAACTGAAATTAGTTACATTAAACCGTAATTTTTTTACATTGTGCATTAGTTAGTCTATATTAAAGATTTTAGTCAAATTCAATAACATTTTGAACGTCAAAAGAGATGATAACTCTGGGTTTTAATAACACACTTTACTAGAAATCTATACTAATATAATAAAACTGAAGAGTTTTTTGTTTGTTTAAACGCGGTAATCTCGATGCACGAAAAATTGTCACGTTCTGCCTGAACCGAGCGTGCAAGCGAGAGCGCGGAACAAGCGATAGAGAGGCACAATCGGCCTAAGCGTTCGGCTTGTGACGCATCTATCTCTCTTCCACTCCATCGGCCGACGCGTCCGAGTAGAAGAGAGACAGCGGCAGCACACAACCTACATGTTAACTGTTTTGTCAACTGTTTATAAAGTGAAGTTAAAAGTTAATGTGGTTTCCATTGCTTATTACAATAAAATTTAAAATTAATGTTTTCAACCAAAGTTTTAAAAATATTGTTTTTACTTATGACGTTATCACGTAAAATTATCGTCCGTAAACCGACTTTACTGACAACCAATTTATGCATTTTTTTTTGTGGATTACGGGACGGCACAGTCAATGGTAATCCTATTATTTTAAAAGGTGACTAGTTTCATTTGTTTTACTAAAAAATAAAAGGATGTAAATTGATTTTTTTCTTAAAAAGACTTTAGTTATCATAGAATAAGGTTTTTTTTGGCTTGCTATGAAAATAGAACACGTGACGTTCATGCATCTTAATATTACTCATGCACGCCTTAGAGTCCTTGATTATATAGTCTTGGAATAACTAAAAGATGTGTAGTGTATTCGTAGTGCACACTTTTGGTTATATTGTGGTATATCTTGGAGTTTTCGCACTATGTCACTTCAAATTTAATTTATTACCAGAAACACACATACAACCGTACACTGAATATTTGTCAATTCACAGTGAAAATTTCAGCAACGGAATTGAAACATTTAATATTTGATATAAAGTACCGATGAAAATCTGTGAAAAGTTTCTCCCTTGGCAGCAATTAAATTCCGTTATGACACTGGAAATTGGCCTCAATTTACATATTGTAATACTTATTAACACTTTACATGGCTTCAATTCAGAAATGTAAAATGAAGAAGATGTGATGTTACTATAATATTTATATATATATCTATATTTAAATAAGTTAGTGAAAATTTAAAGGTCATTACGTAAAAGAATGCATGTTACTAAAGAAATACACGCACTTGTATTTCTTTATAATTATGTTGCTAATAATAGAGGTCTCGATTCTTTAATTTTATAATTTTTATGACTGTGAGCCGAGCTACGTTTAGTATGTTTAAACATCAATATATTCCAGATTTTACACTTTTCGTATAAACCTAGCCTTTGAAAGCTCTAGTCATAAACAAATAATTTAATTACTTACGCATGATTTAAGTTTGTTATATAATTTGTGAAGACGTTGAAGCTAGCAATACACCGTAAATTTCATGATGATGTTTCATTTGTGGCGATCTTGAAACGTAACGACGTTTGTTATTATGTTATTGTATTCAATTGTTCGAAGTAAGCAAAAAGTAAGAAATTTTTGTTATTACTTATAAGAAAAAAAGAATATTCTTGCATTTCAAACATAACACTTAAACATAACATAGGAGTGAAGCGTCCTGCCGCGACGGTGTCAGGCGTCAGTGTGACGCCTGACACACTCCTTGAAATAGGGCCCCCGTCGGTTCCAAAACTAGTCGGGCATCCCCGAAATACAAACGTGAGTAAAACCGTATAGTTTATAATAAACATGAATACCACTCACGAAAGTTTTTATTGTAACAAAAGCAGCAACATAACTGATTTTACAAATGAAAAATGCATTGAAAAACCAAATGAGTAGTGGACAATACAAAAATGCTCGAGCATATAGCGAGACCTTTAAATGAGACGAAACGTAACAAGAAAAGGATTCGTTAAAAATTCAATAGTTGGACAGAGGATACTTGAAACTGTATAAACTAAAACATTGTTCACATCGCAACATATTACTTTACGTTAAAATTGACTAGCCAGTCACCACCTTAAGATATATTATCATTCAAAACGTGATAATTGGATACAAAGAAAATGAGAAAGATGGTACAGACACAAAACTTCCAAAAGCAACACTGACGTAGTAAAGCAAGACCAAGATCAATATAATGATATGCTTTAAAAATGAATACGTTTAGTAAATGTTGCACCAACACGGTTGTTAAAAGATCAATTTCGACGTAAAAGTATCAAGCTCTTCAGCTCTGCGTCCTATATATTTTCAAGTAATCCTTCAGCGCCAAACAATTTAAAGCTATTGATTGATAACCTCTAAAATCGAATGTTCATTCCAGGCCGCAATGGCGTGCCAATTCCAGCGGTTGCATCGTGCTCGACACAAGTGCATTGCTTAATGTACGGTTTTAGATCGCCCACGTGTGTTTGTGTCGATTGCATTCCATAAAGCTTTTAATAAATAAGTCAATTGATTCTGCTTAATGATTTTCTGATCCGCGCAAATTTTCAACTGATCACCTGGATTGGGAAAATGTATCCACATGTTTATTTTACTCCCACTTCCGTGGGACTCCCACTCCTACTACCCAAATTGCTAAGACCTGGCTCTCTCGTCGAGTTCGTTGGCCTGTTATTTAGGTATTTTCAGCCAGGGTTCAGTCCTTAAATCACGAAGGTCTTTACCGTATTGAAATATATAAATACTTAAGATCATTCTTATCATGAGTTCTTTAAGGCAACGACTTTAACAAAGTCCAATGTGTTTTTGGATACCCAATGTTGGTCCAATGTGGTTATAATAACTTCTGCTGAGACTTTTGAATTCATCTGTAAGTTTCAGATATAATACAATGAAGTGGTCAAATAAGCTTTTGTCTTCGCCTATTTGTAATAACATCATCATTCTCCGCGCCTTTTCCCAACTAATTTGGGGTCGGCTTTCAATCTAACTATGAAACGGCCGAACTTTGATATTTTACGTGAAGCGACTGCCATCAGACGTCCACAACCCAAGTACTACGCCTATTTCTAATAACATTTAAACATAAAATTTTATTAATAAACAAATACTCTTGCGTAGCCAATAGTGTAGAACGCGCAGAGTTAATCCTAACTGATGGGGATTAAATGATTTATCCCAATTAAGCTACTTGTAAAACTACATTGAAATTCTGTACCATCTATCATTTTCTATTAGCTAACCTATGTCTAGATTTTAATAATTAGATATCACCTTATGTCGCGCGAAATTCTTGCCCCTAAAAAACGGTTATGAAAAGCCCGTGGCATAATCCATTGATATTAATTATTATCTTTGCTAATTGTCTGAATAGTTGTTAAGTGCCATTTTACGGTTTTAAGTAGTGTTCTAACGATGCAAGAAATAAAAAAGAAAACAAGGACGTAGTGTTTTACCTTTCGCTATATTTCTCAAAGTCAAAAGGTACCTTGTCGGCGACAGAGAAGTGTCTAATAAACAAACAGCAGGTTGATCAAAGCGATCTAATATCTACATTGCAGATATAGCAAAGAGGAGAGAGGTGATGATGGATTGGACATACTTAGCTAATACTCGCTATCACTGTTGTGGAAAGAAAATAACGTCCTTGATAATGCCAATCCCTGTATAAATCGAGATCTACCAGACAAAATGAAATGCACGTTTTATGAGTTTTAAGAATGTTTATTCCGATATCTGAAATAACCATACTCACCTATTAGTTTTGTGTATAGATTTCAAATTTAGACATTTTCCGGTAAAAAATGTTTTTTTATTAACAACTGTTGAAGGTTGAAACGTGTTGTTTATAATAATTCTTCGGTCAACTGTTTAGTTGTCTGAATACGTAGGCGCGTGAGTTATTACCGAAAGGGCTCACTCAGACTTTATTACAAGCAAATCTAAAGAATTTATGTTTGGCAGTTACTCAATAGCAATGTTTCAAAAGCTTTTGTAAATCATAGACTGTTATTATTCGAGTTCATAGCTACAGACATTGTATAAAAAGTAAAGGTTATCAAATACCGGAAAAGTGCGAGTCTGAATCGCGCATTGGGGGTTCCGTAAGCAATCAAACTTGTATGAAGACAGTCCGTCCATCTCGGCAATCTTTTGCGAGAATTTCTAACTTTGCTGTTCTAAAAATACTCTCCCATACATCCATTTACGTCAAAGTCAAATTTCCAACCACAAAATACAAGTTTGTAATCTTATAAAACATTTTTTATTTGATCAACAAATTAACGACTTTCGGGGACATTGCTTCTTACCAAATTTCATAGTTCTAGGTCAATGGGAAGTATAGGTTTTGATTTACCTGCGAAATGTTCAAAGTTTGGTTAAATCTACGGCTTGATATTTTTACAGCTTCAAGGGACCACAGACATAGTATCTTATGTTAATTTCAACTTGATGCCTCCACGTGTTCCTGGGAAAAAGGGTCTTGACAGATAGACAGATAGATGAACAACAAAGTGATGCTATAAGGCTCGCCAATCCAAGTGACTGCGTTTAAGTCAGATTTTCTTAACAGATGAGCATTTCGCTAAGTAGTGAAAAAATAGTACAGGCCACTAGAGTCAACGCCTGTCCTGATAACCCCGCCATTAGATACAAGAACCATTTATGCCCGGTTCCTATATAATCAGGAAACGATTCGTTTTGCTTACGGACGGTAAAACTTTCGTTGAAAATTCAACGAAATTTTACCGTCCGTAAGCAACTTTCATATGCTACTTAACTGTCAAATCAAATAAATCAGTTTCTATTTATTAAGCGTCAAAATACCTACCTTCTGAAGAAACTTCTATGAAGTAACAACGTGTGACGTCATACTTTACTATCCCTAAATCATTTTTTTAATTCATAGACAAGTACAAGGTTGCTTGGTAGAATTTGCTTTTAGCGATAAGACCGCCCTTTGTACATATAAATTTTTGTAAACTTACTGTAAACAATATTTACTGGTTTACAATAAAGTTTATTCTATTCTATTCTACCCTATTGCAGTGCAAAACAATGCGATGAAGCGTATGTAAGAATATTGAACTCACTCAACACTGAAAATAAATCTTACTCATCTAAAATTAAGATGTTTTCCGACAAAACCGGAAACCGCATGAAAAAACACGTTACCGTTATTAAAAAACGTAGTTAATGTTTGTTTTGATGATCCGGTGAGGATAATTTTAACTAGTTTGTGTTTTTATGTAAGTTAATTAATTTTTATATACTTAATGTAAGAGATTACGCACACTACGCAACTTTAAAGCAACAATTACTTTTGGACATTATATTTACATAGCATTAAAGGCATTCGCAGTGAGCGTCTTTATTTATGTTCTTCTTGTTTTATTTCGACATTTATATTTTATAACTTTTTGATTTAAAAGATTTGAAGTAAAATTATTTTACTGCATCAAAGGAGTAACAAGTACACATGAAAAATTTCAAATACATAAAGAGCTCATGATCTTCAAACGGCTGAATAGATTTCCTTAAATCATAGCTAAGAACACTTTCAATAAAGTCACTTTTTAAACAAAAAAAGCTAAATCAAAGTCGGTTCACCCGTATAAGCGGCATAAGGCATTACTCGTGATTTGACAGCCCTATTATCTTTCCATTGAGATTTGGCAATACTCCTCACGAAACTCAGAAATAACGGGCTTCCGTAGAGTTAAAGTCCTTGGTGAGTTAGGTGGCTTCAGCCCAAATAGAAATCTAGTACCTGGTGTAATGCAAGGCTGGCAACATCCGAGTGATACAACTGTTATTTTCAGAGTCAATGGCAGGCTTTGTTCTACTTTACCATCTTACTAATGAAGTTTATTGCATCAATAAATCATCGCACAGTGCGCGAAGTATCTTACACAATAACTATGAACACGTTTGCCAAGAAACATGATGTTAAACATACGTTTTATTATTTGTTTATGACATTTTGTTGAGTCTTAACGTAATCACTTTTATCTGTTCACACTTTGACGTTGGCTTTGAATAAGCTTGAAGTGTGGCGACTGCATTTGTATGTATATACATACACACATACACTTATACCTATATCACCAAAAGCCTAGGCAGAGCCGTCATAAAGACCCACATTTTGCCAACTACATTTTTTTCATTCTTCTGAGATTATAGATAATACTAAAAATCTTTTTATAAAAAAGAAATCTGACAACTGGAAATCCTTCTGTCTCCTAATAATCGGTCATCTATGGTATGGCAGAATATTCGGAGATTTAGATCTGCTTTTTCTGATACTTCCTTAACTAATCATTATTTAGATAAATTAGCTCCTTCTTCAGTTCCAGAATAGATATTTCTTAATGTACCTAATAACCTGTCAGGTTTCAGCAGCCCTTTTTCACTTTCTGAGTTGAAGGGAGTGTTATCTTATGTTCGAGACTCAGCGCCAGGTTGTGACGGAAATCCTTGTTCTTTTTTAGCTCATCTTAGTTATGAGTCTTTATCGTATCTTTAAGACTTAATTAACTCGATTATGACTTCTGGATCAATTCCGTCCGCTTGGAAAATAAAAGACATCATCCCGATTCTTAAACCTAATAAAAGCCTTTCTAAAGCGCTATAATAGCTCTACAGCTGTATCTTCAGGATTAAAGAAAATCGTTGAGCATTTAATCAAAATTCGTCTTGAGTCAATAACTTATTGAGTAAGCATCAGTTTGGGTTTAGACGGGGAAAAAGTACTATGGACCATTTTTACATCGGATATACGCATTGCATTTTCTGACAGACAGTCTGTCGCATCGTAGCTCCCAAACGGATGAACCCATTTTGATTTCTTTTTTGTTTGAAAGGTGAATTAGTCGGGAGTGTTCTTAGCTATGTTTGATGAAAATCGGTCCAAGATGGCCACCGCCACAAAATGGCGGATTACATATTTTTTCACAACTCCCTCAATATCTGTATCAAATGAAAGGGCTTGACTAGTAGAATACTATACACTATGATAAATTTTAAATCCAAGGTAGCCGTTGATACTGTTTTTATTATTTTGAGTGGGGGGTTTTTTAAATTTTTAATTCATAGTTATTTCCGTTTTGTTCAAGAAACTTAACTCTTTAAATGTTCCTTTCATGTTAACCAATCTGATTATAAGCATACTGTCAAAACGGAAAATTAAGTTGTCCCTGGAAGATTCTAACTCAGTATCTAGGTTATTGTGGAAAGGCCTCCCTCAAGGATCAGTGCTAAGCCATATAGCGTAGCATAGCATACGACTTGGAGTCTTTCATGGATAACGATGTCCGATGTCTGCTATCCAGCATGATTTACTATATAATTATATTCTGTTCATAGATCCATCAATTCTACCTATACGTGGCTAACCGCGTCTTTAGACCTTCTTAATCAGTGGATTCAAGACCGTTGTTATTTAACAACGGTCTTGAAATATCCACAACTAAAAGTTAAGCTATGTTGTTTTCCAAGAAAAAACTTCCTCCTCCAATAAGTGTACTATATAATAATCATGCTATCCCTGTTAAAAGTAAAGTCAAATTTTTAGGGATTGTACTAGATTCCAAGTTAACTGGGGTACCTCATTGTGAATACATAACAAGTAGATGTGAGCGTAATTTGAATATCCTTAGGTGCCAGTCGGGTGTGTGGTGGGGTGCACACCCATTTACCATGAAATTAATGTACAATGCATTGAATAGGAGTGTCCTTGATTATGGTACTTTTTTATTAGAACCGGGTAAGAAAGCTGCATTCTAAGGTTTAGATTTGATTCGATAGAAAGCATTGATAATTAATTCCGGTTGTATGAAATCAAGCCCAATTAATGCGCTACAGGTATAATGTGTGGATCCTCCATTACATCTTCGTCGGCAATACCTGTCTGACAGATTTATATTCCGCTGTTCCTAACTATCAAACCACCCCATACAACAAAAACTCCAAAAACTTTCTCAGATAGTACCTACACACATCCAAGTTTTATAAACACAATCCTACTCCATATTTAGTAAAAAGTTATGAAAAAATAATTTCACTTCAAACTTCAATTTATAGTTCCCTTTGTTTTCCGTTGTTCTGTGGCAGCTTCAAATCACTTATATTGTCACCAAATATACATTACTCATTAGGTATTAGAAAGGATGATCCTCAGGCAAATATTACATTCAACTGTATTAGAGATAATTTATGGTGAGACTTTCATTACATTTTTACAGACGCTTCGAAACATTCTACTACGAGACAGGTTGGAGTGGGAGTGTTTCATTCACCATTTAATAATTCATTTAAAATCAGTTTTCCTCCTGAAACATCAGCTTTTACTGGACAATGTTATACTATTTTTAAATCTCTTGAGTACGTTATTTCAAACAAATAAAAAAAAACTGTTATTTTTCTGATGCCTTAAGTGCATTACAAGCTTTAGGCAGATTTCAATTTAAATATGATATATATACTATTATCGTTGATTCTAAAGTTCTGTAATTAAAAATTTAATTGTCTATTTATTATGGATACCAAGTCAGTCGTAGGAAATATAATGGTAGACCGCTTAGCTAATGAGGCTGTACAGGATGTAGTTGAAGATCCGTATATAAATAACTACCATGACACGGCTTCTTTGCCATCGGTTTATCTAATAGAGCGTTGGGAGAATCTTTGGGCTGAATCCAGCCGTTACAAAGGTAAATATTATGCTAGGATCGTGTCAAAGATTCCTTCGAAGCCTTGGTTCCACAAAATTATTTATAATAAACGTGTTACGAGTTCCCTTATTAGAATGAGACTTGGTCATGTATGTACTCCGGCTGAATCGTGAGTGTGGTGAAGTGGGGGATTTAATTATGTATTTACACGGGAATTATATAATATATATTATTATTGGATGGATATTAATTCCCGTGTAAATACATAATTATATCATGGAACGCGAAAGTTTAAAAGTTAGTATGGGGGATTTAAATCATTTATTCTTTTCTTGCCCATTATATGAAAATTCAAAATTAATTTCTTCCTTAGTTTCCATCTGCATTCCACTTCTTTCATCTATTCCTCTACTTTTGTCTTCCAATACTCCTGATGTATATCATATTTTGGCCTCTTTTCTAACAACCCATGACTGTTTAATTATGTACTTGTTCTAAATATGTATATTAATTTGTTCCTTATCTCTTTTCGATCCAGATTCGATCTAAATTTAAAATTTCCTTTTATTTCATATTGTTTCCTTACCTTTTACTTGTTTATGGCGATACGAACCGTGAGCCATAGAAAAAAAAAAGGGTAACGATTCCTTAAGTTATAATAATAAACAAACAGTACACCAAATATTAAGTAGCTATTGGCCTACAACTTTGCTCCCAATTTTGTAGGAGCCTATTAATAACAGAAGCGTTTACTAAAATTATTAATCAGAATATATTTACCCTTGTCTTCGTTACTGAATATTCAACACCTGATATTCGCCATAGATAATATAAAATAAACCTCGTAACAGATCTTCGTTAGCAGAAACGTGTTGTTGAGACGTGTCGCTAATTCTTGGAGATAAAATACGGAGTACATGTTAGACCAATACATATATACAAGCCATTATTTGCACTAATGTTTTGTTTGTGTTCGCATTTCAGAAGAGGCTTTACTAGAATACATTTAAGACCCATTTTTTATTTAACTTTTTTAAACTAACTAAACACACAATGTAAAACTACTTAAGTTACTTTGATGAAATCTTATGACATTTTTTTGACTACACGAAAGTAATAAAACACAGGATTTCAGTGCTTAGTGTTAATGTAATGCCTCTACTCAACTGTGAATGTCTTTTAGCTGTAATAATGATGATTATATATCATAAATAATAACTTGAGACACGTCACACATGGCCGTCTGATCCCAAGCTAGGCGGAGCACTATGGTAACAAGACTGATGATAAACATATTTATATATTACTAAATACATACATATTATAGATAAATTACACCCAGACACTGAACTTTAGTAGTTGTTGTAAGAGTAGTTTTAGGTAGATTTCGAAGAAAGTCTACCTATTGGTTTTGTATCAGTTGTCGAGTTTTTAAAAAATTTCATATATATGTATATGAAATTTTTGGAAAACTCGACAACTGGTACAAAACCAATAGGTAGACTTTCTTCTTATATCTTCTTCTTAGATATATATATATATATATATATATATATATATATATATATATATATATATATAAATATATATCTGACCGGTAAAATTGAGGTACACACATACATATGTACATATGTATACATATGTACCTTAATTTTACCGGCACGATAGAGGTCGCAATTATGCACCGATTGCTTTCAAACTTGGACGAAAAATCAACAGGGCAAAAATGAAGGTTAAATTCGTGAATGGGGGATATTCCTCCAAGGGAGGGACTGGGGGGGGGCAGATTTTCAAAAAAAGTGAAAAATTCACGAAATTTACCTCTGCTGTCCTGCTGCGGGCCCGGATTTTTTAAAACATTTTGTACTAAGTACGTCGCTTTTACATATTATTTTTAATTTTGAACACATACATTTGTTAGGCAATATAATACAATATAAATAAAACATATTCGTGATAAGTTAGGTAAACAACCACCGGAGTCACGTGACCGCGTCTGCGCAATCGCGGAGCAACGTCTCTTCGCCGTCTCGCTTATCCTCGTAATAATTTTATAGGGAAAAATTATATAATTAATATCCACACCATATTTTACGACTATACTATATTTATAACAATAAAAAATATAAAACTACAACATTGTTTATTAAGGAATATGCGGTTTTACTCACGTTCGTATTTCGGGGATGCCCGACTAGTTTCGGACCCGACGGGGGCCCTTTTTCCACGCCACTCCGTCAGTGTCCGTTTCAGTGTGACGCCTGACACCGCCGCGGCGGGACGTTTCACTCCTTGAAAAAATGCCCCCGTTGGGTCCGAAACTAGTCGAGCATCCCCGAAATACAAACGTGAGTAAAAAGTTTGTTATATTTTATATGTAATGGTAGGCACATTACAGTAGGTAAGAGCTTATTTATTACAACTACTTACACTTAAACACACCTTTTTTGGCATTCTGTACGTGTTTTATCCAGTAAATTTTATGTATTTGATAATATAATAAATAGAATATAGAATAGGTAAAGACCTATATACATTTATTTAAAGGTTCCAGTTGAAAATCAGCGCCGGACTCTCAGCTGGCATGAAGCTGAACTGGACACCTATTTTGAGATGTTATTATTATATTTCCTGTATGTCGATTTTTTAGTGTTTCGTATTTTTATAGAAATAGGTACATTTTTGGAATAATTACTTTTTCTCTTGTGTCTTAGCACCAAAATAAATGACATTTTCTTTCTTTCTTCTTTTCTTAGAACAAATGATAGTGCTCATCACACAATTATTTGTCCTGGCTAGAAATCGTACCGACGATCTCTGGCGCAGTAGTCAGGAACACTAACCACTAGGCTAACAGGCCAGTCAAATTATAATAAACTAGCTGACCCGCGTAACTTCGTACGCGTTTATAAATTTTCCCCGTTTTTGCAACATTTTTCATTGATGCTCCGCTTCTATTGGTTGTAGCGTGATGTTATATAGCCTATAGCCTTCCTCGATAAATGGGCTATGCAACAGTAGAATAACTTATTCAATTCGAACCAGTAGTTCCTGAGATTAGCGCGTTAAACCAAACAAACCAACAAACAAACTCTTCCGCTTTATAATATCACTCACGTCTGTATCCCCGAAGGATAAAAATGTATTAAACAACATTAAAATTTTTGTTCGTGGGAGAGCCATGCTTCGGCTTGCATAGGCCAGCTCGACCGGAGTGATACCACGGCATCACAGAAAACCGGCAGTGAAGCAATGGTTGCATTGCTTTTCGCTGCTTTCGCTTATATTTTTTGTGAGGAACTCTAATTCTTTTTCCAAAATAAAAGTAGCTAAATCCAAAATAAAGCTAGTGAAAGTCCCGTGGAAATCGGTCTAGTCGTTCCGGAGATAAGCTGAAAGAAACAAACAGACAAAAAGACAAAAAAATAAAAATAGATTTTTTGGTAGAACTACTGTTTAGACATTCAGATGCATTATTATACATTACAAACAGATAGACATTACAGACAGAATTTTATTTATTTGTATTACTTAATGTATATTTAACTACAATACATCGTTCACAAGCTTTAGTATTTAATGCCAATGAACACTTACTTTCGTTTCAAATGTTGATTGATTAGTTTCTGAATGGAAAATTATTTATTAACCGACTGATGAATAGTTAAATGGCTGTCCGTTTAGAAAGGTAATTATTTACTTAGTGAACGTTTCGAAGAAAATAGGCATAGAAGGTCACAGCTTGAATTAGAGTCGCCGGACTGAGGGAGTACTTGTACCCTACAGAACACAATAGTTAGTCAGCAATACTAAAGCAGATTAAATATTTCTTTAGTTGGTGACTAAAGTTGCCAGCGTCATTTGAGAGTATGTTTAGGAACCGGTTACCAATTACCATCAGGAAGACGTGTGTTTTCTTACCCAAATTTATTTTTCGCTATTTAAGCGGCGGTCGCGGCATGGGCATTGGCCGACGAACTTGCGATGAAGTGGTTGCATGTTCGAACCCCAACCAGTAGTCTACCGTCGTGAACCCACTCCTAATACAAACATGAAGCTTAGCTGGAGGGGTTAACAAGAATACTAGTAATGTGTGACCCACTTTGCTAGTATTCATTAAAAAAAATAAAAAGGAAACGCATAAGTGTCAGCCCTGGTGTGATATGCTATCTAGCTATAATAGCTCAAAAAGGTTAGAATCGCATACCTGTAACTCGGGCTGGCTTTGCCGGAAATCCTTCAAGTCTAATTAATTATATAGTTTAGAAAAAAACAAAAAAAAACTCCAAATGAAAAAGTAAGAAAGAGTTTCACTACCTCCTATTTAAGTCTGCTAAAAAATAAGGATCACACAGACTGAGTTACATTCAGACGAAAAGAAATAAAACTCGCCCTTACGTATTTAAATAACAATTATAACAACACACCTTCACAAAGTGTCAACCCTAACAAGCCCTAATTAACAAATAGTTAAGGGAATACACTTCTGACTAAATACCTTGAGACCAATTCAAATACAGTAACCAATTCTTTGCGTGTATATCAGGATCGCTGGTGTATTTCTCAGATTGGGCTAAATTTATTGCAGTTATTTGGTACCTTCTGTGTACTTTTACGTACCTCTCCTGAAAAAGTGTGTACCTACGCCCGTATAATAATATTTAAAAAAGTAGGCACACCCGCCAACCTGATGTCAGAACCGCGGGTGTACTGTTAACCAATATGTGCAGCTTAATACAATGTTTAAGTAGATTTGGTACCTCTTGTGTACCTCCAGAAACAAGTATTAATTAAATAAAATACGATAACCTTTTGGAGAAAAAAAAAAAAAAACGATTTCTGTCTTTGACATCGTTACTATTTTATAAAAAAAAATCTATTGTGGCCATACCAGGAATCGAATCCAGAACCTCCGCATTAAATATGAACCTAAGCACTATGTAGCTATGGAACGGAACCGGGAATGGCAACCGGTAACTCTAACATATTTTTCTCCGTTCAGTCCAACTAGTAGAACTGACCGCTAGAACTATAGGTACCTACGGACAGAAGGAATTTTATTTTACTTTTGTTTTGGTGGCTGTTGTGGATTAGTCTGGTGCAAGGACTACCGCTCATTATATTTCCAAGTTGCCAGTTTCCTTTCTGGTTATCCTCATATCAATTATAATAAAATACGAAATTATTTATATTCGGTTTCAGTACCGAAATAGATGCAAATCAGTAAATAATCTTACCGAACCAGATAATTTAAACATATTACAATTTTGATTAATTATTTTAATTGTTTAACACTATTTTGCAACGCAGGTAGATGTAAACATGAATATATTACACCTACCTCGGTATCTTACAGACTTTAGTACTTATAGAAACAAGTAGGTATACAAGAGGTACCAAATCTACTTAAACAGTGTACTAAGCTGCATTTTTTTTATGGTATAGGGGGTAAATGAGCAGACGGGTCACCTGATGGTAAATGACTACCGCTGCCAATGGGCGCCTGCAACTCAAGAGTCACAAGTGCGTTGCCGGCCTTTAAGGGGGAAGAGGGGGGGGAGAGGGAAGGGTTAGTACGTGCCGAAGCATGATTTTCCCACGAATAAAATATTGGTTAACAATACACCCGTGGTTCTGACATCAAGTTGGCGGGTGTACGTAATTTTTAAAATATCATTATACGGGTGTAGGTACACACGTTTTCAGGAGAGGTACGTAAAAGAACACAGAAGGTACCAAATAACTGCAATAAATTTAGCCCAATCTGAGAAATACACCCGCGATCCTAAAAAGTTTTTGATCGTATTTACGATAGGGTACTTGCCAGCAGTTAAAATAAATTATGTAACTGTCCCCTGGAAAAGTGGTATATAAAACTTCAAATTATAAATATAATTATAAAACCAAACGTTATAAGTAAATGTTTTGCTATTAGCGGGTTATGACGTCATAAACCATTATTCCATCCAAGTTTCTTTTGCACGTGTTGTTTTGACATTTAATAAAGAGGAACTGATTTCACTTGACAGTCAACTACCATATTGCTAATGAACTAACACTGTTTTGTTTTTCCGTTTGTTAAATTATCAGTGTTTGTGTTTGAAATTATAAGTGTGTAGAAAAAAGAGTGATAAACAGTGTATAATGTGTTGTTAATGCGTGTTGTGTGAATTGTGACGTAATACCGCCAACCACGTTGGTGCACGCCGCGTGCTTGGAGTGCGCGCGGCGTGCCGGTCGCGCGCGCACCACGCTCGCGCGCGATCTCGAGCCATGTGCTGACCGGGTCATGGAGACCATCTCTGAGGATGCTGAAGCTGAATTGGAACTTGGTAATTTTGTGTTTTTTTACTGTTACTATTTCATCGGTCAAAATGTTTGGTATCTAAGTACGTGTTTTGGTTTCCAAGAAACAGTTTTTAGTTGTAATTTTGAAACGTTTTGAATTTTGAACGGAAGCGCTTATCATAGGTTTTAACAAGTTTGTTTATGTTAGAAGGGTATACGCCATAGGAAATTACACTATGAGCAGTAGGTGAGCATCAGTAAAATATTATGCGAATGCGCTATCACAAAAGAGGAAGAAAAAGTGGAAACTTAAAACTTAAAAAAGAGAGATTCACTCCTAAACGCACGGCCATGTACTCAGGTTGATGCACATAATATTTATAGCTCATAGGCATAACTAACTAACTAATTGTAGCTGTAGCCGAACAAGCTGTTTCTTTAAGAATTTTTTGGTTTCTATTTCCTGGTCGGAGAAACTCTTTTTGTTTTTTTTCTGTTAGGAAATAGAAATGTGAGACTCCCAGTGGACTCTCCCCTATTACTTGGAACTTGTGGTATTTTTTTGGGATATTCACACATTTCCCTCCCATCATTGACTGAAAGGCGTCCATCGATCGGAGTGAACTGTCTAGAATATTAGCCGCAGTAATTTGACTCGTTTACTTCCGTATACACATGTTTAACAGCCACCGTTAGCAACTTTTTTCCTAGCCAGGGTTTTCACGTGTTTGGACTTAGAAGCCTTACGTGTCGCGCTTCGATAAACGCCCATCTTAGGGTCTTGCTTTTAGGTTTGACACAAAATTTAAGCCCTAAATTTAATTCTATGAAGCACTTAAAATTATTGTCAATTCGACGTTTACTATACTTACTCCGTTTTGTTTTATCTTACCCAAATTTACTCATGCGCTACGATCATCGCAACTTTGGAAACGTTTAACAGTTTTAGGAAAAAATTACAAAATTATTCGTAGCACCCTTAGCATAATTTTAATGTGGCTTTGAATGACGGATGGCTCCAAGCATCCTTACCGGTTCTTTTGGGTGGTCTTGGCGTTCGCAAAATTTTAGATGTCAGCCTTCCAGTATTTTTGTCTTCGGTCCACGGCACAGAAGAGTTAACCAGGAGGTTAATTCCTTCCAAAATTGTTAATAAACTTTCGCGACTTGTATTAATATCAGGTGTGTGACCTAATATGTACTTCTATAGTCTGTGGTTTGTATTAGTACACATTATTAGTGCATCTCCTAAAAATAATGAGATGTGCATGGACGTGTGCTTGGTAAGACTAAGAATACACTACAAGGTTTTGATTAGGTGCTGTTGTTCGCGGATTCGATGCAAAACCCAGTTTATAATATTGTTTACACGTTTTATTTCTGCTCCGAAGCAGGTGCGCAATCACTACTATTAATAATCCCCCACTTCGCACATAGTTGGCGAATTTCGACGGTAACGTGTTATATTTGATAAGTACCGAATTCCATACCTTAGCGGAACTCATATTTGTATGTTTTTTGTGTTGTTTGAATATGTAAATGGCAATTTTTGCAAATTTTTTATGATATTTTTTTAAATAGGACGGGACGTGATCTTTAGAGGCGGGAATTAGGTATTTGCTACCACATGACACTGTTTCTGCAATATAAAAATCCTTAAACTTATCTTAGGCTATGAACGAACCTCTTTATCAGAATTTTTTGGAATTGTAAAACAATAAAATCTATATAAATAAAAATGAAATGTTCTTTTTAAGCTGTAGTAAGCGCACGTTGCTAAGCTCATCACTTGAAAATAACGAGACTTAATGTATTCATTATCCATATTAATACTAGGTTTATAGAAAAAAATGAGTCGATTTCCGGAAAACTGTAAACATTTAGAAAACCCCTGAAGTTGGTTGTGATTCGAGTAGGAAATCTGTCGGATCAAAATAAATATATAATGCTAGCTTTATATTAGGTATCCCTCGACGACAGTCCTTTTTTTGGATAAAAGTACCCCTGAACGTTAATTTCACGTTGTATGCCAAATTTTACGATGATCGGTTGAGTGAGTCCTGAAAACGAAAAAACTCACATTCGCATATTTAATTTTATATATATTTTATTTATTTTATTTTAATCGGAAAACAAACAGTATTAACAACTTAAAGATAAAAACAAATAATACACCTACTTACCAATAACATGTTTTCGCATTTAAATAACAATGAAGCTTGTTTGTTTAAGAAAAAATAAATAAAACGATTACAATAATGGTGTATACTATACCTAACTATAATAGTAAATCACGCATAACAATACGTCATGAAGTGCATATACACAGTTATTGAACCAATTCGAACCAATGTGTAGAAAGTGTTCGATTAAATACATGCGACTTAGTAGTGAATAAGTCAAGTTCAGAAAAGTCAACCAACCTATTGTGGCACCTTACGGATCTTATAAAGAATGAATTCTGTCTGTAATTTGTGCTGCAGCGGGGGACGTTAAGAAGAAGAAAAGGTATCCTAATAGGTCTATCAGGGGCGCGTAACTGTAGGTATCTTGGAGAGAAGTTGTATATATATATATATTTATTTTATATTATATTAGTTAAATATGTAATTCTAAATACACATGCCACGTTAATGCAGAGTATAAAGGATTAAATAACAACTAAAAAAACAACCATCAATCAATTGGCCTGTGTTTGAGAAATAATCTATCAATATGTCTCTCAACGCTATAACCGACCCTACCGACCCTACCCACCGAACCTCAGCCACATAAATAACAGTTCAATTCCTTTTTCTTCAATATTTATAAGTTATGGCGATAATACGTGACTATTTCTTTGATGTTATCAGGAAAACGACATGAATATGGTTTCGATGTAACTGTAAGGTAAAAAGTTAACCGTTGCAAGCGCCTCAATTATATTTGACGTTGTGACGATCATTTATCATCCTACTACTGTTAATATTACTTTCACTTCTACACACTAGGGTTTCAAGTCTTAAGTACTCAATCGATCATCGTGAAATACACGTAATCAGGGCTGCAGAAGGATAGTTAGGGTATTTTTTATCCAGTAAAAGTACTGATCAGGAAGTATAGAACAAAATATTCTATATATATATATACACTAGCCGTCCCCGCAGTATCACCTGCGTGTATGGTCACTGCTCCGCTGCTATTGGCTGTAGCTAGTGATGCTATATAGCCTATAGCCTTCCTCGATAAATGGGTTATCCAACACTAAAAGAATTTTTCCATTCGAACCAGTAGTTCCTAAGATTAGCGCGTTCCATCAAACAAACTCTTCAGTTTTATAATATTAAGTATATATATGTACACTCCAAAAATGTTCTCAGTTTCTTATAACGATATAAATCAAGTCGACATGTTCAATTATAAAGTACTGAATGACTTTGTATTGGATTAGTAACAAAGAACAAATTTAGAGGAGATCGATTGGGTATTGGGAACGATTTATTGTTTGAAGGTTCGCTTTGTTTTATGTGAATGATTTAAATGTACATAGGTACAAAACAAACGATTTCTGTTAGACTGGAGCAGTACTTCAATCCTACCGAACTCTGCGGTTAATAAGCACTAGAGTTGTATCGACTGCACGGATGACGCAATGGTTAAAATGGCCACGCCGAGTGCTGGGAGTTTGATTCCCACATCATCGTCATCATCATTTCAGCCATAGGACGTCCACTGTTGGACATAGGCCTCCCTTAATGACTTCCAAGAAGACCGGTTAGAAGCGGCCTGGATCCACGGACGTCCTGCGATCTTTACCAGGTCGTCTGTCCACCGCGACAATGGACACACGGGTTAAAAATTTATGTGATCTACAAATGGTTGTCTCGAGTTTGGCTATTCTTTGTGTCCTTTGTTTTAGTGTTTGTGAAATCTCCCGCGACACAAGAATTATTCTTATTGTAGAATGGTTTTTGATTAATAATTATAACTAGAGAACCCGTACGCTCCGTAACATTAAGTTTAGACTGCACGGATGGCGCAATGGTTTAAGTGGTCACCTGGCCACTACGCCGCGCCGAGTGTTGTGGGTTCAAATCCCACAGCGATAAAAATTTGTGTGATCCATAATGAAATATTTGTTTCGAGTCTGGGTGTTCTTTGTGTCCGTTGTTTGAATGATTGTTGAAGCCCCCCGCGACACAGGACTATTTCTAATGCAGGAGTTGCTTTTTTTTAAACATGAAGTTGAATGTTTACACCTAGCATCCCTTCAGCTTAACCCATTTAAGTGGACAAAAGCTCAAATACAGCTCAAGTACAGCTCGTCCCTGCGAGTGCAAAACGAACTGCATAACTCAATTAGAACCGGAGATATAGAAAAACAAAGCTATGAAAACAAGAAATGTACAGGAGGAAATTGCGTTTGAGTATAACTTGGGAAGGGGGAAAGCGAGGTCATTTCAATGCTTGCTGACAAATACATGCATCAATACCTTTCATTTAAAGAATGTTATGCAAATCGGTCCAATAGAATTGAAGGACCGATTCATACTAGATTTAATAGTGTTTTTGGAGTTTACTCCTTAAAAATCGATGTGATCGGAGGGCAGCGTAACGCTTTAATGCTTTGTTTATATTATGTATATATATATAGAATGCATACTGTAGTGATATAGAGAGAGAGCGAGAGAGAGAGATAGAGAGGGAGAGACCCTGCAGTAAATTGTAAACTCTGAAACACACCTTGGTTGGAAGAGGGGGAGCGGGGGGGAAGGTTAATGCCTCCAGTAACCTCACTCACTCGGCGAAACAAAATGAAACGCAACGCATTGCTTCACTACCGGTTTTCTGTGAGGCACCGCTGAGCCAGCCAGCCTGTGACCACGATGTAATAACTTTTCGTGATCGCGTTAATTCCCGTGAAAATACATAATTATATCATGGAACACGAAGTTCTGCTTAGTTTGGGTCTAGATAGTGCTATGTAATGTGTTTCATGTATCTATCTAAATTCTGAGATTCTGGTAATGTCTGATATGGATTCAGGAACATATCTGATCAAATATATAAAAACGATGTTTCTTTGTGTTTTGTGCGCTTCCGTACCGTTGATCTGATCAACATGAAATTTTGCTCCACTTTGAGCGGGATACAGAGAAGGCATAAAAATACCGTTTCCAGATGGAAAAATTACTCTTACCCGAGTGAAGCTGCGAGCAAATGCTAGTACGAAATATTTTGCCCAATTTGACAATAAGACAGGTAATAATGATGACACGATGTCAACTATCCTACTTCCCCAAGTGTTTCATATTTCCTAGACGACAGTGAACAAGCTAATAATAAAAGTGCCGCAAATTCCGACATTTCTTCCATTATATGAGCTCAGTGTGTCAACAGCCTGCTCGTTGGCAATAAAGCAGCCAGTGGCACGTGGTTTGGGCTGTTATATTAATATAAAGGGGTGTTGTCATTTCTATAGAGATAATGAAATAAACGCATTTTTTTTTGTTTTAAAACATGAAAAATGGGTATTTTAAGATTGATCTTACTGTAATTGTAATTTTTGTGCTATCATAAGGATAAGACAATATAGAATAAAAAGAAGGAAGACTTTCGTAATTATTTACGCAAGGCTAGGCCATTGTATGAAGACTGACGGACGGAGTGGTTAGTGATCCTGACTGCTAAGCCAGAGGTCGTGGGTTCAATTCCACCCAGGACAAATAATTGTGTGATGAGTACGATCATTTGTTCTGTGTCTGGGTGTAATTCATCTATAATATGTATGTATTTAGAAATATATAAGTATGTTTATCAGCAGTCTGGTTACCATAGTGCAGGCTCTGCCTAGTTTGGGATCAGACGGCCGTGTGTGAGATGTCTCGTTATTATTATTATTACTTCTTGAAATTAGTTAAACCTATTATATTCTAATTGAGCCTTGTGCGACGATTTTAAAGTAGGCGTACTTTAAATGACATACAGACGATAAAGGTCGTTGAGTCACAAGTACGCGTACTTACTCAAACGTCTATAACTTGATTAGGGATAAAATCAATGACAGAATCAAGAGAGAATTTATTATGTAGTTTAAATAAAGTAAATTCTGCCTCCTAAATATCGCTCTATGCTCATGTGGACCAGCCTTAAGCAATAAGGGTCGCCGGTTGGGGGTAGTTAAAGCAATTAGACCTGTGGTAAGGAACTATCTGTGTTGATTGAGCAGTAAAAGCAGTACCTACTATTCATTAGTACTAAAAATTATTAATAATTGTTTTTAAACTTTCGCGACTTTGATACATTTTAGATGTGTAACTAGAGACTTAATGGCGATAATATTAATAAGGTACAATTCCTTTTTGGTTACCCGACGTTTCGGTCGAATTGAACCGATCGTGGTCACGGTATTGTCCGTTTTAAATATTTTCGCGATTAAGTCCCGAGTTACACATCTAAAAGCTATTAAATATTGAATACTAATAGAGAGAATTATTTTTTTATGTAGATGTCTTTTTGTCTTAACTTAACACTAAGGAGCCAAAATAAGTCAACAGCTTAGCTAGCTTCTTACAATAGATAGTAAAGAAATGGAAAAGAAAATTATACAGATAAACCGCCGTACTGAAGAAGTTCCTTTTACAAAAGACCGTGGTTAACCAACTCCTTCTCTCAACTCACCGAAATCCGAATAGTTGTATAAACCATTACAGGCCATCTGGCCCTGAAACAGCATCTATTCACCATCAATGCGGCAGGAGGTAAAAATACCTGGAAATTCAAACGGTCATAACTCGTAAACGGATAGTTAATTTTTTTAATGCTTTTTGTAACTGCATGCTAGAGTCATCCCCTTTCAGTAATTTAAGTAAGTGTTCCATTATCAGATATATCCTTTATACCAAACGCGTGTAGCTTAACGTGGCCGTTTTCACGGACCTAATTTTTTTAATATGTAACCCATATTGTTTAATAAATTAAGCTTCTTGCAATAAGTTCAGGTATTCCAAATTTCTCATTCCTCGATTCGCAAAATTTTCTTAAAAACGCGTACAAAGAATTCACTTCACGTATTAATATTTAGATTAAGTCCCACCTTGGATGGCCACCGTTAACCAATTTACCAAAACAATAAGATCCAATTGTCTGAGTTTCTACTTGGCAAGATGTTTGCATGTATAACATCTTCATTGTATTCATATCACTATTCACGAAACTTGTCGGTTATTACTTCGGACATGACAGATACTATAGGAAGGTGGAACGATGCCAAAAATCGGTTATTAATTTTAGCAATCTGTCATATGTGTATGTGTAAATTTGCTGGCGCCCGGCACTTTGACTGCGTAGAATATCTCCCGTACAAACTTTCATACCCAATTCACCCGCTTCAAGTTTTTTTTGCGAAAAAAGTAGCCTATGTCCTTCCCCAAGGTCCAGTCTATCTCTATGCCAAAACTCATAAAAATTGTTTCAGCGGTTTAGGCGTGAAATAAATAAATCTTTATCTTCACCAAAAGTCATTCATTTCATAGTACAGAAAGCGCTTATTATACATTAAAAGAATGACAGTAAGTTCCAAGGTTCCACCTGATTCTGATTCCCAATCTAGGCTTAGCCTGTATTTTGGAAGACAGTGTTCAGTCGTATATTGTCTAAGAATTAGTGGATTTGTCGTTGCTTTTAAATACGGATGGAATATATATCTTTGCCAATTTTTTTCGTAAAAGAGTAGTAAACATCCATCCCATCCATCCTCATAAACTTTCGCGTTTTTAATATTAGTTTCACTACATATTATAAAACAAGTCCCCCTCCGCGTCTGTCTGTCTGTCTGTTCGCGATAAACTCAAAAACTACGTAACGGATTTTCATGCGGTTTTCACCAATAGACAGAGTGATTCATGAAGAAGGTTTGGGTGTATAATTTGTTAATGTTTTGTGTAAATTGGTTAAAATATGATGATGAGATGAGATTGTTGAAGATATCTCTACTACCAGTGCGAAGCCACCCCGATTGCTAGTGATTTAATAAATTACGGTCAAATTTCCACCTCTGAGAGTACACTCTATCTATGATTCTTTGACTTGTTGTAATTGTGGACATTTTAGAAATTTAAAGGAAATAAGAAGGAACAAATTTCTATCTGAAATGGAGTGTCTCGGATAGAGAAATGATATACTTGCGAACCTTTTTATTCCTTCTCTTATAAGGTAATAAATACATGGCCAAGAATTTCAAATAAAACTAGGCATATATGATGAAGTGTGAGAAGACGGATAAACATACTTGAGCCAAAAATATGCAAATAAAAGCAAA
Source organism: Euplagia quadripunctaria (assembly GCA_963859945.1). Classification (NCBI taxonomy): domain Eukaryota; kingdom Metazoa; phylum Arthropoda; class Insecta; order Lepidoptera; family Erebidae; genus Euplagia; species Euplagia quadripunctaria. The sequence continues at coordinate 15,842,138 of OY982583.1, forward strand.
TAGGTTTTGGTTTACCTCCGAAATCTTCAAATTTGTTAAAACCTACGGCTTAATAGGCGCAGACATAAGTATTTGGTATTTCTTGACTTGATACGTCCATGGGTTCTGAGAAAAAGGGTTTTGACAGACAGACGGACAACAAACTGAACCTATAAGGGTTCCTTTTTTTCCTTTTGAGGAACGGAACCCTAAAAACAGAAAAAAGAGATAGCGGGGCGAGGATTTTTGCTATTTGTCCAAAAAAATACACTATACGGAACAAGGTATTATAGAAGAAAAGAAAATTGAATGAATTATTTGAGTGAAAGTTTTGTCTAAATAATAGGCCGCAAATCGAACTGGCTTTGATTGAACCGTGCCTACTTTTGGCAAATGAAGCATTACTTCATGAGACTTGTTTGTATTATGATTGCAAAACAACAAACCAAACAAATTAACAGTATTGTTGTGCTTTCCAAAAGTGGTATTGTTTAACGAACAACTTTTAAGTGAATAAGTTAGAAGGTTTCCGAGGAAAAACTTTAAAGCAAGGGCCTCGTGACATCACGGACTCACAGTTCTACGTGTTCTATGGGGTAGGCTGAGATATACCATTTAGAATATTTTTCTTGATCACAATAATATTGTTACCATGAGAAGGTTCACGCGGTGAGTTCGTGATTACTTGATAATAATCTGTAAGATAAGTAAGTCATTTTTAGTAAGCGGGTCTTTTAAGAAACGGGTGTAATAGGGAAATATAATTTTAGGGGATAGAATAACAGTTTTTTTATGTCAAATACACAAACAAGCAATTTGACAATCGTGGGGAAACCTATGGGCCAGCTCGGCCGGAGTGATACTACGGCCTCACAGAAAACCGGCGTGAAGCAATGCTTGTGTTGTGTTTCGCCAAGTGAGTGAGGTTACTAGAGGCCCTAAACCCTCTCCCCCCTTCCCCTACTCCCACTTTAAAGACCGGCAACGCACTTATGACTCTTGAGTAACAGGGGTCCATGGGCGGCGATAGTCACTTACCATCACGTCATCCGTCTGCTCATTTGCCCCCTATTACATAAAAAAATATTTATATTTTGAAGGTCTTAAAGGAGGTAGGGAACAAGATTGCTTTTTTAATTTTCAATATTAGGGATGTCACGGTTGCATTGCCAACTCCATGTAAACATCTAAATTTTAATGTTCTATTTGAAACACCCGAAACTGAAGTCAGTAAGGAAAGCATCTGGATCTTTCTACAAGTTGAGCATCCGTAACAGGAGATTTCTTTCAAACTGCACACAGTCTCTGCTACTTTCTTTCTAAATAAAGAGTTAGCAGTAAATATCTATAGTCTCCTTTTAGCTGTGCACCACAATCTGCCCATTACCTTTATAGTATACCTAATACATTGAAGATTGTCTGTAAGAGATCGCAGCCTGCGATAAGACCACCCATTGTAACACTGTAACAGACTATTGCATCCAACTGAGTGCTTCTGTGATATTTGGTGTACAATAAAGTATATTTATGTATCTATTCTTGCTAAGCCCTACAGCTAATATATATATATATAAATTCATGTGTTAGGAGTTAGTTCACGTCGCTAGGGCACTGGATAAGGTTTGAACCCACAATTTGTGATTATACATTACCCGCACTTTTAATTTTAGAAGAGCTATATTTTTTTTTAAACGATCTACAACTATCAGGATCTCCAACTTTTCTACAAATGAAATCCAGTGGTACCAAAAGTACCCAAAAACTTGAACTAAAGCCACATTTTCAAACAATAAACATAATCAGGTAAAAAAAGGCTTTGTTTGTTGTGGTCGCAGATAAAGTGAAAACAGACGTAAATATTGTTTAAGTGTAGGGCCGTGGGTCCGTGAGACCCTCCCCTCCTCAGCGGTTCGCTTGATAAAAGCATTAAAACTTTATAATGAGGGTTTCGACTCCTCAGCCACACGGATACTGTTGCATAGGGTTGGTACAAAGAAATAATTAATTTTATTAACGTATATCATCTTTCTAAAAGAAACCCTAGAAAGAAGATCAAAGCAACGACTTCTGAATATCCATTAAACGCAAACTGTTTTACTTGTGCATCCTTCCCTACCTGACCTATTGTTGCGAGACATCGGCCCTCACTCAAGCACTTAGATCAAAACTTTCAACATGGAAAGAAGTATTCTCGGTTTAAGAAGAAGCGATAGGGTTGCCATTAGAGAACGAACCAAATGTCAATCACATTATGTAAAAGGATAGATCAGCTAACATGGAAGACGAGACCAAGGTGACAGCAGGACCTTACTTTAGGCGAGTCACGAGAGACAGGAATCAGTTCAGTAGAAAGAAATGCCTTTGCCAAGAGCGGACTGATATGCGAGACATTTTATAGTCATATTTTTTGTTTTTGTTTTGGTTATTATAAACATTTCAGTTCTCAATATTAAAGACCACACACTAAACCAGCGGAGGTAATATTTTTTCTTAGGTTCAGTACTTAAATTACGTATTTCTTTATTGGGTATATTTAGAGTGATTCTTGTCACGAGCAGGCAACCCACCAGCGGATGCGAGACAGAGACCGCCGGTCTAGCTACGTAGTTAAAACGAAATTAAATTTGCAAAATAAAACTTTTTATTCTAAACACAGACATAAATAGCTTACGTGAATTACAACTCTTTCTATCGTGTGAAATGTAGGCTTGTTTGTGTCTAAGTGTTCAAACGAAAGTCTCCCAATAATAATAAAATCAACTCAAATCACAGTCAAAAGAGTTTTTTCTTTATGTGTGTGTGTTTGTGTTTTATGGGTTAGGGGGCAATAGCAGACTGGTCGGATGATGGTAAGTGCCTACCGTCGCCCATGAACACTTGCAACTCAAGAGTTACAAATGCGTTGCCGGACTTTAAGGTGGGAGTAGGGGGAGGGGGTTAGCCGGTAACCACACTCCTTCGGCGAAACACAACAAAGCATTGCTTCACGCTGGTTTTTTGTGAAGCCGTGGTGTCACTCCGGTCGAGCCGGCGTATACGTACCGAGGTAAGGCTCTCCATCGACGATAATGCAAAATTTAATGATAATCGGTATTGGTTGATAATATTAGTTAGGATTATTGCCAACCCTGGCCAAATTAAACCGTATTAGCGTTAGCAACTACCAAACTCTACGTGGTTGGAGTTTGTAAGGGATTCGAATGTGGCTACGAGTGTCATGATTCCAAGCTACAATTAAGTTATGATGTTGCTTGTGAACATTAATATTTACGTATATTTTGTTTTAAAACTTTACAGATAATGTATGTGGACTTGCATATATTGTGTGCAAATTAACAAATGCAATATAGCAAAAGAAATAAAATAAGTTAAAAATTATGCAGGGTGTATTTGAAAAAGAAACACTTATTTAAATCACTGAAAGGGACAATAAGAACACAAAAATAATTCTTAAAAAAAAACTATCCGTTTACAAGTTATGACCGCTTGAATTTCGAGGTATTTTTATCTCCGTTTCTCATAAAAGCAGGTGGAACGTGTAAAGTTAAAGATGTTAATCGTACATATTTTTATATTCTTAACTTACTAATTACAATTTAAAATCTTTAACTTTACACACTCTCATATGTAAGAACGAGAGAAAGACAGAGAGAGAGGGAAAGAAACTCACAGGGAAGGGCATAACGCTTTTTCCTTAGCCTTAGCCGCGTTAAGGAAATTACCTACATATTTTTATGAAAAAGCGCAAAAGTCAAGTGCGAGTCTGACTCGCGCACCGAGGGTTCCGTAAGCAAACAAACTTGTATGTACATAGAACGTCCATCTCGGGTTTCGATTCACGAAGGCTTGTGATATAACAACAAATTAACAACTTTCGGATTTTTTCTTTTACTTGTGCTATCGGACCTTGCTTCTTATCAAATTTATTCTAAGTCAATGAGAAGTACCCTATAGGGTTTGATTTACCTGCAAAATGGTCAAATTTGTTAAAATAATAATAATAATAATAACTTCACACATCTCACACACGGCCGTCTGATCCCAAACTAGGTAGAGCCTGTACTATGGTAACCAGACTGCTGATAAACATACTTATATATTTCTAAATACATACATATTATAGATAAATTACACCCAGACACAGAACAAATTATCGTGCTCATCACACAATTATTTGTCCTGGGTGGGAATCGAACCCACGACCTCTGGCTTAGCAGTCAGGGTCACTAACCACTAGACCAACAGGCCAGTCTATCTCCAGTAAACCACAAATCTAAGGCTTAATGGCCGTATCTTTTGATTGCGTTGACTTTGAAGCTTGATTTTTTTACCACTTCAAGGAACAGCTGACGTAAGTATTTGATGTTTATTTCGACTTGATGCCTTTTCGGGTTGCTGAGGAAAATGGTTTTGACAGACAGATGGACGAACAACAAAGTAATCCTATAAGGGTTCCTTTTTTCCTTTTGAGGAACGGAACCCTCCAAATACATGCCTCTGCTTATCCATCCGTGATATACACGCGCGAGTGTAGGTATATATATTATAATGTATAACGTAGTCCCTACATTATATTTACCTGAACAAACAACTATCTGTCGCCTCGTAAGCCTCCAATTGTCAGTTTATTGCTTCAATATAACAATCGCGCCGGTCGATCAGTTTCGTTGAGACAAGTAGGTCAGATATAGTTGGGTGGAAAGCTCTCTAGGGAACTGTTGAGACTTTATGGCCGGGTTTGTGTTGTAGCGAGGTTAGGTTTAACAAAGACTGATTTAACTGCAGCTAAAGGAAAATACTTCATAAACTTCAGCGACACACAGCACTACCTAAGCAAGAGACACAAACTAAGCAAACATTTTTTTTTAATAGATGCAAATTGTACATAGACCCCACAACCCAGATCAATACACATTGTGCTTACATATATTTGCTCTGAGTGGGTATCGAACGTGCGTCCTTTGACGCTGCTGTCAAATATTCAAACGGCTCTCCACATAGGTAGATCGTCGAGTCCTAATCATTGTCATAAGAGTGTATCTTTTGATATAAGTTTAAATAATTTAATAATAATCACATAAGGTATAGTAATTGCGGTAATTGTACCGAACGTGATCACCGGTTTTACCCGAGAGTGAACCGTGCACCCGGGGCATGTGGGCATGGCAAGCTACGTATTCGTTAATTATATGTTTATCCTTTGCACCTCGAGCCATACTATAGGACTTCTAGCTTAGTATTATACGGCATAATTTGGCGGCTTCATTCCTGCTGTCCCTATCTCCACCGCAAACTAGATATTGTTCAAAACTTCGAAATATTTACGAAATCATGCAGTCAGTCTTCAACACATAGTCAAAACAGAAAGAAGGACATCAAATTGGACAACATTTCGTCCCGACCTCATTATGTAATTCCCAGAGTTCCCCGACTTACCTACATAAAACCTCAAGCCACAAAAACAAATGGTAGGGAGACACAATGACGTAACAAGAGACCCTGCCGTCCTAAAAACACAGAAGGACCCGTGAAATCCGTAAAACTGGCGGAATTATGCACAAATATAATAATAAAAGTTTTACTTAAACTCGGAAAGGACAGCGGAGATCTTTTGGTTAGGTATGTTTCACGGTGGCACCAAGCTATAACCGTGTACTTATAAAAATTGAAATAAAAAAAATCTGCTTTTGCAGTTAGTTTCTTGCTAATTACAAGGAGAGTTTTGACCGATCAATATTTGGTTAAATTTTAATTTAAAAGAAAACATTTTTAAATGGAGAAACTTTATAAAACGCAACACACAATGGCATGGTATACGGGGCAAACGAGCAGACGGGTCACCTGATGGTAAATGACTACCGCCGCCCATGGGCACCTGCAACTCAAGAGTCACAAGTGCATTGCCAGCCTTTTAGGTGGGAGTAGGGGAAGGGTGGAAGAGGGGGAGAGAAATTGATTAATTTCGTAATTACTAACTTGTTTGTAAATACATTCATATTATATTTACATCGCAAACAGATTTGTTTCGAGCGGTCCGAAGCCGCGACTTCGGACGTGACCGTCAAATACATTTGCGTTGCGTTATAATATGTAACATTCCTAAGAGTATTCGTACTTCAAAAGCTTGCCTTGAGCTTGTTTTTCATTTACACTTTCCGACACGAATTAAAGAAAAACAATTATCTTTAAAATATCTTTCAAGTGGTTTAGCATAATATGAATTTAGTTTTTATATCATTGTGCGCAGCTGTCGATAGCATTTTCTCTCAGCGATAAATATTTATACTGTTTAATTGAAATATAACCTTGTCGATATGTTGTTTGTTAAGAGCTTGGAATCTGGCGAATTTTGTCTAATTTTATGGATATACTGTGAGCTTTTACAATTGTCTGTTTTGTCTGTAAAATATAAAATGATTATAAATTATTCTTGGACAAAAATATCAAGCAATAGATACATTAGTTATAGGTAAGAAGTCGTGTCTAATAATAAGTTTCAGAAGGCTAACAAAGTATTATAATCAAAAAGACTCACCTAAAAAAATATAAGAGAGTGATATCGGTTGCAAGTTTTTTTTCTTGATTTAAAGTGATACAAATACAGTAATGGAGACTCACTTGCCCTCGCATTTTTAAATGTTAACGATGTCAACAACTGAGGATAAATCTTAACGAATTTCTATGGATACAGAAGGCACACAGACATGACTCCTTCAACAAATATCTGCTTGATAATTTGTAGCTTGCACCTCTAAGTCCTCCAAAACCGTATTGTACAATTTTCGAAATTATTCTCTGACACGTGTTCGCTCTACCCGAAGCTTCAGGAAGGATTCGAATAAATCATGAAAATTCTAATTTGTAAGACAGCTTTTAACTGTCGAATTTTATTCAATACACTACAATATGCATATGCTCTCGAGTAGGTGTTTTCCATGAAAATTATCCTAATTATAAAAAGCTTTATATAAAGACATTTACAGCCGAAATAACGTGTTATGGGTACAATTCAAATTACTATTTCATACTTTGTTAATTTTTTTTTTGCTTTTTACTTGTAATCATTTTTAATGATTTTTTTTCTCAAGGAAGCTAGACAACCAGTAAATGTTGTGTACAGCTGTAATTGGACTCCAGGTTTACAAATTGTATAAGGTGACTTTTAGTTTAGGAAGTAACTAATCTACTATCTGTATCTGTACCTTACAAATAAAATAAATAAATAAAATTTACATCAAAATTGCTTACCAAAAACAAGTTTATTCCCAACTTAAACGCTGGTACAAAACAAAGGAGCCCCAAATCTCGGGGCCCTTCATATCATTTTAACAGCCAGTTGAAGTTATTGCCTTGTCTTCCGTTAAGAATGTTTAATGTCGCACTAAAACAGATAAAAGTATAAAATGCAAATCGTGCTGGGGAAAAATGATAAAAATAGGGTGGTTTAAGTGCACCATCAAGATTTGATATTTTTAACCCACCTTATGAGTTTCGGCTACTTGGGAATAACAAACAGAACCTTCCGATGGCACATAAAAATAATTGTAAACGTACGAAAAACTAAAAATAAAAAATTTTATCATTGAAATTATGTATACGTGTTTTTAAACATGTATGCATTAAAGATGTTTCTAAATAGTTTAAACTAGCTTCGTCCCGCGGTTTCACTCGCGCAAGTGTCCGATACCGTGGGAATATCGGGATAAAAAGTAGCCTATGTGTTAATCCAGGTATCCAGCTATACATACCAAGTTTCATCGCAATCGGTTCAGTAGTTTTTGCGTGAAAGAGCAACAAACATCCATACATCCATTCATCCATACATCCTCACAAACATTCACGTTTATAATATTAGTAGGATGGTACATCATCTTAATGATACTTAATAGTATAAATGCGAAAGTCAGTTCGTTTGTTTGTTACGCTTTCACGCCTAACTCGACCAATTGTCATCAAATTTTAGATACACGTCAAGGGTACAGAAAAAGACAAAAGGTACCCTACTTTTCATTTAGAAAAAAGTGTCGTTCCCGAGGGATGCCTGAGTTGATTGACACAATCTACATTAATGCGAGCAAAGCCGCAAACAAAAGCTAATATAATATAAAAGTTCGAAGTTTCCAGGTCGATATGTGTATGTCAAACACAAGTAAATGCTTGACACTGTTTTTCGCTTGCGCCTAAATGAATGAATTTAAATTAAGGTATGGAATATTATATAGTGTACCTCTTATTTTGTGCTAAGTGAACTTAACTTCAGGAGAGGATTCATTTGGCAAGTGGCGTGGTGTGTGTATGTGTCGATACTAATAAAATTCTGGTAATTGAAATAAAACTTGTTTTGAGACCGACTGTAAACTATTTGTACAATTTAAGCAATTACAATTCAATTCTCTTTTAAATCTTCATATTGACCCGGAGACTACACGCGCTGTCGACCCAACATGAAGCCTACTCTCCTCTTATATAATTTCCCTTCCTCTCACATTTTTAAATTAAAACTGAAGTTAATCTTAACACATGCCATAATGACACTCATAATACCGAAAAGGTCGGTGTGCTACAATAGAGTTGTAATAATTGGGAATTAAGGAGTATAATGCAACAATAATAGATGAACACTAGAAAAAAAACTATGAATATACATAGGTACAATAGTACAAATATGTTCAAGACATTGATTTAGTTTCCTTGAACAAGGATAATTATGAAGTAATCGTAATAAAACAAGAACTATTAGAAATAGGACTTAGATAAACATATCTAGATACATTGTTTGTAATTACTTTACAAAGAAACACAACATTTTATATAAAATGTTGTGTTTCTTTCATCATCATCATTTCAGCCAGAAGACGTCTACAGCCTAGACATGGGCCTCTCTTAATAACTTCCACAAAGTCCGATTGCAAGCGTTGCATCCACCGTCGACCTGCGATTTTTACAAAATCGTCTTCCCTCCTTGTTGATATACCTTGTGACATACATATATCGTCAAAATTCACGAGATGATCATTTAATCCACTGGACCATCTCTGTAGTATTTTCTCAAATAAAATATATCTAGTTACCCTGTCCCAGTTTCAGCGTCACCCATAAAAGTGCAATCAACACGTCTCGTCTAACGACAGAGCGGCGAGATTTACAAGAGATTCATTATAAAGCAATTATTACTGCAACGTTGTGGCGAGCTGTTAATTATTACGTCATCAAAGTGATGGCGTATTATAAGATAACCATCTAGTTTACTTGTTAATAGCTTGGCATGTAAACAACAGCTTGTTTGGTGCAACACTATATCATATAACTTTTTATGATAAAAATGATAAGGTGTGGTGGAGTAAATAAAGCATTTGTATTTAACGTTGTGTTATGTCCCTTCAACTCAAAGAAAAGATCCTCCGGCTAAGCATGGTCATCAGGCCTGATCGACCGCGGTCGATTTTATAAAATTGTACATATTGTACTCATAGAATCCGCGCGAATCGAACTTTTATTGCGCGATGCAGGATTTGTAGTTATCACGTAGTTTGGCTTATCGTTGCTAGATGACGTTGAAGTATATTTTTGGCGTAAGTGGATTTCGCCACGTAGTGGTGATTTTTTTTTTGTACTATGCATAGCCATGTGTAATCGCCATCGATATTCAAAGGTGTTACTTGGGTATTGCAAAGCCTACTAAACCCCGAAGTACAATCAATCCTAAGAAGTACCATACGGTTCAGACCTCCTTCCTTTGCCGTACCATTACAATTAGGAACCCATTACCAATATACCTGTTCCTTCGACCTTTAACCCCGGGACTTTCAGCGGGACATGAAAAAACATCTTTCGAGGTCATCTAACTAAAGACCACCATTATAGCATCGTCCTTATCCATAATGGTGGCCTTTAATCTTTGTGTCTTAATCAAGCTCAATCAAGGTAGGTTGACGTCATTCGACTTATAATTAAAAAAAAGCAAAATAACAGGTTTGCAATTTTTTTTTGTAGTTTCCACATTAATCGACAGACTTGCCCGCGGTAATGTTTAAAAGGTACCATACTTTTTCTTTATCTGTCTTTTTGATCGAATTCGCACCATCGCAACAAAAAATTATCGTACCTTTTTACATGTTATAAACTATACCAATACTATCCAATTATTTTTTTCTGTTTCATATGAGGTTCAAGTGCATTTATATCTGTCTGTTTCTTTGTCACGTCAACTACTTCCATTACGTTGTTACTTTAACTGCACCACTAGAAACATGTGAATGTCAAACTATCCATTCATGTCGTATCTTAATCTCCATTTGCTGAAAACCTATTCAGAGTGACTCTTGACCCACTGGCCGACAATGGCTTGATTATGCTTAGAAGCTTGCTATATGGGTTGCTCGGGTGAACTTGGCACTTACGAGCTGTGAAGTTGAACTATATTTAAACTATAGGTATTGAAAATATCACAACGACAATGTTTTGAAAGCAAGTTATAGCTATATATATAAGCTGAATATTTCTCTCATATTCATTAATAGCGAGTTTAAACTAGGTATATTTACTAGGTGATGATGTTTAAATTCTTCAGAATCACCAAAACCTGCTTAAGCTGCAGACGAAAGCCTCACCATTTAAGCATTGTATTTACGAAAGAATAGAAACAAATTGCCACGTGGTGATTACTCGTGTGTCGCAATTATGCAGAAACATTAATTGTAACTCTATTGGTTTCTAAATCCTAGCTCGTTACAAGTATACCCGTCGATATCAGCTGTGTTTCTACTCTCTTCTCTCTCCTCTCAATTTTCAAGAGAGGTGAGACTTTGTGTACCATGCTGACCCAGTTCAAGTTTTAAGATTTATAAAATATTCTAATATTTAATATTGAAGATTTTCTCAGATTTCTATTTCTTAAATACTTAAACGCTTTTTTAATAAGTAATAACTAATTTCTGATTTCGATTAGTCAAAATTATTTTATTAGTGTTAACACTTTGATTGGTTTTGGTAACTTTAAGTGCTAATCGTACTTTTATGAACCATATCACTATCTATATATTAATACGCGAAGAGAATTCTTTGTACTTACCCCTTTTTAAGCAAATTTCGTCTCTAAGTCTAAACATTTTTATATAAAAAGCTAATTTCACAAACTGTAATGCATGATCACACATCGAAATAATCCTTCCTTAGTTTACTATATAATTATATACGATATTCCTTCCATACAAAAATAATAAGGTAGTACTCAATGCACAGTGCGATGTGAGAGCTTTGTTAGTTGACAATGGCCGGGTCAAGTGTGCGCCCTTATCCCATCGCAAACACAACTGCAGAAGTAAAAATACGGTCTTTTTATTAATAAAATATTTTTTTTTTGTTACTTCTACAGTCTACTCTGTTATTATTGTTAGCAAGAACAAACAAACAAAAAATCCTACACATTACGCATATCATTACATATTATAAAACAAAGTCCTCCGCCGCATCTGTCTGTCTGTCTGTTTGCGATAAACTGAAAAACTACTGAACAGATTTTCATGCGGTTTTCAATAATAGGCAGAGTGATTTCTCTACTCCTTCCCATTCTTGACTATGCTGATGTCTCTTTTCTCGATGTTACCGAATAACTCTGGAATAAGCTAGAACGGTTGCAAAACCTTTGTATCCGCTATATATTTGGCTTGAGAAAATATGACCATGTTTCAGAATTTCAAAAGAAACTGAATTGGCTATCTATTCGGCGGCGTCGAGATGTCCACATCCTTTCCTTACTTTATTCAATTCTACACAACCCTAATTTTCCTTTATATCTGCATGAGCTCTTCGAGCACTTTGTTCCAAAGAGCAATCTCTGTCGCTCCTCTTCTTCTCTTCTCCTTCGAACTCCTTCCCATACGTCTACTCGTTATGACAATTCTTTTAGTGTTTCTGCTGTCCGGTTAAGGAATGCCTTACCGCATTCAATACTCGATAGCCCTTATCTAAAACGTGTTCAAGCGGAGAACCAGGGATTATTTTCTCTCTCAGCAATAAATCAGACTTATAATATGTATTAGTATATGTATGTACATATTTGTATGTATTTATATGTTTGATACACATTACTTTATAAATATGTGTAAATATAGGTATTTATATTTCATAATGAGTATACGTGTCGGTATACATGATATTTATTTTATCTAAGTTATATCTATTAATTGCATCTCTAATGAGTTTAATGAACACACGACTTTGCCTCTAACTTTTTCTACTATCCTCTATTCACTCTAAGGTTTGCTGGAAGAAAACTCAAGTTTGGGTTAAGCTTGCTTTTGTACATACCATTTCCTTGTTTTTATTCATCTACTTTTAGTGTACAATAAAGAATAAATAAATAAGTAAATAAGTGATTCATATGAGGAAGGTTTAGGTGTATAATTTGTTAAGATTTTGTGTAAATTGATGTTGATGTGTTTGTGAATGATTGTTGAAGATACCTTTGCTACCCGTGCGAAGCTGGGGCGGATAGCTAGTTTCCTACATAAAAACTTCGACTTCAGAAGAACAGACTTCAATAATTCAACTAATAAACAAAAACAGCAAAAATTTAAAATACCCCTGAGTCTAAAATCTCTTAAAAAACGATTATAGAAAAGAGCTGATGATTTTCGAACGGCTGAAAAGATTTTCTTGAATTATAGCTAAAAACACTCTCGGTCAAGTAACTTTTCGAACAAAATCAAAATCGGTCCATCCGTTTAGAAGCTATACACACACAGACACACGTTTAAGTTATAACACCCCTCCTCTTCGCGTTGGGGGTTAAAAATATAGCTATAGTTCGGAATAATATACATTTAAAAAAAATTCAAATAGGTGCAGTGTTTTGCGAAATTACCCTTACAATAAACACAAACTCACAAAATAGGCTATGGAAGGCTAACACAAGTCCTTCATTTGTGTTTGTCGTAAAGAACTTCAGTGTGTTATGTGTGACTTATGCATTATTCAGCATATCACTAATTTCGTCAGTGTACACTTGGGAACAGGTTTTATTTTATAATGGCATATTGTCGGGATCGTAAGCACTAAATAAGTCCAAAAGCCGAACCGAGCCCAAGCCGTCAAAGCTGAACTTCGATAACTTACCTACCATATGATAAACGTCCTATATTTAAAGAGGCACAATTTAATAGCTCGCACTGATGGCTCTTACAATCTTTACTTACTTGACAACTCGATCGTGACATTCGCTCCTATTCAACTTGGCTTAATAATGCCATTCCCCTTTAATACTTTATATTCATTATTAAATTTCTGGATTGTGAATATAATATAGAAATAACTCTATCTTTAAATCTAATCACTTTTACTAAAATGGTGATAATTGTTCACTACTAAGGCTCTCCCCCTCAAGAAACACTGGCGACTCTATTTACCTTTAGAAAATTTCTTCTAATAACTTATAATTATATACGTAACTAAGTACTAACAGTAAGCAATGGAGTTTTACAGGACGGTTTTTCCGGAGCAGATTTTAATTCGAGTGTAAATCTGCTGATCCCGAACCGATCAGAATTTCCTTAGACGGTCGTTGACATTAACGCAAGCGAAGCCGCAAGCAAGGGCAGGTCATAATATGTTCCTAATAAAGAAATAGTATACGTACCCTCACTGAATACATCGATAGCGAACAACTATTCGCTTAAAGTATAAGGTTTTGAACCTTTCCGTTCAGCACAAAATCGACATAATCGAATCATTTTCTGCAGACTTTTATTTCGTTCGGTAATAAAACCTCCTCGGAGTTTCGCTTGTTCAGAAACAACTACACATAGTTTTTGAGGGACTATCGTCCAACGTTGGAACATTGGCCCATAACTCAATTTACTCTTTGAACAAATAGTAACTACCCATTCGGTTACGATATTATGATTTGGTAGAAATCAATCCATTGCTTTAAGAGATTTTCCATTACATTTGTCGGAATTCAGATTCGCGTTAAATAAAAGTTTAACTATTTTAACCAAAACTAAATAAACTATTTTCACAGAAAGAGGGTTACATTTTTAGTCACAAACGTTACATTTTAAAGTTAGGTAAAATTTTGAGACTTTGAAATGTTAAGGTCAGTTGACATTAATACAGTGACATGTATAGTAATATACGCCTTTGAATGTCAGTAGGACATTCAAAGGCGTATATTTAAATTGGAACCACCCGGATTTAAAAGTAATTGCCTATCAAAAATTCACTCCTACTTCTTTTGTTCACAACATGCCTCATGTTGTCCATTACAGAAAAAAGATTTTCAATCTTTCACAAAGGAAACAGCTTAGGAATAACAAAATAGTAGCAGGTATCGTAACTTTGAAACCTGTTACATTCTGTTAGTATTCGCAATATCATCGATGTTATACACGTGCTGGCCAATATCACTTTCTCTCTCTCTGTCTATAAATTCGTAGCTTACTGTCAGAAACAATACAATGATAATATATTAGGTATCTCAAAAATCATGCGTTAAAAATCTTTTGCACCCTACAACTTACAATGAGTTTACATAACTTTAATATATTAATAGAAAAAAATCTCTATGCTTTTAAAGAATATTAACGTACGCCTTAACCCCGAAGACAATAATCCATTAAATGAAACCTCATTTTACGTGACAACTGCCTGAAAAAGTCGACTAAAATTGACGACTGCTTTGGCACGCGTCAATAAATGTCATTGAAACTTACTGAGGATTTCAGTTGAGTTAGAAATTCTACAGGAAATTGGTATCAGACGGAGACATTCCTCACTGCCGTGTACGTGTCCGATTTTCTGTGTCTAAGTGTGTGGTCTGTGTCTAGATACAAGAATCACAATTTCATTCAAAATTCGAAGCCTTTAATCACGTCATTGTATGTGACATTAATCACAGATAAAATAATAATCCTGTTAGAGAAATAAAAAGTAGGGTTGTATGCTTGCGTCACAAGCTATACTCAAACTAATTATTTTGGCATGACATCGTATAGGGCCTATACGATGTCATGCCAAAATAATTGCCAAAAAAATCATGGCAAAATGTGGGTGTTTCATACATGAAACACCCACATTTTGCCAACTATAACCCACTCACATAATAGGAAGCAAGCCTATTGCCGTTAACCGGGCACTTTGGGTATTAAAGTGGGGTATATTGTAAGGGAAGGTAGGTAAGAAGAGAAAGGGATATTGCTTATACGGCAAAAAAAACTGTCAGTCGTAGGACTGCACGTCAGAAGTGAACACATAACTGACACGTGTAGATGACATGTGTCAGTTATGTGTTTAAAAAAAAACTGGTCAGAAGTGAAAACACACATATCTATATACTCGCATGTATCTGAGCGCGACGGTCACGCAGTTCAGTGCTATTTCCCCGTACCAAAAATGTCCAACGTGCCTAAAGAAGTTTTCACTTCAAAAATTATGGATTCAATGGACTACGGTCGCACTTTGACCTTTGACCGAACACCAGTATGTATAATATATAAATATACAATAGTTACATTTTGTTTGGTAAATAAAATAATAAATAAATTCCTTAATTTCTTTTTTTATGCTTGGCTCAAAATGCCATGCCTAATTCAATTGTTCAGACTGTCTCAACAATGGAGGAATTTTCATTCCTCCCTCTCATATTGTTTGTGTGATATTAATGACATCTTAGGAACATCTTGGAAAACCATATTATATTATTTGATAAATGGTAGTCGGGTACTTGGCTGACCCAATTGTGTTATTTCTCTCTCTTGATGTAGACCGTGCACAAGCGAAGATGGGCCTCAAACTTATTTGGGTATTTTTACAATTCAAATATTTAGCGTCAGTAGCGGTTCCAGAAAGACCTTTGTTTATTCGTGTTATATCGGCCGTAGTATGCTTCTTCAAACAAACAATATATTGCAGTACTCATTTTATTATCACCACGCTTAAAAAAATTATTGTTTTAAAGTATGGCGATAACCTGATCCGTAAAGAATAAATAAAATATAATATAATAATAATAGCTGGAGGTTATGGATGGATGCCTATCGCTGGAGACCATGATTCTGTCCATGGTCCAAAATGAAAATGAGTGGGAATCCGCCGCTTCTTTTTCTGAGGAAGTGATGTCCGCTAAAGAGGCGGTGGAAAGAGAACAGGAGAGGACTAGTACTCTCTCATACCGAAGAAGAGGCACCAGGCGCCGGAGAGTGCAGAATGATCTCCGGCCTCCATGAGCACTGACCTGGGGGTAACGGGTGAGACTGCCCGTTACTGTGATGTGTTCCGCGTGCGCCTCTCTAAATCGGAAGGAGGTAAAGGCCCTCCGCGCTAGCAATGGTGTGGCTGCCTTCTGTTTGAGGCGGCCAAAGTCTGCCAGGGTTCTCGGGGACTTCCTTCCTAGGGTATATGGATGGGTGGATTTATGGATTGATGGATAAATGCTTGTTATTCTTTCACGCAAAAAAATTGGCACAAAGATAGCTTATAGTCTGGAATAGCATATAGGGTAACGTTTATCCCGGAAAAATATACGGTTCCCGTAGACAAGATTTCACCAAAATTTCTACGCGAACGAAGTCGCGGGCAACAGCTGTATTATAATGCAAAAGTGAGTTTGTGTGTTTGTTATGCTTTCAGGCCTTAATTACTCAACCGATCATTACGAAATTTTGTATACACGTAGTAGTACAGTAGTAGGCACAGAAAAGGACATAGGGTTACATTTCATTTAGAAAAAAAATACTATTCCCGAGGAATAGTGAATTGTTTGACAAAATCTACATTAACGCTAGCGAAGCCGCGGGCGAAACCTAGTTTCATATATCGCACACCTAGGTACGTAGTTGTATACTCTTTGACCTAGATCATTTTTGAGTTATGCACACCATCGAATTCCTTACCTCAATACCTACCGACCAATAAAACAGATTTGAAAATATCACCACTATTCGACCCTCGACGCTAAATTAACCAACACGGGCTCACAAATATACAATAAATTGTTAAGCAATAGGGAAATAACTACAAAAATCCAATTTTCAACCTCAAAACATGATTAAAACAAGATTCCTACAATTCTAGCTGCATATGAAGCATAAATCTATACAGAAAACTCCTGCAGTGCATAGGGACACAGTAATTAGTTTTCTGAAAAAGCTTTTTTTTGAGTTAATACCTGTTTAAATCTAGGTGTACAATATTATGTTCTATAAGTATAAACAAAGGAGTATATTTTAGAATAGGCCTTTTTGCCCTAGCCTGTGCTCACGATTTAAGGCTGTAATAACATGACAAACTGAATGTAGTGAGCGATTCCCGTACCAATAATAGTTACCCCGCCGAGTGGTGAGAAACTGTGATCGAAGTGATTCTTCAATAAAATGTGGGGAGAGGATAACAAAATTCCCATCGATCGTTGTGATTTTGATATCAGGATATACGCTCTCCAAGAACTTTTATGTTTCTTTGAAGTATATTATAGTAGCTGCGTCCATCAGTTTTACCCGCGTAAGTCTCGGTGCCGTGGGAGTATTGGGATAAAAAGTAGCCTATGCGTTAATCCAGGTCTCCAGCTATCTACATACCAAGTTTCATCGCAATCGGTTCATTAGGTTTTGCGTTAAAGAGTAACAAACATCCACACACCCTCACAAAGTTTAACGTTTATAATATTAGTAGGATATACTACTCTGCTATTTGGTACGTTATGCATTTGTTTGTCAAAAGTTTTCAACAGATCTGTACTAACTTTTAATATTTATTATATCCGTAAAAATTTATGTGTGTTGGAATTTCCTAATACAATAAAGTTTAGTATTGTTATGTGGTTGAAGGTGCTTATATCTACAAATACTAGTCGGGTTCAAAGCATCTTGCAGAAGTTAAAAGCTCCATTATTGAGGATGATTGAAGGCTCTTTATATGACATTACGACCCTTGGGAGCAGAGCAGCATATACGCGTGTGAAACTGCAGGAGGCTACGCTTTAATAATATTCATGTCTTTGTACTCATTATTTTAGGGTTCCCTTCCTCAAAAGAAAAAAGGACCCTTATGGCATTACTTTGTTGATCACCTCTCAAGACATTTTTCTCAGGAAGACGTGGAGGTATTCAGTTGAAATTAACATTAAATACTTATGTCTGCAGTTCCCTTGAAGCTGTACAAAAATCAAGTTAAAATTTCTAAGTCAATGTAATCAAAAGATACGGCCTAAGAGTTTAACCAATTTGAACATTTCATTTCAGGTAAATAAAAACCTATAGGGTTCTCCCATTGACCTAGAATCACGCTCACAGCACAAGTACAAAATTCAAAAGTCGTTAACATGTTGCTATATCACATTTTTTCTGCGTTTACAGATTTATATCTCGTGGTTGGAAAATTGACTATGACGTAGGTGGGTGTATGGGAGAATATTTTTGTAGCTGTAAAGTTAAGTTTTTCTTCGGAAAAAAACGGCCAAAAATCTTTGAGAATCATTCCCGAGATGGACGAACTATCTACGTATAAGTTTGTTTGCTTACGGAACCCTCGGTGCGCTAGTTAAACTCGCACTTGTCCAGTTTTCTTTCTTATTTCTCACCAAGCATGTACAAAAGTAAACAGATGTTAATGTATTTTAATTACAAATTCCATAGAATTATTCTATTTCTGGCAGTATTGTGATGGTTCTAAAGTTTGACTCAATATGTCGGTTTATAACGACACTGATTATGCTCGTCCAAGTACGAGCATAATGAGTGTTTGTATTTGGAATACATAAAGGGATTCAGTTAATTCCGTGTTCCCGCTTAAAGTGTATAGTATTGTGTGTGTTGTGTATTGTAATTGTCTCTGCTTGTTTTTCTCACAAAATTATAGTCAATCTGTATTTTAAACACAAATAGGCTTTATATCAAATCGCCAGTATTTCAGGCTAACAACAAAACAACTCACAAGAGGAATTGCACTGGCACGAGTAATTAGGCCACATGGGTTAAACAATGTACTCACCAGACATAATTCCACGTGTGCTGGGCAGGTGGATTGTACACTAAGGCGATTACTTTTCGGGTTTTGCATACTGATGTGTCAGTTTAGGCTTTGAAAACGGTTTAATAGGGTAATGAACAATTTTAATTCAATTTCGAATAAAAACTCTTTTTGCAGCGGTAGATTCAAATTCAAATTCAAAATCATTTATTCAATTAAGACACTAAGTGACATTTATGAACGTTAAATTGAAGCTACTGTTAAAAATCATAGATCGACGCAAATAGACGCTACAGCATGTACTGGATTGTCGAGGTAAATTAGGTGAAAACACCAAAATCTACTGCCTGCTTGTGTCGATCTATAACTTCCAGTTTCGAAAATGCGTAGAGCCTTATGAGAAGAATACTGGCAAAGGAACTCATGGCCACTCTTTTTAAAAGTCAGATCTTCAGGTACAATGGTATTAGTGTTACATAAAAGATAAGCATGGTGCAAGCTGTTGCCACCTGAATTACATTTTATTGAAATGCTCCAAAAGCTAACGTACAAACAAAAATATCACTCAGTGATACCGTTGAAGGTTCGAACCTATTAAACATAGAAATCATTCAAGGTGCACATCAGTTACAAAGTCTACTGTTAAAACTAATTCGTGACTGGATTAAGAGGCTAGAGTTGCAGTTGAATGAACCAAAATAATAGTATAGGCTAAAGCATCGCTGACTAGGCCGACGAGTCACCCCAAGCAGCACCCGTTCACGAGTATGACGCATGGACCAACCATCGTCTCCTTCGCCATATCAGAGGGAAAGAAACGACCCGCCCCATGACGACGCCGCAATCAATGACATTTTAGTGAGCATGACGAGTCATAGTCGAGATACTGATAAAAATCACTACTAGTCAAAATTACCATAATAATCGTCACGCATTACTTTCAACTAACAATGGTTTGTTAATAATTTAGTCTAATTATAAGACAAAGAAGTTTGTGTGTATATACCTAAAGACACCTTAAGCCCAAGACTGTTTGTCGTTTAGATAATCGTTGATCATATAGTAGGCTTTCCTAATAAGGTGATTTTTTACAGTACGCTTAAATTTATCTACAGGAAGGTCGATTACATCTATAGGAATTTTATTATAAAAACGTATACCAAGACCTTCGAACGAGTTGTGTACCTTATGTAAGCGATGATAGGTAGCAACGAGTTTAGACTTGTTTCTTGTATTAATATTGTGTATATCACTGTTTTTCTTATAGTCATTGATATTGTGCCTAACAAACATAATATTTGCAAATATATACTGTGATGCAACAGTTAAAATACCTATATCCTTAAACAACTCTCGAAGAGAGACTCTAGCACCTAAATTGTATATTGAGCGGATAGCTCTTTTTTGAAGAATAAAAATCGTTTCAACATCAGCCGCCTTGCCCCAAAGTAGTATACCATAGGACATGACGCTGTGAAAGTAGCTAAAATAAACAAGCCTAGCTGTGTCCGTATCAGTGAGCTGACGTACCTTCCATACTGCGTAAGCTGCCGAACTAAGCCTACCTGCAAGGCTGTCTATCTGGGGTCCCCATTGCAGTTTACTGTCTAATGTAAGTCCCAAGAATACTGTTGAGTCTACAATACTTGTCATTTCATTATTTAGAGTTAGATTAGTGCCTAGCTGTTTTACATTTGGCATAGTAAATCTCACACACTTTGTTTTATCTGAGTTCAGTGGGAGATTGTTAGTTGAAAACCAATACAATACATCATTTAGCGCCCTATTCACATCGTCAAAAACTGTTTTTTTACGATCGACTTTGAAAATAAGTGACGTATCATCAGCAAATAGAACTATATCACAGCGATCTTTTAAATAATAAGGTAAATCGTTTATATATATGAGAAAAAGTAGAGGACCCAGTATAGAGCCCTGAGGAACGCCCATAGTAACAGGTAATCCAGAAGACCTCGCACCATTAACATCTACATGTTGAATTCTATCTTTCAAGTAGGAAACAATTAGTTCCAAAGCAATACCATTAACACCATAATGCCTAAGTTTAAGAATAAGCGTGTTGTGTTCTACACAGTCAAAAGCTTTAGAGAGATCGCAAAATACACCTATCGCATCTTGCGAATTCTCCCATGCATTAAATATATGTCTCAAAAGAGTTGCACTAGCATCAATTGTTGAACGACCCTTTGTAAAGCCAAATTGTTCTTTGTGCAATAAATTATTTCGATTAAAATGGCTTTCTAGTTGTTGCAGGATAACTTTTTCAAAAATTTTACTTATAGCCGGCAAGATTGAGATTGGCCTAAAGTTACTTGGTTCAGTTGTACAACCCTTCTTGAATAAAGGTATTACTTTGCTATACTTCATCAGGTTAGGAAAAACACCAGAATCAACACATCGATTGAATGTTATAGCTAGAAATGGCGCTATATCAATTATAATAGTTTCTATTAATTTAACAGAAATCCCCCATAAGTCCCCTGAATTCTTAGAGTTAAGAGACTTAAACGTTTTTATAATGTCTGTGGGGTTTATGAATTATGAATTCAAATTTAAATAAGTTCTTATATTTGTTTACATTGGCCCTTAACAACAATTCAGACCTGGACGCACAAGAATTCAAGGTACTAGATGTACTAACTGATATATTTGTGAAAAAGGTATTAAAAGATTCAGCTATGTCTAAGTTGTTTGTTATAAACCTATTATTAATATTTAATTTTAAATTGTTATCTCGAGGTTTACTACGTCCAGTTTCATTATTAATAATGTTCCATGTAGCTGTTATTTTATTATTTGAAGACTTAATCTTATTATTTATGTATAAAGACTTTGCCATAGAACATGTTTTCCTAAAAATCTTTGAGTAATTTTTGACATATTCATGAAATTTTGGGTCAAAATTACTTTGTTTCACGGCATATAAATCATACAGCTTTTCTCTACTTTTGTATATTCCTGTTGTTGCCCAATCACAGAATGTCGTCTTTGGCCTTTGCATTATTGTTTTTGCCTTAAATATACTGTTAAATTCGATTTCTATCATATTGAATAAGTCGCCGTAAAGCTTATCTGGATCACTTTGAGTCCAATCTAAATTGGAAACTTTATCACTAATGTTATTACTAAAATTCAATAATCGGTTACTAGTCATGGGCCTGCATATAGTTTTGTTTATTCTATTTTCTTTTATACAAGGAAATGTAACAAATTGCCCACAGTGATCAGATGTTAAATCACTTAAAATTGACCTATTTAAATATTCCCCATTGCAAAAGATGTTATCTAAGCAAGTTGCCGAGTGAGAAGTAATTCTTGTTGGCTCAGAAAATAAATAATTTAAGTCAAATGATTCAAATAGGCTCACTAATCTTATACTGATAGGACACTTTTCTAATATATTAATATTGAAATCTCCACAAACTACCAAAACCTTACTACTGACACATAAACGCTTCAAAACTTCTTCCATAACTAACTCAAATATGCTAAAGTCACTCTGTGGTGGCCGATACACACTAACTATAATATGGTGTTCCAGTTCTACACAAGAAAGCTCAACAGTGCGCTCAACAGACAAATTTACAACATCTTTCCGGTTTTTGCACTTAATGCTATTACGAACAAAAAATAAAGACCCTCCATGAATTGACTTCTTTCTTACATACACACTTCTAGCAGAATAAAATTCATTATTTAGTATTAATTGGTGTGCTTGTAGCCAATGCTCTGTGATACAGAGCACATCAACATTATATTTTTCAAAAAATAATTCTACTTCTAAGTCTTTCCTAGATAATCCTTGAATATTTTGATGAACTATGTTTATGGTCATTGACTTTTTTACTTTATTGCTACAATTTTTATTTATTTTTATATTTTTACTAACAATACCATTATTGAGTAAATGATTTGATATGCAAGAGATAGGCTCTATTGTCTTAGCAATTAATTTAAAGAATTTATGTCACAATGTGCGGCCAAGCTATTGCCTGAATGAATATTAGTAAAGACATTATTAATTAGCTCAGAAGGAGCACTGTGTGAAGCCAAATGTTTGGCTACAGTGTTCTTACATTCTAAGGGGTGCTCTATAGGAGCTGTCAGGTTAGCCAAGTTCTTGGCTATTATTCTAAAATAATATGATAACGAAACAGTTATCTGTCTTTTAAAATAATACGGCAGATAATAACTATCTGTGGTCGAAAAAACATTATCATTGACAATCCTATTGATGTCAATTAAATGAAATTTATTATAAAAACTACCATTAATTTGGCTTGTCAAATTAAACATAGTCATGTTTAAATTAACCCTAATATTTTTTTCATGTAGATGTATTTTTAATTCTTTTGTCATTCGTATTCTTAAGTTTTTGAAGTGAAAACCAAAGAGTATATAAATACTAGTGAAAACTTCTTTAGGCACGTTGGACACTATTGGTATGGGGAAAAAGTACTGAACTCGCGTGACCGTCACGCTCAGATACATACGAGTACATTTCTATTTAAAAGACGATTAATTGCATGGGTTATACGTTATTACTATTTTTGTTGAACTCTTAAGTTAAACCAAATGCTTGTGTTAGGCTACGTTTTAACCCAAGATGTATGTGGAAACTGAGTGATGCGCGAGGAAAAAATTAACTAAAAGTATCACTTTATTTATTCCTAGCTTCATTCAGCGCAGCTCTGATTGATAAAGGCTTAGCGGAGCCAAGTTTTCGTACACACAAAATAAGCAAGAAATGTGCTAGGGAGACGAGCGAATAATGTGTGCGAGGGACTCGATCGGGGATGTGTATGACTCCGAGGGAAACGGGTGAGAATGTTTGCGATGCGTTGTGCTGCAATCACACAATAGACGGAGTTTGTTAGACCCTAACCTCATATTGCAAAAGAGTCTGCTACGCAACGCTCATCTGCACACCGTTTTACAACTCCGCTACGCATCCTCGCACCATTCAGTTTCGTCGCACATTTCAGGTGAAAACGTTCACACTGTTTCACAGCTTCACTACGCATCCTAGCGCCGCGCCGCTCAGCTTCCTCGCACATCTCTGTTGGAAACGCAGCCTTAGTCTCTGGAGTATTTTGTTCAACCTGGCCTGGGCCTTAGCCCCGCATTAGGGGTTGTTCGGTCAAAGGCCACTGCCATGATCATAAAACTGGTACACTGCCACACTTGGCAGTGTAACAGTTTTATGATCATGGCGCCATCAGAAGATCACGCCATGATCATAAAACTCCGTACTAGTTTAAAGTATAAGTCTGACTAATATTCTTCTACTGTAACCACTTCGAATAATGCGAATGCTTTGAGCTTATTATAAAGAAGCTAATAAAAAGTGATATTTATTTTGACGGCACAAAAATATATCTTACTATAGACGAATGCCATACCAGTTTTAGACACGAGTTACCAGCCTTATGAAGCTGTGGCTAACGGACCAGCAGATGTAAGAGCTTCAAATTCAGACATGTTTGATTCGACCTGTACCTACCTACACTCACAGAATAGGTAGCGTTACCGTGTCAATTAATTAACTGACAACGACAGCTTATTTCGACATCGTAACTGCGAAACGGTAGATGATTTATCTTACAAAGTTTCCTCTTATATGTACATATTATAGTAATTAAATGCTAATTTTCACATCCGAGATTGACCCATCAACATTATCACTACATAGTATAAAACAAAGTCGCTTCCTGTTGTCCGTCTGTCCTCATGTATGCTTAGATTTTTAAAACTACGCAACGGAATTTGATGCGGTTTTTTTTAATAGAAAGAATGATTCAAGAGGAAGGTTTATATGGATAATATATGCATAATATAGTAGAGAAACACTGATAACTTTAGAGGTTTCTAATGTGATGTCGTAAATAAACATATTTTTTTTGCGTTTACATTGCAAACGCTGGGTGAACCCTACGAGATAGATCAAAATAATGTACTACAGTATTGTACACCTTAAAAAGGTCTACAAAAAAGTCCGCAATGGTACATATCTATCTCTTAGAGATAACCCACAATAACCATTTTTTATCCTTTACTTTTTACGAGAAATAATTACTTATTTACGATGCGATTTTAAGCAATACAGCATTAATCCTTTTCCAATTAAGTACCTTAAATACGTTGTGCATTTAATATAGATCAAAATGGCCCTTTACAGCATGTAATTTCAATGAATATTTTCGAAGATATTACAGATTTAAAATGCAGAGACATAGCGGTTGCGGCGATACCGGCCAGAGTGTTTGAGTGTTTTTCACATGGCCAATTATATATCGCTCTTTCAAGAGTAACCTCTGAAGAAAACATGTTTGTATTGTCTAATGACAAAAAAACTGTCAACGTTGTATATAAAGACATTCTGTAGAATATTTAGTATCATCATTGCACCCGTGCGAAGCCGGGGCGGGTTGCTAGTAACAAATAATTTAAACTGTGAAATATTTTAGAATCTATCTATATCATATCTGCGTAGGTTTGCTGATGAAGTGCTTTGGGGTTTCTTAAGTCTTGCGTGACATAATGTTGGGAACCGTTTTAAAAAATATTCTAGACCTTTTTAAAAACTGTTGAATTTTTCTTTTATAATTAATTTTGTTTATTTTATGTTTACAGATAAAATTCGGAAGAAGTATGCAGGTCTGGGTGATAGTGTGCTGTCAATCCGACTGGAGCGTACCCAAAAAGCTGGACTGGGTCTCAGCCTGGCTGGTCATCGAGACCGCAGCAAAATGGCCGTGTTTGTCTGTGGGCTGCATCCTGCAGGGGCTGCTGCGAAGGCTACTCCTCCGGTGAAAGTTGGTGATGAGATCCTTGAGGTGAGTGAATGCGGTTATTTTTTTCATAAGACCCAACCTCAACAGAGCTAAATATATTTAGATGCATTTTGTTTTGTAAATGCATACATATTTTACATAGAAACACAACAAACATGCATGCAAACGATATTTGCACCGAGTGGAAATCAAACCCGCGACCGGCGAAATTACTGTCTAGTGCTCATCACCTCGCCACAAATTTTGGCTATCGTGCTGAAGTGTAGAAACCTTGACCATTACGATGTGGACTTATAATATAAGTCCTATAATATAAATTAGGCTATAATTATCCTATTTTTAATTATATTATACTGAATTAAATGACAATATTAGGTATATTGCCTTCATTTGATTCGTTATTGTTATTTATATGCAGTGTCATTCGGGATATTGTAAGGATTCTAACGATATCCCATACATTCAAATCTGTTAAGGCACATTCATACATGACCCTGAAAACACTACAATCCCTTTTTGGGCAGTGGTGTAAATGGTCCTAACATGTATCTCTTAACTTTGTTATCCTTCAAAGATCCCTCTGATTTAGCTCGGAGCACGAACTTATAACTGCTTTAGTTTTAATTATTTCAACAACGCTATTTTGTTTTAGTACAATATCTTAACCATAACAATAACAATAGAAATAACGCTTTAAAGACTTGAAAACAGAAGTTCTCAACTCTTTGGCCTTTTTTAGTATGTATTTTATTAGAAAAGAGAAGAAAATAAGACCCTGGGTGAAAGTTTGTGGCGTGATTTGAAGAAGACGTTTGGATTTTTTTAATAGATTTTATTATCCTTTTGAAACGCTTAAATTTTCAAGTTCTAGCGAATGTATTTCAAGCAATTATAGGTACCAAGGTGTTGTCTTTCTGAGAAGAACGGCTTAGCTTTCATGAAAAAAATTGGCAACAGACACAGTAAGTAAGCACAATTGATAAGATCGCGTAACGTAAATGCAAAAAATATAACCGTCCACGAACCTTTGAACGCTATTTCTGACTTGTAAAACATATTCAATGAATAAACATATTCCGAACATGAATTTCTGCAAAGATAATAGCAAGTGATATCCCTCGGCGTCACTCGCATACTATTAGGTACTTATCTAATTCTCGGATTACCTACGTTCTCAAAATTCACGACAAGCTGCAACCAAAATCGGATCAATAACATGTAACCTTTGACGCGTTTTGTTATGAAGCTATTATTTTCTCTTTTTTTCGACCACACCTGACTTTTTTATTTATTTTTCTGAAGTGCAAAACCAGAGATGGATGGCTTACGGAAGACTGTAGCGTAAAGGTATTACTTGCGCTTTTGCCGCGTCTTAGATCTAAAGAATCGGGTGAAAAAGTCTGTCGAGTTAGCTTCATACAAATGGCGTTATAGCAGTAAAACACTTTAACCTAATAAAAAAAAATCGTGCCCTGTCTAACAGAACACTGTTGAGCAATACTGAGACTTATGCGTTTAGGTAATACCTACGGTAGTTGACTGCCAAATCATATCAGTCTCTCTTTAATAAACATCAAAATGATAGGTATTGTAGGAACTTGAATAAATTAACAACTTGTTACGTCATACGTTGCTAACGTCACATCATTTTTTTAGTCTAGAAAATAGGCAAATAAAATTAAAGTTGAATTTTTTTATGTAACTGTGGGAGAGCCGCCTATGGGCCGGCTCGACCGGAGTGATACCACGGCCTCACAGAAAACCGGAAGTTAAGCAATGCTTCCATTGTTTTTGCTGAGTGCGTGAAGTTACCGGAGACCCTAACCCCTCCCTCTCTTCCTCTTCCCTTCCCTGCACTCTCCATATTCCCCCTTCCTCTACTTCCACCTTAAAGGCCGGTAATGCCCTTCTGACTCTTGAGTTGCAGGTGCCCTTGGCGGCGGTAGTCACTTACCATCAGGTGACCCGTCTGCTCGTTTACCCCCTATAATATAAAAAAACACGTTTTATATGTGTAATATGTTTGTTATGCTTAGGAAACTACCACGCTGTGGAGAGATGTCTGCATCTTTAAGAGATGACGATAGCTAAGGCGTTAAGTAGTAAGATATAAAACAATAATGTAGTAAGTAAACCAACAATTTAGCCTCTTTAAGTCAATTTCAAGGAAGTTTACAGGCAAGGCTGAACCTCGTTTCCTTACAGAGTTAGTGGGCCACCATTACACCTGGTCTCAAAACTTTTTGAGAAAGAAAGAAGACCAGGTTTTTATACTACGGAATCAATGAAGCAATCGTTTTTGTCTGTATTATACGAATTAACTGTCATTGCTCCGCTCCTAAACGTAGTGTCAAGTTAAACGACCTTTAATCTTCCACAAGAATTTAAAATATATTTTTTTAGTTCTGCCCGTTGTTTCTGAGATAATCGTTGAACTAATACACAAACTCTTAAGCTTTATCATGATATGTTATAAGTATAAATGACAATTACTATGTGTCGCAGAAATATTGCTTGAAGCCTAAAAACACTGAAGTTTGCCTGTAAGAAATTGCTTTAAACGAGAAGGCCGCCATTGTACATATTCACCTGATGTATGCTTCTAAGATTTTTTTTGTTGGTGTACAATAAAGTTTATTTCTCTTCTATTCTATTGTAAATAATTAAATCGACATACAGTATATATATTGTTAAAAAACCCGTCCGTGACCAATATCCCCATCATGGAATTTTCGAGTCGATGAAATTGGCCAATATTTTTTTACGGCGCAGCTTGTAACATATTGACGTTAGATTGGCTGAATTGATACATTGTGTTTGGAACGACAATGTACCAATGTACGTGTTACATCTACGTTTGGCGGTCATCCAACTGTATCTGAAGTAAGATTTATCTCATACATGTTACATAGCAAGACTGTGACGTAGTATCGATGGCGGAGATGTGATGTTTCCGGACGGAATGCTGGAAGGTTGATTCTTTTGTGTATATTTTAAAAGAAAAGTTTATTTTGTGAATACAAGATTTAGTGAAGTCACTTTATAGCATCACTGCACGTAACGACAGATATATCAATTGACAGAACTGAATAAAACCCAAATTAGAGTAGATACTTAGATTGTATTTAATTTAAAACCAGAAGGCGGGCCCTTTTCTTGCACAGAGAATTAGCATTGCCATTTAACGTGGCAATGCTGCAAGCCTTCTGGGAACACTGCCAGTAGGCGACGATGTGGAGGAATTTTATGACGCATGCATGTAATCTTTTTTCTTTTATTAGTTTTTTCTTTTAGTAGAATATAATTAAAATTGTAATTATTAGTCTATGAATAACAGTAACATTTAAGATTTAAAATCTTGTGTTGACTTTTACCCTCTTAAAGACATACTCTCAAGAATTAAAGTACTAATTTATAAAAAGCATACTTGCTAAGTGGGTCACATACTCCTGCTATTCTTTTGTTGACCTCTCCAACAAAGATAAATTTGTTAGGAGTCGTGATAGTGTATTTGGTGGGCTTCGAACCCACAAGCCGATCGCAAGTTATATGTGCCAGCCATCACGCTATCTACTACTAGACTTGGATTAGTATCTAGGAATCCCATTCGTGTCTACATTGTAAAGGTCTATTTGTAACCGTCTTCAAAAAAGGAGGATGTTATATGTTTGGCTGAGTGTATAAGGATTATTTTCTTTCTCAGCAATAATCAGACTAATATTAGGTTTATATGTATGTATTTGTTATACTGTATATGTGTAGGTATATGTATTAATATTATAGTTGTAGTATACATGTAGGTATGCCTCTGTATTTAGTTACTTATGTATGTTCTATATTTTTATCGCAATTATCTTTACGTACACGACTTTGTCTCTTATTTTTCTCAATGTCCTCTTCACACTCCGAAGGTTTGCTGGAAGAGAACTCAAGTATGGATTAAGCTCACCTTTGTACATCCCATTTTCCTTATGTATAATTTGTGATTGTTTTTGTGTACAATAAAGAATAAAATCTTTTTTTTTGTACGAGTATGTATGTTCAGGTTCA
Source organism: Euplagia quadripunctaria (assembly GCA_963859945.1). NCBI lineage: Eukaryota > Metazoa > Arthropoda > Insecta > Lepidoptera > Erebidae > Euplagia > Euplagia quadripunctaria. The sequence continues at coordinate 15,871,945 of OY982583.1, forward strand.
CTGATATTTCCGTCATAATATATATGGGCCGATTTTAATAATTCTTTTGTTGTTTGAAAGGGTATGCTCCCAAAGCGATGATGGTATCTGTGGTAAAAAGAGGACAACCCTCAGAAATTAAGGACACATATATTGTTTGTTGATTTTTCCTGAAATTAAGCCACATAGACGTTTAAAGTGAGGAATGTTATTGTTATCAATCAACTTTAAAAAGAGAGGATCTATATTGGGACGTATGTATCTTTTTTATAACCTACTAGCTCTACCAGGCATGCGTTGCAATGCCATTTTTTTTCTGTCTGTTCGCGATAAACTGAAAAACCACTCAACGGATTTTCATGCGGTTTTCACTAATGGACAGAGTGATTCATGAGGAAGGTTTAGGTGTATAATTTGTTAACATTTTGTGTAAATTGATTGAAATATGTTGATAATTGGTGAATATGTTTCTGCTACCCGTTGGAAGGAAAACGGATAGAGCGATTGAACAAGTTGCTGAGATACAGCCTGGTGACAGACGGACAGACAGACGGACGGACAGCGGAGTCTTAGTAATAGGGTTCCGTTTTTACCATTTGGGTACGGCACCCTAAAAAGTATTGTTTCCGAGGGATACCTGAATTGATTAACAAAATCTACATTATGGTGAGCGAAACCTCGGGAGAAAACTAGTTTTTATATAAATAGTCGTCCTTCTTTGAACTTACACACAGCAATATCTCTCTACAAGTTTGATCGATCCACGGAATAAATGCCCGAATGTGTAAATAAATGTACTAGGGGTGATTGATCGGCTGCTATAATCGACCATATATCTTTCTAGCTATTTAGGGATTAGCGGATACATTTGCAAAATTCTTTCTCAGTGGCCAGCTTTTACATCTGCATCCTTCGCAAAATTTACTGTTCGACCTTTGTAACCATTTGTGTTGTTCTCAATAGTAGAGCTTAATGGCTGATAGGGTTGGTTCAGCGAGAGCGGGAACCATCCTCATCAGCCATTGAACTCTGTCCACCATCACGTGAGTATTTCGGGGATGCCCGACTAGACCCAACAACGGACTCTGTGTCAAGGAGTGAAACAACCTATCCTGTCGATGTTAGGTGCCAGACCATATATCACTATATATTATAAAATAAAGTCCCCAACCGCGTCTGTCTGTCTGTTCGAGATAAACTCAAAAACTACTAAGTGGATTTTCATGCGGTTTTCACTAATAGATAGAGTGATTAATGAGGAAGGTTTAGATATATAATTTGTTAAGGTTTTGTGTAAATTGGTTGAAATATGATGATGATTGTTAAAGATGTCTCTGCTACCCGTGCGAAGCCGGGGCGGGTTGCTAGTCTTTAATAAATAGCAATATTACTCACGGAAGGTCTTATTCCCATCTTGCTGAAAAGTTCCACACTGAGTCCAGGCCATAGTGTCAAATAATGAAGACATTGCTCCGTAAAATGAGATATTTGAGTGGATTTGATGGTATACATACATCTTTATACAGCAAATTTACAACTGATCTTGTTCTATTGTATTGGCGAGGTGCCAGCGCTGGAATGCACTGTGATTTAGATGAGCGGAGCGAACCGATTACAGCGTCTGGTGTACCACAGGCAAATGATAAATTCTAAAGTGTTTTTTTAACAATTTTTTTTACATTCGGAATCGAAAGCTAAGAAAAGTTACGTGTTCGGATGTTGCATAAATTATTTAGTAATTTAAGCGTTTCAATAAGCAAATACAGTAAGAATTCATTAGGAGGCAAAGATTATTATTGAATAAAATAACAGATGGTTTATGTTATCAAGACATTTATAATACATAAATAGCAACTCTAATTAAAATTGAATAAAGTTCAATGTGGATCGCGAGACAACACATTTCTTTTAGCGCCCATAAGGCCGCTCATTGTACAAATTGTTACTGCGATTTCCTTATTATTTGTTTGTAATTTGTTTACAATAAAGATTATTCTATTCTATTTCTACGAATGTTGTTTCCTAGAGGTCACACCTTCAATCAAATATGGGTTTACAGTTATTTTACCTGTCGATAGTTTTGATTACACGTTTTGTTCGTCTTTAATCTACATATTCCATATTGAGTGTCCGGTGTTTTGTTATTACTCCACTAATTGGGCCCTACCCATGGTTAGGGACATCAAATACCTTGTTCGTCACAACTGTATGTAATATTTCAAATGTTCCCGTTAAAAAAAAATGTGTTTTTAGGGTTCCGTTCCACAAAAGGAAAAAAAAGGAAGGAAAGTTATATCTATCTGTCTGTCGGTGTGTCTGTCAAGACCCTTTTCCCCAGGAACCAGAAAAGGCATCAAGTTTAAATTAACATCAAATACTTATGTCCACGGTCCCTTAAAGCTGTAGAAAAATCAAGCTTCTAAGTCAACACAATCAAAAGTTACGGCCATTAAGCCTTAGATTTTAACAAATTTGAACGTTTCGCAGGTAAATCAAAAGATGGACGTACTATTTAAATACAAGTTTGTTTGCTTGCAGAATCCTCGGTGCGCGAGTCAGACTCGCACTTGTCCAGTTTTTTTTTTAATTTCTTGTATAACTTTGATATGTGTTGAAATAATTGATACTTGATAATAATAAATTTATAGATATTCTCGTTACGCTTGTCAATGTGTTCTCTCCCTAAACTCCGAATCGGTCTAAAACTATTCCAATGTTACGACCGCTATCAACGAAGATATGATGCAAATGTATGCAAGTAAATCGTAATGGATTAGTGCCTACTGCCTGAACCTTACTGAGACCAATTCGATGTGAGGTAATCTTCAAGAGCTGATTAGGTTTCTCGGTTTGACCTCATTACCAGGAAATTATTTTCTGGAGAAACGGGAGTGTTATCCCTCCGAATAAAGTCATGGAGATAAGGAGGATCCCACCAGATGAGGTGATCATGCCTTTTTTATCGTGTGGGTAATAATTATTTCTATATATGTATATCGTTTAATAGGTTATACTTATACAACAGTTCTGTGTATGGTAATTTTGGCTGGTGACATCTATAATTCATTCATTGTCGCCTGCGGTATTTCCGGACCGATACAACCTTCAAGAAAAGAGTGTACTTCCATCTCAAAGACTGGCAACGCACTTGTGACTCTTGAGTTGCAGGTGTCCATGGGACCGGTCTGCTCGATTGCCCTTATTTAAAAAAAAAAAATTATGGTTCCTAAAAATTTCTTTTGAACCATTTCTAGTCTAACAACATATTTAATGTAAATGGGACTACAAATTTGCACAGAATATTCGAGTTGAGAGCGAATGAGGGTATTGTACAGAAGAATGAATGTAGACGATTTCTTAAAGTTAATTGTTGATCTGGTGACGAACCCATACATCTTATAAGTAAATATATAAATGCTTCATCAGCACTACAACTCGTTGTGAAAATATAATTTATGAAGTAAGATATGTTTACTTTTATGTACATGTCAGTCAGTCAGTCTAACTGAATGCAAAATCAGTTTTAAAAAACCTCTAACGTGGGAGAGCCATGCTTCGGCATGTATGGGCCGGCTCGACTACACTCGATACCACGGCCTCACAGAAAACCGGCAGTGAAGCAATGTTTGTATTGCATTTCGCCACGTAACCCTTCCCTCTCTCTTATTCCCGTCCTTCCCCTCTCCCCTCTTCCCACTCTTCCCCCTCCCCCTCTTCTCCTACTCCCACCTTAAAGGGCAGCAACGCACTTGTGACTCTCGAGTTACAGGTGCCCATGGGCGGCGATAGTCATTTACCATCAGGTGACCCGTCTGCTCGTTTGCCCCGTATACCATAAAAAAGGCATCGTCTTGTTCTTCTGTTGCATACTTCTCCATTAACGTAGGCATACTAGAAAATCTTTTGTATCCTACAAATGTTATCCTTGCTGTTACATTGGGCGCTCAGAACTGAAAATAGTTCCTTTAAACACTGCTAAACTAGCTCTATTAGAACAACCACATATACGCTGAAATTGGCACGGTTTGTGTAAACAATAAACAAATACAGTCATTTGTGGCTGTTTCGATGGAACCCTGTTAAACTGATACAAATTGGATCTTAGATAGGTTAAGTAGAATGTAGACTTACGCGAGCACAGTTAACAAACTTTTAAACTTTCGCGTCTCATGATATAATTATGTATCAGTCATCAGCAGTGGTCGGCGTAGGTAGTGCCATTTGGTGGGATTCGTCCATCGTGGCATAACGTGGACATACCGTGGTCACGCCGTAGGCTGGCCCCGGCGGGAGACCAGTCTAATTCCCGTCAGCCGATTAACGCACTTGTGTTTGAAGTAATAAGATTTCCGAGGTCGATAAATAAATAAATAAATAAATAAATAAATAATCTCAAAAAACCCGGGATTCTAAAGATTTAACTTCGATCAAATATTACCGATATATAATTCAGAAATCCGCACCCTAAAAGTGTCTACTTTCCTAGTTTTTATTAATAGAATACCTTTTACCTTTACCTTAGTTTTATTAATATAAAACTAACCGAATAGCGTTACGACTCATTACTACTCGTATACAAACACCGTTTTTAATGTTTCGCGATTTTAACATTTCTTATACTAAATATTGTTTACAACGGATCATAATCGTGTAAATCTAAACTAATACTAGCTTATTCTTGCAGCTCCGCTGGCGTTGTATTTTGCAAAAAAAAAACATCTCCAACCGAGGTAAAAAGAGTTGGGGTACCTAAGCAATGGACATTTACAAAATTTCATTGAATCTGTGTAGTTTCGGAGATTGGCGTGAACGAACATCACACATCATATGGGATTTTTAAATATTCATTAAAAACCTTAATATAAAAGGGTCAAACATGCCGACACCCTTTATTATCATTTTTAAATACATAGTCGCCAGGGATAGTTACTCAGAACGTACCCATTGCTTTTGTTCCATTATCTGAAAAAAGCGGCGCGCTTTGGCAATTTTGTGCTATTGTTTATTTATACATTGTACTTATTAGGTAAATATGTGTATACTGAGTTCAGTTCGCACTCCTCAATTCTCCACTTTGTGTCTATCATATTATTATTTATTCGTTTCAAACACACTTAATAATATGTAAATAAAATAGAATCATTATATAACTTTAACAAAAAAATTAATAAATACATCAAAGCGGGAGTTCTACTCTTGCATTTAAAATAATGAAATCTTTCAATTTTTAAATAAAAACTGCATGAGGAAATATGTGATTCTGAAAAAGAGATTGAATAAATTTATCTACTTAAATAGTAATTATGTTTTCATCAAATAATCTAGTACAGTCATTACATTTTATCGCTTTTATATTATATTTTGTATAATATACTAATTACTTTTATTTAATTTGTGTTTGAACTAATTGTAACAAATTGTACTTTTTGTTAAATAAATATTGATTAATATTTTGATTTATTGGTATATCGCTAACCCCTAAAATCCTCAACACTCTTTTATTATATTAATTTACGAACACGGTGTACACTCTAAAACAGTTCACAAAGATGAGCATTAAAATCACTTCAGTATAAGGGTACTGTACATATAATTAAAAAAACGAATTTCCTAGAAGCAAATTCAGAGAGAAGTCTAACTAAGTGAACTCGATAATTTTAAAATGCAGGAATCTCGGGGTATATCCATGTTAACATAACATTTGAGGTCATTCATCCTAAATAGCACTACCTACGCCGACCACTGGTCATCAGTGATCAGGTTGCACTGGCCGTGGTCACAGGCTGACTGGCAACGTCAGGCAATTCAGAGGTATGTAATACCTTTTCGTGATCGCGTTAATTCCCGTTTAAATACATAATTATACAGTTAACAAAGTCAAGAATGATTCGAAAAAATTTAATGTGTTGTTATAATTAGGCAAAAAAAATACACCTGGGCATTGAAACAGTTCGTGGTGAACACTGTCTACTAGAATTAAATCGTAACTATTTTACATATGATTCAATGTAAAACGACAAACTCGTTGATTATTACAAACTAGTTGAGCCCCGCGGTTCCACCCGCGTTAGTCCCGATGCCGTGGGAATATTCCCACCCATATATCGGAATAGAATGTAAGCAAGTTTCATTGCAATCGGTTCAGTAGTTTTTGCATGAAAGAGCAACAAACATCCATACATCCTCACAAACTTTCACGTTTATAAAATTAATAGGACTTACTCGGATTTTAATTAAGTGTGAAAAACACTCGCTCGGTGATATTTTTTTTAATCTGGACTATTTGGCTACTATAGACCTTGACTAAATTGTGAATGGTGAGCCTTTTAGACGTAGTAGGTAGTGTATGGCTGCTTTACTACGTATATATACGTACGCGTTTTAGAACCGTACAAGTGCACGATCACCTTTATAAGTCTTAATTCGTAGGATTAAATCAACTTTTGTTTTCAACTCTCTGGAGTCATTATTAAATTAAATAATGTCTGTCTTTGTGTAAAACACAATTACGATGTTTACGGCACACGGACTTATGTTTGCGTGAGCTGATAAGATTGAGGCACGCATAGAAATGATCACTTCATTCGTTTGTAGGCTTCATTTATTACCAAGCCTAGTAATTGATAGATAGATAGATGTACACTTTATTGTACACGGAGCAGTAGATTACAATATTTTCTTATATCTAAATACTTCCTAGCTAATGCTATGTACAATTGGCGACCTTATCGCAGTTTGCGATCTCTCTCAGGCAACCATTGGATGGATAGAGAAACAGAGATCATCAAATCATGATCAGTTTTTACGTACAATATAATCGTGATTAAGTCCCGATTAACTTTGAACTAAAAGTTTCGGTTATCATAAAAAAATATATATTTACCAAGTGACTGCACAGAGTCGATGCTGAAAGATCGTCAACGATTGTCTAAGTCAATTCCTAGACCTTAAAAATTATTTTGTATGTTTTTCTTTGAATTCCACCTTTTTTTTTATTGTCCTAGTCTCGACGACTTGCTCGTTGTAAATCGTTTGGACTATTACGTTATTTTTGCCATCCATTCACACTCAGCAGTACTTCCGGTTTAAGAATCTGAAAGGTTTCCTATTGTGTGGTTTGTAAAGACTTCCTTCCGGGAACGCTCAAATTGTGTTATTACCACGATTTTCCACGAGTCCAAAGTATCCGATTCTTTAAAAGGGCATAAAGGGATTTAGTATGATTGGCCTTGCCTTAATACCTGTGTTACAAACGTTTACAGGTGGTATGGTAACAACTTTCCATGCATATAGCATGATCATTTGTTCTGTGTCTGGGTATAATTTATCTATAATATGTATGTATTTAGAAATATATGAATATGTTTATCAGCAGTCTGGTTACCATAGTACAGGCTCTGCCTAGTTTGGGATCAGACGGCCGTGTGTGAGATGTGTGCAGTTATTATTATTATTATATTATGTTTGTTTCCCATTACAGAATACACGATAAAATATATTAACAAATTACAACTAAATATATTCTGTGTAACTAATTATGATTAAAATGTTAGTATCCGATATTCACAATTAACCATAAATGCGACAGACAGTCCTCTATGCAGAGGACGCTGAAGAAACAGACGCCCACGTTATCCCGGAGTGCGAGGAAGTGGCCACACAACGGGCAAGTATCCTGTGCGAGGTTGCTCCTAGAAGCCTGTGAACGCCCCAGGAGGCTTCTGTGCTTCTGGAAGGAGCTAGGCTGGCTCAACTAGTCAGCTTATCTGAACGCATAATAGACTGCCTATGAGTTTAAATGCGGCAACAGAGCCCTATACCAATACATAGTTATGAAACAGCCGTGAAGAGCAAATCATTCTTGTTTTCATTCATAACTTGGCTGTTTAAAATAAACAGAATTACTTGTAGAAACAATAATTCATAATACTATTTTGGCCTTTTAACGGTGAAATAAGCATTGAAGTCGGATTGCAAGCGACTCGTTGCAAGTTCGAATTTTCGAACCCCATCCAGGGCACTAGCAACGTGAACCCACCCCTAACACAAGCATCTAGATTAGTGGAAATAACAAGAGTATTAGTAATGTATGACCCTCGTTACTATTATTATATACTAGTATTCTTTTCAAAACTAATCACGCTAACAATTACGTGAAAAGAGCTACATCAAGCTAAACGCGTTCAGTAAATATACTAAATACCTGTTGACCTGTCATGATACGAAAAAACCTATCAATAACAGTTCAACTTATATTGCAAAAGAATAGGTAAAATATATGAACTATCGTTAGTATGGTTATATTTCAATCTCTAGTATTTAATCAAAACAATTACTCCTAGCGCCTTTTTAAAAGCGAATAGCAAATCTGTTTTCTGTAAGTTGATTGTTGTTGGCAATGACTAGGCTCTAAAAAATTTGTAGTTCATTTAGATACCAAAGTATACGCTTCTACAACAAAATCCCAAGCCGCAGGTGGCAAACCGGTTGGAGTCGTGGAGCTCCCTACAATGAGGTTGAGTTCCGTGATTACGGACTTATCTAGTCTACTGGGTGTCGTGACTGGTCAGCTCAAAACTGAAATGGTTCTGTCGTATAAAGACCACTCCAGACGCCTACATGGCACTTGCACAGTCTAAATTCATATAGACTTGGACCCTTGAGTTTGTTTCGGCGTTTCATCTCAAGGCTAGTCATAGGAAATCACCATCTACATATAAAAAGAAATCGACGTGTAAAAGTGTCTAAAACGACTTATTTGAAAAATTACTTCATTTATCATGTGTACGGGCTGAATAAATATCTACTAGTAGATGGTAAGCATATAACAGTTACCTTGTAAATACGTCCAATATCGAAACGTCTTAAATAAGTTTTGTACCACACAGGAGGCGCGAAGGCCCACCAGCTGGTGGATGGTTAACGTTGGCCTAATAAATAATTAACTTTTAAAAAAGTATCACCTACTTCATTGCGCCTAAATCATAAATTATAGCTGTTTTCTTAATTCCTTAATATTCCATTTTTTTATGTTATAAGGGGGCAGACGAGCAGACGGATCACCTAATGGTGAATGACTACCGCCGCCCATGAGCACCTGCAACTCAAAAGTTACAAGTACGTTGATGACCTTTAAGGTGGGAGTAGGGGAAGGGGGGAATAAAGGGCGAGGAAGGAGCGAAGAAGGGAGAGAGGAAGAGGGAAGGATTAGGGCCTCCGGTAACTTCACTCACTTGGCGAAAAGCAGTGCAAGCATTGTTTCACTGCCGGTTTTCTGTGAAGCCGTGGTATGACTCCGGTCGAGCCGGCCCATACGTGCGGAAGCATGGCTCTCCCACTGTGTCCCACCATCCTCAGAGGTGGAATATTTTCTTGTATGTATCTATGTTTGACTCTAGATAGTGATGTGTATATGTGTGATTTGGCCCAGGATATTTTTACTATACCTTTGAACCGCCTGCCTGACATTTCGACCAGGTTACAATGGCAAGTGTCACAGACTGACGACTGGCTGTAAGGTGGAAGTTTCTTCATCGACCCTCCATAATTTCGAAGGTTTCCTACTATTAATTGGTGTTCCTATTCCGTAAGTAAACCGTCATGTGTTAAATGTCCAATCAAAATGTAATCGTTTAGTTAATACCAGCAACCCGCACCGGCTTCGCACGGGTACAAATTATACACATAACTAAACCTTCCTCATGAATCACTCTGTCTATTAGTGAAAACCGCACGAAAATCCGTTCAGTAGTTTTTCAGTTTATCGCGAACAGACAGACAGACAGTCAGACAAACAGACGCGGCGGGGGTCTTTGTGTATAATATGTAGTGATTTATCATATACGATGTTTTATTGTCCGATTACACAAAAAAGTGAGGATACATGTACACACATGTTTACCGTGTTCAGAATAATCGGGTTACTTCTGGATTGCATCTGCTTCTTTTTCATCCCGACCTATACCTATATCTTTCCTTTTTCCAATTCTGGTGTTGTTCCGACTGCGTAAAAAAGTAAGATAATATGTTTTTACCTTAATTAAAATTGTCATACAGGGACTCAGCTTCTTTTACTTCTATGTATTTCTCTTCCTTGCTAATTAGGTTGATGTTGCTTTGTTTCAGGTGAATGGCATCGTGCTGCATGGAAGATGTCATCTGAATGCGTCAGCCATCATCAAGGGCCTTGTCGGACCTATGTTCAAGATCATATTGCTCAGGTAAGATCTGTAGCTTTAGAATAGGTTAATTACTTTAAAATCATAAGTATGGCTAAATAATTTTTTTACAAAACAACAATTAGTGAACTAAAATATACATACTAGCGTCAGGGGCTCGTGGCTAAGTGATAACCGAGAAGGTTAGCACATTCCAAGGTTACGTAATACTAGCCAGGTCAGTCTTAGGATGGGTGACCATTCTTAACACATTGAGACCCCTCCCTGCATCGGAAAGCACGTTAAGCCATCGGTCCCGATTGCCATACGAACATCTGTGGCATTCGTTACGTGTGGGAACCCCCTCGGGCCGTCACCAAAACGGGGTTTTCGGTGTGTCGGAATCGAACCGACTAAAACCACACGGTGTGCCGTACTGCGCCTAAAATAGGAGGGATCCCAAAAAAAAAGTCGGCAACATGGTCAAACTACACAACTTCGATGTCGCGTAGTACCCAAATAGGGTTGAGGAGGTCTAATGGCAGTCGCTTCACGTAAAATATCGAAGTTCGGCCATATATTAGTTTGACTGAATGCCGACCCCAACTTTGTAGTTGTTTACTTACTAGTTGGGAAAAGACGCGGATGATGATGACATGACAGCGTAAGGATGACATGCATATTTCTCACGTGCCCATACCTAAATGGCATGAAACGGACATCTGACCAATAATAGTAATAACCCGCGACTTCGTTCGCGTTTATGTCAGAAAACAACAATATATCGCTTATACCTAATAGGCACAGCACCTCTTCCTGAAAGTGGGACTCCTCTAGGCAGGATTTTTTTGATTGTTTACACACGCAACAACGACGTAAGTGGGAAAAGCACCCATTTTTTTGTGCGGAATTTTACCTCACCGAGCTACTGGTGAGGCCGTATATCAGACTTTAACCGACGAAAACCACGTGATGTGCCTCACGGCGCCTGTAAAGAGTAGACCGTCGGTACTGCGACGTTATGCCTCCAATGGTATACCCAGCGCCAGCCTGCGGGTGGCAAGCATGCTCCGTCTACTAACTTGGCGATATCCAGACACACCTGTCATGGGAGATTCTGCTGCGGGTTAAGGACAAATAAAACCCGTCTCATCCACCCGCGGCCACTGTTAGGGTACACATGTGAGCGTGAACGAAACCGTTCCGCCTGGAGGTCTTCCTACCGGATCTACTCCGGCACCTCCTTGCGCCAGAACTTCTCCTCGCTGTACATCACGGTCGCGATAAAACAACTGTGGCAACCTACCGCCTCGATTCGGGATAATTGGGAAACTCGTTGTAGTTAGTAAGTCAGTGCCTCTTCCTAGAAACTAGTGGCCCCTAGGACCATTACTAACATGTTATCATTACACCTAACAGATTAAAATTTACTTTACAAAAATTTTAATGTTAAATTTATGCATTTGTTTATAAGTAATTATAAACAAATGCTATAAAAAAAATTGATTTCAGTAAATTAATGACTTATTCGAAGATAGAATCAGTAGATAATATCATAATGTATGCATAAAAAAACTTTTTTAACAACATTACTTTGGATTTATTTTTTGACTGTTTATTAGTTAGTAACTAATACAATAAATAACTTTTTGTAAACTTTTTCTTTATGATTTCATTGAGTACTAATATAAGAAAGTCTCCAAAAAGTTTCAGATTTTTAACATAATTATTTAAACTTTTACGTTGATTTTTATATTTATAGAGTATTGGGAAAAAAAAATTAATTAACATTTAGATAACTTTTTGAAAAATCAATGAAAAAATTTCTTTCCCACGGGGGATTTTACTCCAGATTACACCATATTCTTTAAATTTTTTATTTAATATTTTATCCTAATAAATATAAATTTTTTGAGTTGTATAACTATGAGTATAACTTCATACATACATTATTAATTATAGGCCTTGAGTTCCGGGAGTTAAGAAATTTTTTAGGAAATTTCCTCTTCTTTTCGATGATTATCACTTACCGTTTTCATGTAATAAACAAAATTCTGAGGCCGTGCTCTTTTATTCAGTTTTTTGGTTATAACAATTGCAATTTTTATTTCCAGAAAAAATAAAAATACATCTTTCTCAGAATTATATTCCGCGTGTCGAATGAGCCGTGCGTCGCCCATAATTTTCTGTCTTTCTGTCTTTTCTAACGAATTTTAGCAGATATTACTCTTCTCGACTAGACTATATCCTATGTCCTACTTCATAGTATGACTCAAATCATGCCAAGTTACATTTGAGTACGTTCAGTAGTTTCAACGTGATGCGCGGCCATGATACAGACAGACAGACAGATAGGCAGTCAATGAAAAAAATTATAGTTTTGGCTTCAGTATCGATTATAGTGCCCCCAAAAAAAAATTTCGAAATTTCTTCAATGTACAGAAATGGACCTGTTACAGTTTTATTATAGGTATAGAGAAGATTGACATTTTTCTCTTTTTTTATTCTTGACATTTAACTTCTGACTATCTTATTTCTTTATGACATTATTGTTATATTTCGCGAAAGTTATAATTTTTTGTTATTTTGTGACAAGTTTTAATGAAGAATTTTATACTTCTTTTTTGTGGTGTGACCAAATCAAGTTAAATCGGTGACGTGATGACCTGTGGGGGTATTCCCCACGGGTCATCACATCACCGGTACCAACGTCAAGGTCGTATGTCGAACTCAAACCGACTAATGCCGATGACTCAGGTGTAAGAATTTTATACTTATAAGATCTGCAATTACCTTATTTCGGCTAAACTAAAATCTATATATATACGTATATCTCGGCCAGCAGATTTACCTGTCCTACTGGCCTCTCCAATCACAGAAAGGACATTCGGGTACGCAACTCAGCGTCTTCGAGCTACTACAGTATCAGTCCTGTTTCCCCATTCAAGGCTTGCGGTATTCCTTAACCTAGCTCCCTCGCCCTATCCCATTTTTAGCTTTAATTACGGTTAAATTTACTTTCTTCCTTTGTCTCATCTGAAAACAATTACATTCCCAAGGAGGGTTGGCGTCAAGCAGGCGGCCGGCCATAAAATAAACTAGTCAACCAGTGCCAACTCCAAATAAATAAAATTGGGAAAAGGGTAGAAAAATGATTGATGAAGATATATTCATGTTTAATTTGTGGGAGAGTCATGCTTCGGCACGTATGGGCCATGCTCGACCGGAGTGATACCACGACCTCACAGAAAACCGGCAGTGAAGCAATGCTTTCATTGCTTTTCACCGCGTGAGTGAGGTTACCGGAGGCCCTAACCCTTCCCTCTCCCCCTCTTCCCGCTCTTCCCTCTTCTCCCCCTCTCCTCCTCTTCGCCCTTAGAGACCGGCAACGCACTTGTGACTCTTGAGTTGCAGGTGCCCATGGGCGGCGGTAGTCATTTACCATTAGGTGACCCGTCTGCTCGTTTGCCCCCTATACCATAAAAATATATTTATAATTCTATCCACTTTACTGACTGACTTTACGTAGGTAAATGTAAAGGAAAATTTATTACAGATTTATCAATTTAAACAAGCAACAAAATTAACGGTGAATAAAACTTTGAAATGGATAAAAGCTGATGAAAGTAATTAAACACAGCTTTAAACTGACAAAGGCTTTCTAAGTGACATTACTGAACAACAAACATATTTATAGTCCAACCTGTAAAATATTATGAATATCGCTCTCGATAGACGTCAATCATTTTCAATACTTATTTTAATTAGCTGTTGCCCGCGACTTCGTTAACAACTTCTACAAAGTATTGGAAAATCGGTGAAATCGTTCTCATGTTACGGTGTGACCAAGGATATACTAGAGATCGCCTGGTGGTTGAATTTCGATCATAGTTTATTTCATTGGCCGATGTTACTTGACCTGTCATTGTATAGACTTTTGTATCATGACAGGTCAAAATATATACTGGACACTCATAGCTGTATGTACCCGCTTTTGCAATTTTTTTAACTTTGAAGCAAATATTGTTGAAACATTTTAGCATTCGTCACTTCTCTGTATAAGCTATAAGTGTGCGAAATTTCATACTCCTCCGTCCGCCCAATTTTCATAAAAAGGGATCCAAAATTTTCGCTTCACGTATTAATATATAGATATATACAAATTCAATAAACTGCATATAGATATTCATTAATATTGTTACCAAACTCTAATAGGTGCGTCTATATATTGGGGGGTTCCATAATTATTTTTATTTTATTTTGTGAGTACGTGAGGAATCCAGCGGTAACAAAATTTTCTAACTTTAAATGTTGATGTAAGATTTTTTGAATTGGGCTCATGCCAATCCCGTGCGTTCGATTTTTCGACACACCGCCCCCCGAAACCCACACGCATAAATAAAAAGGAAGACGCGTTACCTCTTTTGTTTATTAATTATCTCTGTACAATCCCACTATCCCACTAATATTATAAATGTGAAAGTTTGAATGGATGCATGGATGGATGGATGGATGTTTGTTACTCTTTCACGCAAACTCCACTGAACCGATTGCGATGAAACTTGGTATGTAGATAGTTGGAGAGCTGGATTAACGCATAGGCTACTCTTTATCCCGTTATTCCTACGGGATCAGGACTTACGCGGGTGAAACAGCGGGGCGCTGCTAGTTAATAATATGTAGATAAAATTGTAATGGAAACACATAAATATTTAGCTTAACGCGTGCAGCCGTATAAAAAACGCATATTCTTTACAGTAGCCATTGAATTTGTTGTTTTGATATTGCCGGGCCTAGTGGTTAGTGATCCTGACTGCTGAGCCAAAGGTCGTGGGTTCGATTATTTGTCCTGGGAGGGTCAAATAATTGTATGATGAGTGATTCTGTGCCTGGGTGTAATTTATCTATAATATGTATGTATTTAGAAATAATATAAGTATGTTTATCAGCAGTCTGGTTACCATAGTACAGGCTCTGCCTAGTTTGGGATCAGACGGCCGTGTATGAGGTGTCTCAAGTTATTATTATTTCATAGAAAGAAACTGAAATAACTTCCGTTACGAAATAGCTTATTTCCAACATCATTTCAGTATTAAAACAGCGTTTCACTATTCGCATCTCACTGCGATGTCTCCCCAATTTAGTGAGGTACAAAGTATTTGGGACGTTTAACGGCCAATTGGGCATCAGTGGGGGGGCGGCGGCACATAAAGCATCGTATAGAGCCACATTAAATGGACAAAGGCTTCTTCAACTCCCCCTTACATTGCTATAAAGAAACTGGAAGTGGTAGAGAATCAGTTTGACTTACCAATTAAACATTTTGGTGTAAAGTGCAGTGTTTCAGATAGGTGTGGTCAAATTTTAGGAGAGTTATGTGTAGCGACAATTCTTTTTTATATATTTTTTTTAATGCTTTTCCTTGTGTATGTGCTTTTTAAACTATATAATTAATGAATTTTTCCGATTTTTCCGAAATTAATGCCGATATTTTCAGAAAAATCCGGACATTCCGTAAACATCCTTGATATTAAATAACCATAGTTTTATTAGTGTTAGCCCTCTCACTTACAAAATATATTAGCTTTATCTATCAATTTTGATGTTCAATTTGTCAGTTTGAAAATAAGATTTCTGTTTCTGGAAGAAAAATTACGAATTTGCCTTAACTTGTTAGCTCTTTAAGTTATTCACGGGGTCGACTATACGACCTTCTTGCTCCGCGGCTACGTAGTGACCGTGACTTTGTTTATTTTTTGGAAAACAAATCAAGTGCGTGTATAGTGTAAAGTTTTTACAACAACGTGGGTTAACGTACAATCCACTTTCTTTCCACGGATTACTAAAAATTTGGGTGTGGCTGTGTCATGGACACGGCCGTGTGTTGTACGTGAATACGTGGAACTATTTTACACTAATGTTTTATATTTGCAATCGATAGATTTTGACGAGAGCTGACTATTGAAACTTAAAGTAACTTCGTAGCGTCTTTGAGTCAAAACGCAGCAAAATGACCTCAAAACGCGGTGCGCAATTATGCGCCGCATTTTGAGGAATTCTTTGATCCTTTAGCGATCCAGTGGTGTAATTAAATTTTGGATGGAGGTGATAGATATGTACTTGCAACACCAAACTGTATCCCCGATTTTGTTATCATTCCTTTTAATATGCAAGTAATTTTAAAGACGTAGACGTCAAAAGGAAAGGGCGCATAAAACTAGATTATAATAGAATTAAAAACTACTTCCATAAGAAGTGATTGTAGAGTTTTAATTATAAAACTCATGCCATTATAAGACGTACAGAATACAGTGTGCAATACCGAGATAGCAAATGGGTACCTAGTTAATAAACGGGAGTGAGAATTGGGCAAACGAGTAAGCATTTAAATAGTTAAATTTGCTTTTAATTCGAGTACAGTAATTGCGGTGGAATGGGTATTTCAAATTGAAATTTATTCATTTAATTTGAATTTAAATACGTCTGGAAACTATTTTAGTGAATTTGGTGTATTTTCTTTACAATCATTTACATTAACACGCTTTTTATAAGAGGAAATAACGGAGAAGGTCCTCAAGTCGATCGAAGTTTTTTTTATATATACACATACAGAATGTCCGATTTTGATCATTCTTTTTTATTGGATAGAGTATACTTCGAGGTTGGTCCCATCTATATTTGAAAACAGAATTCTAAAATTTGGGCTTATATGATTCGTTTTGACGAGTCCAACAGATTGGGCTTGGTAATGATGGTCTGATGATGGAGCCAGGAGCTGGATAGCGTAACTCTTTTTTACTTTTAATTCGGTTCGCCATTAGAGCTAATTTTACTAAAGTTGTAAAGTATAATATGTTCATTGTTATTTCTAAACTTTCATGACTTGTATAGATATTAGATAGAAAATGCGACTTAGGTTAATATCTAAAAGGTAAAATTTTGGTTGCCCGACGTTTCGACCGAACCGTACCTATTGTGGTCACCGGTGGACTAGTCGTTTACCGTATCATGGTTTAACATTAGTGATGTAGCCGTGTAGAAGTATGATATTTTCTATTCCTTCCCATCTTGTTTATCTAAGTGCCCCATTGACGGCAAAGGCTTGCCCCCCATTACGCGTGTGGGACCAAACTGTAATTGGCAAAATGTGGGTGTTTAATACCCTTCTGCCTACTCGCCTCCTCCGGGGATACATTCGTGAGTATGTATATAGTACATGTATGTATGTTGTTATAGAAGTTAACATTAAGTCACCTTGCCACATCTGGTCCAGTTCTACATCTAGTAATGCGCCACAAAACGTTTTACTTTTATTAAGATGGCTACTTTAGTGTATCTGGAGCCCGTCGTCTGTAGTACTCAATCTATTTATCTTGATTCATATACTAAGTGACATGAATTGGGTTTGGAGCCTTGGTTTTGAAAAGATTATTTACAAACAAGTGCGTTTCAGCGGCAAGCGGTTATTGTTAAGATAATTACCTAAAATATATATAATAGACGATTTCTATGGCGCGGTGGTTCTGCATTCAACTGCCATGCTAGGTGTTGCAGGTTTGATCACCGCTCAGAGCAAATAGTTGTATGCATGAATATGTCTATTTGCATTGGTCTGGTAGGTTTTTATTTTATGGTATAGGGGACAAACGAGCAGACGGGTCACCTGATGGTAAATGACTACCGCCATCCGTGGACACCTGCAACTCAAGAGTCACAAGTGGATTGCCGAGTTTTAAGGTAGGAGTACTCGGGATTAGGGCCTCCGGTAACTTCACAGACTCGAGTGAACGCAACGCAAGCACCGCTTCACGCTGGTTTTCTGTGAGGCCCTGGTACCATTTGAGCCGGCCCATATGGCTCATGTAAAATACGTATGTATTTACAAATATGTATCTACTAGATGACCCGGTAAACTTCGTATCACCTACAATTTATTTGAGGACTTACAAATTAACTTCCGAGAGTCCCCATTAATATCTCCTTAATCCGTTCTAAAGTAATGTGTCTTACCTATAAACTACCTCTATGCCAAATTTACTTTCATAAAAAGAGGCGAGACTGGCGAGAGCCCTTAGACCTCCTTATTCAACAGTGTTGAAAAATTTTCAGGTCTCTACTACAAAAAACCAAAGCCGTCTGTATAAACTCACGAAAGCCCTTACACCACCTTAATCAGGCCCTTCCATAAAAACATTTCTTAGCTAACGTCTCTTGCCTATAAGCTATCAACCTGCTAAATTTCAGGTCTCAAGCAGAAAAAAATAAGGACTTGCATAAAAAGAGGTGAGAGCCGTAAGACCTCCTTAAAACCTGGCCCTATCGTAAAATCTAGGTATAGGTAGTACCTTCCCACCAAATTCAGTTTTCTAGTACAAAAACTCATGACTCAGAACTCCTTAGTACAGCCAGTCTCGTATCTACATATGTATAGGCTACCTCCCAAAATATACTTGCCAAATTTAATACGACTATTATCAATGTCTGGTCATCAGTGCGGTTTTTTTTTTATGAAAAACTATATAACAACACAGAAGAAATTACCACGCACGCCATCTATTAAAAGTAAGTGGCGATGGAAGTAATGACAGTTTTGTAGACGATACGTCCGCGGTCATGATCGTCATCTATTAAAAGTAATCCCAATGGGTGATTTCCATGCAAAGATACAAATTTTTATTTTTTCACTTTTTATCTGTTCTTTTGGGTTTTCTCTATATTTTTTTTCTTTATAAACCACCCCTGTAGTAGGGCGAGCAAAACAAAAATTATTCATATCCGTTCAGCCATATTTGAGTTTTAGCGAGACTAACGAACAGCAATTCATTTTTATATTTAAAGAAGATAAATTTATATTCAGGTTTTTCTTCGCTTGATCTCTTCATTGATATTTATAACATACTATTTATTTAAGTGTATTATTTGAATGTTAACAAAGTAAATATACGTCACGATATAAAGGGGGGGGGGGGAAATAGGGATGGGAGGTGACTTAGAACACATCTGTAAAAATAGTAGAAACGAACTGCGAGTGACCGGTCATATTATTTAAAAACCGGACCCCAAATGTAATCAATTGGTGATCCCTGCACTAAACCAACACGCCAGTCAAATAAATACATACATTAGCTGAGCCACATAGGTCGTCGAACGTGCTAGTCGCACATTCAATATGTTACAAATATAGCCTTGAAGGAAATCACTTTTAAAACTAGTCAGAGAGTCTAATTTGTATAAACATCGTATCTTAACTAGCCATTAGTAAAGGTCAATCAAGAATTTATGGATATCGCGACCTTCTCGGATAAGAAAAATATGATAAATTCAATTATGATTAATTTCTCTACTCAGACTCCAATAAGGAAATAGTATCTTTATAAACATTGTACTCAGTTAAGGACAAGGCCATTCGCATTGATCAAAAGGGTTTATAGAGATTTTTTCTTATAAGGCTCAACTATTTGGAAATGGGCGGTGATAGATTGACACTGGTGAATAGCGAACTTACCTACTTGCAACACGGTATTTTTATTTTATACTAGCAACCCGCCCCAGCTTCGCACGGGTAGCAGAGACATCTTCAACAATCATCATCATATTTCAACCAATTTACACAAAACCTTCACAAATTATATACTTAACCTTCCTCATGAATCGCTCTATTTATTGGTGACAACCGCATGAAAATCCGTCTAGTAGTTTTTGAGTTTATCGCGAACAGACCGACAGAACAGACGCGGCGGGGTACTTTGTTTTATAATATGTAGTGATAATATTATTTGTTTGACTTTTGACAAAGTTACACAGTCGTGGTGACATTATGTTTTTGATTGACTTTGACTTTGATTTTAGAGTTCCGTTTTAATGCCGTAGCTCAAAACGAAAAAAGTGTTTTAAAGTACAAAACATTTTTTTTACCATCAAATCAGAATCTTCATAGAAATATTAATATTTAGTACTAGTGCACCACAATCACAAGTTTCTTCTCCAAAAAGCTATGAAGTGTTTTGAAATAAGTTGGCCGTCAGAACCGTGTCATTGTACATTATATGAACCGCCCAATACAGAGATAGTTGCACTTTATTGGACCGCCATAAACGTTCATGGTGGTCATACGGTGGTCCCTTTGAGAGTGTGGTTTGTGACCAAATGAGGTTCGCATTAAAGGTTGTTAAACAGTGGTGCGAAAAACACAACAGTGAACCCGACAAAAACGGAAATGATTATGTTCACAAATAAATATAATTTAGGAGAACTGAGACTATCTCAACTATTTGGCATCCGTCTAACCCTTATCAAGGAGGTCAAGTATCTAGGTGCCTCTCTATCTGCCTCCTTCTTGTGCTTATAAAGGAGAAGAAGTAAGAGTTTTTTCTCTGTTACAGACGAAAGGCAGCCCTCGAAGATGTAGCTGTGAAACCCTTGTCTCCAGCGCAGTTCCCTGTGGCTCTGGAAGAAGAGGTAAGTGAACATATTATAACAGAGAAAAGAAGATTAATGAAAAATATTATTGATTGATTAATATTGATATGATTGATTATTATTGATCAATGGTTAATCGTTTGATATAACGTGGTTAAACAGTTGAACAAAGTGGATTAAAGGGTATTACTTATGTCTATAATATCAATATAAATTATTTTCATAGCAAGCAATCCATCTTGTTGCAAATGTGGATCAACGAAAGTAATTGTTTTTTCTTTTGTTAATTATGTTAATATATTTTTTTAATCATATTTTTTAATAATCAATCGAATGGGTTGTAGACTTGTTTGGTATGTTTCTTTTTCGATCAATCGAACCCATTTTTGTTTAAAAAGAAAAATATAAATCCTTCTTTAACTCATAGAAATATTATTAAGGTGTTATTATGGTTTAGTTTCTGACATCGTGTGTTACAAACAATGTAACACATTAAATGCTTGTGTTTGGTAGTTGTAAATCGTAATGAGTGCAATTTTAACTTTCAATCCTTCAATTATAATGCCTCCTTATCCATAATTTAAATACAAGAAAAAAATAAGGTGCTCATTTTTAGTTTTAAATTTAGGTTTGCACTATATAACCTCTTAGGAAGGCAATAAGTCCTATAGATTAAGGTAACGTCCTACCTGGTATGGTTTATTAATAGAATTAGGACGGAAAGGACAAGTATTTTTCTATGAAATCTCGCCTGGCAAGGAGTCAAACTCCATCAGGTAGGTATGTCGTGTCTACACGAGGCAGATTCAAATTTTTTGCTCTTTGAAGTCATTTTTCTATCGTTGGGGGTTCTTTACCAAGAGAATAACAAGTTACTAGTTTTAAAAAAAATTATACTCGACTGCCATGCCCTTTTTTACATTGGACTATTTTTTTCCAAAAAATTGTAGCTAGGTTACTCGTTATGATCTACGGATTCTAACGATACCCCATATATCCGAATCTGTTCAGGCATTTAGAATTTATGGTGGAATAAAGAAACTGACACCATAGGCATGTTTACTTGTTGTGACTTTTTTATGGTAAACAAACCACCTGCAACGAAAATCACAAGTTTTCAGATAGTTACACATTTTTGGTTTGGTAATAATGTTTTCAACTATTTAAGAAACACATTCGATATGAATAACACTAAAACTGCTACTAACTAATCATTTACACGTATTATTTTTGTTAAAATGTAAATAGTTACAGAGTGAATTTCCTCATTTTGTCTTTGGTTCACAAGAGATGGGACATGCTAATGAGCTCTGAGATGTTAAACTGAACTTTTTGAATGAAAACAAACTCTTCAAACTTCCAAAGTTTCTTAAAATGATTTAAACCTTTAGAAAAAAAAAAGGTTTTTTTAAAGAATACTACCAACTTGGGTCACACATCACTGGCATTCTTGTTAACCCCTCCAGCTAAGCTAAATGCTCGTGTTAGGAGTAGGTTCACGTCGTTAGTGCACTGGGTGGGGTTCGAACCCCACCCACTCGATCACAACTCCGACGCCTTAGTTAAAGTTAAAAGGAGTTTATTTAAGACTTAAAAAAATAGTTCTTAAAATACTTTTTACAACAATCATTAAACTCTTTTTATAACGTCATTGAACTCTTGATTCTAACGTAGTGCTTGATCCTACTATTTGCTCCTAATAGCCAATTGACATTGTTTAGCTGGGCATAGGGTTAGATAAGGCAAAATAAAAATACTACCTTCGATGAATCTGAAATAAAAACTATAATAATAAGATTTTCTATGAAATGGCAGCCCTTAAAAATGTAATTCTTCTGCGACTACCGCCTTGTCATTATGAGTTAAACCTAATTGAATTAATAAGACCACAATTAAAATGGCATGTCATGACGTCAAGGAGTTAAGGCTAAGGCGAAATTAGTACGGCGTCTTGGAAAATTGTATTGAATACAAAAAAAAGAAGAAGACAAAATGATGCAGCTTTGTGGCTTATTAGATGCTACATCAAATTCTCCGACCCCGAGTTTACAACACATGTTTCAGAAAAGCAGAAGTGAATATGTATGTAACCGTTTTTAAACAGCCACTCAACCCTTAACAAGAGAGGCATCATCTTCACGTGACTCTTTAACTGCCCAAACGTCCAGATACATACTGACGTCACCCTTTCACGCCTCACTTTTGGGAGGCCTCTTCAGTCGACTATTAATTAGCCTATGGCAACTACAACATTGTTTAACGCACACCGAAAGTAAATCAGTTCACTATCATAGTTAGGTACTTAACTATGTACACAAAAGAAAAACGTCACAACGATAACTTCTTTGTTTACGGTTGGAGAGTTGTGGCGCTCTAGTGTGATAAAATGGTACTAAAATATTCTTAGTACATAGGGCACACTGAAAGTTTGGCACTCCTGGCCGCTCATAAATGATTGAATTTCGAATGTTATATTTTTTTAAATATAACCAATGACTGTTCGAATAATACTCTCTATATTTTAGAATGATACATGATTATAATATATAGAAACGGGTACCTACACATACATATAACTTTTTTATATAATTTTTTTACGTCAATATAAATGTTTAACTGCCTTTGAGAAGCAGCCTAATTACTTAATTCGGCAGTTTCTTACTTTGACTGTGGTTCTCGATATCTTTATCTATTGGTAACCGATTTGTTGAAAAATATAAACATTTAAAAGTCTACCAATTTCAACTACAGTTTTTTCAACATAATCTACCAAATCCCTAAAGTCTGGGTTGCCAACACTGACCTAGTGTAAAACTGATAAATTTTATGTTGACTTAGCAAGCAGCAGTCCAGTTAAACATGTGACGCACGCTTAGCACTACAATGTCAGACAATGGCACTATATAAATATTTTAATGTTAATACTTACCCAAAAGGAAGTCTCTTTAGACTTATCAACGAATACAAACAACTTCTAAGTCAGATAAATGATAAGACGAAAAACGTTTAGTTCACAAAATATAAATTAAAAAAAGAAGTAGTTTTTCATTTAGTCCCAGGTAACGAGTGAGACCTACGGAGAGAATCCGGCAAATAACTTACAGATCTTTTCATATCCTCTTTACCTATCATCCCTATATATCCCCAAAGAAAATATAGAAAAGTGATAAGCAAATCATTTATATTACTGCTGAGGTACCTCTTACCTTCTAATAAGTTAATAAAAAAGTAAGCGGTTGCCCAAAAGACAAACGAGTTAAAGTTTAAACCACGTGCACAGAAACGTGTTTAGGTTAAGTAATTACTTAAGACATTGCCCCAACATCACTCCGAAATTAATATTTCGACCTACAGTTTGTGACTTCACTAGTTGAAAAAACCTGCCAAGTGCGAGTCCGAGTCGCACACGTAGGGTTATGTACCATCGTACAAGATTTAACAAAACTGCTGAAAAAGTCAACGGGGCACACGGGGCTCCCCGAAGGTAGGGTTTCGTTGGCACTCTTTAGCTTCCGCACGAAGTCTTAAGGTTAGTCCGTAAGAGTTTTCTTAAGCGAAGCGACTGGGCCCCTAATGACTTCTAAAGTTGTTATGAAATAGGGGCGATATAAGATTGTTTCTTTAGACACACTGTTTTAGTCATGTGTGTATTTCTTGCATGGCGTTTTGCACGGAGTTTTTATAAAAATTGTAAATGTAAACGTAAGGTAGGACGCCACCCAACCAGATGGACTGACGACCTGGGGAAGGGACGGATGCGGAAGGCGGAGGACCGAGCACTGTGGCGCACATTGGGAGAAGCCTATGTCCAGAAATTAACTAGAATAGGCTAGTTGATTGAAATATACCATTTTATAAAATTTTCATTTCATTTAACTTCACTTTACTATCATGTATATTTTTATTCAATGAACTTAACTCGATAATTTACAATTAACCGAGTCATATATTGACAAATGTCAAAAATCGTACTTTTTTCAAAGGGGAGCATAAAAGTGCAATTTTATTTGTTTGTATACATGGCTATGTACAATAATTTCAATGGAACAATTTATTTTAAGTTAATACAATACAGAAGTATCAGGAAGAAGAAATTAATAAAAAAAAACCTGATGCAGGCAGCGCAATTTTGGTGGCATAAACATACAAGATCTCCGTGAAGATGCCAGTAACATTGACTGGTCACCGCTGCTCACTTCTGGGACGGTTGATGAGCAAGTAGACATTTTTACTTCAAATCAGATACAAATATACGAAATACATGCTCCTGTTCGACCGGTTAATATAAAGCACGCTCCTTCTCCTTGGCTAACAGATGATATCCGGTCGCTTATATCTAAAAAAGCTGCAGCCAGATTTAATGTAAAAACAAGACCTACATCTTCTAACTGGGAAAGGTATACTCGCATACGAAATCACTGCACTAAGGTGTGTAGAGAAGCACAACGCCAACACATTCACAACTCTGTAGAAAATGGTGATCCAGCGAAAGTCTGGAAATTTCTTAGAACATTAGGGGTTGGGAAATCACGACAAGAAGCCATTCCTAAAAATTTAAACATTAATTTATTAAATCAACACTTCTCGGCCTCGTCCCTTTTTAATAGGACTATAAAGGCAAACACAATAAACTATCTTTCAGCTCTGCCAACCCCTAGCTATCCCTCATTTGTCTTTAGTCAATTCACTAATTGTGATGTTAAGAAGAGTATTATGTCAATCACATCCAATGCGGTTGGAAGTGACTGTGTCAGCCGTAATATGATCCTTCCTATTCTTGATGAGATTCTTCCAGTCATCTGTCACATCCTTAATTCTTCTCTCTCCAGTGGTGTATTTCCAACTTTATGGAAAAATGCACAGATCATTCCCGTACCTAAAAAAAAATCCTACTTCTTTCTCTGATTATCGGCCTATTTCAATATTACCATTTCTGTCTAAAGTACTCGAACGTCTCGTCCACAATCAGCTCAGTGTATTTCATCACGAAAACAACCTTCTGAATCCTTTCCAATCAGGTTTCCGGCCTGGAAACAGTACCATGTCAGCTTTGGTGAATATTATGGATGACATCAGATACGGCATGGAGCGTGGAAGTCTTACTGTTCTCGCACTCCTAGATTTTTCCAACGCTTTCAACACGGTGGACTTCGATATTCTAATTAACATAGCTCGCTCTCTTAACATATCTCCAATGGTGATTGATTGGCTTCGAAGTTACCTGTGGGGTCGCCGACAATGTATACGCATTGATAACACTCTCTCTTCTTGGTGTAATACATCGGTTGGTGTGCCCCAGTGTGGCGTTCTATCTCCTTTAGTCTTCGCGTTATTTATAAACTCTATCACAGATCAACTTCTCTCTTCTTACCACCTTTATGCAGATGATCTTCAAATATACTCCCAAGCACCAATAAATATTATTGCTAATGCAATTGAGATCATCAATAAAGATCTGGCTAAAATAAGTGCTTGGAGTGAATCCTACGGACTTAAAGTAAACCCTTCGAAGACTCAGGTGATTATCGTTGGGAGCACTAGGAAAGTTTCAAAGATTGACTGGTGACATGTTCCTCCGATTCATTTTAATGGCGCTATTATACCCTTTAGTGAAAAAGTTAAAAATTTAGGAATACTTATCGACTCGGAGCTATCGTGGTCTCCTCAAATACAAGAAATAAGCCGCAGGTTATTCGCATCTGCATTCGTTAAAAAGATTGCGAAACTTTCTACCAATTGCCACTAAAACTGCCCTTGCAAATTCACTCCTTCTTCCAATACTACTAAAGAAAGTCGTTAATTTTTTGTTATATCACATAAACAAAAAGGTTTTGTGATTACAAACTTATATTTTGCGATTGGATTGTTCACTTTGTCGTAAATTTCGTTGAGTTTTCAAGGAAAATTTTACCGTCCGTAAGCATAACGAATCGTTTCTTGACTATAGGAACCGGGCATTAATCAATCATCATGAAATTTTTGCATACACGTTGTCAAGGGTACAGAAAATGAGCTAGGGTACCTATCATCCAGAAATCCATAAAAAAAATAAAGTACTGTGAACGATCAATAAAAAAAAAATATTATTAAAAATATTTCTTAATAAAAATAGTGTATTTTCTCAGTGAAATATATTATTTAAAATAGACAGACAGGCAGACAAACGCGAGTGATAAATTCAAGTCTTACAAATAATGCTAAGTTACTACAATTTTTTTTCTTTTAAATCTATTGAATGGTGAGAATTAAATATATGTATGGTAATATATTAATATGAGTACCACATTAATAAGTAAAACCAGTCTTTTATATATGAGGAATAATTCTCAAAGTTTATATAATTATGTTTGTTATAAGCTGACCTTGCGACTGTCACCTGTCTCGTTCGCACGCACGGTTATTATAGCTGAGAGATTTCCGAAGCGTTTTCCTAAGTGAGTCTCGATAAACAAATTGTAACTCTAACAGATGGTGAATAAAATTTATTATCCATTGCCTGTTATATTTTTCAGTGTTTATCTTTAGTACCGATGGAATAATGACGTACGTGCCACATTATTTTCATTCCATTTTGTTCTTTATTTCGTCACAGATTTGACAGAGTTTCGTATGACATTCTCTCGGTAACTTGCGCTTATTTCTGTAAACGTGTACTAAACATTATCTCGCATTTTAGCAGTGTCATATTGAAAACAGTGCTAGTACAGTTTTGTAGACGCAATACTGTGCGTCCTGTTAGTTTTCATACTAAATAATACTATAGTGATACTAAAAAATAATTAGTAACATTTACGGTGTTGTGCTTAAAAATAAAACGGTGACGTGTTGAATGTGATAGATGATAAAATAAATCTATAAATACGTGTAAAATTGCTATAAATCTATGATAAAACAGTGAACAGGTAAATTTTAGCAAAATAGTCAACCGGACAATGTAGTATAAACAATGTAAATAAAGCCAGAGATAACAATTATTATTATTACTCTAATAATATAATTTTCTTAGCCAACGCCATTCCTCATTCAAATGTAGAATAGAAGGAATAGAACCGGCTTTTATGCCGTTCTTTATTTGAAAATGAAGTAGTTTATTTTTTAATTTGGAATACAGACAAGACAAATGAAGAGAGGTCATTCGGTCTTTCTTGCGAATAAGAGACAATTAGAGCCACATATTAAAATTCGGAAAGGTGAATCTCCAGTTCCATTTAAGTTTACTTAAATTTGAATTGAGTATCATCAGTGTAAATTAGACTTGCGCACATTTGTATCAATAAGTTTAAATATAGAACTACATATATGAAGTTCGTATCACGATTATTAACACTCCTATTCAAGAAATTCAAATACGAAATAAGTGTAACCAAGTATCGATCTTATTTACATAACCAATAAATCATTCGTTCTTATTTAAATCTATGTGCAATTCTGTAAACGAACTTATTGATCGGAAACACGTGGTTATACTCAAAACAAGACCAAAGTTAGACAGCAACCTTAAAGGGAACGAAAAAGACTCATTCACAAAAACAAAATAAGGTATTACTCACAAAAACACTTAACGATAAAACAATAAATTCGAAAACAATTTCAATTCTCATTAAAGAAATTAGAGTTTATTTTAGCATGTGTTCCATAATTGTATGCTTCAAGTTGTTCACGAATTGATTAGGTGTTAGGTTAGGTTGTTGTTAGATGCAAGGTTAAATTTAATACTTCTGTAGATTGGGTTTACTCAACGTCCGTTTCAGCATTTGTACAGTATTAATAAGATCCTTGTAACTTAAGGTCCCTTCCGTGCTAGTTACAGATTTATTAAGAGATTTTTTTTTGCAAGATGCTTATTCAAGGTTTTATTATTAACTAACTTTTGCCCGCGACTCACGTTAATGTAATTTTGTCAGTCAATGTATCCCTCGGGAACAAAATTGCTTTCTGGTTCATTTTCTGTGTTCAAAAAAGAGTAACAAACGAACAAACACACTTTCGCGTTTATAATATTAATTATGATAATATTTTTCTACTTTATTAATTGCCTATGTTTGAGGAGACTTGACTTTATAATAATAATAACTTCACACACCTCACACACGGCTGTCTGATAACAAACTAGGCAGAGCCTGTATTATGGTAACCAGACTGCTGATAAACATACTTATATATTAATAAATACATACATATTATAGATAAATTACACCTAGACAAATGATCATGCTCATCACATAATTACTTGTCCTGGGTGGGAATCGAACCCATTACCTCTGGCTCAGCAGTCAGGGTCACTGACCACCAGACCAAAAGGTATGTAAGTATGTATGGTAGGTACTATTCAAATATTAGTAATATTTTCAACGCAGACTTTTAAAAGGCGTTTGACTTGTTTTGCATGTCAATGACCATGTGTGCAAGTTTATCTAATTAAATTAAATTATTGATTGTCGTAGTTAACGGTTTTAAATCACGACAATTGTGCTGTTATCAAGAGTACCTAACCTTCTGTGTGAATCCATTTCATTAAATGGATGTTTTTAATTTATTTGCAATAGTGAAAAAAACCTTGTCGACTTTTACAAATTGAGGTGTTGTAATCAAAAAACATATCCATCCAGCTCTAGGACGGACCAAAGTGTGTTTATGTATTTTAGTAGCGTCCCAAAAAGTACTCAATTGTGTTTTTAATTTGTATTTTCTTAAAAGATAAAAGGAACCAGTTTTAAGTAGACTTGATGAATACTTTTCAATGAGTATTTTGTATATTTGGGACAGTTGGTATTTTGCATATGACTGATAATACAATGATAATATTGTACATTGAAGCAAATACCTAACGAAATTTAAAAAAAAGTACCTACTTATTAAAAAAAAACTTGGTTAACAGACTACCGTCAAAGTCAAATATACAAAGTTTATCTGTTTTAAGTTGATTGTCAAGTCAAAAAGTATCTCGTTTATAAAACACACATAACATACATTCATACACATACTTTTGTGTTAAATAAATAGTAGTAAAGCATGACATCCTTGACTTGACCATGACTTGGCGAATATAAAATAAAAAATAAACGGTGGATAATTTACGTAGGTACTATTTTAATATGTAACTACCTAAATTCACGCGAAATGTATTATTTTAAACAGAAATCTACACATTTCGTCTTTTGGACGTTTAAAATTACTTGGGTAGCTAAAGTAACCCGACATGTGTGCGCTAAATGTAACAGAAAATGCAACAATTGTCACAGCATTCTATGGTAACGATGTGTATAGGTTGTAGGGCTGTTGCTGTGTCCTGTAAATTACGAAAAACTAGTCAATGATTCACAGACACAAAAACTATAATATTACTAGCAACCCGGTCTCGCGTGACAAGGAAAAATGCAAAAAAAAAACACAAGTTGGACCAAACTGCACACAGTGTGCAAATTTCCTTGAAATCGGATTATTAGTTTATAAGTTCATCACGAAATTTTTATATATCATTATATTAATACGTGAAGAGAATTCTTTGTATCCTTTTTTAAGAAA
This sequence comes from Euplagia quadripunctaria, assembly GCA_963859945.1. Lineage (NCBI taxonomy): Eukaryota > Metazoa > Arthropoda > Insecta > Lepidoptera > Erebidae > Euplagia > Euplagia quadripunctaria. The sequence continues at coordinate 15,902,025 of OY982583.1, forward strand.
ATGCCGAAAGCTAAAATTTTTCAATAATATTTGGCATAAAGTTAAAAAGATTGCAAAAACGGGTACCTACATACTGTATGTAACAAACAAATACACTTTCGCATTTATAATACTAGCTATTGCCCGCGACTTCGTTCGTCTGGAAATTTTGGTGAAATCTATCTCAGGGGAACCGTTAAACGTAGCCTATGTGCCATTCTAAACTAGAATCTATCTCAGTGCCAGATTTCGTCTAGATCCATTTAGGCGCTTTTAACCGACATCAAAAAAGGAGGAGGTTCTCAATTCGACTGTATGTTTTTTTTTATGTTTGATACCTCAAAACTTTCGACTGGGTGAACCGATTTTGATGATTCTTTTTTTATTTGAAAGCTGGTGCTTCCCGTGTGGTCCCATTTCAATTTTATCCAGTTCTGACAATGACGTCCATGAGAAAACCATATATAAGTCTTTTATGGAATAGTTTTTTTTGTTGAAGTCGGTTTTTTTTTGAAAAAATTATTGCGTGGAAGATTAACAATATCCATCCATATTCACAAACTTCCGCCTTTAGAATACTAGTAGGATTAGTTACGATTCCTAATTCAAATAGGTAGATATCTATTTTTGAATGAACATGTGAAAAATGAAACAATGAAAATTTTGTCCCGTGTGGGACTGGAATCCACAACACTCGGCGCGGCGTAGTGGCGAGGTGACCACTTAAACCTGGATTACAAGATATTAAATCAACTACTACTTTGGAACTTATCAACCTCGAAATATCAATATTTCAACAATAATTATTGTAACGCATCTTTAAACTTAAAAATGCAACTGTAGGAGAAAGATATTTCGAACGAAGTATACCATAAATACACAATTTTATTACTATTTAGATCTGGCGATTAAATTGGCTTCCGATCAGATTTCTTATCTACAAGTACCTACACGAAATCGAAAATTTTCATTTGATTTTATTTTCTATGCTAGAAGAAAGTTTGTAAGAAAGGTTTTTCTAATACCTAATAGCTTTTCTCTTTGAAGAAATTCCACCTCTATTGAGCCAAAAATAAAGTATTATTATGTTATTAGCGTACACACGAGCCGAGTTCACCCGATTTGATTTGACATGAATAAATCAGGTGCTCCCGACAACACAGCGGCCTTGACTTGGCCAATTTGAATTTGATTGTTGATCTAGTCAAATTGTGCGTTAAATTGTGTCGTGTTTAAGGAAGGGGTTTAAGACAATGTACAATATTACTGTCAAAAAATTTCTATTAAAGTTTGTCTGTTTCGGGAACCATGATTGATGATCAAATCATTTATGAACATTTATTTTGCAAATTTTAATTGAACGACAATATTAAACCATAAAATTGCTATAACTTTATTGGAAAACATTAAAATGAAATTAATAGCTTATTCAAGATCCATGACTGTAGGTACCCACATGATTCAATCCAATTCGATTAGGAAACTGCAGTGCCCTACATCTTCTGAAGATACCCCATCTTCTGCTAGCCACTGAAGATCTAGATAGACAGGTTTATAGCGTATTGCTTTTTTCCCCTGGTGAGTGAGGTCACTAAATATCGAAATTTGATTAAATTAGATGACCTCAGACACAGGGTCGTGTACTTAATGACCCCGATAAAAACAAGTTTATAATAATATTAAAATAAATATGAATAATAATAATTTTCTGTGAGATATCCATTACACAGCATTATAAAGATCTAAAAAAAAGCAACAAATACCTACATGTTTATCTATACTAATATTATAATCTGAAGGATTTGTTTGTTTGTTTGATTGAACGAGCTAATCTCAGGAACTACTGGTTCGAATTTAAAAATTATTTTAGTGTTGGATAGCTCATTTATTGAGGAAGGCCATAGGCTATATATAATTAATGAATTAATTAGAATATTTCTGTGTCGCGGGAGGCTTCACAAACATTCAAACAACGGACACAAAGAACACCTAGATTCGGGACAACCATTTGTGGATCACACAATTTTTTGACCCGTGTGGGATTCGAACCCACAACACTCGGCGCGGCAGTGCAGTCAACACGTATGTAGGTTGTCGAATAACCTCCAACGTATGAGAAACAAAACTTAAATAATAATTAACTGATACTTCTGCTTGTCCAGTTAGAGACATAGGAAAATATTAGCCAATAATATTGTTTATTATTTTTAACTGACGCAATGTAACACATCTGCGTTAAATTTGGCATGTCTGAGTAGTTTGATACACTATGTCATGTAACGGTTTTGATTTGAGCATAGATCGTTATTAGTTAAGATGAACTTAACTGTTATATCTTGTATAAAATATCAAGTTACAATTTAAAAGGTGTTTTGCTTCACAAAGCCTTAAATAAAAAAAAAAATTCATCCACTGAATGTAAACACTTTACATTCAGTGGATGAAGTAATTTTGCAGTTCTCGCGCTAGTAATTAAAATAATTTTATTAACCCCTGACGTATAAAGAAGGGGTGTCATAAGTTTAACGTGACTTATCTGCTGTGTGGGATACATCTATTTAAAATTAGTTTTTTTTTGTAAAAAAGATGATATGAACAAGTGTTCTTATTCTATATTCTTATATATATTCAAGGAAAGCTGTTCAGACGTTTGAAGATCATTAGCTCTTGTGTAATCGTTGAAGGGATTGCGTCGAGCGTATTTAATGTAGTAAAATAATAATAATATTCTGAAATACATTATCTAGAGTCTAGAGTTCTAGACCCATATATGAACACGAATAAACATATGTACTAAGATATTTTCATATAAATAAATACATACACATTATAGATAAAAACACCCAGATTAATGCAACTGCGACAAATATTTGCACAGAGCGCGCATCGAACCCGTGACTTCAGGTTGCTGTCGAATGTTGTACCGCCGCGCCACATTTTATAATATTATATTACATAATATAAATAAAAAAGTACTTACCTACCTACAAGGATGTTGAGTGTAAATTATGTTTTATTATAGACTAGCTGAGCTCCGCGCGGCTTCGCTCGCTCGTAAAGTAGCCTAAGTTACTCCTTATAACACCAGCTATGTGTCAGTAAAAGTTCCTTGGAAATCGGTGCACTCATTCCGGAGATTAACTGAAAAAAGGTACACAGACCGACAGACAGACAAAAAATTTTATAATTGTCTTTTTGGTATAAATACCATGTAAACATTTAGATGCATTTAGTAAAAAGCTGTTATTATGACATTACAAACAGACATTTCAATTTCATGTATATGTGTAGATTATAGATTATATCTGTTTCAAATATTTTTAACGTCGTTTAATAGTTTTTAACCTAAACGGTGAAGTTTATTTTATTGATTTTTTAAACCACTAAGACTGCAAACAAGCCTAAGATTTGACAATGTTACTGTAGACTGTTTTTAACACCAGAGCTATATTGAGAGCTAAATCATGATTCTTCAGCCAATATCATCTCCTAATATATCTTATTATACATTTAAATCTTATTTCAAGGTCAACCTCCCGGACATGACTTCATTTCTAACTAGAATTATATTTAGCTATTAAATGAGATGATTTCCTTAATTACTATAAATATTGAGGGACAATCATGAACATTCCATTGTGTATCAAATAACAATAAGCTTGCCTCGGACGGTGTCAGTTTACGTGTCGCGTTACACTGTCGTGAGAATAACACCTATTCGTATAAATTAATATTTATGCTGACTTTACGATACATTGATTGATTTTAACCCATTTCAAAAAGGAGTTCTTCGATTCGACTAAACGCTGCAATCTGAGGGCGTTCAATGTCGCTAATATTATAAATGTGAAAGTTTGGATGGATGGATGGATGTTTGTTACTCTTTCACGCCAAAACTGCTGGAGCTGGAGACCTGGATTAACATATACGTTACTTTTTATCCCGATATTCCCACAGGATCGGGATTAACGCGGGTGAAATCGCGGGGCGCTGCTAGTACCTCATATTTATCTTACTATCTACAGTATTACCGGTGCTAAAGGAACACAAGTTGATATGCAAATATAATCTTAATATGTACGATGTAGGACTTTTCATTAATATTCTACATTTATTTATTTATAATCTACAAGTCTACAAGTATACATTGATAAATGCCGCTCCCATAAGGTTCACATCATCATATCATAACATAATTAGCATCTTAGAATAAGCCACGATGGGGCTAACATATAACTTTCTAATAAAAGCCTCTAAATAAATAAAAAACAAAAAAATCTACAGTATTTAGCCTCGAATCTACAGTATTTAGCCTCGAATCCATCTTACCTTACTTAATATTATAAAGTCAAAAATTTGCAAGGATGGATGGATGTGTGTTTGTTACTCTTTCACGCAAAAACTGCTGAACGGATCTGGATGAAATTTCGCACAGAGATTATAGTCTGGAATAGCACATAGGCTACTTTTTAATCCTGTAAAAAAACGTACGGTTCCCGTGCAACAGTCGCGGGCAACAGCTAGTAACACAGATTTCTACTCCTCTAATACCTAACTTGCTTGTTCAATAAAATCATTTAGCTAATATTTTAAAATTAAATGTGAAAAATAACAACTAAGGAAATACGTAAATACAACAAAGGCTATACCTAAAAGTATCTCGTCAGCCATGACATTGAGAAATTAGAATTTTTTATATTGTACCAGCTGCGCCCCGCGGTTTCATTCGCGTAAATCCCGATTCTGGCAATATCGGTGTAAAAAATAACCTATGTATTAATCAAGGTCTCCAGCTATCTACATAGCAAGTTTCATCGCAATCGGTTCCGCAGTTTTTGCGTGGATAAGCTACAAACATCCATACTTCCTCAAGACGAATCAATCAAGCCCAAACTCGATTGGTTTATCTTGTTTAGATTTAGGTTCCTATGGCTACCTTCTGACTTCACCATCATACCCTGGATATCATGTAGCACCAAATTACTCACCTAGACAAAACAAATGAGCCCATACTTGATGGGTTTATCTTGTTTAGTTAAGAAGTTCCTATGGCCGTCTGCCGGCTCCATCATTAGAACATCTCCATGGTACCATATTATTGCATTGTCACCGATGATACATATGTACATCAAATTTGAGCCCAATCGGACATCGGAAAGTGGTTCTAATTAAACTCCCAAGATTCGTGCCGAATACACATACATACATACAAAAATTGAAAGTTAAATAAAAGCTTGTAAAAAAGAAATTTCTATCTAATAAAAAAGTGCTGTTCCCAAGTTTTAGAAACGGAACTTACAGACTGATGTTCGTCAAACTAACTTGTTTGACCAAATCTGCATGACCGGGAACAAATCCACGGATAAAAGTTTATATTAAAATTAAATCAATGAATGCCCTTATTTCGTGTTCAAATTTCTTAATGTCATGGCTGATGAGAAATACTACCGAGTTCAAAACGTGAATCATAACAGATTATAAAAAGGTCATTTAGATATAACAGCAAAACTTATATAAATTAGTGTTAGTTCATTAAAAAGAATTCTGTTTGGTTTTATTAAAAACAACTCCCATACTAGTTAAAACTCATATGTTGCGGGCGACTTTACAAACATTCAAACAACGGATACAAAGGACACCACGACTGGGTACAAATATTGGTGCATCACACAAATTGTTGTGTGATGCATCCCTTTAACTATTGCTCCATTCATGCCGTCAGATAACATAGGAAAAGCTGCCCTGACAGACTTAGTTCTGTCAAAAGTTATTGATTGACGTCAAATGTTTGACAGCTGGGGACATGTGTTTTAATTATTATTTACTCTGTGGTTTGTATGGGAAAAGTTGTTGTTTTTATTATTTTCCTCACAATTTTTACATTTTTTCTCTTCATGAGAACCTTCCTTGTGCATTAGCAAAAATTAAAAAAAAAAAATAGCCGAATTGGTCGAGCCATTCTCGAGTTTTGAGCTTAGCAACACATTTGGCTATTAATTTTTATTTATGTAGATGTTCAGAACAACATCTTTATTCTTAAACATGACCAGTAATAAGTCTAAAAAACAAAAATATCAATCTGTTCATTTTATCACCGTTGACATCCCGACTTCTATTCATCCTCTTTTACTGTAGTGACTTCGGAACCTAGACATGCATTTTGCCGGTAAATTATTGATTTGTGATGTTCAGAATCACCTGTCCATCTAATAAAGAGCTTCAGAAGACTTGCCTAATCCATTAGTAGGTATATAATAGCTAGGGTTCAAAAGCTCTGTCTGGGGGTGATGATGGAAACAAGAGTTGACTAGTCGAGGAATCGAACTCATCACTGAGAGTGTCTAATATGTGTGCTATCTTAGCTCAAAGTGCATGATAATTTGTAGTACCTACTTATGTTCTGTTTGTGTATAATATCATTGCAGTAAAACTTAAGGTAAAATGTTAAATTACTTTTTGTTTGAAAGGTTGCCATGAAATAATCTTTGACGATATCAAATTATATAACTAAATTTATGTACTTTGGATAGATTTTATTTTGAAGATTTCACACGTGTTTTTAGTCGCTCAGCTCGTTTAAACAAACAAAAAAACTAAAAAATCTACAGCTTTATTATATATTTTATTTATTTATTGTATTTATACTTTTTATTTATTGTATATATACTTACTAGCCGTCACCGCAGTTTCACCTGCGTTTATGGTCACTGCTCCGCTCCTATTGGTCGTAGCGTGATGAAATAAAACGTATATAAGCTATAGCCTTCCTCGATAAATGGGCTATCCAACACTAAAGGATTTTTTCATTTCAAACCAGTAGTTCCTGAGATTAACGCGTTCAACCAAACAAACAAACTCTTTAGCTTTATAATATTAGTATAGATTGTAAGTAGTCGGTATGCCTATGCCTATAACCCAAAACGACTGATGCCGAGAAGTTCGATCTCTTGACACAATTGATATAATAGAAATTCAAAGCACACACACACACAACATACACATACAGGTTAGACTTGCTTCCATCGAACCTGTATATTACAATGATCTTTGGAAAACCTTGTTTGTGCAATATCGGTTTTTCCAAAAACTTTAACAAAACAAATTCATGATTGTAGATGCCAACAACAAACCTATTCCCTTCCATTAACCTTGCTACATTTTTTTACAACTAAGTATGCAAACAAGCACTCAGTGCAACTGATGGTATGCAGTTGCCGACACCTATAAACACTCGCAATTTAAAAAATTAACACAATCGATCATCTGTAAGTTATTTTCCTAGTCGCCCTTACCGAGTTCTAGTAGCAATCTCCTGTCACATTGCCTTCATTGGTGAAAAAGTACCGAATATGATAACATTTTTTATTAGCCAACAAATCGTTACCATGTCAAAAATATATGATTAAGCATTTTTTTATAATAAACAAGAATCAAAGCTGCAGTCTCTATACCAGGGGTCACCAATTAGTTTCATTTGGGGTCCGTTTTTAAATATATAACCATCACGGACCGCTTCTACTTTTTTTACAGACGAGTTCTAAACCAGCTCCCCTACCCCCTCCCCCCCTGGCTTGACATCGTCACGTGTATTTACTTTGTTAAAATTCAAATAGTACACTTAAATACAGTACTTAAATACGTAATTTTGTAGGGTAATAGTACAGACGCCCCCACAATATTTACTCAGCAAAATAAATTAATAAGAATTTTAGTTAATATACAAAATACCGACACATGTCAGAGACACTTTCAAGAACTCAAAGTCCTAACATTGCCATGCATCTATATCTTAGAAGTATGTAAACTTGTCCGTAAATATCCGGAACACTACAACAAGCGCGAACACATCCAAACCAAAATTACTTTAAGACACAAAAATAGATTAAACCTTCCAAATTCACGATAGCAATGCACGCCTCTAGCCCATGGGTCATGTCTATAAAATTATATAATAAGCTACCAACTGACATAAAAAATGAAAATAAGTTCAATACCTTTGTTAGCAAGTTAAAGCGACTTCTAATAAGTAAAAGTTACTACAACGTGAGAGAATACCTACAAGATAATTTATAAATTCTAATTATCTAAAAGTACCTACACAATAATTAGTAACTAAATATTACACACACATATGGACATAAAATTACATATGATTTTGAGATAATAATTTGTTATTTAATATTAATATAATCATAAGACAAACGTATAAGAAACTTGACTTGAATTCATATTACCATATAATTAATAACTATTCAATAAAATAATATATATAATAACTATTAGAATTTTGTGATAATATTGTGCAATAAAAAATACAATAGACTAAATAATGAATAGATTTTATTGCAATTTTAATTTAAATATAAGATTTAATTTCTTAACTTACTCGATTCCGTTTAATATTCATTTATTTCATCATATATTTAATTTGCATCAAAACTTAACTTTAAATCATAACTAAACAGCTCGTCCTCTCTCCTAATAGTGCTGTGCCCGACAGGGTCCATAATTGTTACATACTTTTAAGCCTACCACCTATAAATTCATATTATGGAATGCAATAAATAAATTGAAATTAAAATAATAGTGTATTATTATAAACAATGAAGAAATCAAGCGCAGAAAAAGCTGTATATTGTGTACGGTTTACCTAAGGTCCGCACAAAATAGGTCAGTGGTCGGGATCCGGACCGCGGTCCGCCATTTGATGACCCCCTTGAAGCTATAAGGAACATACTTACTTATAATGTCTGCTAAGTAAATGCACGCTGTAACTGTAACTTATTAAGTCATTATCAAGTGACGAGTGTGACACAAAATTTTCACGGTGTTTTTTTCACAAAAATTATGCACGGAATTTAAAGTTTATTATTACACAAGTACATATATTAATAGGTAATATGTTGCACACATAACAAGTGATGGTACAATCAACGATCTTATCGTAATCTGGGGTTTCTTACAGACAACCTTTAGAAGGATAGATTTTGTTGAATGAATGAATTCATTTAGGGTTTCAATAGTTTTCATTTAGTGTTCTTATTAGTTGTAGTGTAGTTATTAGTTAATGCGAATGTAAGTTTATTTGTTTGTTCTTTCCACACCTTAACTGCTCGACCGATCTTCATGAAATTTTTCATACATATTATCAAGGGTACAGAAAAGTACATTCGTTTACATCTAGAAAAAATACTGTGTAAATAATTAAAATCTAAACTAATATTATAAAGCTGAAGAGTTTGTTTGTTTGAACGCGCTAATCTCAGGAACTACTGGTTCGAATTGAAAAGTTATTTTAATGTTGGATAGTCCATTTATCGAGGAAGCTATAGGCTATATAACGTCACGCTACGACCATTAAGAGCGGACCATCAACGAAAAATGTTGCAAAGACGGGGAACATTTACAAACGCAGACGACGTTGCGCGGGTCAGCTAGTGGTAATTCTCATCCTCCTTGCTCATAGTAAAGAAAATTTTAAATCTTAGCTAGCCATTCCTACCTCTTTACCTCTTACGAGATAACTGTCTTAAATTAGATATTAGAAAAACGAGACTTTATCGCTGTGATATTTTTAAAGTATCTATTAATAATAAAAGCATTTTATTTATGTGCAAAGTCATTGTCTGACGTAACGCTTAGAGATTTAAAAAGTCTCATAGATCGTTTCCACCGTCAATGTTTTTTGTTTATATTGACGTTATTGGGAATACCAGAATATTAGGACTCATTCGTAGACTAGCGACAAAAAAGCAGACTATACAGCATGTTACAGAAAAGTGTGGTCAAATTTTAGGAGCTTTATGTATTGCCGATGAATAGTGCATATTTCTAAACAATGTAATATTTATTTTTTATATCATTTTCAATGACTTTATTTTTTATGCGGATTTTTTTTTAATCCAGATATTCCATCAATATCATACCATAGTTTCATTCATGTCAGCCCTCTCTTATAAAAAATATTAGCATTAAGAGGCGCCATCTCAAAACCAGCGCTGCACACTTTCTTGAGTCCAGCATTTTACTGAGATGGTGACCTTTTCGGGCCAGCAAAAATTTACGAAAATCCTTTTAGATTTATAGTTTTCTTTTTCTTTTTGTTATTTATGTTATGTATATCGCGGGTTCTGAATAAATATATTTCGTTTCTTCTTTCTTTCTTTCTTCTTCTTCTTCTTTATCGGTCAATGTTCAGGTTCAATCTATCAGTTTCAAAATAGGATTATTTTTCAAAAAAAAATTACCTCTATACGTTATTTACCTGGCCTACTCTTCGATCATATATATTTGATCGAAGGGCCTACTCATTAACCCCAAAATATGACCACACTTTTCTGTAACAGCCTGTATACATATACTAAATACCTATAACACATACTGTATTTATATATAAGTAAATAGAATCACAGGACCTTAAATTATTTCCGATATTAAGTCCGCCTTTTGCAATGTATTTGCAGGAAGTTTTTAATATATAAAATAAATAGATTTAAGATACTTATACTAACCATATAATAATATCAGCATCAATGAATTTGCTCCATGCACGACCATAAAAATACATAACCCGAATAGAGTAAAATAAAAAGAGATAACTTCCTTGAAGTTAGAAGTTAGAAAAACTTGATTTAATCACGGTAATATTAATTTTTCATAGTACCGATCGCGGTCAAGGATGAACTCATCACCCGTGACCACGATCGGTGCAATTCGATCAAAAATACAGTACACCCATCACCTCAATCGGTGCAATTAGATCATAATGTCTGAGAAACTAAAAGGTATCATCTATATTAATATAATCACTACATATTATAAAACAAAGTCCCCCGCCGCGTCTGTCTGTCTGTCTGTCTGTTCGCGATAAACTGAAAAACTACTGAATGGATTTTCATGCGGTTTTCACTAATAGACAGAGTGATTCACGAGGAAGGTTTAGGTGTATAATTTGTACCCCTGCAAAGCCGGGGCGGGTTGCTAGTAAAGGTGAAGCGTTTGATTTTTATCAAGTGATGGTACAATCAACGATCTTATCTTACGATCATAAATCTGGGGTTTCTTACAGACAACCTTTAGAAGGATAGATTTTGTTTAATTTATAAATTCATTTAGAGTTTTAATAGTTTTCATTTAGTGTTCCTATTAGTTGTAGTGTGGTTATTAGTTAATGCGAATGTAAGTTTGTTTGTTCCTTCCACATCTTAACTGCTCGACCGATCTTCATGAAATTTTTCATGCATATTGTCAAGGGTACAGAAAAGTACATTCGTTTACATCTAGAAAAAAAATACTGTGTAAATAATTAAAATCTATACTAATATTATAAAACTGAAGAGTTTGTTTGTTTGAACGCACTAATCTCTGGAACTACCATTAGGATTGGAAAATATCTTTTTGTATATGATAGCCAGATTCCTGAGGAATAGAATCGGCTATGTAACATCATGCTACGACCCCTAGGGGTCGAGCAGTGACCATAAACGTAGGTGAAACTGCGGGGAACTGCTAGTACCTTATAACTATTACCGTTATTAAGTCCCATTTTACGTATTTAATAATTATGTATGAAAGGTTTTCATCACGTGTTTCAGACCCGACGGGGGCTCTATATCAAGGAATAAAACGTCCTACTGCGACAGAGCGACAGGACGCTCCATTCCTTGGTAAAACCGTATATCTTACTAATATTATAAAGGCGAAAGTTTGCGAGGATAGATGCATGGATGAATGAATGGATGGATGTATGGATGTTTGTTACTCTTTCACGCAAAAACTTTTATCCCCGACAAATGTACGGGTCCTGCGGGATAGATTTCACAAAATTTTCTACACGAACGAAATCGTGGGCAACAGCTAGTATTTAATAAATATGAATACCGCTCAGCAAAGTTTTTATTCGAATATCGAAATATGTATACAAGTCGCAAAAGATTTTAAACACCTTTTTAATAATTGTTCTTTTTTAACTAAATTGACTTCACTTCACTCCTTAAGGTATCACTCATTACGTGCACCTTAAGGAACAGACTTGTTAACAATAATATATATTGAATTCTATTAAAAATATTAAGCTAAGTTGTACTCAGCTTTGATGTAAAATACACAGCACAAATAATAATTAAGAGTTAATATGCAAAATAACACACTTTTGTTTTACGTGGGAGAGCCATGCTTCGGCACGTATGGGCCGGCTCGACTCCGCTCGATACCACGGCCTCACAGAAAACCGGCAGTGAAGCAATGCTTGCATTGCATTTCGCCGCGTGAGTGAGGTTACAGGAGGCCCTAACCCTTCACTCTCCCCTATTCCCCCTTTCCCTCCCCCCTCTCTTCCCCCCTTCCCCTCTTCTCCTACTCCCACCTTAAAAGGCGGCAACGCACTTGTGACTCTTGAGTTACGCCCATGGGCGGCGGTAGTCTTTTACCATCAGGTCACCCGTCTGCTCCTTTGCCCCCTATACCATAAAAAAAACCGTTATTAGCATCACTTGTAAGTATGTACAAACAATATGGAAGTCAATTTTAATATACTTCTAATTGTCGTATCGAAATGAAACTTTGTATGTATATGTAGTTTGAAGGACAATACTATAATTTGGCATCTTGGAGCTGATCTGATGATGGAGCCAGGAGGTGGATAGTGGAACTTTTCATTTTCTAATAGTAAATCCCTTGAGTTTAGGCTCATTTGATTCGTTTTGACGAGTCTAACAGATAGCAGCTTGGTAACGATGGTCTGATGATGAAGTCAGGATGTGAATAATTTAACCTTATCTTACTTTTTTATTCAGTTCGCCACTAAAGCATGTCTTTATGAAAACAACTTTGAGATTGCATATATTTAGACTAGATTTCGAAAAGTAATTACATATTTCAACTATTTTAATAGGCCCGAATTATTGCCTTGAGGTATCCCGCGGGTACCGTAAGAGACTCAATCGTAAGCTTCTTAAAAGTCAATCTCACTTAGTCTAACAAATACAGTCTACTGTAGTTCCATATCGCGAATGTTATCAGTGGCTTTGCCTTATTTACATATATTATATTATATAATTATGATTGTACCCACATACATTTGTCCTCGAATTGACACAATCGTCAGATTACGTAGGTTTTTGTCCATTTGCGTGAGTTATCAACTACCTTATCGGGCTTGATCCTCATTCACGAATGCGTGTAGGCGTTTGAGATAATCACATCCTCTGAATCTAAAGTTAAGCTGGTTTTATACTATATTACTTTTTTGTACAATATCTCACTTGTTTTATTGCTTCCTTCATCATCATTTAGCCCTAGGATGTCTGAATATATGCCTCCCTCAATAACCTCAATTACTTCCAAGATGACCGGTTGGATGAGGCCGGCATCCACCGACGTTTTGCGATCTTTACACGCCTGTCTGCCCACCTTGTGGGTGGATGTCCTACGTTGCGCTTTCCAGTCTGTAGTCTCCATTCTAGACCTTTTCGGCCCCATCGGCCATCTGTTCTGTGTGCTATGTTTTCTTACTTACTGCCACTTCAATATCATTGTTTTATCGATCAATATCAAATGGTAAACAAAATAATTCTGTTCGAAAACTCCAGAAAAAATATTCTAGATAAGATTAAAATATTAGATGAATTTTTGTTATTATTCTTGATCTGTTTCCCATAAATATTTCACGTTTTCTGAACATAACAGGTCTAAAACATTTTATCTATATTTAACTTTTCACAAAGTATTTGCTTTCATGTTTGGTTCCATCCTTTTACCCTTCGATCAAATGATCGAAGCTTTTTCAACCTTGTTATTTTTTCTGCTATTTTATTGAATAGAATAAAGTATTGTATAGAGTTATGATGTGCGACTGATTCTCTTTTATGTTATTACAGGAAAATATATATTTTGGAAAGTTCGCTTATAATAAGCTCTCACCAAATTAAATAAAGTACAATGAAGTCGTGAACCAGCTTTTGCACCAGATATGAGTTACTTATTTAGAATTCTTGGACGTTTGAAGTACCTTACATTGGTTTCCTTGACCAATCTGGATAGTTAACTTACTTATGTTGCATGTACTTTCAAAACCTCTGTCATGATATGTGTTTGAATATAGTAAAAAGTTGTAGCTTAATATATATTAACCTTTATATTTATTATGAGCTTCATACTCTGTCCAAAATGGCAAAAATGTAGGTATGTACAAATATAATTCACATAACAGGAAATGCTGCTTTTGGTATCATGTAGTCGTTATATCCAAGTCTGTTACAGATGTAGAGTACTTTATTTATTTATTTATGCTAAACTTTATGCACATTTGGTCCATTTTCGGACTTAATGCCTAAGGAATTCTCTACCAGTCAAGTTTAGCCTTTTTGAGACAACTAATCCTTTTATAATATTTTTTTAAGGTCTTACAGTGTCCTAATCGGAGACGTTAGCCAATTTTCAATATCATACTAAAATACGTGTACGTTTTTTAAAATGACAGTAATAAATCGGGATTTAAATTTCAGGTCACCCAAAATGTATATTTCAGACGCCATAGGACAAATGTCACACAGCATTGATTTGAATGGTTTACATAGTTTAAATCCACGTTTTATAGCGTTAGGTATTTGTTTCGTCTGCAGTCTTCTCTCGTTTTAATGGTGACGTATTCTTTTGATCTTTGTTCATAAATTATTTTCTATACTATTGTATAGAAAATAATTTATCCACGACAATATACAAAACTAAGGAGACACCAATTTATACTAGGTACGTTTAATTTCATGACTATATCCATGACATAATCTTATAAATGCTAAAGGGAGTTTGTTTGTTTAATTGTTTGTTTGTTACACTTCTACGCCTTAACTTCTCCACTGATCATGATGAAATGTTAGGGGTATAGAAGAGGACATGGCGAGGTACCTTTCATCTAGAAAAAAATACTATATCCGAGGAATACCTGAATTGATTGACAAAATCTAATTATTTATTAATGCGGACTTTTGTCCGCTAGTTTTAATTAAATACCAATATTACCTACATTTCAATCGCTATCAACATTTTTGTTATTGTTAACATTTCTGATAGTGTGTATACCGAATAGTTACCTAAATTTAGCAACACAATCTAAATTATGTTATGAATTATATATAAATGATATTTACTAGCTGGTGCCCCCGACTTTGTGTGCGTAAAATTAATAGTGATTTTCTAATCATGGGCTCCGCTCTGCTTGAATCAATGTTTGCAGAAACAGTCTATATTTTATACCAAAAGAGATATGATGATTTTTTTTATATTCCTAATCTTGAGGAAATTGGTTTTCATACAAACTTTTATCCCCTATTTCACCTACTTTGTTTTACTTTTGCAACCAAAAGCAGCTCATGGCCTTCTACATAGTCCTGTCTATCCGTACACCAAAATTCATTAAAACAGTAAATTCACAACTTAATACATTTAATATTATCTATAAAACGCAACAATTGATTAAACCATCTATTAAAATTTTTGATTATTCGATGATTGATGATTTCGGTGTCCATATTGACTGACCTGTTGGTCTAATGGTTAGTGATCGTGACTGCTGAGCCCGAGATTGTGGATTCGATTTCCACCCAGGACAAATAATTGTGCGATGAGCATGATCGTTTGTTCTGTGTCTGATACACCCAGACTCCATTTATCTATAATATGTATGTATTTAGTAATATATAAGTATGTTTATCAGCAGTCTGGTTACCATAGTACTTACAGGCTCTGCCTAGTTTGGGATCAGAGGGCCGTGTGTGAGATGTGTTAAGTTAGTATTATTACTATATTAATGTGGAGAACAGGGTGTGACATCTCACGAAGGATTTTCTCTACTGCGATAGATTTTGAGATCCTGAGAAATCCTTGACCTTTTGCGGGATTCCTGGGCACATCATGATCGGCATTTCTTGATTTGCCTATCTATTATCTAATACCCACCATATCGTTTGACGATATGCAAAGTCATGGTTGGGCAAATCGATTCCGTAGGATGACCCTCGTAAAAGCAAATAAATTGAAGTTTAGATACTTCTACTTTCCTAGTACACAAAAGATTTTTAGATAATAAAGATTTTATTATCCCAGCCATGCTTTTGATTTCTTGTGATGCTGCCGTTTTTTCGCACATAAACACACAGGGTTACACCACGATGCGCCCAGCCATATCTCGATGTGGTCAAGTGAATACTTGGGCAAATCCACAAATAGGTTGTTCTCATCGATTTGTCTAACTTTATATCGGGCACATCATGAAATTATCGGCCAAATCACGAAATGCCGGCAGATCATGATCTGCCCAGGCAGATTTTGATCAGCCCAAATTAACTATTGGCTCACAACATGTACAATGCTAATTAGCGTAAGAACTATATTTGCCCGATGTAGTATTAATAGGTAAGATGTGGTTTGACTTAGTTCCTATAAATAAATAAATAAAAATAAATAAATAAATAGACTTGTCACAACAAGAGACAAAACAAGAACTAGATGGCGTTGGGATAAATTATCTGTATTTAGCTGTCACAACAATTGTCACATTATTTTATTTATTTCGTCTGATATTTATATTGATTTGCACAAACTCCGGTTATAACGAATAAATTTCAAACAGAATTCCATTAAAAAGTGTCTTGATCATATCACTTTCATAAATGAACGAATTTCTGAAACAAGAAAGAACAAGAAACTAGAAAGTGAATTTTAAGAACACATCAGGTGACCTTAATAAAAGTGTAGTGAGGAGTGATGGACAGATGAACAATCTACAGTGAGTGATGACTGTGATGACTGAGGTGCGCACGCGGCGCCCCCCTTCGGAGCAATACTGCAATCCTGCCACGTTTCTCAGGACAGTATGGCGTCGGACTTCTTTTTCCTTCAAGAAGACGAAGGTAAGCCTACGAACGAAAAAGTTTTCGGAACTGCAAAAGAATTAAAAAGTTCTTGAGCAGAAGAGTATTATCAGATTGCCTCATAAATTAAAATAGGATAAGATTTTAGTCAAGCTCTAGTCGTTTTATAAGAAAAAATCTAGCAGAGTTGTGTGGTAATATTCAAGACGCCGAAAATAATATAAAACACATAAAAATAGGAAAGCTTTAGGTGACTTTAATACAGAAACCATATTTTGAAACTGAGCTAATGAATTTGGTAATTTATCAATAAAGATAATATTTCGAATGAGAAAAAACGGTTAATGACTATGAATGAAACTATAGGATTTAGGATGTTGACAGAATAGGATTTTCCAGAAATGTAAAAAAAAATATTTAAGTAAAAACTAAATCATTAACATTTTTGAAAAAAACCAGTCAGTCGTAGGAATGCACGAAAAGTGAAAACATAACTTCACAATGTATTTGCATATACATACACACACACATCTGTATATATATTATAATTAGGTTAAAAATAAAATTGGTTGCCTGTAAAGTCGGTATACGGGCGAAAGTTTTACGTGACAACGACTTTGAGTGGTAAAATAATTTTAATGTGAATATTCATTCGTATAGTAGGAAGAAGGATGAAATAATAGTAACAATTTAAAACATTTATTTATACAAAGAATTATATTTAAAACATTTTATGTCTGTCTCTCTCGCTCTTAGGCGGGCTAACCATGCCCGAGTGGAAGGGACGTGTGCCTCTCACTCGCTCTCATTGTGAGCGCATAACGTGAGCGGAGCGTAACGCAGTTTCTTGAAGTGTCACCCGGCAAACCAATTTATAAGACGTTGTCACGTCAAAAATAGGTAATTCTTCGTCTTACGAATTTTCGATGAGGGTCACGTGTCCTGACTCGAGTTTAACATTTTTTACCCATCCCAAAAAGTGTATAACGCCGCTAAAGAAGGTTTCACTTCAAAAATACTTTTTGTTTTTTGTTAATTTGTTAATTTTTTGTTAATTTGTTTTTTTTTAACACGCTTTTATTTGTTCCACTTGTAACTAACTATGTAAACAAATCATGGAAGTCAATTTTAATCTACTTCTAATTGTCGTGTCGACATGAAACTTTGTACGTATATGTAGTTTGAATGACAATACTATAATTTGGCATCTTGGAGCTGACCTGATGAAGAAGCCAGGAGGTAATTAGTCGAATTCTTTATTGGCTACTAGTAAACCCCTCGAATTTGGGCTAATATGATTCGTTTCGACGAGTCCAACAGATTGGGCTTGGTTACGTCTGATGATAAAGAAGGTTGATAGTGAAACTCTATTCGATTCGCCATTAAAGCATTTTTTTTTTTTGGTTTTCCAAATTATGATTGTTTAAGCTGAGTCAACTATTTATCGGTAATACGTAACGATCCAAAAATACAACGACGTCCTTCTGTAGCACTTAGTATACACAGATACTATTCTCATATCAATGTTAAAACTAGTATGGGAACAATAAGTAAAAACTCTTCATAGAATTTCTTTGTTTTTCCATGCTGATTCCCATAATTAGGTATTATAAACACATTTTCATGCAAGTTCGACGCGACCTGTCTTGGGTTCTTCCCTGTACATACACTAAGAAATAGACCAGAATTTGCAAAAATAAAATATGTTATCATACATACCAACCAGACCAGGTTTTGTTCCTTCGCTAGGTAGAAAATATCCGTCCGAGTCGCGTGATGTGATCATCTTATTAATATCATTAATACATCTGGGGGCACGGTAGTGACCCCGCCAAGACGGGCCAAGCGAAGCGCAAGGGCACTACCTTTTCTCGGAGCGCTTTGTCGTTTTTTTAACCCCCATAACTTGGGTTTGGATTATACCAGATACACAAATTCTCAGGATATAATGTCAATAGTGGTCTGTAGTAAACATATAAAGTTTCAATTCCATAACTCTTATAATTTAGATTTTATTCTGATAACTTTTTGACAGTGCGAGCCATATGGTCTCGTCTTGGCAACATTTTACATGAATATGTTTTTGGTGGGATTTATAGAATCATGTGTGAAAACAGATATAAAATTGTTATGTCCATGAATAATGTGCTGTTTCCAGAATACAAATATTTTAGTGTATTTTTTTAGAAATACACTATGACAACAGAAAATACTAATAAATTATTACAAATGGCCAATCAAAATGCAATGAAATTAAAATACAATCCAAAATAAACATTAGATAATAAGAATTCATCATCATCATCGTCTTCCTGCCCTTTTCCCAATTTTTATTTGGGGTCGGCACAATGTGTTTTTAGTAGATCATTTTTTTTCAACATTGCATAGGATTTATTTTAGTTTGTTTCTTTTATGGCCGTACGCCTGCCTGGCGCCAACCCTTCGTCGGAATTTAGTCGTTTTTAGACGGGACAAAGGAAGAACGTAAATAGGGGTAAGGAAAACGGATAGCTTGGAGGGGCCGGGGTCGCGTACCCGAATGTCCGTCCTGTGATTGGAGAGCCACTAGCACAGGAACATCAACTGGCCATCATAATAATATTCTTATTCTATAATTAATTAGTCAAATAATTAAAGTCAAGTCAAATTTTCTGTCAAGTCGCTCATTTAGAAATTCTTTTGTAACACTTCTGTAAAACCTTTTAATCTTTGAACAGTAAGCGTTTTAAAGACATCGGGTAGTTTATTGTAATACAAATGGCAGTACAAATAGTAATTGACATCTGCTACTACGAATTTCATTTTAATATTGTTTAAGCCGTAAGCCTCCCAAATAAAATAAATAAAACAACATACACGATGAAGATGATGATAATTAGAAATTTATATGAATACTAATATCAATCGAATTCCACGAACTTTGATATTCTTTTCGATTCCAAAGTATGAAAATGAACTATAGAGCCTGAGTTAAATCAATTCATTGTTCATTCAACATGTTTTTTTTTTGTTCTGGATAAATTACGTTTGAAGAATTATTCTTTATTGTAATTGTAGCAATAGTTAAAAAGTACCCTTGAGAGCTGACCATTTAACATGAAAGAATAATTATATTTGGATTGTTGAACACTAAATTGGTCACGATAGTTGAACATATTTGTAGGATTGTGGCAGATTTTGCTGCAAATCACTTTGCCCAATATCAAGAGATTAACATATACACGATGTTCCCAAAAGATGTAGACTCATAAGTCAGATGACTCGGACTGCCCAGCATCAGCCAGTTCGAGTTACAGGTAACCTTCTCGAGCTACACAGCTTATCTACTCAAAAAGAAGAGTGTTTTAAGTTTCTTTCTGTGGCATCATAGCTCTCAAATGGATGAACCGATTTGAATGCGTTTTTTTTTGTTTCAAAGGTGAAGTTACCTTTGAAACAAAAAAAAAACCGCATTCAAATGAGTGTTCTTAGATATAATTCAAGAAAATCTGTTCAGCCTTTCAAAAATCACTAGCTCTTTTGTAATCGTTGAAGGGATTTTTAAATTGTTAATTCATGATTATGAGGACTATTGTCTGACTGTGGACAACTACTGTATGGTAATTTTTAAACTTTGTGTTTTATCAGTTCTAATATAAAATACGGGTATATTTTTACGTTAGAGTTACGGTTTTTAATAAACAAGGTCGACGATATATATCTTGATTCATCATTTTATATTTAAATAAGTTATTCCAAGTATTCCGTATTCATTACTCTCTTTTGTGAATAAAAGCTTCATATTGTGTGCGATACTTCGTTAAAATCAACACAAGCTATCATAAATGTCAGATCTACTCAATCATTTACATATTAAACAGACAGTCAGACTGAATAATTTAGAATCGTATCATATTATTATAGACATATATTTGGACTAGATAATTCTGGATTGATATTCAAATTGTAAACTAACTAACAATGTAAACCAATCTAAAAAGTCAATATTTACCAACTTCTAATTGTCATATAGACATCAAAGTTTATATGTATATGTAGTTTGGATGGCAATACTACAAATGGGCTAAGAGGTGGATACTGGAACTCTTCAGTGGCGACTAGTAAACCCCTTAAGTTTGGGCTCATATGATTCGTATTGACGAGTCATACAGATTGGGTTTGATAACGATGGACTGATGATTAAGCCAGCCAACAATTAAGATAGTGAAGATAGTATAGGGTAGCTCTTTTCAATGTAGTTTTTTTTAGTTTTATCTGGTTTTGCGAGACATTGACGATAAGTGGTATATGTATGTAGAGTGTGTAAATGATTTTAATAACAGTATTGTTATTAACAATATTGCTATTAAAATTCTTAGGTTTTAGGGTTAAAAGCATGTTACTACATGTTAAATAGATATAAAAGCGTGAAATACTGTGGGCAATGGCTAGTGTTACATAAATTCTTATCAGCACAGGCATGTAATTCACAACAAAATATGTTTCCCTAAAATCATGTTGGTCAAATTTCAACAGCAAATAAATCTCATAATGTTTACATAATATGTATTATATGTTCGAAGACTATGCGTAGCTGAGTAAACAAAAAACAATTGCTACGGGAATAGAACCCGGAACCTATGAGTCATAGTTATGTAAACGTGATAATAAGAACTAATTTGTGTTAAGCATTTGCAAGGGTACGCAGTTATAAGTTCAGTGTTTAACCAAAAATAAGTAATGTTAAGAGGAAATTGAGGGTCAAAAATTAAACAGAGGCGATGGATTGATTATATTTGACACATGCATTGGACGATTTAGCCCAGTCAAGGAACTAAAATACCTAAATTTTGGATTACCACGCATTTTTATTTTTGGATAAATAGAAAAAAAATGCGCTGATTAAGAATTTCGATACACGCAGTCTAGGCAAGTTTGGTGTCATTTTTTTATTTTACAATTTTACGAAACAAAAACACTCTCTTTTACATTTCGTGTAATATCTCGTTTCCAGTACGTTTTTTGTTATATGTGCCTATGGCTTTATTACTTTCCATTAAATTACCTACAAAATCAGACCTGTTCAAAGTCGCTAAGTGTTTTTGTTTAACAGCAAGTGAAGGTTAAATTTAAAAAAAAGCGTTTTTTTCAACGATTAATACACTAATATAACTTTCAAAGGAACGTATGTAGAAGTCTGAAACTTTCTGAAATTGTAGCTTGTAATGATATTAAAAAGTGCTATAAATTTCAGCGAGTTTGGTTTTAAACTTTTTAATTTATTAACGATAATTTTTTTTCACTTTAATTGCAAAAGGTTTCTTTTTTTTAACTACTAAAACTGGACGGACGGACGAAAATTAAAAAATCCATTTAAGTTTATGAGCCCGTAGGAATTTTTAAGAAATATCGATTTTACCCGTTTCTATAACGATATTTTGAGGTATACTTTTTATTTTGAGGTATCGGTTTTTCCGATATAATTCATTATAATATATTATACACGTAATTTGTGTTAGGGTTTAATTTTAGTAATAGGCATAGAAATTACCTGTACTTAAACCAACAGCAATAAAACCTTATTTTATTTTATTTATTTATTTTTATACAGCGATATCTACACCCAAAACTAAACATAGCTTCTCTGATCTAGAATACGTATAAACAGACTTTTTGTAAATACATTATAATATTATGATGTATTTACGAACTAGCGAAGGCTCTCTTCGAACTAATTGGACCGTAACCATTGCTTCATCGGATGACGAGACGCAGACAGAGATTCCACCCTTTCGTTGCGGAAACACCAAATAGTCGAACAAAACCCTTTGACAGCATCTTTTCGGTTCGAGTCACCAAGGTCTGGAATGAACTGCCTATGTCTATTTTTCCAGACTCCAGACTTCCCATCAGGTGAGTTGGAAGCCACCTATGCCAATACCCAATAAAAATCAGTCAGGATTGCACGTCAGAAGTGAAAACATAACTTACATATATATACACACACACACACACACACACACGCACGCACGCACGCACACACACACACACACACACACACACACACACACACACACACACACATACATACACACACACACACACACACATACACACACACACACACACAGAGCTGAATAAATGTATCTGAGCGTGACGGTCACGCGAGTTCAGTGCTTTTCCGCCATACCAAAAGTGCCTAACGTGCCTAAAGAAGTTTTCACTTCAAAAATGATTAGAAATATCCATTTTGTCTGGCTCAGTTGTAAGTCATCGACTCCATAAAAAAATCAGTCTCGAACGTCACCAGTAAGAATTTTATGGATCCGAAGTTCACACAGACTTAATAAAACCATCTGCCATTCATGCAAGTAGGTACATAGTTATTTCTTGTAAGATCAAACTGTGTTGCCAGTTGCCAACTTAATTTCCTCCGACATTTAAAGGAACAAATGTTGTAAGAGGATAGAATATGTTAAGTCTTTGGAAGAAAAAAACTGTTACGAGATTTCTGGGGTCTACAAAACACGCTGACAAAGACGGATCGTTCCTTTTGGAGAGCTTTTGAAAACTTAATTTCAACAAATTTCTATTAAATAATATAAATCTGTTAACTATTTAATATAGTCTAATAAAATAGCTAGTATAGCAAAATTATGTAGTTTTCTACATCAATCACAATTTTACTCTATTACGAGTTGATAGGGTCTTGAGGCCGAGTGCTTATTTATAAACTAGTTTCAGAAAAAGAGACACCTGTACATAAGTTATTTACTAGCACTTGTATCAACAATGGCACGTTCTGTTTGCTTTCAGCATAGGTACTGTGTGAAATTAGGTTTTATTTATTAAATTGATGCTCATAAGAAAGACGGTAGTTTTAAAGTATAAGGCATTTACTTACTTCCTTTAGTGATTTCAATAAACATCAAACATACATAAAGAGTTCGAAAAATAAGCATTTAAGCCGTACGCATACATTCGGTTACCCGATTTGATTTTTGTGTTCGGACAGCCGAACGCCAAACAAAAGCGTCAGTCAGTTTCTTTTATTCGGATTTCTTTCGAACGCACAGCACGTATGCTACGATTTACATTACGAACAATATTTTTATACGAAAAAAAATATTTACATTTACGCCATACAGGACTAGGCGTATGAAATGCGTTACATACGTGCTGGTGTCAGAACATGATTCGAAACAAATGATTTGAAAAGCAACTCACGCCGTTGTTTGTTATCAGCTTTAAGTAAGTTCCTTTTAGTGCAAATAGCCACTATAATATTTAAAAAAAAATAACAGGACATAAAATAATAAAGTTTATATTACGATCAGTATACGTATAAAAACGAACTAAGATGTATGGCAATGGCTATTCGAAAGGGGTGCATTATGGAAGACGTACTTCACTCACTCCAAACACAAGCATTTATTTTCAGAAGATAAGGAAAGCAGCAGTAACATGTTACCCGTGTAATTTATTCGACGACTGACATTTTTAATGTTTATCTTTACAGCAAAATCATCGTGGAAGGGTAATATACCACAAAGAATTAAGCATGTTCTTTGGCATGTCTGCTTATAATACTCCCGCTTTTCCTTCTTGTTCCATTTCGGTATATAAACTTCTCTTCATTTTCTGTTTTGTGATCAACGTTTAACGTGTTATGAGATAACTTCCAGCTGCCTGAATGCTTTAAAACAACTAACAAGTTACCTTTCTTTGAAAGTTGATTTAATATCACTAATATATATTTTAATGTAGGTATAAACAACACTGAGTTAGTGCTGGACTTCCTGTTTGTATAATATCAAAATATTTGACAACCATTGACTAACAATGTATCTATTTATTATTTACCGCTGGTGTTGCAAATATTTGTAAACTATCTTTGTAAGCTTACATTCCAGCTGATTGCAAAAAAAAAATCTACTGAGCGACATTTCAGTCAAATAATTTGCTACGGCCGAACGTGTACGTGTAAGGGTGACTTTAGTCACCATGTCTATTTTTATAGTCTAAGGACAGGTAGTATGTTATATATGTTGTATATGTTTTTTTGTTACTCTTGCCGCCCTATATTCATAGGTCAGATAAGAGTAACAAAAAAACCTTGGTGACTTGAGTCACCAGTGTGTGTCTCCCTAAAGCTACATAAACGTGTCCCTGAAATAAATTCAGCATTAGGATTCATTCAGTCTCTTTACTCTAGTCTAACTCATATATTAAAGAAAGTAAAACAATTTTAATTTTGGCACCATGCTGGCAACTACTCTATTGATTTTTCACATTCAAGATTTATTTTTGACAAAAAGAGCATATATGTCCTTTTGCATCGATCTTTATACAAAAACACCGTGATAGAGACGTAAGAGATAAACACACAGAGTCACTTACAATGTTTGATTGCTTTAAAATTCATGAAATACTACATAATATATATCTATTTAGGTAGAATTATTATTCAAGTCATCGACATTAGTTATTAGGTACGTGATTATTACAATACACACATTGAATGCCGCCCTTTATATAATATACCATAGTTCTATCGCGACATTATAAGGTATTAAGTGAAACATCTGGATAATTTTGTTTGAGTTTATTTGAATATAAATTATTTGTTGCAGTCCTCGGAAGATCGGTTCGCTGGGTACAAAGGCGTCAGAGACATCACTGTCAAAAAGGTACAACCTTGAATTTTTTCTTTTTTTTTGTTTATTGTGTAATGTCCCTCCAATACAAAGGGAGGATCTTCCGACGAGGCTAGTTAATCACGCTTTTCGAGCTGCGGCCCAAACGGTTGTACCTATATCTAACCGCCTAAACCTACATAGGTGCAGTTGATAGCAGTTTTTAAATTTAGCTGAATCCTTTTTATTCAGCTAATACTAGGTGTATCCGGTTACGGCCAGTTAAAACTAGGTTTTTTTTTAAAACTGGCTACAACATTGACGCAGACAAGCACACTTAAATGGCTCACCACAGATAACTCTATTGATAGCTCTGGGTCCAGACGAGCCTGATGGTCAGATATACAGTACACTTTCAATAGTGTGTGACGTGTATTCGGAGCATTAGGATAATTCATCAATAGTTGTCTTTAAGAAAATAAATGATGAATTAATTCTGACTAAAATTGGTGTGAGTATAAGTATATATATTACTCTCAAATGTTTCCAGGGACCATCCGGTCTCGGCATTATGATCATAGAAGGCCGGCACACAGAGGCCGGCCGGGGTATCTTCGTGTCAGACCTTCAAGACGGCAGTGCTGCTGAACAGGTAAGATGACTACAGATTGTAGGTACAAATATATGCACCAAAGTATTTCTTGTATCTTATTAAAATTAAGAAATTTAGTAGGAACGGTAACAAGTCCCTAAAAATTTCCGTTACCAAAATATTTTTCTTTATCTTTGGTAATCTTAACTAGAAATGAGAGCATTTGGTAGTTGAGAGTTTCATAAGTAATACCACCTTCTACTGAACAAACATATGTTCAACCTAATGTTGGGCAAGAACACAATATGCAGATTCTGTCAAGAGGCAGAAGAAACTACAATGCATATTCTATGCTTTTGTGGCCCACTAATGCGGCACCAAAGTATTAACCTAGGGTTTGCACTTCATGCAACCGTAGGAAATAAAAACAATCACTGCTGATAGGATCTGGAGGTTTCTCGAAGCTATAAGTCTGAGCAGTGAACTTTAAAGCAAAAGTGTGCTACAAAAGACCAGAAATGGTCGAGGTAGCACTAGGCAGTGAAAAATAATAATAATAACCAGTTTTTTTTAACGTTACAATGTTTTAGTACCGTAAACCGTTGTATTACGGAAAAATTCTTTATAAAGAAAAACAAGTAACGTCTAAATTTTGAGTTTTGAATTATTTCTTGAGGAGATAAGTCAGTGTCGGTTAAAAACTAAGAACTACTTATTCCTATTTTCTTTCCTTTTCAGGGTGGTTTGCAGATTGGTGATATGCTATTGGCTGTCAACAGGGACTCCTTGCTCAATTGCAGTTACGATGCAGTTAGTATGCTTGTACCAAAAATACTGATACTACTGACAGTCTGATAAATCGTTTATCAGACTATCAGTGAATCAATTGAAAGTAAGACTGTTTACATAATCTATGATATACGATACCATTATCGGGAATTATTGAGATGGTTTACTTAGTAGGTAACTTGGAACAGCGAGACATGATGTCATATCATGATGATGTAGATTACAATGCAGCGATGTGATCTGTCGTCGTCTAAAGTATCGTAACAAAAATACTTTATCGGAGAAATCGACTTAAAAATAGTATCATTGAATCACCAAGTATGAGATCTCTTACATGTTATTAATATAACAAAGTATGCGGCTGTATTATATGAAATAGAACTGACTGTACATCGTCATCATAATTTTTTTCTTAGCAGTTTATTACCAATATTTTTTTTAATATTTTTTTGTATTTCTATAGCCAACAGTGTTAAAAAAAATGTCAAACAGACGGACAATACTTTATAAATACATAAAAATCCTTCTTATTTAATTCTAGAATATGATAAAAAAGAAGAGAAATGACTAATTTTTAGGACAACGCATCTGTCGAAGCAAAAGCTTGCAGGAAACGCTACTAAAACTAAAACGAAAGAAACTATACTTTGTAAATTTTTAACCATAACGTCATAAAACTAAGTACATTTCTCTATATTTTCTTCTTAGGCGGCAGCAAAATTAAAGCAGACTGAAGGAGTAGTAACCCTCACCGTGTGCACTCCGAACCTCAAGGATGACAAAGGAGACGAGTCTCCCGCAGGAGCCACCACTCCTGGCACCCCAGGTACGGCATATCGTCTTCTGATGAAATTAATATTCCTATCATCAACATCATCATTTCAGCAATGACAATGACTGCCAAGACGACCGGTTGGAAGTGGCCTACTTCCACGGTCGACCTACGATCTTTCTATACTATACTCAAGCCAAGGAGTCATTTTAGGAAAAGCATGCTTTGGGCAATCTATCGATACATCCAGTATCATAATTATTAATTTCCTTTCATGCATTTTAAGATAATAAAGTCAAAGGGACTTCTTAACGTTTTTGGTCATCACAGCTTGGCCGAAAAGATCGCGACTCACTGGAACTAAGTCAGCCTAAAATTCAATTATTATACAAATATATTTAGAGGGCTCGGACTTCCCTGCAATAGCTTACTTACACTCCCCAATTTACCATCCATAAAATACGTCACAGGTTAAGGGAGGGGGGGGGGGAGGTCACATAAAACATTGACGTCACACCAGTGAGGAGAGGTTTACCAAGTGTGACAAGGACCGGGGGGGTGTCCAAAAGTCATGAAATTCGTGTGACGTAATTTATGGATGGCCCCTTACTCCTTCGGGGATAAAGGCGTAAGATTATACTTGTAATTAAGTGTTACAATTAACTAAATTCATTAAAAAAGGAAATAAATAATTCTGGTACCATGCGTATACGACATACGCATGGTACCAGAATTATTTATTTCCTTACAGACTACTGCTAACATGGGTCACATATTACTAGTATGCTTCTTAACTTCTCCAGCTAAGCGTCAATAGTGTATTGAATGAGATTTGAACCCACACAACATTTTTATAATAAAGATCTAACACTTGTATTTTTGTTGTGTAGGAGCGCCCCCATCGACGGGCCCCTCGCGCCCCGCGAGCAGGAACGCGGAGCCCGCGCTCGGCGCCAGCCGCCCGCAGACACCAAGACCTGTACCTTCACCGGTCAAAGGTAAAATTACTTTTGCGTTGTAGAACTTACTGACACAATCATTGACTGATGCATTGACCAGTCTGTTGGGGCAGTGAGACCTGCTTCTTTATCTCATATAAGTAGTATTTGTTTAATGATGGTTTGTGTACTTACAGCGGAGCCCCCGCCCGACCCGGCAACGGCCCCGGTGGAGCCCAACAAGGACACTGTGATAGAAATCAATTCTGCAAACGAAGTTCTAGGATTTAAACTACTAGGAGGCAGTGATACTCTCATAAATGTAAGTGCAGTACCTTTTCTGGGTACATTACAAAGAAAACCATCCTTAATGCGAGAGACTCAATTGCAGTTAGAAACAGTTTACTAAACGATAGCCATAATTCTAAGAATTCCGGTGGCTGTCATCTTACATCGTCTCAAATGCAAACAAGTGTTTCAACATGTTCTGGAAGACCCACGTGCGCTAACAAAGTTATAATTTCAATTACTAGAAAAAACCTCGTGCAGGATATTCATTATTAATATTTTTTTAAATATATATTTCTCTGTGACACTTGACACGGCAAGTAGCTTTACCGCTTAATAAAGTACCCTCGTTAGACCATCCTCAAAATATACACCACAAAACCGTATACGTCTTCAATCAATTTTAAATGAAATGCTTACAAAGTGATGGAATATATTTACAATACCCAAGACACACATTTTCGAAACAATATAGCATGCAATGTACAATTATATACATATGCATTTGGAAGCACTGACTGCATATGGTAGCAAGCCCAGTAAAGGATATTTATTTGTCTTCCACGCAGTTCTTAGCCAATTCAACAAAAGCTTAACTAATCCACGGTATTTAACCTTCCAGGGTGCATCAGCAGTAATCCTGGATATTTACAAAGGCGGTGTGATAGAGAAGGACGGTAGACTTAAGGTCGGAGACCAGATCTTAGATTGTAATGGAGTTGTTATCACCAAAGAAATGGTGCATGAAAGACTCTGTCTTAGTATCAAGCAGAAAACTGCAAAGGTAAGCCGCTGTTACCTAATTATAATTTCTAGTAGACCGATGATAGCCTCTGGATTTTGAGAATTACTGTTTGTGTCATAAATATTGTTGGAATAAAAAATGACTTACTTACTTTGACTTACTTACTTAGGAACCATAAAGTTACCCAAAAGAGTCCGGTGGTACTATCTTTTTACACAACTACCCAAAAGCAGTCAAATGTGTTCAGGGTTCATGTTACACACAAGTATGTAAATTTCTTTATTCCATCATAACTTCAAAATGCCTGAACAGATTTGGTTGTACATGAATATGAATTTTTATATTATCCCGAATGGCACTGGCAATAAAATAAAAAAAAACAATATGAATGTGGGAGAGCCATGCTTCGGCACGTAGCCCTAACGTAGCACGACATGGAGGTCAATGTGGTGTTAATAAGTTCTAATTTTATCTTTACAGTTAAAAATGACAATTCATCGTCCCGACCCTATAAAGTATGAAGAAATTGAAGTAGATCTAACCAGGAAGTCAGGCAGAGCTCTCGGCCTGACTTGCGTAGCTCCTGTTCAAGCTCCTGGAGTTTATTTAGGAGAATTCGTAAGTTAGCGTAATAATAACAATAACCTGAGACACCTCACACAAGGCCATCTGATCCCAAACCACTAATCATCACTAACCACTAGACTAACAGGCCCGTCGCGCCAGTATCTTCATCGCAATCTAGTAGTAGGTAATTTTGGAAACAAACCGACAATTTATCAACTATTTGACAAACGCCCACAAAGGCAACTTCCAGGGATAAACACTTACACACATCACATCATTATCACAGGAAGGGAAATAGGTATATTTGAATGTACATAATTTTAAGATTATCCGAACTTTAGAAACCCTCATAATACCCGGTGGTGATCTTGGGCACTGACGTCTCTATCGCCCTTCCCAGGGAGTTCTGGGAACTTTATTAGGAGAAAAATGTAAGAATAGCCATATTTAGTGTAAGTTCTATTGATTATAGAAAAACAGTACTATTGTTTTTCTTCAGTCATACTTCAATTATTTTCAGCTGAAGACTCTTATTAGCATTTCGACTAGATCTCTCTTATAGCTAGCACCGCCAAATCCAATAATCCAAAGAGCCAATTAGGGGTTACAGGCATTCGTACCTTTTCACCATACACCTCCATTACATAAGCTGACAGAAGACCGCATTATATCTATAAAGTAATTGTCTCCTTCAGCTGCCAGGGTCACCAGCAGAGCTTGACGGTCGTATCCAGAAGGGAGACTTCCTCATAGCGGTGGATGGCAAGGACGTGTCGTCCGTAGACCTGGTGGGGGCCGCCACCGCTCTCAAGCTGTGCGGGAACAAGGCCACCATTAAGGTCAAACGGTTCAAGAGTGTGAGGTAAAATTGGGGAGAGGAGAAGTCCTCACCAGTTTTGGTGTCAACCCTGTCGTTTTATTTAATGGCTGACGTATTTTTATTAGGAATAAATGAGATTGTCTTTTTTTTAGTAATTGTTTTTATTTTATTTTATTTTAAAATGAATGAAGTTACTCTGTTATTTTTTATAAAAATAAATATTATTTTATTCTCGTGAAAGGTATTCTATCAATATGGATCAGCCATAGTAAAAAATACAGTTAAAATTATATACATAGTTATGTAATTTTTATATTCATTTTTGGGTTCGATTTCAAAAGTAATCAAAAATGTTTTGTAAAAGTAATTTATGAACGTTATCCCTAAATAAGTACAAGTATTTTGTTTTAATTTAAAATATTATTAAATCAAATTCATGTTCATGTAAATAGTGAGATTTATTTTTAAATATGGTAAATAGATTTTTGAAATAGAACATTTTATGTTTTATAATGTGACACCAAAACTTTATACTATAAACTATACCACAATTTTGTAGAATAAAAACTGTTATTTGCAAAATAAAATAATAAGTATACTATTGTAATATTTTTCATAGTTATTTATTTATATAACTAATATAGAAAAATCACGCTAATTTTTTAATAAAAATCATACTATTTATGTTTATATCAAGGCCTAGTTCGTTCTGCAAAATGTTAAAATTATACATAAAGTAAAAAAGAAAACCTGTTCTTACAAGTTGCAAAGTTATCGTGACGATGTTACACTTTGACAACATAATTCCTTTTTGAAGAAATTTAATACGAAAATAATTAAGTACAGTATGTCTATCATCTAGTGTCTTTCTTCAACAGTATTAACAGGTTTTAATATTTAAGTATAATATAATAAGTAATAAAATTATAATATTACTATAATCGAAAACATCGGGCGTCGAAAGTGATTAGACAATAAAATTAAATGTCGTATCTATCATTCTGTTCATCTACGCCTGTTGTGCAATTCTTAGCTACATAGACTGGATATGGTAGGACTGTTATTTAAGTGTCTGTTACCTTCGTGTTTGTACTAAATTGACAAGATGACAAGATTTTAGACATTACTTCAGTGACAAGCATTTATTAATATAGACTATTTTTTTTTTATATTCAACTTACACATACGTACATATCGCTGGTTTGCGAGAATATCGGCATAATTCAAAATTCAGTCGAATTGAACTAAGTATGCCAAACGATCATAAATCTTTGATATTTTATGGTGAACAGAGATGCAACGCCGATTTCGTGCTAACATTCGTTAGAAAGTGACAAGTTCATTACATATTTAGAACAATATACTCTAGCGGCAATCACAAAACATTACCATTCTCTAAAATCAATAATTTTTAGTTCCGTGGCTATTCTCGCAAACCAGCGATATGCTCACTGCCTATTTCCGTCCGGGGTAGGGAGAGACGTTTTCCTACATTCTTGACATATAGCTTACAATTCTTCCACATTCGTCAGACCTTTCATACACGCTCGCCGGTGGCTGGTTTTTTATTCAATACTACTGAAAATCACACAATAATTATAGTTCAGTACGATGTCAATTGGGAACCTTAAGTATTTAATAATATTACCAAACAAATAGTGCGTTACTTAGGTACTTACCTACTTTACTTAGGTAGGTAAATACCGACTCTTCCTCCAACACAATAAAGTGCAAATCAGGTATTACTACGCTAATCATCTATAGTTATATTCACCTAGAAGTGGCCTCTCTTTCTATCGCTCTCTCTCTTCTTTTAATGTACTTCCTTTAGTACTCTTGTGAGTAACGTGAGTTTCGGTTGCTAGTATTTTTTTAAGCAGCCGAATACGATACCATATGGTTTTGTATGATTTTGCCTTTATTTAGTTAGCAATATCTATCGGACAATGTGACACGTGCTCGTTCACTGAAATAGTCATCCCCGTCGACGCCACCACGCACTTGTAGCTTCATATCTAAAGTGCAGAGCGGTCTGGTCTAGTGGCATATAGCTAGTCAATTAAATATAATTGATTATAATACTTAAACTATGCTATTTATATAATGGCGTACTTGAAACGCCACTTATAACCAATAGCGAATAATATGTCCAAAACAATTTTGTCCCAGAAAAGATACTAAAACTACAAAGTGCCACATACTGCACTTTCAATGAGTGGACCATTGCTGCTATGAGAAAAGGTATGAGAAATTTAAAACAAATGATGGAAATATCTATTGTTGTTTTGGGAATCCCCTTTGATAAATTCGTTTTATAGAGTATTGGACTCCTAAAAAAACCATACTTATAACAGAATAAGTATCACTTTGGTATTTTTTACCGTTTCCTTATTATCGTAATTATCGTTCTCCGCCGAGTTGATAATTGCAGTAATTTTGATTTCGATGTGCGCATAATTATATGATTTTGCTTGTTTTGTTTATTAGAGCGAGTTTTTTTTTTCAAATCAGAGAGAAAGCTCTATTAACCAGTCTTCCACGGGAATCCTGTTATTGACGGTAGTAGATACTTTGGCTCTGCCTCTGTCTACCATCCATCAAAACCGTCAAAACCTTCTAGTCTTAGCTCAAAATGAAATGCTTGTTTTATATAAAGACTAACCTGGACGCCTACATGGCACTTGCACATTTGGAATTTACTTAGACTTGGATCTTTGAGATTATTTCAGCGTTTCAAAGCTATTCATAGGCTGCATGACTGTAAATAGCCTCGAAATACTGAAATAACAAACACAAAACGTGTCAGAAAAGATTTATTTAAAAAATAAATCATAAATTCATTTTCTATCACAGACTGTGAATGAATGCCTCTGTCTCGTCTACGATCGGGCAAGTCTCTATAAAGATGTTTTATAAAATATTCTACCATATTCAGTCTAAAGCTTGCATAATTTCTATGAAAGTAGAAGTAAACTCCAATGATTTAGGTATTTCCATCCATTTAATGATAAATATTTCTTGCCTCGTGTGGCCTCGGACATCATTGAGTTTGAAAGTTTTAATTATTTTGTCTTGAATCAATATATTGTTAAACTAAACTTCGAGTAAGTTTTAATCCTGTAGGCACTACAATTTAATTGCAAGCAGGTATTTATTTTGTTACAACCAAAATAGTTTAACTGTTTTGTTAATTTACTTTTTTCCTTTAGTAAATATAGTGCAAAGTGCAATCGTGAATTGCAAATAATTGCAAAATAATTTATTTGCTGTTTACAATAGACAATGCTTATCGGATGTCTATAAGTATAGCCTTACTAAATATTTTGCTGTTGTTGAGGAATTTAGTATTTTTTTCATTTATGAGTTATCTTAAATTACGTTGTAAGGCCGATATGACCCTTGGTTTGTAGCTTAGATGCGCTCAGTATTTGAAGTTGCGGATAGGAATATTTTAATACTTCAAATACTGAGTGATTGCTGTGAATACACTTTTAAATTATTTAATAACTATACTTAAGTGGTAGTGTGTTTAAAAATTATTATCAAAAGAAACAATTATTGAAAAGTATTTATTATTTTAGTATTTTTCTTGCATTATTTAGTATAGAGCTTATTAGCTAAATAACAGTTTATTTTTCAATTATAAAAACATCTATTTAATTATTTTACTGTAATAAGTACAATAACATGTTATAATTTTTAAATTTGCTACGTTAAAGTATCAGTTAGTGCTATATTTTCATTTAAATGTAATGCCTAATACTTACGTAGATGCATTTCAGCATTTTGCCGTGAAACTTCATAAAAATATTGTTTTATGTTCTGAAATCTAAAATATAAAAATAACATTACCTTTGTATTTATTTTTATTGGTTTTTTTTGGTGATAGTCTCACTTTAGTCTTCAACTAAATACACTATTTATGAGCAAAACTAAATAAGTACACACAATATCTAGTCGTACTAGTGAATCTAAGTTGCCTTTTAGCGTATGCTTCTTTCCACTAACGTCGCTAGATGCTAGGCTCCTACTCCTAACTTTAATATTACACTAGGTGACGCACTTCGTAGACTGTCACTTTATTGTTAACTATCGAGATAGAGGATAGAACACCGTCTGTTTGGTAAATATAATATTTTATTTTGATTTTGATGGTTATTATTTGGAAATGACAAATGATTTAAGCAGCATCGTCGCGGTGACACTTGCGTAATACTTTCATGGCTGAATAGGCCGATCCGGGAGGCGATATTCTATTAGATACACAATATGGGCAATTGAAATCAAAATTGGTATAAAATTAGGTTATTTTTTTAAATATTTTCACTCAACATATAAGTAACAGACGGTGTTTAAACTAGTGATAGTTTTGTAAAAAAAAATATTATATTAATAAATATCCATTAAAATTTTGCTAATAGCCACTATAAAAATATAAAAGCGAATTCGCATCTTTTTATATAAAAAAATATAAATAATAATAATGCATTTAAATAATGAATGGATTGCGTAGCATAATTCTAAATCATTGTAAAGTGTAAAAAAGTGTTCGTCTTTGACCCTTTTAAATATTATGAGAAAAGTACTATTAGTTATATATATATGATATAGATGAGATTTTTCAATAGAATTTTTGTAGAATACGGCCTCGATTTCAGCTGAATCCTGTATAAATAGCGGGTATTTTATAGCTTATTGAGAATATATAAATCTGTGCCACTCCAGTTACTACAATATTATATAAATAATAGAAGAAACAAGACCATATTTGTATTTGTTAGAACAACATTTAATTTTATTTGTTTTTTAAATGAATATTAAAAATAATAATTTTGCAAAAATAAATAAACATTTTCATAAAGTATTTGTGG
The DNA here is from genome assembly GCA_963859945.1 of Euplagia quadripunctaria. NCBI lineage: Eukaryota > Metazoa > Arthropoda > Insecta > Lepidoptera > Erebidae > Euplagia > Euplagia quadripunctaria. The sequence goes on from OY982583.1 coordinate 15,937,869, forward strand.
ATGCTATTTTAATAAATCATAATAGTATTACTTTAGAAATAAGTAGACATTTGTGATCTTTTTAGATATATAAATAACCGTTCGTTTGTAAATTAATAATAAGAATAATAGAACAATTGTAACTAACTTCTCTCTGTACTTATTTAGACCTTTTTAAGATTCGCCTTGTTAAAATAATTTTAATAATAGCATAAATGCTAGTAATAATAAATAATAGTAATAGTTTGAAACTTCTACTTGGCGCGAATCTGTAGTTTCCTAAGTATTTCTTATAAAGTTTTACCGTTGGAGTTTACCTAATATTATGTACACAAGTGGTATATTGTACGAAATAGAGATACTGTAATAAAATTGTGCGCTTTTTTTATAATGTGTTTTATTTAAGATTGCGACTTTAGTAGGTCCTTAACTGTCTTATAGTTGTAAGCAAGGCAATTTGAGTAATAAATAGCTTTAGGTCAGGTGTAGTGTTGTTTTCAATATTCCTATACACAATTTGTTGATGATGAGTGTTTGACAGTGTCTGGCAGATAGAGGGAGCCATCTGACCAACTTACATTCACATTTTGATTGGCCTGTTGGTCTAGTGGTTGGTGACCCTGACTGCTAAGCCACAGATCGTGGGTTCGATTCCCACCCAGGATAAATTATTGTGTGATGAGCACGATAATTTGTTCTGTGTCTAGGGTGTACTTTATCTATAATATGTATGTATTTAGAAATATATAAGTATGTTTATCAGCAGTCTGGTTACCATACTACAGGCTCTGCCTAGTTTGGGATCAGACGGCCGTGTGTGATATATGTGGAGTCATTAATATTATTTATTATAGATAGGTAGTCAAGATAACCCTAAATTAGATTAGAAAATTAATGTATTTCGACTTTTTTCTGCGATCTTAAAGCTTTTACAAAATGGCACCAAGCCAAGTTATACAGTTATACAATTTTAAGTGATATTGGTATGATGTTGGTATTTGTAGCGTGTATTTTCATAAGGTGGTATTTGTAGCGTGTATTTTCATAAGGTGGTATTTGTAGCGTGTATTTTCATAAGGTGGTATTTGTAGTGGGTATTTTCATAAGGTGGTATTTGTAGCGTGTATTTTCATAAGGTGGTATTTGTAGCGCGCATTTTCATAAGGTGGTATTTCTAGCGTGCATTTTCTTAAAGAACACCTTTAGAATGCTTAAGTTCGATAAAATACAAGCAGATAGGCCTCGAAACAATCAGGACAAGCCAATCGTTACTTAAGGCAAAATAAAACAATCAAGTGTTTCTATAATTTAATTTGCGAACAATAAAACTTAACAATAACTATGTACATTATTAAATACTAAGTTATCTTAAGACGTTATTATTATTAACAATGGGTGTGATGCAGATCTGTTAATTATTATTTGGTCGAAGAATGTGTTACTGTTAGGTGCAAATGTAACTATACAATTGTAGCGTGATGACCTTCTCATCATGTCTGTAGAGGATAGATGTATGTATTGAGGTCCGTCAAAAGGCTTTCATAATTAAAATTTAGATGACGCTACCGTTGCTAGTGTAAACTTTAAAGAAAGTGGTTATTACAAAATGAACATTAAGTATGAAAACGACAATAACATTAAATCATCAGACATCTGATGAAATTGTTAGTTTTGTTTACCGCGGTTCTATCAACTACTCACACTTTACAGAAAAATGTCCACTCGGTACATTTTCCTCCGTCTACAACTGCTACCATTCTCTTTGCCTATTCTCCTACCTCATGCCATTTTGCGTATACTAACTGTACGGCTTTCAGCTGGAGTCTGTTTAATTTCATTCTTCCTTCCTTCTTCCTAAATTTGCTTCCATCCTCCACACGGCATAAGCTACTTTGGCATTACTTCGTTCCCAAGCCTACTATTTCAACTTTGAGAGAAAATGCCATAAATATGTGAATCGTCATATGATTTTTTTTTTTTTTGCTGTTTCATTCCGACATAGCTGAAGTAGTGGACTCTGGTCTTTATATGAAATCGTTCCTCGCTCTGCTCTACTCCTTAGTTATTATTTACCTTCCCCAATCTATCCGTACAAGCAATATAAGGGATATTGCTTGTACGGATAGGTTGAGATCCTTCTCTTCTGACCTAGCGTTCCCTTTCAATATCCTCCCAATTATCCCATCTTTAATTTGGCAATAGGCTTTGTCCCCTATAACGTGAGTGGGACCAGAGTATAGTTGCAAAATGTGGGTATTGTTTTTTTACTTTTTTTAATACGCCTCTTACTCAGGGATACAGGTACGAGTGTATGTATGTAAACTAACCCAAGAATTAGGTTATCAAATTGCAAAAATATATTTCAAATTCGAGTAGTAGCTACACGAGTTAAGCGTGTTCAACCAAAAAAGAAACTACAGCCTCGTTATTTTAGTATAATTATGTAGATATCATACCACAATTGTATTCGTGTGTAATTGGCTTTATAAATGTGATGTACAATGACTAGACGATAATATTTAAGTACTTAACAATAATAGGTAGGATGTTCTATGTATATTATTAATTAAAACCCTTAAAATCAATATTAAAACTACAATACTCGTTATTTAAAATCACAAATTTCGTTCTGAGCAATAACATATTTGCTTATTTTGGTAATTTGCTTAAAGGAATCGGTTAACGGTAGTGAAGTGGAGTCATCTCTTTAATATGTGAAATAATACTGCTATAATATTTTGCATCAATTTTCCTGATTTAAGTTACAAAAATCTAAATTTTTTAAACACATTCTATAGCATATAAATTATCACACACTATCCAGCTCAAATATAAAAGTAGGAATAATCTGTTTTATAAATATAAAGCAGCATATAGATAGACTAGCTGTTCCCCGCGCGTCGTCGCTCGCGGGTGTATATTTATATATTTTGCGCGGAACCCTAATTCTTTTTCCAAAATAAAAGTAGCCTATGTTACTCCTTATAACATTAGATATCTACCAGTGGAAGTCCCGTGGCAATCGGGCTACCCATTCCGGAGATTAGCCGGAACAAACAGACAAAAAATTTAAAAATTGATTTTTTGGTACATGTACCGTGTAAACATTCGGATGTATTTAGTAAAATGCTGTTATTACGACATTCTAAACAGACATTTCAATTTTATTTATTTGTACAGATGTGTTTATTTTTTTGTAAATTTGAGTAATAATTTAAGGCAAATATTTTAAGGCCTCAATTACCACAAGCGTCTAATCATAGCATTTTGCTATTTTAATACAATCATCGACCAGTTTTTGATTTCAATCGATTTTCACAAAAACAAATATATTTAGTACCTATTTCAAGAGAATGGACACCATTAAAACTGTCTATCTAATTACTAAATACCAAACTAAATACATTGATATGTGTATATCAATATATTTAGTAACTTCACAATCTCTCATTAGAATTCTTTTTTATGACCAATGGCTTCAATTTGCTCCTTAATTTAACTAATCTTTTGCTCACTTTACCAGAAGACGTTGATGACGTTACAGGGTTCCTCAAGTCTGGCATCGACTTGCTCTCGTGGACCGGTGTAGGTTCTGTAGGTTTAGTCACAGTCCCATAGTACCTCGGCATACTGTAGTCTTCTTGATACATTAAAGCCGATTTCTGTCTTATGCTCTGCAAAGTAGTATCTCCTTTATATTCTGGTAAAGCGGGACCTTCTGCAAAGAATCTTGGTAAGTTCGTACTTTTTATGATAGGAGTATCGGGTAATTGGCCGAGGTTCAACTCATCTATGGCAAATAACACTCCCACCATTGATTTGCTCTTGATTAACGGAGGTTTCTCAGGAGCTAAATGGTCTGGTATATTAAGGAAAGAAGCACTTCTGTGCGGCACCCTTGCTAAAACTTTGTTCATCTTATTAGGATCTATACTCCTTAAGCTTTCTACTCTGTTCAGAACTGGCCTAGATAGTTTACTATTGCTATCGACTCTCTCTAAAGTCTTTGCGCTATTACTTCGTGGTAAATCTTCTTTCGTTCTTAAAATTCCCTTTACGGATTCTACACGAGGTAAAGATAGAGATGAGGGCATAGTTAAAGAGCTTAATGGTTCGTATTTATAAATGGGATGTGGTGTAGTAATCTTTGTTTCATTTTTAATAGTTACAGTACTCGGTTTGATTACGTTTTGTTTCCTAACAGCTACATTCATAATCAATCCTTCTTCGGTGTCCTGGCTATATCGGTCACTTTCTCCTTCCTCATCAATCATAAACATATCGTGATTAGCAAGTAGCTCATCTTTAAACATAATTTCAAAGTCAGTCACTGGTGAATTAATTTCGTCTTCGAAGTAAACTTTGGTTCTATTAGGTCTATTACTAAAGTAGTCTGGTTCTGATTTCGTTTCTAGTTCATCGAGGGAGTTTGTAGATTTTGCTTTCAGCTCGTGATCTTCTCTGAATATTAGGGACTTAGAGAATACCTGAAAAAAAGAAAAATGTGTCATTCCATGTTTGTACTATATAATCTGTGTAATGTTTTATTCTACTTTAGTAGATGTTACGGAGGTACTTTTTCTAATTTAATTTTTATTTCTACTTTCATTAATGATTATGAACTGTCATGATGTCAAGACACTGTGCTACAATTGTTGCTGTGCTATTGTAACAATTATGTTGTGTAAATCACAGCTGGCTTCTTAATCCGAATTACTTAAAAAAAGTATTTTCTAAGTATGTTCAACGACAGCTTCAAAGATCAAGAGTTTTTACATGTTACATTTGGTGCCGGCCAGTAATAATAAAGCACGGGTCATCATTATAATCATCTTATTTGTTGGCTATCTACTGATGACATTAAATCTTTTGATAAAGTCATACACGACCTTCATGAAGTTGGGCTTTTTCAAGCAATACATTTAAATCTACTTTATTAAATAATTTCATCCGGTATAAATTATCACTCGCCTTTCATTGTTTTACAGCTTGCGTCAAAGTTTAGGTCGATACTGGCACATAATGTTTAAGTTTTAGATCTAGTTTCAGTTACAGTCACTCTATTCGTTTTTACTCGCCCAATGATTCAGTTTCTACATTATCACTGGCTACGTATTGTTTTTATTTAAATATTTACCTATTCTGTAGATTATTCAATCACTCAGATCTGGCTGATAACGGCTGATATAATTTTTAAATCTGCATCTAAATTGTTTAGTTCTTTTATTTTTACTATTTCTTTACTATTACTTTGCTATTTCATTTTATTGGCCATTACTCACCTCATATAGTTTATCAGCGTGTAACGGAACTTCATTCAACTCTCTTCCAACGATGGCACGGGGTGGTAGATGGTTGTTATTCACTGGTTGGTCCGTAACCACGCTGTCGAGGCTTGCCCCATTATTTATGTAACCATTTGTGTGTGTCACATCGTCTTCTAGTCTGAAAAGGATACATTAAATAATTTATTAATTATTTGTTTTGTTATAGATACATAGAATATGCTTTTATCCGTGACTTCGCTCATGTAAAAGTAATTTTTCCATCCTTCGGGAATATTTTGTGATGAAATTTACCCTTTGTCTTTTGCTGTAGGTAAGCCTGGCAACGTGTATACAAAATTTCATAATGATCGAATGAACGAACGGCAAGGCATAAAATATTATATATATATATATATATATGAAACTGTATTTAGAAAACGTGTCATTGCTGATAATGCATGCATATTCAGTAATATAGATAATGGTATTTACGCGCAATGGAACTAAGACCTACAGAGTTATGTCGCAAAGAAAATTAAAAATCTTTATTTCCTACCAATATATAGTTTCGTTAAAATTAATTGTGTAGGTATATCATGCAAAAAAAAATAAACGCATAGAATTGCAAATCAAGTGCATTTTTTAAATAAAATGAAAAAACGCAATTAACCTTAATGTTTTTTTTTATTGGTTTAAAGAAAACTTACAGACTAATAACGATAATAATAATAGCAAATTTAGATAAAAACAATTGCCGATTACAAGCTTCCATATTTAAATAATTTAAGCGAAGATATTTAAAGAAAAAAAAAAACAAAACATACGTTTTTTTTTTTCGCTCAAAATAGATACATCATACATATGTTTCGCAGTAGAGCTTCATTATGAAGTCATCAATACTCTATTCAGTATTTTTTTAGTCGTTTTAATTTTTTGCCACAAAGTTTTATTTAATCGTTACAATGGCGTTTAAGGTATTGTCTAAGATCCGTGTTATATAAGTATAATAAGACAATTTTTTATTGCTTGGTTATAGGATTTGCATTAGCTATACATACATATACATATCCTGTGATCTAATTATTAAAAAAACACATCAGCAGACAGATAACTCAAGTAACAACCAACAACAGTAAAAACAACCTCAAAATTATTGTGTTTATTTTATACAACTAAGACAAAAGCAACCTGCAACCTGTTTCTAATGAGTTATGGTAACAATAATTTGCCCAAACCTTCAAATCTAGGATCTCAAGAAACAAAAACTGGTTCAAATGATGTTCGATGAGCCTAATCAGTGTACAAGTCTTATAACGTAGGTAATAGCACCACAGAGTTATTAGTCGTGTTTCAAAGGTTTTATGAATAAATAAGATTAATTATGTGTAATAAAATAGCAGTTCATTTGCAGTTATAATTACGTTACTGCAAATAAAGTGATTATGACGACGGCAGCAACAACTTTAGTCATAATATAAATGATTAAAATAAGCAAGACTAGCTATTGCCGGCTACTTCGCTCGCGTTTAAGTAATTTTTTTATCTGTCGGGAACATGGATGAAAGGTACCTATGTGTTTTTTGAACCCAAAACCTTGTCTGTATTAAAATTTTATATACTCAATCACTTTCCTTAATTAGGATTATATTATAAATCGGAATTTTCATATTGGTCGCAAAGAATACAGTCAAAGAATCTAAAACCTAAAGTCTTTGTACAACCAGTTCCATTAATTTAAAATACATATTGCAGGCTAACAGAGATAATAAATAATACTGATACTTATTATTCTAAAGCCAACATGAAAGACTCGCAAGACCAAACAAGTTACGCGCTTTGTTGAGCCTATCCACCTCACACAACAGTATAGCCCTTATCACAGATAAAAAGGACCATTGAGGGTTAGTTAAGGAAATTAGTAGTTTTATCTTGTAGCTGTTACTCACTAAAAATACGAAACAATTATTTTAACTATCACACAATGAAGCTCTTACAATATTACAGTGTTCAGAGAACGATTACATCAGTAACATCCAACTTTGTCCAGTAATTTTATATTGAAAACCCAAAGACATCACAAAGCCCAATCCATTCTATCTGAGAAATAGGAACCTTTATACACAATAGAACAAATTTTAAATATTCGAAGCTAATAGTTAAAATTTATTGATTTTGGTCAGCTTTCTGTCTAGTTAAATGCTCTATTTGTAACACAAGATAAAATATAATATGTAGATACCTTACTTAGCGACAAAACAAATTAAATTTAAATGTTACCTTATCATTAAAATCATGCACAAACCAAGAATTATACATATTTGCCTTGGGTTAGAATCTGTCCGCTTGGTAATGCTACTGTAATTTAGGAACTAATTTAAATACTATGCTAATTTGTTTTAGTATTTAAACAAAGGCATAGATAAACTATGAAAAGTTCACTGGACGTATTTTATGTATATTCTTGGTTTTCGGTTTTACACAAGAATTTTGTGGATACATCGTGCTTAACAATCTTAGTGATTTATTTCTTGTCGTTAGGTTTAGAGAAAAGATTTTTTAAAGCAAACAAAAGAAATCATTACTCAGTCACTTAGAACACGGCATCTACAAAATGGACACAAATGGACTGAAAGGACATAAATAGACAGAAATGGACATAAATGGACAGAAATGGGCAGAAACGGTCTCCGCAGATTACTAGCAAGCAGCCATTCAGCCAAATTACTGTCTCTGTTACCAATTTGCCTGATCACAAGTAGTTTAAGTAATTTGGAATATGAACACTAGCTATTACCCGCGGCTTTGCTTGCAAAAAATGTATATTTGAACCCTCGAGAACAGAAGTTTTTTACAGGATGAAAGGCCTATGTCCTTTTCTGTATCCTCAGGGGTATGCAAAATTTAATGTTGATCGGTTGAGTAGTTAAGGCGTGAAAGCGTTACAAACAAACTCAATTTCGAATTTATAATATTAATTAGGATAATAGTTAATAATTTAGTTAGGATTAAGATTTCTCTCGGGCAATAATTCCCGCAGCTGTAGATTAACCTTTACTGATTTTACTATCAGAAGTAATCTATATTCAGAAATTAATTACAGCCATCTTCCACATCCATTTTTTTATTGCGACTTCTCATTTATTATGCCAACTTCTATGGACTCGTGCTAATCAAATCAAATATTTTCCCTTGATTTTGAATACACTATTGCGAAATGAAACGGCCAATATCCCAAGTCTTGTATACTTATAATTCATGACTCATATGCTAATCGCCATAAAATTTACTAACAATGAACAACTTATAATAATAAATGATGATCGAATAGATACTATACTATGTTTCTACAATGGACATTATTGGTCTTGGCTAGATGCATGGTAGATCCTGAAAAAATATCTGACAATGATAACTATTATAATCAATTTTTCAAGGCATCGGTACTATTTGCTACGGTTGCAAAACTTACGACTTTGCTTATATCTCAAAATAACTTTGTAATAAAATTTAACAATCACGACAACTTGCCCTCAGTAACAATTATATAGAAAGTGTTAAGTATTGCTGAATACAGTGACGTGATCTTGAGATTAGGTAATCATCTTGACAGATGAGTCTGATAATGTGTCGTGTGCATGTACATTTGCATGGGGAATTGGTGAACACAGTTTAAATAAGTTGATATAGGGTAAAAATTCATTTTATATTTAATAGACTTATGTTTGAGGATTCTACATCAACTCAGGCACTATACAATTTTGAGACTAGCTCAAAGCTAATACAAAATTGCAAGGAAAATCTGAACACACTGGGGCAATCAAACAAAATTACATTAAGATGGGTACCAGGCCACGCAGATATTGATGGCAATGAAAAAGCCGATGAACTTGCCAGAGCTGGTGCAGACCGCCGACAGCATAGACCGGAACCATTCTGCGGCATCACCAAACAGCGAGCTTATTCAATAATAAATGCCCAATATATATCAAAGGCAATTAAGAGATAGAAGATTACGACTGGTCTAAGAAACTCCAGGCCTTAATAAAGAGCTACGATAACAATGTATCGAATTAACTTGTGGAGCTCAAAAGATACAAAACCTGAGCAGTAACAAGAATCCTACTAGACACTGGAAATTGAACAAACATATGTTCAACCTAAAGTTGAGCGAGAACACAATATGCAGATTCTGTCGAGAGGCAGTGCATATTCTATGCTTTTGTGGCCCATTAATGCGGCACCGAAGTATTAACCTAGGGTTTGCACTTCATGCAACCGTAGGAAATAAAAACAATCACTGCTGATAGGATCTGGAGGTTTCTCGAAGCCTGAGCAGTGAACTATAAAGCAAGAGTGCACTACAAAGACCAGAAATGGTCGAGGTAGCATTACGTACTTAAAATAATAATAATATGTTTGAGGATGCTCTTGAGAAAGAATACCTATCTTACTGTTAGGATTTTATATCCTGCATATAATTTCTAGGGGGACTATCGACTTTTGTTTACGAGTCCACCCGTGATCAGGATCCCTCCATTCGAACGAAGATGCAAATCGATCGAAACGTCGCCGTGTCGGTTAACCAAATATGGTATTGCACCTTGTAATTAATGTCGTGATTAAATCCCGATTTACACACCTATACTTTTACGAGTTCGCGAGATCTGTTTTTTGATATGATGCGTGATCAGTCGTTTTTTCATATTTATAAATATTTTTTTTTGTCAAATATAATCAGATTGAATTCCTATAGGTACTTTACCCCGTATTCCCATACCCATATTTGTATTTTTGTAAATGTAAATTTGTATTTTTCTTCATTATTGTCTCAATTGTCCATTGGATTACCGGGTTTTTCATTGTTTATTTTGTTCAATGTTATACTTACTTGTATGTGGCTATCTTCTTGTCGAAGCAAAATCGCTCCTCGCAGCAGTTCCAATACATTGTCTCCAGACAGCTGAAAAACAAACAATAGCAACTTTAAAAATATGATAAAATCCAGTAATGCTGTAAACTGTTCAAATGAGGCGGAGTCATTGCCAAAACTATTTAACTATATATAGATTTTTTTTTAAATAGAACACTTACTTAAATTACTGAAAGAGCATGACTCTAGCATGCAGTTACAATAAGAATTTTTGAAAAAAAACTATCTGTTTACAAGTTATGACCGTTTGAATTTCCAGGTATTTTTGCCTCCGTTTTTTCATAAGAGTAGGTGGAATGTGTAAAGTTAAAGATTTTAAATTGTACAATACGGCTCGTGGTCTGTTGACACATTATTAACTTTTATTATCCTTTTTTTTATCTGATAGTTGGATCACGGCCCCATAACATAAAATTTAGAATGTCTATGTAATTTCAGCGATAATGCTATATGGTATCATTGAGGTAGCTATATGCACTGAAGTTGTCCATTTAATTTAACAGCGCCGTATTTGCGCCAATTGGATTTGTCTTAATTGCTACAATAGACCGACTAAGAGGTAGCTGGGAACGCTTAATCAACTTAGAAGTATCCTAAATAATAAATGCGACAGTGAGTTTGTTTATTACGCTTTCACTCTTTAATTTCACAACTGGTCATCATGAAATTCTGAATACAACGTGTATTCAGGATTTCTGTCAGTCAGGGTAATACCAGGGTAAAGAAAAAAGTAATTAACGAAGTCGGACATAAGCAAAACTTTCAGTATCAAATTTGTTCTTCTAAGATTTGTTTTTTCCCAATCGGACTATGACATATTCGGAATATAACATGAAAATTTACATTTACCCTTCGATTTGAGAAGATAGGACATAAAAGATTTCTACTTCAATTTTAGTTGCTAAACTTAAGATGTATGTACAGTGTTATAGAGATGATGATTAGTAGGGTTACCAGAACTTATTATGTCGCTGTGGTGGTGATACCAGTAAGATGCCACTGTGGTTCTAAAGGTCTAACCAATAACCGTGTTCTTAATTCAGTCACATAATATATATTAGTACCAGTTCAGTAGGCAGTTATATAAAAACGCAAACGCTGAGTATATGGCCAAAAGTAGCTTGTAATACCACAGGTATATCTGAGCAAACCTCTTTCAAACGAGCAGATTTCCTTTGGAATAAGACGTAGGCATTACAACAAATTTAAGCAGTCTCACCTTAGTATTGGACACCAAAGCACAGAGTACCGTACGTACTTTTAAACCTTCTAAATAAAATATTCCCCACAAAATCTTCAAAGGCGTCTGTCCACCAGAGCCATAACTCGAAATGTGTCATACATTTGTGGTTACATACAATAAACTACAAAAGACATATGCAAATATCTATTCCTTTTGTTATCTGGTTTATTTATGAACTGAAGGCTTCAACCGACTGGTCACTGGTAAATGCATTTATTTCGAGGCTAGACGAGTTTTTTTTAATTACTAAGATATAAAACTATTGGACTTGGAGGTGATAGATGGCCTTTATTGCACACCAAAAATACGATTAAAACAATGAATAGAAATACTAAATAATATGTATTTACGAGTAGTAACAGTAGTACAATGGATGATCTTATCGCACACTGTGATCTCTTACAGATAGACTTTGGATGGACATACTGTAGAGTAATAAATGTTTTGTTTCGCACATTTGTCTCATAAGCACTTGACTGAACACCTAGAAGAAAGGGAGTTTTCAAGGGATTTGCGCGTATTGTTTTTCAAGGCCACGGATTATTAGATATGTTGCCATAAGCTGATTTATGGATGTTGGGTTAACTGCTATGGGTACTGCCAGTAGACGAAGGAGGAGGACCAGAACAGCGTCTCGATAAGATCTTTCTTCTCTGAATGAAAGTATGTTACCCTTGAAAGTGCTGAAGTGGTCATCTCGCCAACAACCACCACATCGAATGTTGGGTCCGAGATAGGATAGGGGACAATTACTTATGTGATTATTTTTTTGACTGGCCTGTTGGTCTAGTGGTTAGTAATCCTGACTGCTGAGAGGTCGTGGGTTCGATTCCCATCCAGGTAAAATAATTGTGTGATGAGGTGATGACAAATGATCATTATTTGTTCTGTGTCTGTGTGTCTGGGTGTCATTCATATATTATATGTATGTATTTAGAAATATATAAGTATGTTTATCAGCAGTCTGGTTACCATAGTACAGGCTCTGCCTAGTTTGGAGTCAGGCGTCCGTGTGTGAGATGTGAAAAGGTATTGTTATTATTATTCATAGACAGTTTTAATAAGTATGGGTGTAATTTGAGTTTATAAATTCCGTTAATATAGGATTTATCTTTTCAAACATAAGTATCTTTACTTTCCCATCATATTACTGAATTATATTAATCGTAGTAACATAGTCAGGGGAGGCCTTATGACTTTCATTGAAATAACTAGATCGAAACATCAGGTAACCAGTTTTAATAACCTTTAATTGGAAACGGATTGAAAACACCCAGTCTGTAATTGTAATGTCAGAAAAGTTAAATTATATTTTGGTAGCAATTTAGTGATGATTTCCTTAAGAGAAGTTTCTCTTTCGTCATTTCCCTTAAAGTTTTACATTGGCTCTTAAAGATAAACAAGAAAATTTCAATCTTACGTTTAAAAATATTTTCCTAGTGTTCTGACGCCGATTTGTGTCCTAAAAATCACGGCATCACACAGTCACTATAAACTATTTGTCACACAAAATATTCAACACGGCAACACTTAAAGACTACCACATAGGACACTGTATCAACTCATTACTTTTTCTCTGAAATGTTTGGTTTATCTTGACAATGAATGACATTATCTGGGATGGACGTAAACTGTGTGCGCAAGAAGAACGGAATTCTGCAACGTGACATAGCAAGTGAATGATATTATTTGTTGTAATTCAAGAAAGGGACTACAAAATTTTATACGGCTGCACTAACGTGATTAAAAATTTCAATCAGAGAAAGGGATTTAAATTATCTGATGCGGGTTAAAAATCTGATGTTAAAAAAAATGTCATTCTCGCTATTTTTAGGAGTTGAAACAACACCAGAATGAACGCCTTTTTCATATAATTATGTGTGACAAACGAATTTTTTTTTTTCTGGAAAGTCATGGCCTAAGTCTTATTTTTGTCATATACGGGTGACAATGGGTGTTCAAAGATTACGGAATTCGACAATTGTATTATTGTGACGGTAGATAGGAAGAAAAATAAAACATCGAATATATAAGGACGGATGAAAAAACTTCCACCTCAAACGCTCAACAGATGACAGACGTTGTTGTGGCTATCACCATGGCCAGTGTACCCTGGTCGATGCGTCACGCAGTTCAAAGATATGAACAAACCCAATCAATCACGTTAATTTAATGTAATCGTATATCACGACACGGTAGGTAGTAATAAGTTTTTAATAAATTATTGTTTAGATATTCTATAAAAGATTCTGTAATTGTCTGAAATTAGATAAATACTACAGATTGGATAGATACATACAACACGCTTGGTTTGCGGTTCACGACAAGAGAAGGGCGCGCAGGAATTAGCTACATCTAATTCCTGCGCGCCCTTCTCCTGTATAGCGCGCGTCGCAGCTCGCGTTCATAGTTTATGACTGCTTTCCAACAGAATTACACTCTAATCACTGATAAAATTCTGCACTAAAGCAGTTGTCAAGATTTTGTTTGTAATCTTAGACTACCTGGTTTCTGAAAGTCTGATCAACGAAGAAATTAACTAATCGTATGTCAAATCCCTTGTCAAAAACATATTGATCTGATAGGCTGAGCATCAGTTAACAGAGCTGTCAATTTTTTCCACAAACTTTTATGTCAAATGGCATTCGATTGTTCAATGAAATTGATCATAAAGTAGTATTTTTTTCTTTGATAAAAATTACAGAAACTCGAACTGATTTAGCACCTGTGTTAACTTGACGATTCTGTTAGTTGAACAGTATGTTATACCATGGTTTATAAAAGGCGGATAAAAATATGTTGGTCTACTAATATAAATTAGAAACCTGTTTTACACCACTGAGGTAGAAAAGTTTCATTAGAAATTATATTTTTTTTTTATAAAATTAAGGATGGTCACACATTACTAATATTCTTGTTAACCCCTCTAGCTAAGCTAAATACTTGTGTGAGGATTGGGTTCACGTCGGTAGTGCACTGGGTGGGGTTCGAACTCACAACCACTTGATCGTAAGTCCGACGCCTCAGCCATTACGCTGCCGCCGCAATGGAAGGCACTTACTACTGACATGACTTGCACAGCGTGAGCAGCATGGTGAATGTTCAGTTAACGTCCACATCAGCGGTGTCTTGTCTCCCGGTCTTCGGTGATCACGCCCAATATCGGCTTTATTTAGAAGCAACACTCCTGGAATTAAAAATAATAAATAAATATTTTTAATTAACTTTAATTTAAGAAGGGCTCAATAAGGAATGATTTCAGTCGTAGTTACGATCGTAGCACCGGTGAAACTAGAATGATTAGTTAATCGTTCTAGTTTCACCGGTGCTTATTTAAAAGAATTAGGATTCCTCGCAATATAATGAACAAGTACATACTCGCAGCGGAGCTGCGGCGGGCATAGCTAGTTAATAATAATAGTGATCAGCGTGCTATACGCCACACGATCGAAAATGGTCCGAAAGCGAACCGCGTTCGTGGTTCGGCCGCACCATGTTCGATCGTCTATGCAGGCTTAAAGGTGATAGAGTGATGTTAAATAAATCTAAAACCTCCCCAAGAATTGGTAGTTCCTAGCGTGTTTAACCAAAAAATAAATGAACAAACCACATTATACTAGTATACACACATATGAATAACTCGCAGTTCCCGCGCGGCTTCCCTCGCGTGTACCAGTACATATTTATATATTTTCCACCCTAATTCTTTTTCAGAAATAAAAGTAGTCTAAGTTACTCCTTATAACACCAGCTGTCTGCCAGTGAAAGTCCCGTGGAAATTGCACCCCTTCCGGAGATTAGCCGGAACAGGCAGGCAAGACAGACAAAAATTTATAAACTGATTTTTAGGCAAAGGCAACGTGCAAATAACTGTATGAGCTTAAAAAAACTATTATTGCGACATTACAAACAGATATTTAAATTTTATTTATTTGTATTTTGTATTTTATTGTATTGATAAACTTATTTTGTTTGTATGTTTCTTTGCATGATTATTTATCAACGTAATTCAAAAAAAAAATTAAGGTAGCAAGACTGGCAAGGTTTATTGAGGAAGGCTAAGGATAAAATAGCTCACTCAGGAGTAGCGAAGTATGCATTTAAATTGAAGCTGTAAATCTTACATCTATATATTATATATCTACATACACTGACATTCTACTGTTCTTTCATTATCTATAACATGGTATTCTATGTACAACTAACTTTCTGAATAAATACATTCACAATCATTACATGCAGTAAACAAATGCAACAATACACATTTATACATTCCTGTATAAAAAAAAAATGTAGAGAAATGAATCGGCACAATAGCGTGGACATGAATTGAATGCAGTTGCTGTACAAAAGAAAATCCAAGTAAAAACTACATACATTTTTTGAGGAAGAAATCATCTATTTTTATATTATAATTACATTTTACTTAGTTCTACGGATATGAAAGAATCATAGTAGCTTTGAGAAGCTGAGAAATACGCCCAACTAATACCAGCCCTCTCTAAAATTTTTTGAATAAATAATAATACAATAGTCGGTAAATTAGGTAATTTACCAACTTTTGTATTGTTATTTATTCAAAAAATTTATATTCAGACCGTAAACATATTGCACAAGACTTAGAGATGATTCCTTTTTTTTAGTAGTAAGGGACCATCAATAAAGACTGTTGAAAAAATCCGGATAATTGCGAGTCTGACTCGCGGATCGAGATTTCCGGAAGCAAACAAAATTGTATATTGGTAGATAGTTTGTCCATCATGGGGATCAATGCTTCAGGATTTGAAGATTTTTACACGACTGTTCAAAAAAGGAGTGTAATGGATTCAGGGTGTATGTTAATTCATGGATGATGGTGTATCGTTTGGATGTACTTATGGGGTATCGTTTGAATCACAGAACTGGGAATAAGTTATTCTCAGTTCTGTGAAAACAATCCTTACATCATCCCGTTCCGAGTGACAGTGAGTATCACTACATATTATAAAACAAAGTCCCCTGCCGCGTCTTTCTGTCTGTCTGTCTGTTCGCGATAAACTGAAAAACTACTGAACGGATTTTTTTTTGGTATATAATTAGTCCCCGTGCGAAGCCGGGACGTGTTGCTAGTAATTTACAAAATAAATAAATATGGCCGCTGTATGGAGTGTAGTCCGTTTTTTGGCAGGGCAATAATATTTTTGATTTTTTTTAATTAGTAGTTGTATGCTTTGCCACCATAGTCTTGGGCATCTGTAGTATACAAAGTACTGGCGAAGTGTTGTAGTTCCTAAGGAAGAGCGGTGTTTGGGGGATAACGATGACATCCCGCGATTGATACCACGGGAATAAACTAATCTATATTTATAAAAATTCATCCCTGTTTCCCTTGATCGCGGCATAACGCGTGAACGGCTGGACCGATTTCGCTAATTCTTTTTTTTGTGTTTGTTATTGTCAGGAGAAGGTTCTTATGAACCAAAAAATTAAGAAAGTTGCGCGGAAAATTAGAAAATTTAAGAGAACTTAACGAGGGACTTACGCGGGTGAAAACGCGGGGCGCAGCTAGTCTATAATGATAATAATAATAAAGCTGAAGAATTTGTTTGTTTGTTTCAATGCGCTAGTCTCTGGAACTAACTATAGATTTGAATATTTTTTGTATTGGAAATTCATTGAGGAAGGTGTATGATGTATGTAACATCACGCCATGACTCTTAGGAGCGGAGCAGTGACTATAAACGCGGGGGAACGGCTAGTGTAAAATAAAGTTGTAAATTCTTATGCAGAATACTAGTCTTTTCCCGCGGCTTCGCTTGCGTTAATGTAGATTTTGTTAATCAATTCAGGTTCCTCGCACGCATCAGACCGTCGGCGGATGAGGGCTAGCGAGAAAAAAGTGTTAGCGCAACGGAAGCGAGTTGATTCATTTTATTTACTTCACCTGTGGATTCTGCGCGATACTACTGTAACGTTGATGTTGGTTGTATACTAATTATCCATCTATTAGTTCGGGTAACTTTCACAGATGGTGTAATTTCAATTTCGAGATTTTACAATATTTACTAAATTTGATATTATTTATTCAATCCATCAAATATATTTCTATATCGCGAATGAGACTTCGTTCCAATCAGGTATCCCAAAGACACCTGTTACTTTTTTCTAGATGAAAGGTACCCCATGTCATTTTCTGTATCCCTCACAACGAGTATGCTCATGATGATCGGTTTAGTAGTTAGGACATGAAAGCGTAACAAACAAATTCACTTTCGCATTATTAATATGACTAGTTAGGATTATCAGGACAGTGTCTAGTATAAAGAAATTTGTATTAAAATTGAGATTCTTTTACGCCGAAGTAATGTCCAGAGCGCATGCCATATTTACAAATTAAGTGCTTACCATCAGGTGAGTGGGAAATCCACTCGTATAATTCCAAGAATATTCTAGAAAGGAGCCCAATGATAACTTGAATATGACCCACACTGTTATCACAGTACAAATCGATCTAAGTGTCGTTCTCCTTCCCATTGTATGGTAATAAGGCCTCAGACTCACTTACATTGTTTCTCCAAACAAGGTCAAAGAACTTAGAACAGTGATCTATGTCACGTACGCTACGGTAAAACTATGTTAATTCTTCGAAAATTGCATCATTTTTATACCTCTAAAATGGCAAATAAACATGCATCCAACGATAATTGTTTACGGTTGAATAAGGATAAATGATGTGTGTAATTATTTGCCAGAACTTAAATCGGTAAATACGTACAATAATATAAGGGCATAGAAATACAAGTAAAAACCAATCTTTAATACCGAACTGAATTAAAAAGTATAAAAGAGTTCCACCATCCACCTCCTGGATTCATCGTCCGACCATCGTTACAAAGCACAATCTGCTGGACTCGTCAAAACGAATCATATGAGCCCAAACTCGAGGGGTTCACTAGTAGCCACTGAAAAATTCTATTCACCTCCTGGCTACATCATCAGATCAGCTCCAAATTGCCAAATTATACATACAAAGTTTCATTTCTATACGACAATTGGAAGTAGGTTAAAATTTACTTCCACGATAGTTTACATAGATAGTTACAAGTTAAGCTAATAAAAGCGTGTTAAAATGATAAAATTATTGTTATCAAGTTTGATTAACTTCATGATGAAAATTTCATGATGAATATTTAATATTCTTTATATTAAAACTTGCGAGGGAACGGAGTGCGATTGTCCTTCACAAAGAAAGGATTCTCCAACCAAACCTAGGTGACTGTGAGAAGCGGGTTGCGGGTCGGAAGTTGTAGTCACTGTTACACAGTCGTACTAGTGAGTGTTAGAACTCACATTGCACATTATAATATCCGATGCAAAATCAGTAGTCGCTAAGTTATCTTCGCTAGATGGTGTTGGAGATGTGGTAATAGTACAAAATCAATAAACAATTTTAGTTTCAATTATATTCTATTAACGATGTAAAATACCTATAGCTATATATTAAGTCCGGGCTGCTGCAAAAAAATTAACAGAAAAATTCAATAACAATTTATCTGTCCCGCGATCGAAACCAAATCCAATATAAACGTAAGCGAATGTAACGGTACTAACGTTTGTAAGATACAAAAGGAAAAAACAAGCAAATTGCTTGTCACTCAGACCCAGCAGGGGGTGATTGATTGCATCGAGGCAGTGAGTCTGAAACGGACCTAGACTCGGTCAAGCCAAACCCTGACATACAACGGGCAAGAACGACAAACGGGGGACAGACACTTTTAAAATCGCCCACTAGAAATCCTTGCTAGCGAGAAGAGGAGCTTTGCCCCCAGGTCAGAGAAGGCGGCCCCCTCGTGAGTCGAAGTGGCATAAATACATCATATAATAATAATACATAAAATAATATCTAATCCCTAATGATATTACGGTCGTGTATTAACGAAGTACAATGTTCTCATAACTTGTTTTATCTCTCCATTCGGAAGAAGAATCGTGACCCACTTATTAAGATAATCTGCTGACGTGTTAATGAAGATATTTACTTGAAACAATGGCTCCTCGTGACGTAGACGCAAAGAATAATGGAACTTTACTCGTTCACTTAATAATATACTTTAAAAAGATAAGATAATGATTGCGGACTTGATTATAATCATACATAGCTGTTTTCCGTAGTTCCACACGCGTTTATGGTCACTGCTCCTCTCTTAACGGTCGTAGCGTGATGTTACACAGTCTATACTATTCCTCATAAATCTGGCTATCATATACAAACGATTTTTTTAAATCCGACTCATAGTTTCAGATATTCGCTCGTTTAAACAAACAAACTTCATCATTGTTATCGGTCTGAAAAACAAAACACCTTAATACTTCCATAACTAATTGGGACTCTATTATTGTAAATATATATATTATTGTAAAATCGTGAATTATACATATAATTGTATCTTTCTTAAACTCTTCCACTTCTTCTCTTTTATTGTATACTAGCAACCTGCTCCGGCTTAGCACGGGTAGCAGAGATATCTTCAACAATCATCATCATATTTCAACCAACTTTCACAAATACTTTACAAATTATATACCTAAACCTTCCCCATGAATCGCTCTATCTATTGGTGACAACCGCATGAAAATCCGTTCAGTAGTGTTTTAGTTTATCGCGAACAGACAGATAGACAACCGCGGCGGGGACTTTGTTTAGTACATCTAATTAGTTCCTCTAAAATTGTAGATTGTCTAATACTAGCGACACAGTATATGTATATACAGTATTATAACTCGGCCATTTCCTTGAAATGTTTACCTACAGCCGGACGGTGCGTAAACCTACTAAGTTTATGACGTAAACACGCGATAGGCCTGCTCATAATTTCATCTACCTACTTGAGTTTATTTCTAGTTTTGTGATTGTAAATATTATAATTTATTTTTTATTAAAAAATATGAAAATTCGTTGTGAATGAAATGAGTAGTAGGTAGGTACCTACCATTTTTTACTTACATAATCATTTCATAATGATATTTTATCTAATTCAATAATATATGTAAGTAGCTAAATACATAAGTAAATAGATAGCTTAGCCTAGAAAACTACCTACTAGTTTTTTTTAACGCGAGCGTGGGTAAGTCACTCGTGTGTCACTTTTGTCACCCTACCTATTATTAATCCAAGTATTATTCTAGGTAGAAAAAGCGAAATACCTACCCATTAAAAAAGAAACAAATTATGTACTAGTAGTACATAAAAAATATTTTATAGTCTTACCTTTCGGAATTTCCAGATAATTTAAAATTTTTTGCCTCTGGGTGCGTTTTTGAACAATTCAAGCAACCAAAAACAGCAAATATAGTCTATAATTTCTATTTGGCATATTAAGTACTTAAGTATTTATTTCAATGATATACACAAATCGCACGCTTACTGCTTAAAAAACGTTCGTTCGTCACTGCGGAGCAATCGCGACTGTTTGTGTACCGAGTGTATACCGAACGCAAGGCGTAGGTATGTCTCGCGATCCGACCGTTTGTATGAAGATACCATACTGTATATACATTATACAGTTGGTGCTACAATGTAGATACTAATGTAGTGAACAATTATCGTCATATTATTATACAAATTAACAAAAAACAATATGAAACTATAAACGTATAAACCTACCTCTTGAATCGCTCTATCTATTGGTGAAAACCGAATTAAAATCCGTTGCGTAGTTTAAAAGATCTAAGCAGTACATACGGCGGAAGCGACTTTTTTTCATACTATGTAGAGATTGTATTTGAAAAATATATATTTTTTCTCCTAGGAGTCTACTCATGTTCTTAGAGATTCGTGTTTTGTTCATTTGTTTTTTTTCTGTTAGTTGTGAGGTATATCACTTACAGCTCAATTTGCACGGTTATGAATACATCACGGTGACTTCCTTAATCCTCAACATTAATGAACAATAATGCATTAATTAGAATGTTTTACAACAATCTTGAAGTCATCTTTAACTACTTAATATTCTAAACGGAAGTAACGCAGTCTCCAAATAAATCCAAACGCCTTCTCAGAACAATAGATTGCCATATTGTAAACAGCTGATGAGTTGAACACAATAACATTTGCTGGAGGTCATCTGTGAAGATGGTGGACTACATATGACGGAAGTAGTATGGAAATCAAGATAGGAAACATATCTAAATGGAAATAGCAGAGGTGTAACAACAAGTCAATAAGGAAATAATAACACGCACAAATAATGCGAATGTGAGTTTATATGTTTGTTACCTTTCATGCCTTAACTTACTCAACCTATCATCATGAAATTTTACATGCATTTTGCCAGCGGTTCAGAAAAAAATACCATTCCCATGGGGTTGAAAAATGGCTTTAACGCGAGCAAAGTAGCGGCTGTACTATTAGGTATGTATTCTGTGGCAGTGGGCAAAAGGTAGTAGGTAATACTTGATCAAAATCTACATATTATATTCGAGTGTCTTATTTAACAGTTTGAAGCCTGTCAAGTTTATCAGTTGATCTTCGGTGATATCAAGATGGATGAAGTTAGAAATCACTTCCTATAGATAGAGTAAAGGATTACACAAGTTAAGTAATTTTTTCGATAGCTGGTGCTATAAAACTTACAACCTATTTTACCAATCTGTTGCATTTAGCTTCACTTGTTTTATGTAAACAAATCTTGTAAATAAATTTTAACCTACTTCTAATTCTTGCATCGAAATGAAACTATGTATGTATGTATAGTTTGGATGGCAATACTATAATTTGGTATCTTGGAACTGATTTGATGATAGAGCCAGTGTCCACATTTTGGAGCTCTTCGGTGAATCTGCATTCTCTATCGCATGTATCACGGGGAGTGCTCCGACGAATTGTTCGGACTTATACCGGCCGCAACGTTTCGTTTTTTTTTACAGTTCTACTGTTTTTGATTTTGTATTTCACTGCTGATTTTTTTTTAAGTAAAGTGATGTATTTTTTATGAAGTTATCGTTTCATTTAGCTGATGAGCAACTAACATGATGGAGCGTGAATAGATCGGATCACGGATCAGTGGGATGGATTGTTTTTCTGACCCATCATCAAAGGTATTTTAGTACTATCGTCTGTCTTCGTTTCCGGGAGCGTTTCCCACACCCGGTATGAGCACTGAGCGGTAATCCAACCCGCGACCTCCAATGCTAAAATCTACAAGTCATAGAAGTGTTTTTCAAGCATGATATGTAAATCATAAGAGTGTCAATCAATGTTAATGTTTTTATAATATGAACTTAAATAATCAGCGGTGTTTGAGCATCTGATGCGTAGAATAATAATGTAGATAGCGGCGATAGCAAACTAAACAACGTTATCTATTTAATAGTTATCTACTGACAAGAGATTAGGGAATGTAATGAAGGTATTAAGGGTTTGAAGATAAATTATTGCATCCTCTAACTTATAACTTCTAAAAGGATTGGAAGGATTTGAATGCCTGTAATTATTTTAATAGTAACGTAATCTCTTGCTGTCGTAGCATTGTTATGAACACTAATTTATCAGTATACTTATGTATGCATAAAAAAGTTTTAGTTCTTTAAGGATTCTTGCTTCGCTCCAAGGGGACTCCGAAACTGCCCTAATTAATGTCACAGTAAAGAAGGTATATTAAGATTGATTATTTCAAATTTATAGAATGGTGTAAGAAGAATCAACTCGGAGTCAGAATTTTCGTTGCCGCCGAGCGTAAGTGTGCAGAGAGTACAGAGATATGAGGGAATAGTTTTTCCTTTTCACACTCACACACTGTCACTTAAGGAAGCGCTAATCTACATGTTAAAATACTTTCAATACAAACTTTAAAATGTCATTAGGTCGTTTCCAAACGTTTGATGGGCCTTATGGTCTAGTGATTAGTGAGCCTGACTGCTAAGCCAGGTCGTGGGTTCGATTTCCATCCAGGACAAATAATTATGTGATGAGCACGATCATTTATTCTGTGTCTGGGTGTAATTTATCTATGATATGTATGTATTTAGAAATATATAAGTATGTTTATCAGCAGTCTGGTTACCGTAGTAAAGGCTCTGCCTAGTTTGGAGTCAGACGGCCGTGTGTGATGTGTATTAGTATTATTTAAAAATAACACATTTCAATCTGACGCATGATATCGATTTATTTCGTCATCATAAATATATGTAGGTCTGTAAACAGAATAGTTAAATAACCTGTATATGTTAACAAAGATCCATATTTCAACGCCAATTATATCACAATGTTATGTATGCTTAACTGCTTTAAATAAAAAAGCACGAATTCGCCAAAACAATATTTAGCCTAGTAACTTTATTTATTTAAGAGTTTGACCGTTTTGTTTAAAATTAATAGAGTTAAAGGTTTTTTCATGAACACTTCAAGCTAAGGCTGATTTATAATTATTAACTACATGTTCTTGCATGCAACACTGTACAAAAGCGAGGACGTGCGTCTTGCTTATTACAGTGTCCATCTCTTTCTTTAACTAAGTACAACAGGATAGATTTGTGACACGTAATTTTAGACGCGCTCAGAGACAAGTTCTAGCAAACCTACTCTTAACGTGCGTGAACGTTTGTGGATTTAACTAATCAATGAAAACATTATTATCATAATAATAACAGTAGCACAGTTTGTTTTATTTTGTTCTTATAACGCTTAATCTAATGTATTGCCTCCATTATATCAAAGTCAGGCGAACTATATCAACTAATTTGGAGATTTTGATGATGATAAAGTGAGATTTAATTTATCCGTGTCACTCATAGCGAATGTTAGTAGTTTGCTAACATTATGTAACCGCCAACTATACACTTAATTGTATGTTATTTTTTTATGTAATAAACAAGCAGACAGACACCTAATGGAAATCGGTCATCGTAGTGTATTGACACCCATAACACCACCATACAACACGTTCACGTTTTAAAGATGACCATAATTCAAAATTCAATAAACTCGCTCAACAATTGTTTGAAATCGCCTTTTACATACTGTTGAATCTTAAAAAAAAACTTTTGTAATGAATTCTTTTATGCTTAAAACTGTTAAAAGAATAATGCCTTGCCTTGTGGCTATTTGTCATAACCGCATCGTTGGATATTACCGCAATGGCCGTAACCATCACCTTGAACAATTCTTCTGAACACAAAGTCAGTCTTTTGAAGTAAAGGCCACGCCTGAAGGAGTTATTCATATGATTTGACGAAATATGTGACACTAGAACATTTGCTTACTCATAAATGTTTATTACGGAAAAAACAATATTCAATTTTACGAATAACTTTATAACAACTAATTTAAAATCTCATCATCATCATCTTCTTGCCCTTTTCCCATGTTTTTTGGAGTCGGTGCAATGTGTTTTTTTCTTCCGTTCGCCTTTATCATTCGTCAGTTCACTGCTTACTCCTTTTCTAGCCATATCCTCGTTCACATTGTCCACCCATCTTTTCTTTGGTCGTCCTCTAGTCTTGAATCCGTCAATTTCCATACTTTAAACTCCCTGCATCACATTTTGCTCATTCCTCCGCATCACATGTTAATACTCAATACCATGATAATCTGTTGCTCCTCAACTTTTCTTCCACTGGCGCTACTTTCAGGCCATCCTAATCACACCACACATCCATCTTAACATTCGCATTTCAGCTACATAATTTAAAATCTAAAAATACCAATTGAAGTGTTAATCTTAAAATTACCATCACTTAAAATCATTTCAAGTATGCTTAGATATGAGGAAAAATATTTATATTTTATATACATTCATTAAAATCATGAATGTTGTGTTTACCTATAAGAAACTTAACATTTAGATCTAAGCGAATATTAAAAGAAATAAAAATTAAAATATTTTTTTATAAATACGTCAAACTTAGATTAATGCCATTGCTACCCATATATATAATAACTAAATGATGCGTATTTTCCTCATACAGGTATATAAATTATTAGATTTTATGACTTAAAAGCGTCAGACATATTAGAACAAGTTTATCTATTGATTAAGGTAAACGATAAAATAGAAATATTATAGAGAATGATCTCATGTGGTCTACACAACACACTTGCTAAATTTAATATTTGAACACTTGATTAGGAACCCCACGACAGAGGAATTGTTCGAAGGACGGAAGTTGTCTTGAAAAAAATATATGACATTTTAGTTAGAAGGCAATTTCTTCCTTCTTTTCTTCCCGGCAATAGCCAGTTCGAGCTGCAGGTGTGCGACCCTGACCTTCTCGAGCTATTGCTTACACTCCTCAATCCATCCGTATAAGCAATATCCTTTTCCTCCCATTGCCCCCTTCTTGCCTACCTTTCCCTTTTAATATACGCCCATTTTTCCCAAATTTAATTCTCAAAGTGCCCGTTTGGCGGCAATAGGCTTGCCACTACGTGAGTGGAACCAAATTATAGATGGCAAATGTGCAGGCTCAATCACCTTTGCCTACCTCTTCAAGTATATAGCCGGTAATGTACGTATGCATGTATGGATATATTATAGGATCACTTTATTGTCTGTCTGTCTAGACCATAGACATAAGTATTTGATGTTAATTTCAACTTGATGCCTCCACGAGTTCCTGAGGAAAAAGGTCTTGACAGACACAGATAGACAGATAGATATAACAACTAATTTGCGAATTACTTTTCTTACAAATTTCATGGTTTTAGGTCAATGGGAAGTATAGGTTTTGATTTACCTGCGAAATGTTCAAATTTGGTCAAATCTAAGGCTTTAAATGGCTATATCTTTTGATTGTGTTGACTTAGAAGATACTACGGAGATAAATATTTGACGTTAATTTCAAATTGATACCTCTACGCGTTCTTTAGAGAGAAAATTATATCTATAGACAGACAGACAGACGGACAACTGATTCTATAAGGCTTCCTTTTTCCTTTTGAGGAACGGGCAGACAAGAGGAATGACTCTGCCAAAGGCAGTGTTAACGCTATTTAATAAAAAACTAAACTTCCTATCCTACTTCCTGTCTGTCCTCGATCTCTTGCAAGCACTGAAGACAGAAGACAGAAGATTGAAACATTAATCAAATTTGACAATCAAACGTCAAATTTGAAAACTAGCAGTTGCAACTCTCACTCGCGCAAATAAGACGTCTTTTTAATATCACATTAACTATTATCGTGAAATATTAGGGAAAGTGCTATTCTCTTCTTAAAGGACTACTGTGATAAGGGAGAACCTATCCAAATATTAACAGGCATTACGTGTAGTGAGTGCAATATTGGTGTAAGTCAGGGCTTGCGAATACAACGCCATCAGCCGTTGCTGAACAATCCATGCATCGTGCAGTTTAATAACATAAATATCAAGTTAGTCATTTAGATATTCGAGTCGATGACTAAGGGTGACTGACTTCGAGCCTTGAGCCCTTCATTAAGCCGTAACAAGTGCCAAGTGCAAAGCTGCCAAGTCTCACAAAGGCGCCTGTAAATTATTGCTTCCTTATTTCCGTCCTTTTGTTGTCTTTTACGTCGTAAAATTGCGTTTATTATGACCAGATTTCTTAAGAAACTATCAGGTTCCGGTAGTTGACCGTAGATCAAGACTGATTGATTGATTACGTTTAGAATGTGTGTAGAATACAGTTTAATCTTTCTTATACGGAAATCCAACAGTATTCCAGCTTCTAGTCAGCCCTGTGGCTGATTAAGTAATCTTACTAATTATAAAGGCAGTGTTTGTGAGCATGGATGATAGATCAACGCACGGGGATAAATATGATATTATGGTTTCAGTGTTTAGGGTTCCGTGCCCGAAGGGTAACCAACGGGGGTCCCGTTGGTTACCTGTACCTGTTGGTTATTACTAAGCCTCCGCTGTCCGTCTGTCTGTCACCCGGCTGTATCTCATAATCTGTAATAGGTAGACAGTTGAAATTTTCACAGAATATGTATTTCTGTTGCCGTTATAACAACAAATATTAAATAAAAATAAATATAAAAGTACCTATATAGTATTAAATTTTGTACGATGATGCGGGACCCTTGCGTCATGAGCCATTGCGGAGTCTGACTCGCACTTTGCTATTTTTTTAAATAATTTTATATTTACTAAGGATATATGATTTCACTCCCGTGTATAATTCGAGCTACACAATAATGCGAGCAAACCCACGTCAAAAGCTAGTCTCTATATATGTATATAAAAATTTCGTGTCACGTTGTTTGTTCGCGATGAACTTCTAAACTAATGAACCGATTTTATTTAAATTTTGCATGATTTGTACAGTGTACAATTTGGTCCAACTTGAGAGCTATTATATTTTTTTTTATTGTAGTTTACCTAGCCACAGCAACGTGTGGCCGGGCAGCTAGTAGACTATATTTTGATTTACTCTATATATATATGATTCACTTTACACAATATATTAAAAATGGTTCTAATAATGATACGTATCGTTACAAATTTGTTTGTAACGTCTGTGTTTGATAGGACGTCAGAGAAAAAAATCTTATTAACTTGTCTGTCACATAGTCACATATGACAGTTTTCTTACCAAAAGTATAGCAATATCTGGTATTACCGGTATATTATCGGTACAGTACTGGTATCTTCCAGATAAGTGGCGAAAGTACTTGCACCTACTTTGTACTAGAAACTTGCTTTCAAATTAAATATAAATGAACACAGTTTTTTGATGACAATAAGTACACATACGTAAATAATTGATTACAGAAAGGTGTGATCATAATTAGTAGATAAGTAAGTAAAGTCGATAGAGAACAGCTTGAAAAATGAAATTTGATTGACATTCCTGAACATCCAGATTTACTTTATCAAAATCCTTAGCCTTTATTACCTATAGTTTCATCCATGAGTCATGACTTCATGAGTTCATCATGACAGTATCTTTTTACATCGTCAGTATAAGTATTAAAAATCATAAATTTTTATAAAATATAAGTGCCATTTGTTATTCTTGGCGTCCACTATACGACCCTAAAGTATAACCTCGCCATTCTGTAAAACCTTTTTATTTATTTTTCAACCGACGAAAAAAAAAGAAAGTTCTCAATTCGACCGTATCTATATTTTTTTTTAATGGATGTCCAGCTCTCTCCGTTATTTATGAACCGATTTTGATTATTCTTTTTTTGTTAGATAGGGTATACCTAAAAGGTGGTCCCATGTCAAGGAAGTCAGGATCTGATGATGGGATCCTGATAAAATTGAGAGAACCCCTCGAAAATTGTAGGAACGAATAGTGTTTCTGTTTACTTTTCATTACTTTATCAGGTATTTTTTGCGTTTAGACATCATCACATCATGTATAAAATTTGATAGTTTATGTAAATAAGCTCAATACTTAAGACTTAAGAGGTTTATTTATTTTTTGCTTTTTAGTACTTTTCGTCGGTTTGATTTTATGTTTAAAAGATTTTTAATATTTTTTTAACCTTGTATAATAGCTCACTAAATTAATAGATGGTTGCCGATTAACCAACACCCTACCCAATAAGGGTTGTTTTTTCTACAATAAAGAATAAAGGCATTAAGGAAAAATCTCCAAAACATTAGGCTATTTCCTATTAAGAAAGGATACATACCATTATATACATAACGTAAAAAAACCCAAGTCTCGCAAGTCACAACGCATTTCTTCTTCCGTAAAAAGTTGTGAGATCTGACTGGTACTTAATTTAACATTTGATTGTGTCAATATTAGACATCTTTATTTCTTTAAAATTCAGATTCTAGCTCTAGTCTTCGAGAAAAGGATGGTACGGCGGGGTCTTTGGTTTTTTTGAGCGACTTAACGGGAGCACTGCCGGTGCCCCCAAATAATTATAAATAATCATGTTTGGGGTTATAATTTTTTTTATTAAATTAATAAATCTACGGAATAGGAGGATCCTTATTAATTTCGGAAAGATAGTATGTACGTACATATTTATGTTTATATATGGACATACATTTCTATATGTACGTACATACTTAATGTTCATGATAATATCACAACACTATGTATTAAGCATTCAATCTTATTCTGTCATCAAATTATGTGACTGAGCTAAATTAAATTAAAATTAAACCTTTTCTCAAAAAATCATCTTTACATTTTACGAAATAATTGGCAACATTAAATGAAAATTACAGACAATTGGTTTCGTAAATTAAGTTAAAATTATAGTTCTGGCCCACGGTAATATTTCTTTTTTTGAGCAATAGTAAGGTTGTGACTGTAAAGTAGCGGAGCGGATAAAATAATTAACTGATGTTATCATAAAAAAAATAGCAAAAAGTGTTGCAGAATAAAATTAATGTCATCATTAAAATTATAGTTTAAACACTCGTAACACGCTTTATTAGCAAAACAGAATAAAAAAGTTAAAAATAATTTGTGATTTAAAAAAAGCGTGGGGTACTTGACATCAAATGCTACAAATAGTTTATTGGTAGCCTATAAAAAGTTATTTTAAAAATTTAGTGAAAAGCATTCTACGCTTTTATATTATTACTAGCAGCGCCCCGCGGTTTCACCCGCGTAAGTCCCGATCCAATGGGAATATCGGGATAAAAAGTAGCCTATATGTTAATCCAGGTCTCTAGCTATCTACATACTAAGTTTCATTGCAATCTGTTCAGTGGTTTTGGCGTGAAAGAGTAACAAACATCCATCCATACATCCATCCAAACTTTCACATTTATAATATTAGTGGGATCATAATATAAAAGCTTATAATTTATTACTAAAAATAAAAATATAAATTTTAAGCTAATTTATATTTTTATCTTTTAGTCTTGTATTGTCATAGGTCCTTGGTACGTGTGCAAATTTTCAAGTTAATCAGATGTCTTGAAATTGGTGAGAACAACAGGTCAAACTTATATTAAGAGTGTAACTAGGAGCTCCACGCATCCCTGTTAAGTGGGTATTTGTCTTAATAATTTTTTTTCAAAATCAAGTTGTCATACCTAAGCATGCGGGGCATGCATCAGATGGCATAATTTTGAAATCAGGCGAAATATTTCCATAAAATATCGTAGATCTATTCTCATACTAAACAGCCCAATCCCATGATAATAATTAAATGATAAGAAATACTGACATTTTGCTAAGAAGAAAATTGAAACTTATAAATGACTATTTATTTATCGTTTCCTTTCATTGCAGTAAATATAAATGTAAATGCAATATTTTACGTTTATAATTGTCATATTGTTTCAACGGTCATACGAGTAGCACCAAAAGTTTTGCGCTTCACGCTCCGCCCGCCAATAAAAGTACTTCCTAATTCCATAGCCGCTGTTCCACAAATCACGATAATGCTGTTATTTGGATGACTGTGACAAAATTACTTTTAATTTTGCTTGTCAACTGGTTAAAGGTGAAGCGTCGACTGAGAGAAGTTGATGTATGAGTCATTTGATTTTTTAACGATATCATCGCGGTCTAGATCCAAACTGATCAAGCTTGTACTACGGGATCTAAAACATAGGTATACATACTTAGATACTTGTGTGTGTGTCAAGATATATGCACAGAAACAACCAGACCAATGCAAATACATCATATTAACGCCTAGGATTTTTAATTTTTTTGTTTATAAGGGGAATTGATCCCGCGATCCCGGACGTTGTCGTACGTAAGCCGTGTGATTTTCGTCACAATATCGTTATATCTTCGACTTTTATGTATATAGAACCAACCCTTTACTTTGGCACAGAATTATCTTTCAAAGTGGCAAACCCCCAAGTTATCCACAGAGAACACTTGCTCGATCTCCAAACCTGCAAGTTTAATTTTGAATAGTAAAACTACAACAAAAAATACCCACGCATGATACCAATGTGTTTCTGCAGAGTAAGTAGCCCTTAGTTCGACAAAAATTTGCACGTCAAGTTTTGTAAATATACGCTCAAGTACTTTTCTGCCAATTTGTACGTCGGACATAGTTTGTCACTTAGTGTTGTTATGTTAAAGTAATTGTGAACATGTTATGCTTTTTACAATGTCTTCAAGGTAGTGTAAATTAAGTCCGAATAGCATTTGTTATGTTTGCGGTTAAATAATCGTTACAAAAATGAAGAAACCTATTACTGAAGCGGTAAAGCGAGCCTCCTTGCAATACTTTCAAATTCCTGTATCGTACCTTGATTAATTGTGATATAAATATTTTTTTTTAGTAATGGGAAGGTAGACAAAACAAATTAACTATAAGTTGTCTATGGGTATAAGAACTTTTTTTTTGTAAAGTAGTGTAATTACTCGTATCTATTTCGTCCCTTGCAAAAGTTTTAATAACATGTAAATGTTCAAAATATATTTGAAATCACTGTTAAATGCTAGTTGTTGTATTATTTTTTCTTAGTAATATAATAAAGGCAAAAGTTTGTGAGAATGGATGGATGGATGATTTGACTTTAACGCATAAACGGATGAACGGATCTGGATGAAATTTGGCAAAGGGATGGATTATAGCCTGGAATAGCACATAGGCATTTTGGGTAGATTTCAACAAGATGAGCTAACAGCTAGCTACACATAAAGCTAAGGCTAGAAGTTGATCCACGGTTGTTTATAAAGATTCACTAGCCTCAAAACAGGAATTAATAAACACTTCCTCCAGTATTTTGGAATAGCTTTTCAATAATTATTTCTGGATGAAATGTATTTGTCCTGTATGTCCCTTTTTACAAGCTTTTATTTAACTAGCACTGTATGTAACTTGTTCGGGTGGAATCTTGCAACTCAATTTTGAAGTAGATATCTTCAACCGATTGAGCTGAAATTGTGTATACACGTTTAGTTTGGATGACAATGCATGGTTAGCTGTGTGACGTCATTCTAAATACAACATTGACTTGTTTTTAGTGTTGGATAGCCCATTTATCGAGGAAGGCTATAGGCTATATAACATCAAGCTACGACCAATATGAGCGGAGTATCAATGAAAAATGTTGCAAAAACGGGGAAATTGATATGATGATGTGTGACGAAGACGAAGATGCGCGGGTCAGCTAGTACTGTGTATAATTTCTCTTAGCTATTAATAAAACTCTAGTCTCTTGCTGGTATACAACTCAATTTTAAATTTCACTACTCTTTGACTTTCTTTTTAATTTTTTGATGTTTTGTATTTTTTTATATAAATATTGGTTTACAAAAATGAAAGAAAAAAAACAAAATTCTTGAAAGTTTTGAAAGGAAACAGAAAAATAATATTCGTCTTGCTTACACATAAAAAATCTTAGCACCTTGTGTAGCGAGCCTTTCTTTCTACTTCCTCACGTACGTCGCACAAATGTCACCGACCGTCCTTCAACATTATTGGGTTCCGCATGAGTCACACTAAATTAAAACAATACTCGTGAGTATGAGTTTTATGAGCTCTCTCTTAAAACATATTATCAACATTTTTAAATGTCTTTCCTACTTTACCTTAGCTTAGGTACCTAGAGAGTTGTCAGGTAGCAGGGCTAAGGCATATCACTTACAGGAAGGTTGATTTTTCTGTTATTATTTTTTATTATTGTTTATTTTATTTTATTTGTTACAATGTTATATCATAAGCTTAAATGAAGCTTATAATTAAAAAAAAAATAAAAACAAATAGGTAATTTCTATGCTCTTTCTTTTGGACTTTTTAACTTTAACTCTCATACAGCTAGAATAATAATAACTGCACACATCTCACACACGGCCGTCTGATCCCAAACTAGGCAGAGCCTGTACTGTGGTAACCAGACTGCTGATAAACATACCCTAATAAGGAAGCCTCCGGGAACTGATAAACATACTTATATATTTCTAAATACATACATATTATAGATAAATTACACCCAGACACAGAACAAATGATCATGCTCATCACACAATTATTTGTCCTGGGTGGGAATCGAACCCACGACCTCTGGTTTAGCAGTCAGGGTCACTAACCACTAGACCAACAGGCCAGTCAATTGAATTGAAATTAATTAGCATTTTGTTGATAGGTTTTTATTGGTTGTTGTTGCTTTTCAATTACCAAAAAAAAATCGTTTAGTCTCCGACCCGATAATCTGGTTCTTATTTACCTCAAAGGTTCAAATTCAAATTCAGTATTTTTATTTCATAAAAAATTGAAAAACACACGGAATTACCGCAACAAACAGTTTTTCTATATAAATATATTATTTTATTAAGGACTCTATCCCGCGGAATAATCAGCGCAGGAATTCCGCCAATGTCAAGTGTTTTATAATTATACAAGTTAAATAACAAAAACGTAAAAAATGGACGTCTATTCGTATAAAAGTTTTTATTCCTCATAACTTACTACAACAACGTTACTATCTGTTGACGATCATGCAGACTGTGAACCGCGTCAGAACGAAACAGAATACATAATAGTAACGAAACCTCCTAAGAAAAACTAAAAGACTAAGAAAATCGGAGTCTCTGTTGGATGAAGTCAACGTTCAGTAAGCAAACAGAAGGCTATGTTACGCGTCACCCTTGGCTCAAGTCCAACACTGTTTGTAACAAACTGAACTGACTAATCAATTATATTGCAAATTCACCGAATATTTAACACTTAATAATTATAAACTCCTTGTACTCATTTTAAAAAGATGTCAAAAAGAACGCACTTTTTTTTAAGCACTTCGTTGAACGTCTTTGCTAGTGTTTAAGTATTTAAGTCATCATTTTCAAAAATAAGAAAACTTAATTAAGATATTTTTTTTAAATAAAACTGAGAGGTTGTTGAATAACTTGATCCTTACTAAGATTATGAATGAAAGAATTAAAAGTTTAGATGAAAGAATGTTTTCAACTCAATCACACAAGAACGGCTGAACGGATCTGATTGAAATTTGGCATAGAGATAGACTATTGTCTGAAATAGCAAATGGGCTACTTTAATCCCGGAAAAATGTACGCTCCCGTTGGATATATGTAAATTTCTACACGAATGAAGTCGCGGTGTAAACGGCTAGTATATATTTATAATGTATATCATAAAATCATATTATTTTCATTCACTTGGCAAGTGTTAATTATAACAAAGAGTTAGTGCCGTCATGCTGTTTAAAACAAACTCAAAATACTACAGCAAACATCCTGTAATAACTCTTCGGCTGCACTAAATTCTGACGTAAATGACTCAAGATCTTCCTCGAGATTATTTTATTGATATCAAGTAAAAACACCCATCCATTTTAATTACATATAAAATACATGGCTGTACCTACGCTAAGAACTGTTGGCATAGTTCATTTAGATCCTGTATATTATGTAGTTTTTGTACCAAAATATTTTCTAACCAGACTGCTGATAAACATACTTATATATTTCTAAATACATGCATATTGGCACATGAACCGATGACCTGAAGAAGGTGGCTGGCAGCGGATGGATGCGGATTGCCCAAGATCGGGATAATTGGCGCTCCTTGGGGTAGGCCTTCGTCCAGCAGTGGACGGCGATAGGCCGATGATATAGGCAAATTACACCCAGACACAGAACAAATGATCGTGCTCATACTCATGACATAATTATTTATCCTGGGTGGGGATTGAAATCACGACGTTACATAGCCTATAACATTTCTCAATGAATAACTAAGCAATACAAAAAGAATTATTCAAATCTATCTATCTATTTTTATGGTAAAGGGGGCAAACGAGCAGATGGGTCACCTGATGGTAAGTGACTATCTTCGCCCATGGGCACCAACGCAAGAGTCACAAGTGCGCTGCCGGCTTTTAAGGTGGGAGCAGGGGAAGCGGTAAGAGGGGGAGATGGAGGGACGGGTAACCTCGGGTAAGCATTGCTTCACTGCCGGTTTTCTGTGAGGCCGTGGTATCACTCCGGTCGAGACGGCCCTTACGTGCCGAAGCGTGGCGCTCCCACTTTGAATCCACTATCTGATAGTTCCAGAGATTAACGCGGTTAAACAAACAATCAACAAAAAATCTCAGTTTTATTATATTAGCATAGATGATGTATTATGTGAATTTAGGAATAGGCGCAACTATTATATAGCAGACGGGTCACCTGATGGTAAGTGACTACCGCCGACCATGAGCACCAGCAGCTCAAGAGTCACAAGTGCATTGCCGGCCTTTGAGATGGGGAAATTTATATTTATGTAATATATCTCGTCTCTCGTAGATAAACCGTTTTCTTGTTTTACTCTCATAACAACATTATAGATAAAGTAACATATTGTCCATCTTAGATACTTCTCATACACACAATGCACATCTAGTAAAGAAATAAAGACAATAACCAATCATTATTGACATATCACATCAACTCACCATGAAGGAATTCTTAATTAAGACTACATAAACTATTAACATTCATAATAATCATAATATGTTGAAACAGCTGTATTTACATTACATATCTATCTATTCTTTGTACAACTTTATAAGTAAATTTCGCGCACGGTGATATGTGAAATTTTAAATACCTATTTAAAGTTTATGTGTCAAAGAAGAGCAGAAAACTACAGTTTTTAATCAATGTATAAATCCCACTAATATTATAAACGTGTTTGTTTAAATCTTAAACGCTTAAATCTATCAGTTAAATTTGAATAATTATTGTTGTGTTAATAATCTATATATTAATACGTGAAGCGAAAACTTTGGATCCCTTTTTACGAAAATTGAGCGGACGCAGGAGTATGAAATTTCGCACACTTATAGTTTATACAGAGAAGAAGTGACGACTTAAAATTATTGAACAATATTTGCTACAAAGTTAAAAAAAATGCAAAAACGGGTACATACAGCTATGAGTGTCCAGTATATATTTTGACCTGTCATGGTACAAAAGTCTATACAATGACAGGTCAAGTAATATTGGCCAACGAAATAAACCATGGTCGAAATTCGACCACCACGCGATCTCTAGTAATAATAACTTCACACACCTCACACACGGCCGTCTGATCCCAAACTAGACAGAGCCTGTACTATGGTAACCAGACTGCTGATAAACATACTTATATATATTATTAAGTACATAGGTACATATTATAGATAAATTACACCCAGACACAGAACAAATGATCGTGCTCATCACACAATTATTTATCCTGAGTGGGAACACTCTGACTCAGCAGTCATGACCACTAGACCAGGCCCGCCCACCTAGAATGTTATTATTACAAAAACACTTTATAATATAGTATTTAGATAAGATGAAAGCCTTTAAAAGGTTTACCACCGGACCGACAATACCATAGGCTAAAGTGATTGCTTTACTCAGACTGATTGTCGTCATCCATTTAGAAGGTATTCATGGAAGTCGTTACTGATTCACAAATCACGTATCAGCTTATCAAACACCTTTGATGCATTTAGTGATAACGTACAAGGGCCATGACTAAAGCGATTAAGTCAACACAATTTTATAGTAAATATGATGCAACGTGTCCATCTATCAATATAAATGATTAATCAAACATTATACCAAGCACCTGGGTGACACCGGTAGATAAACTTAAAAAGAAAAATTTAAAGGTTCGATCGAAATTATTAAAGCAGTTTTTGAGATAAATAAAACATATGTACAAGAATTGTTCGTTCAAAGTTATTAGATACGAGTTTATATTTTAGTTGAATGCCTTCATCTCTGAACTCTAAAGTCGGATTAAAAACTAAAGGGATTTGATTTTGATACCGTTTGTTTATAGGCTAACATAACATATTGTTTATAGGCTAACGTAACATAACGCTACTACACTTAGGAGTGCAGCTAATTTGTTCTGTGAATTAAATTGTAATTAATGTGTTGTTGTATTGTGGTGGTAACGAGTATCTTACCCTGGCAATGGTTGACGAGATGACGGTAAGCGCCCAGATGCAACTTGAGTGCATGCATAATGAAATGGTTTGTTAATATTTCTGATTACAAAGATATATTATAGCAAAATTACACCCAGATACAGAACAAATGATCATGCTCATCACACAATTATTTGGCCTGGGCGGGAGTGGAACCCGCGATCTCTGTCTCAGCAGTCAGGATCACTAACCACAAGACCTTTATCAGCAATTGATATTGATATCGATGCCGGGAAATGAACAATAGCCAATATTAAACTGTATTTGAAATAAAAATGATTCACTACCGTTTTATTACGTAGTACAGGGAATAACCAGAATTATGTATCATTCAATTTCATTTATGAAGGTGACTTAACAGCTTAAATAGTAGAAATTACCTTTTGTTTCTAACATTTCTATGATACACGTATATATATTTAATATTTAACGATGTTCAACGGCAGGGTAAAGACAAGGTCGGACTGGTTTTTTAGTTGGTGGGGAAATTACCCCTGTGCTTAGTTTGTACGAAGAGTCACATAACTTACACGTTTAAAAATGAGTTGTAGGTGAGCCATGTTTCGGCACGTATAGGCCGGCTCGACTGGAGTGATACCACGGCCTCATAGCAACGATTCGTTGTGTTTCGCCGAGTAAGTGAGGTTACCGGAGGCCCTAACCCTTCCCTCTCCCCCCTTCTTCCTTCCTCCCCTTCTTCCCTCCTCCCCCTCTTCTCACCTCTCCCCTCCCTTCCCCTACTCCTACTTTACACGTGCCCACCCATGTAGTAGTCGCAGTGGTAGTCACTTACCATCAGGTGACCCGTCTGCTCGTTTGCGACCTATACAATTAAAAAAAAAAATAAGCTAACTCATTTACGCTACATACAGCTCTGATAATCTCTGATCAGTTAAAACAACCGCTTTATTGGTTTCCACCTGTCTCTTACAGTGAGTAATTCTAATTAAAGAACCGATATTGCTTGAACAAAAATCCATATATGTAGAATATATGGATTTTTGTTCAAGCAATATCGGTTCTTTTGTTGAGTTGTTGTGATTTTTGTTCAAGCAATATCGGTTCTTTTGTTGAGTTGTTGTGATTTTTGTTCAAGCAATATCGGTTCTTTTGTTTAGTTGTTGTGATTTTTGTTCAAGCAATATCGGTTCTTTTGTTGAGTTGTTGTGATTTTTGTTCAAGCAATATCGTTCCCACTAATTGATCAATTTGTCTGTACTACAAGCTCTCTGACGAGAATCTATATCTTTACAAGAAGAGTATTCTTTGTACCTATGTGAGGAATGTGAAATTAGGAAAGTTTATATGTATAAGTATGTACAATGCGGCTTTATCGATCTGACTGACCTGTTGGTCTAGTGGTTAGTGACCGTGACTGCTGAGCCAGAGGGTTCGATTCTCACCCAGGAAAAATAATTGTGTGATGAGCATGATCATTTGTTCTGTCTGGGTGTAATTTATCTATAATATGTTTGTATTTAGAAATATATCAGCAGTCTGGTTACCATAGTACAGGCTCTGCCTAGTTTGGGATCAGACGGCCGTGTGTGAGATGTGTGCAGTTATTATACATTGTCTTTTTTTTAAAGTGTGTGTAAAAATTTCAAAACGATCTGTAAAGAATTTTAGGAAATTTGCCATTTTGAACAAATGAACATTTATTATATATATATGTATAGATATGGAGATAATTCCCGAGCTAGGAAAGTCGTTACTGCAACAATGACCACCTTTAATCACCTTTAATGTCAGTATAAATGAAATTTACGTGCATTGAATAGATTTTCCCTATGTGAATATGTATGTACTCGTAATACATTATATTATATAACATCTTCGTATGAGATAAGTTACAAAAAGAACTGTCAGTCGTAGGGCTGCATGTCAGAAGTGGAAACACATACACACATATATATATACATACCTAATACATATACACACTCACGCATCTGTCTATATGTATCTGAGCTTGACAGTCACGTGAGTTCAGTGCTTTTTCTCCATACCAAAAGTGCCCAACGTGCCTAAAGGTGTTACTTCAAAAACTAAGAAACACGCCGCACTAAACATGATAAATTAATTAAATTGACCTGCACAATTATAATATACCTAAGCAATAAGTTAGCATTTTGTATATGTGTGTATTTTAACTTCATTGTAGTTTAAAAAAAAATATACGGTCGGTACGGTATTGGTGGTTAGTTGTAATAGGTACTGGTAGTTGCTTTTACGTGTTACCAGCTCTTATGTGTTACCAATTCTTGTGTTACCAACCCTTATGTGTTACCAATTCTTATGCGCTGCCAACTCCAGACTTACCTCGGATCTTTAGCAAGTCACCATATGTATTAGTTAGATGCAGTTTTCTACAGAACAGAAGTTACTTTTGAAATCAAAATCATTTATTTCAAATAAACCAATTTTAAGTATTTTTGAATTGTCAGGAGTAGGAGTCAGTCAAACTCATTTATCCTTGAAGCTAGGTACCTGTTCCAATACGTAGATGGAGAAGAACAGGTAAGAAACTCCAAGGAGACTCTTTTTCAACATGTTTTTTACAAGTTTCTGGTTACATTGCTTATAAGCTCAAATGAAATGTGAGGACAAAGTAACTTATTGATCTAAAATATAAACAGTAGTGCAAATGACAATAAATGTAAGTGATAGTAGCCGGGATGACCAGCCCCGACCAACGGCACTCGTTCACAAGCATGACGTACATCGTCCACCTCAACCGTACGTGTATTAAATGGAGTCAAACGACCCGACCTACACGCCACCATCGGCGGGACTTCTAGGCGAGCATGACACATTCAGAACTGCCAGCCAACATAGAAAATTAACTTAACTCTTTCTGAGCATAAACCTCCTTTATATATATATTCAAAATTGTGATAAAATGTAGTTAATAAAGTATTAATTTAATAAAAAATTAATTTAATTTAACATAGAATATCATAAACATGAAATATAGTGTAGGCATAGGTGTAAGGCAATGTAATCATTAATTAATAATTTTATAAATAGCCATTAAGGGAAGAATTGCATGCTGTCATTTGAATGGCTAAATGAGCTTGTACATTTATTTAGCTAACAACCTACCACCACTTTGTATCCTCATTTAAAGCAATTAAAGTGTTTGTATTTGTAGTTATATTTGGAAAGAGCCACCTCTTTGTGGGTACCCTACAGTCCAGGACATCGAAGTCTTAATAACCTTTTTTTTAACCCCTGACGCAAAAAGCAGGAGTGTTTTGGGTTTAAAGTGTTGTATCTGAGTACCTTGTCTGTGGCATCGTGGCTCCTACACGGATAGACCGATTTTAAATTAGTTTTTTGTTGTTTGAAAGGCGACTTGATCGTGTGTTCTCAGCTTATTACGATTCAAGAAAATCTATTCATCCATTCGAATTCGAAGACGTGAAAAATGTATGTGCATTTATAACATTAGTTAAGGTTGGGATCTGTGATTAATATTTTTAGTGCAATAAAATAAGGTACACCCATAAACTTCATTCTCGAATCAATCCAATTGGTACATACAAAAGCATTCAATTCCCTAGAAACTATTCATAATTTCATACTCACCGAATTAATTCCAACTTTCTAAATTTAAAAATTCCATTTACGAACTCACTATTTACACTTCACCAATAAAAACACTGATTTAATTTAAAACTCTGCGCGTGTTCGAATTTCGAATGTTGTTTTGGTCACAATTGGCGGACATTTGTGGGTAAGTACGTACGAGTGCGTTGGCCCGGCGTTGTAGTGAAACTAACCGCGTGAGTAGTAGCGAGTACTACCGCTCCGTGCTCCGTGATTCATTGATTCTGGCAATAGGACAAGCGATAAGCGAAAGCGATTTCGGTTAAATTGTTAGTAGCTAGTTAATCATGTTTTCAGTATCTATTTAAATACTCGGCAACTACTTTACAAAATATAGGTTGACTTATAAAAGAGTAGCACTTCAAAACACAATACCTACTTTTTTCCTTTTATACAATACCTACTATAATATTATATGTTTTCTTCTTTTTGATATTCTATAAAATATTTAGGTTGTTATTGTGTTATTTAAATACTTAAATGTACCAATAGTGAAACTGATTTTTTTAAAGTGATGATTAA
Source organism: Euplagia quadripunctaria (assembly GCA_963859945.1). Taxonomy (NCBI): domain Eukaryota; kingdom Metazoa; phylum Arthropoda; class Insecta; order Lepidoptera; family Erebidae; genus Euplagia; species Euplagia quadripunctaria. Next base: position 15,979,239 of record OY982583.1, read on the forward strand.
TAAAATTTAATTTGCATTTATTTTTACTGTTTTATTATTAATGTATATAAGTAAAATATATATTTTAAATAATATATTTGCATCTGTATATGATCACTGCTTATCTATTACTTATATTTGGTAATGTGGGGCTCAATCTGTAATAATGTTTTACTATCGGTGAAATTGAGCACTATTTCGTACAACCTCCTAATAATTCCTCTCAGAAACTCCTCCAAAAATTCAAAAGAACTAAAATGAAGTCATAACCTGTTACTACAGCTTTCTAATATTTCTAATATTTTTACTTCAAGCTAAAATCATTTATTATCTATTCAGAAGTAAATCGGTGGTAGGTGTTAAGTTGCACTGTTTGTGTTACTCTTGTTACAACTATTATTGATGTTTCCATAATCAAAATCAAAATCAAAATTATTTATTTCAAGTAAACCCATTGTATTTATTTTTGAATTGTCAGGAGGAGTCAGTCAGTATAAGTAGGTCGTGAAGCTGCTGGTCGTGCCTGTTCCTAAATGTAGATCCTACGGAGAAGAATAGGGCACCTATGTCCTTTGTTTATAATTAACGAATACATTTGCCTACTTTTACTGTATATAATGCTTAACATTATAATCAATGTAAGTGTATGTATAACATTAATGTAATTCGTTACAGATATTATAATTCATCATGTAACCGTGTTCGTGTATTACCGCTATAATCTATTAAGATGCATTTTATACGCTTCTTTCAACATAAGAATTTATGTTCACGCAATAGTTTTAAGAGTATACAATTCGTTATAATTTTAGTAGGGAAGTACTTCACGTTTTCCAAAGTTCTCCATTTCCGGTAAACTTTTATTTTATAAAAAAAAATCTTATTTTTTATTTTTTGTTAAAAGTGATATTACAGTGAGTAAACAGAACATTTTACCGAAAAAAAATTAATAAATACCCCATACGACCAAAAACTGCAATGTAACCAATTAAACAACATTTATGCAATCAGCTGCTTCGATGGCGCCGAACGTTTAAGGTCATTCATCGTATCGCACAAAAAGAATACCGTGTACATTGCGTAGCGCCAAATGAAACTAATGACTATAAATCCTTGATCTCACATTTTTATGATGAACTGACTTTTGTATTGTAATAAGTATAAACAGAAAGAGGTTTTTTTTAAGTTTTCGCGTAGCGCTAACTTACACGCTGTGTATTTGATTCATCCATTTATAATTTAAAGATATTTACATATATTCTTTATGGGGCTATGAGTATATTGGTTACATGTTACTAGTATAACTGAATAAAATATTGCCTGTATTAATAGATTATCTGCCATTACCTAACTACAATTAAAACTTATTTATCTGCTCCGTTCTTGTGGTAAACAAGGTCTTTATCGCCTTTTAATGCATTTTCCCTGTATTTCTCACTACGAAATTCGTGTTATGAGTTTGATAAATAATAACTTTTTGGATTCATTTACAAATGTAATAATTCTCTATTAAATTTTAAATTACTATACCAAGCGTACAAACGAGCACATGGCCAGTCCGATAATAAGTCCGTTACCGGTGTACACTCCATAATCACTTGCAATAAGAGTGATATCACCGGAGATACCAGGTGCAAGCGCCTTGACAGCAGTCAAAGGACTGCTGTCAAGGCGCTGTGTTATTCCACGTAATCTTTTAGCCACACAACTCTCAAGAAGTAACACTGGACTAGTGTAAACGTAAAAAGGAGCATATCCCACTTTACGAAAAACAGAATGATTTTTAAGAATATGAACAATTTCGCATTCAATTCGATTCCTGTACGGTGCAAATATTGCATGCATGAATTGCATTACTTTGGTCGTTTCTGTGTATAAAATGTATGTGTTTACAAAAAAAAATGTGTAAGTATGATTATCCGTGTGCTTGAACCCCCCGTACAAACCAGTTTGGGTCTAGATAGAGTTATGTTATTTATTTATTAATTAATATTAGTACTGTTTTCGCAATCGCGTCATACACGTAAATACTCACTCACGCCGAGTCACGCCTGTGTCCCCGATAGAATGTATCCTTATTAAAAAGTCATCATGTATTTATTTTATCTGAATACAACTAAAATTATAATAATTATGTTATTATATATTAATTTATTATTCGTAGCTTAATTCAATCTAATCCCCGTAAACTGGTTATAAATAAACCATCACTTTATACAGGCTTTTACAGTAACGTGGTAATATTGGAGTCGAGAATAACGTAAAACGCTAACAATTTTAATAAATTATAAGATTTGTAATTCAGACATTTTATTTTTAAACTAACAAATTGAACATGAAAATTAACAAATTAACTGATAATGCTAATACCAGGTATGAGAGAGGGCTTTTTTTTTTTTTTTTTTTTTTTTTTTAACGTGTGGAAACCCCCTCGGGTACCACCTCACCATTCAGCGAGGTGGTTATGTCGGAATCGAACCGACTAAAACCACACGGTGTTCCGTCACGGGTGTCTATGGCCGGGGGCTCAGGTATAACCTAGGAAGGAACTCCCTGGGCCCCCGACAGACTTGACCACCTGTCCACAAAGCAGGTAGTCTCGCAGTCGTGTATAGGAGCCGTGTCCACCGTCTCGGGCCTATTTTGTACTGTTTCGGCGCCGGGTTACCCTTCCCGACGCCTTAAGGCCAGCGCTCATGGAGGCCGTAGGTCATTAGGTGCCCTACGGCGCCTGGTGCGTCCTCTGCGGGACGGGAGAGTGCTAGTCCTCTCCCGTTCCCTTTCCGCCGCCTCTTTGGCGTACATCACCTCCTCGCAAAACGAGGCGGCGGAGTCCCACGCGCTCTCGCTCTGTACCATAGCTAGCACCATGGTCTCTAGCGAGAGGCTTCCCACGCCTATAGCTGTCTCGAGGTCATCGCGCTGTTGGACCCACGCTGGACACTCCACTAGGGTGTGGAGTGCAGTATCCTCGGGACAGCCCCCGCAGTGATGGCACGCAGGCGTTGGCTCCCGGCCTATGCGACACAGGTACTTCCCGAAGCAGCCGTGCCCAGTAAGCACCTGCGTCATCCGGTAAGAGAGGCTGCCATAACGCCTCTCTAGCCATTCCTCCATGACGGGCCTTATCGCCAGAATTGTGGCGTGCCCCAGGTATGAGAGAGGGCTGACATGAATGAAACTACGGGTATTTCATACCAAAGATGTTGATGGAATATCCAGATTTGTCTAAAAATGTCTGCAAAAAAAATTAAAACATAAAACCATTAAAATTGATACTATTATGTATTTACATGGGAATTTACTCTTTATTGTACACAAAGCAATAGGTTACAATATTTTACTTATATCTGTTGTAATATGTTGTTCAGAAATGTGTAACGCTCCTAAAATTTGACCACACTTTTTTGTAACACTCTGTATAGTGAATTCATTGCTTTGAAAATATTTCAAACAATAAACACCAGTTTTACTGATTTTCATTTGTTTCCTTCCTCAGCTATTATTGTAACACGCCCAATGTTCCTGGATACAAACAAATTTTTAATCATCATGCGCCCGCTACCGCTTGTGCCATGCATTGGGATACGCAACTTTATAAAGTAGTGACGTAACACAATCCATGGAACGGTTTCTAATGACGTATTATGCATGCAATGCGTTTATCGATACATTGGTTTCCTTGTTGTGAAGAGAGTTTAAGATAAAAATTAAAAAGACAGGAGCCATGACTCAATCAACTTAATATTTTGAGAATTCGCCAAAAATACAGTCAGTCCGGGTGAAGCATGGTCACTCTTTACATAAATTATTATCATATCATTTTTGCCATTTTGGCGAGCTGGTGTTCCTGTCCTAGTGGCCTCTCCGGTCACAGGAAACACAGAACAATCGGATACACGACCCCGGCCTCTTCGAGCTACTGCAGTCTCAGTACTGTGGCCCCATCCGAGACTTGCGGTGTCCCTTACCCTAGCTCCCTCGCCATTTAAATTTCCCTTATCTCAATTTACCTTCTTCCTTTGTCCCGTCTGAAAACGATTACATTCCCAAGAAGGGTTGGCATCAAGCAGGCGGCCGGCTATAAAATAAACTAGCCAAACCCCTTTATTATCATCACTACATATTAAAAAACAAAGTCCCCCGCCGCCTCTGTCTGTCTGTCTGTTTGCGATAAACTGAAAAACTACTGAACGAATTTTCATGTGGTTTTCACTAATAGACAGAGGGATTCATGAGGAAGGTTTAGGTGTATAATTTGTATCCTTGCGAGTCCGGGGCGGGTTGCTAGTCCAGGAAGATGATGATCATTTTTATTTTTTTGTAAAAGGGTAGGCACAAAACCATCCTATATTTTGTCTTCACGTACCATCCTCAGAAGCTTCATCTACAGTCATTAGAACGAAGGTATCCATTACCTTGAAATCTGTATTCATATACAAATAAGTAGGTAATAATAACTTTCTGCTTTTCTTTCTATTTATTTTTAAAGAATACCGGCAACCATGGTTACATATTACTGGTATTCTTGGTAACCCCTCCAACTAAGCTAAATGCTTGTGTTAGGAGTAGGTTCACGTCGGTAGTGCACTGGGTGGGGTTCGACTCTGCAACCACCCGATGGCAAGTACGACGCTTTAGCCATTACGCTACCGCCGCTTTTCTATGTTACGAAGTATAAAAACAAAACCAAGTGCCAATTACGTATCAAAATTTTTTGCTTGGATATATATTTTTGTTTTTTTAACATACCAAGTCTGTTTTTTTAGGGTAAAACAACTCATTTGTGTTGATCCTGGGTATTTTGTTATTTTAAATTAACTCATGCATAAATTATAATATGTAATAACTTTATAAAATAACTATTAAATATGTACTTGCTGGTGCTCGAGACGTCGTCTGCATATAATTAGTTCTACGAGTAGTCTATAATTATGAATTTATACGGGAATTAACGAAATGGGTATTACATATCTCTGAATTGCCTGACGTTTCGACCAGGTTGCACTTGCCCGTATATATATATACATAATTATATCATGGATCTCGAAAATTTAAAAGATAGGTAGTATACCGTTGTTGTTAGTTTTCTCTATTACTTTGTTTGGTCAAAACGCAAAAACATTTTTTTATAGAAGAATGCTGAGCTAGAGGTCGTGGGTTCGATTCCCACCCAGGACAAATATTAATGTGATGAGCATGATTATTTGTTCTGTCTGGGTGTAATTTATCTGTATCTAGCAACCCGCCCCGGCTTCGCACGGGTAGCATATTTCAACCAATTTACACAAAACCTTAACAAATTATACACCTAAACGTTCCTCATGAATCGCTCTATCTATTGGTGAAACCGCATGAAAATCCGTTCAGTAGTTTTTGAGTTTATCCCGAACAGACAGACTGACGCAGCGAGGACTTTGTTTCATAATATGTACTGATATGTATGTATTAAGTAATATATAAGTATGTTTATCAGCATTCTGGTTAACATAGTACAGGCTCTGCCTACTTTGGGATCAGACGGCCGTATGTGAGTTGTGTCAATCGCACGTCATTAGCACAAACATATGCTAAGGAACGAACAAACAGAGTATCAATTATTTTTATATAATTTTTATATTTTTATAACCTACAAAGACGTTTGTAATTAACCTTGCAGCGAGTTACCGAACCGGTTAAATATTGGCAGTGTCAAGCTTGTCACGTCACAGCATTAATACGTCATCGTTTACACACTTGAGCTCTTTGCAAGATATATTGTTGTTTCCCTATACGTCAATGGGAAATTTAATTTTAAGTCTTATAGAAACCTGCATCAAAATACTTAATACATTACTCATTTTAATAGCTAATTATGAGTCAGACAGGCGCATGGTGGGTCTCGTACCACTGTTTATAATCTCTACACCTATAACATACATATACAAATAATTAAAATAGAAGTGTCTATTTGTAATGTCATAATAACAGCTTTTTGCTAAATGAGACATTTGCACGATACTTATACCAAAAAATCTGTTTTTAATATTGTTGTCTGTCTGTCGAACGGCTATTTAGGGACCGATTTCGACGGGATTTTCTCTGGTAGGTAGCTGGAGCTATAAGGAGTAAGTTAGGCATTTGTTTATGAAAAAGAATGGCGGTTCCGCGCAAAAAATATAAATGTGTACACGCGAGAGAAGCCGCGCGCGCGGGCCACCCGCACAACTAGTTAAGAATATGGATGCCTGTGTACTCTATGCTAATTTGATAAAAAATATTTCTATTGTATATTTGTCCCAGTCCTAGTATAACACTACAATTATCTGAAAGGAAGTATACTTTTCTTTATCTTTGTCTTAAATTCATCGAAGGGCCTGGAGTTTACATGTTCACACATTGCCGGCCTTTAAGGTGGGAGTAGGGGGAGAGGAGGGAAGAGAGTGGAGAGGATAAGTTTAGGGCCGCCGGTAACCTCACTCACGCAGCGAAAAGCAATGCAAACATTGCTTCACTGGCGGTTTTCCGTGAGGCCGTGGTATCTATATCTATTCTAGGAACGTGGGTCAAATATTACTAGTATTCTTGTTACATCTCCAGCTAAGCTAAATGCTTGTGTTAGGAGCGGGTTCACGTCGGTAGTGCACTGGGTGGAGTTCGAACCCGCAACCACTTGATCGCAAGTCCGACGCCTTAGCCATCACGCTATTAAAAAAAAGTTATGGACTATATCCCTTTGGCAAACCGACAAAAGGGTTGACTCTTTAGTCTCAGCAATATTATGTTTGGGTAATGCAAGAGAATTCTTTTAACTTGTCATTATCATTAATTAACCTACTCATTACTTTATTGCATTCCATAATTACATTGGTAAGGTGTTAGATATAAGGGTAGAATCAATTATGGACGCTGTTGGGCACAGCAAAGTTTTCATTAGAAGAGAGGAGGAAGAGAACTATTTATAAGAACTAGAAATCGCGTGGTGGTCGAATTTCGACCATGGTTTATTTCATTGGCCAATATTACCTGACCTGTCATTGTATAGACTTTTGTACTATGACAGGTCAAAAAATATACTGGACACTCATAGCTGTATGTACCCGTTTTTGCATTTTTTTTAACTTTGTAGCAAATATTGTTCAAAAATTTTAGCATTCGTCACTTCTTCTCTGTATAAACTATAACTGTGCGAAATTTCATACTCCCCATCCGCTCAATTTTCGTAAAAAGAGATCCAAAGTTTTCGCTTCACGTATTAATATATAGATAATACTAAGAGTTAACTATATTTTATACTTCAATAAATAACTAAATCATGTATTTTTTGTTTTATTTGTATATAAATTTATGTAATGTATTGCTTTAGATGGCACATTAAAAACCATAATAAAATGTATGTATTACATATTTCTTATAAAATAAAAATATAAAATTATAGTAAAATGTGTAATGTCTCGTGTACTTTAAAATAAAAATAAGAAGTACAGTGTCTTATGTATTGTATATGTACTTAAATTGTCTTATCTATAGTTATCAATTATAATTTTAATAATTTTACTATTTATCTGTGTTTATAAAGTAGTTTTTATATCTCTGCGCCAAATTGTATCTAAATCTGTTTAGACACTTAGGGCGTGATTGAGTAACAAATCGATTTTAAATTAAGATAATTTGTCATTGGTTTTTTAATAGATAGAAGTCCACAACTGTGTTAGAAGTGTAATCTCCTCTACAATGGATCGTCTAAGTATCAACTCTAGAATCGATTGAGAGAAGGTACAATTTATCAGTTATGACAGAGTCAAGTCTCTAAATACAGCATACATAATATAATACCATTAATCCTAACATACAATCCTCACTAACACAATCACAACACCTTAAGAAGTGGTACCTCACCGAGTCGTATATTTCCTGATATCGAATGTACCTACTCTGAATATAGTTCGTTCGGTATCGTCACTGAATCGATATCGGTAATGTTTGTGTTAAACTTATTTTTCTTATTTTCAGTTTTTTCTGATTCAGATGATGAACCCAAAATGAAGCAAAGTTAGCTGAAGAGAGGTGGGGCCGAGATCTGGCAAGCTAAACGAGATAGCCGGATAGCAGAAGCTAACGACGACAAGATAGCCAGGGTTGTGGGAGAAGTTATTGCTATAACAACCACATATAGCAATAACATACTTCTGCGCCATCTGTCGAAAGTCAGCCTAACTGTTTAGGAACCACCGATCCTGCTATCACACAATAAAAGTTCTCGCCCTAATTAGTAATATACAATACAATAATTATTAGGCCGCAGTCCGCCAGGCACGGTCACCTAACCTGGTTGGAGGAATGGGCCTTTGTTTCAGAGGGACATAACACAGTGCCTCAACACTAACACAGGATCAAGATCAAACCCGAGCAGAATATTAATAACCTATTAATAAAATAACAAACACGAGGCTAACAAAAATAAGTGTATCAACGTAAATATTTGTACCCATTCCGAATAAGCAATATAAACATCACCAATGTAATACATTTCTACGTTCTAGAATTCATTTAATGCTCTAATAACTCACAATAAGATTCATCTAACAAAATAGTTTCTTATCAAACGAATTTCAACCTTACGTCCCAACCATTGAATTCAATATTTTATTTATCTTTACGTTCGGAATAACGGCGTTAAGTTCTGTCAATCAAATGGTGTAGATTTTAAATGTGTAACCGTGTTAATGTTTTCTTGGACGTGGGTGTGGGTGTATTACCAACAATAGCAAAAAAAAAAGGTCCCGTGTTTGAGAACCTGCACCTAATATTATGGGTTAATCTCAGAACATCTATTGGCCAGATCCATAATGGATCTGGCCAATGGATTTTCTGAGATTGAACCAATATTATTTGGTGATTATGTCCCATGCTTCGAGAAATCGAAACACTATGCTTATCCACGTGTTTCCCAAATCATCATTAGCACAGTGGAGAAACCGATAACGAGCGACTGAGGATGCGGTTTCTAGATTCATTTGGAAGCAAGACGGATACGGTCTAGCACAGACCGTCAGCCGAGCCAACCTGTAACCTTGATCGGCAACAGACAAGAACGGATTGCAGCTAAACTCTAGGAGGAAAACGAAAATACAAATAACTATCTTGGTGCTGTTCCTCAACTGTTCTTTCATAAGGGCAGTTTGTAATCACACTAATATTATAAAGGTGAAAGTTTTGTAAGTGTGTGTGTGTATGCTTGTTACTTCTTCACGCGCAAACGGTTGGACCGATTGCGATAAACCTTGGATAGATAGCTGGAGACCTGAATTAACACATAGGCTACTTTTTATCCCGATATTCCCACAGGTTCGGGACTTGCGCGGGTGAAACCGCAGGGCGCTGCTAGTTAGTAATAAGAGGTATAATTTTTTTTTAACCGAATGTCCTAACCGCAAGTATTCTCTGGGACTTCCTTCCTAGGTCATACTCAAGTCCCTTGCAATAGACTTACTTGTGACAGAAAACCACGTGGTTTTAGTCAGTTCGATTGCGACAAATCACTTAACCGTTACCCCGGTAATAATATATGATGACCCATGGGGGTTTCCACGAGATAAATAAGGTATGATATAAAGTTAAGAGCACTTCTGACTGACACACAAAGAAGGTAGGCCAGTAACACAGTGGGCAGTAGATCAAAATAATTGCACAAAAAATAATTGCACAAAAAATAATTTACGGGTATTATGTGTGAATTTTATAAAATACAAACATAATTATATGTTAACAAAAACACCTTAATGTTTCAAAGTTGAAAAGTTTTAGGCAATTATAATAGTGATACACAAAACACATCAGTCGAGCCGAGACGTATTACGGGCGTCCGCGTAATGGCCGATTCACACATATCAGTGAAGTCACAGTTCCGGCACAGTACCGAAACCGTGACAATTATTCTTTCATACATTCTCTATGAACGTATCCACACCTGTCAGTGTCAGTGACGGCACAGTGCTCTCAGTGACAGTGCCGGCGCCGACAATCACCGACGTAATCGTCAACGACGATATTTTTTGTCGGATCACGGATCACGGACGCCGCTGCATCACAACCAAAATGGAGGATGCGATTGATCGAATTGGTTTGTGAAAAATTTGTTTTGTATCATTTGTCTAATGTAAAGTACATGGATACAAAATATAAAACCAATTGTTCCCCCAAAAAGTATCTTTTTTTTCTATTTTTTTTTTTCGTTTTCTTATCTTTTCCTTGATACTGCTCTTCTTCTTCGTCTAAAGCAATGGATATCATTGCCAGTTCCCTATTATTGAACAGAGCCATAGCAACAATCTACATCGCACACGTTTTGCCTGAAGATCCGTAGAGAAATGAGTACGGACATGTGTGAATTGAAGCACTGCCGCATCACTGTAACACTGATACGGAACTGTGCCGGTACTGAGCCGGAACTCTGACTGCACTGATGTGTGTGAATCGGCCTTAACACAAATTGTTTTGATACACAGTCGGTATATTATATTACTAATCTCTATCTATTACACCCTGCCTTCAGAGACGTGCAGGGCGGCACGTAGCGTGCAATATTTCGAAAAGTAAGCTACCATAGATTAAAGACAGATTATGCATATCAACCCTTAAATTAAATTCTTTAATTTATAAAATGACTGCTAATAGTATAGTTAATATGTTTAATTAAATATATCTTTTCTGCATTTCAAACACAAAACTAATTAGGTACTTTAATGATTTTAATTTATCATTATAATCGTCATTCGTCGTAACTACATACTTATAAATATACAATGAGTAACTTAGTCACACTTATAATAATATCTTATTGTAATAAAACGTTAAGAACCTACTTCCTTGTATATCAAAATAATTACATCTAACTAAAACTTTATGGTATTTTTTATTGACTCGCTTCTATTAGCTTCACTTGGAACTAACTATGTTTAACCTACTTGTAATAATGTCGTATCGATATGAAACTTTGTACGTATATGTAGTCTAAATGAAAATACTATAATTTGCCACCTTGAAGTTAATGATTGTGGAGCCAGGAGGTGGATAGTGTAACTCTTTAGTGGTCACTAGTAATCCCTTCGAGTTTAAGCTCATATGATTCGATTTGACGAGTACAAAAGATTAAGTTAAGTAACAGATCTAATTTCCGGATGTCTTAATAAAGCTGTTCCCGGATCCCTCCTACTTAAGGCGCAGTACGGCACACCGTGTGGTTTTAGTCGGTTCGATTCCGACACACCGCCCCACCGAAAATCCCGGTGGGGTGACGGCCTGAGGGGGTTTCCACACGCCCAAAAAAAAAAAAAAAAGGTAACAGATCTAATGATGAATCCAAGAGGTGAATATTGGAACTATTTTTTACTTTTAATTCGATTCACCAATTAAGCGTTTTTTTAGTTTTACTAAACTATAATTAGGTATGTAGTTAGTGAAATATTTTATGACACGATTATCAAAATATGTAAATTAAATAACAAATACAGATCTAAAAGTGATAGAGTTTTTTAAACAACTTCGTTAAAACATCGATATTACAAAGGCAGAAACACTATCGACACACACGATAGGAATATGTTTCTAACCGTACTAAATGTAGGTAAGTAGGTATATGAAACAGATTTGCTTCTGACGAGACACGAGACAACACGACACAACAGTGTGTTTCTACCTTAACGCTTGTTTTATTTTTTTATACAACCTAATTATCAACTAGTTACTATTTAAAAAACTAAAACATACGACGGCCCTTCCAAAAAACGAATTATTGAATTATAAGAAAACTAGCAAACCGCCCCGGCTTCACACGGGTAGCAGAGATATAATATTTCAATCAATTTATATAAAATCTTAACAAATTATAGACCTAAACCTTCCTCATGAATCACTCTGTCTATTAGTGAACACCGCATGAAGATCCGTTCAGTAGTTTTTCACTTTATCACGAACAGACAGACAGACGCTGCGGAGGACTTTGTTTTATAATATGTCGTGATTATAGCCAGTGTTACTCGGGATGATATAAAGATTCTAACCATATCCCATTCATCCAAGTCTGTTCAGGCAGTAGCTAAGGCGTGAAAGAATAACAAACAAATAAACTCATTTTCGCATTTATAATATTGATTATGATTTGTATTATATTATCGTCCAATCAATCAAAAGGACTTTATAAGTATAAATCAAATCGTACTCAAAACTGAGAGTTCACTCAAAAACTATATTAATGGTAGGTCGGCGTATCAAAATTATTTAAGTACATAAAAGAAGTTCTAATTGGTTTAGAATTGATAATGCACGACATTTCAAAAGTGTTGCTTTACCATATCAATCCTAACTAATATGTAAACGTGTAATATGTGAGTTCGTTTGTTACACTTTCACGCCTTAACTACTCAACGGATCATCATAACATTTTGTATAACATATGTGGTATAGACAAGGACATGGGGGTACCTTTCATATGATAAAAAAAGTATTTTAGAACAAGCTAATTAAACTAATATTATAAATGTCTGTCTTTGTTAAGTTTTCACACTAAACCGCTTTTAACGCATTTTAGTAAAGAGGTAGATAGGCCCCCCAGAAGGATAAAGGATCCACTTTGAAGCTAAAACGCGAGCGAAACTGCACAGTAAATGCGAAAGTAACTCAGTCTGTATATCTTTAATTAGTTTTCACACTGAAACCGCTAAACCAATTTTTATGAATTTTAATATCGTGAAAATAAAACTTGAGGGAAGTGAAACAGGGGGACAGTTTTTATGGACGACACAAACCACTGTGCAACTACATCGCTCTCAAATGTAAGCGAGCCCTATAAAACTATTGATTAATCACTTCGAGGCCACTTTATAAACAATTTCTTTCGTGTAACGCAACGATGGCCTTTGTTACTTGATAGGCGATCATTTTGTAACACATTATTGACATCGTGCACCGAACTATTGTGGAAGATTGTGACAGAGCGGTCGGGGAATACCACACCAATGTGGCGACGGACTTGAGGCATAATTGGATGTGTTACACGTATGTAATGTATACCAATTTAAATATTTTTATTTATTATAATTAACACTCGCGCTTGTATATACTTACGCAGAGGGGTAGACAGAGGCATGTTACACATGACTTAATGTTATATACTCATGCTGTAAGAGGAGTAGGCAGATGCGTATTATTAAAAAACGGTTTAGGTGTCTTTGGGATAGCCGGCTGGAACGAAGTTCAAATGGTATCAAAATATAGTGAATAGTGTAAAAACTCGAAATTAAAATTTGCGCCATCTGTGAAATTTGCCGAAATTTGGATAATTAGTTTACAACGAACATCAAATTACAGTAGTAACGCGCAAAATCCACAAATGGCATAAATAAAATAACTGTCCGAACTAATGTATGGATAATTAGTAAGTATACAACCAACATCAAATTACAGTAGTAACTCGCAAAATCCACAGATGGCGTAAATAAAATAACTGTCTCGTAGTCGTAGCCTCGACGCGGCCGCCGCCGACCGTCTAAACTGTAACGTGCGATGAGGAATTTCGTTCTAATAACACACATTTTGCCAATCTTGTTGCCTTCTTCAAAGCCCTTTTCCGAGAAACCTTTTTACTGAGAAAGTTGTAACAGAATAACAATTTGCCAGACCGGGAGTTAAATACAGGACCTCAAGGTCTTACGCAAACGTTAACGCGTTGCAAGCAGTGCAGTTGGTCGGTGCAATGGTGTGTGTAGTCAATGCTGAACTTGGTCGATTTCGGGCGTGCACTGAATCGTCGAAAGACTTAATGAGCACGCTAGATCGTTAGATAACTTCAGCTGCTCTTTGTGTCGACGACAAGGGCTCGAACCATAACGATAGTATCCACCAAGTTTATGGTTCGAACCCCACTTAGTATAAAACTGACGCGAATCCACTGGTTATAACAGCATTTCACTTAGTTGCAGTATTTCGAAAGACCAGTAATATGTGGTACAAAGCGCAACTAATATTTTGAAAACAAATGTGAGTTTGTTTCCTATACCTAAGAAGATAGACTAATACATAATCTTTGCATGTCATAATTTCTTCTGTAATGTAAAAATATTTATCAGTCATTTTAATGCGTGAATAAATCGAGTTAGTGTTGCCGATTCTATTGTTACAAAACTACTACTATACTAATACTAAACCTTCTTACTAATATTATAAATGTGAGAGTGAGTTTGTTTAAACGCTTTCACACCTTAAGTAAGTAGATCATCGTATACTGTTCCCGAGAAATTTTATTACATAAACGGGAGCGAAACCGCGGCCAGAAGCTAGTAAATTCTATATTCTATAAATTAGTACATTCAATACCAAGGTTGTCTGAAAGGCATCTGTTGTACTCACTATTAGCATGTCCGAAGTATTTTTTGGTCATTCTGTATTGCATACAATAGATTTCACCATTATATTCCAATGTGAGTAAAGCCGTTCAACTTATCACATGATAGGTATAGGCTGCTCTACTATGTGTATGTTATAATACTATATCTGGTAATAATAAACAACTATGTCCAAGAAAAGAAGAAGATAAAACACGAAAGAAGAAGGAGATGAAATATTTACATTAGTAGAGAACCTCACACATCTTTCTGACACTGGAGTTGTAAATACCCACAGTAGGAGCATCAGGCCTACAGTACTTCATTCCTGTCTGCATTTACATATCTGACGAGCTCATTCTACCATCATAAACGTGTTCATACAAGCCCACCGGTTCCAGGAGCTTCATCACCAAAGATATCGTCAAAAAGGCATTCATTGCAGCCAGGTAGAGTGACGATCTGCGCAAACTCCACAAGGTCTTCTCTAAGTGGAGAGGTTTGCATCAATACCCCAACAAGAGTTAACTTTTAAAACTAAAGAATAAAACCGTTCTTTTCTTGGAGAAAAAAGTTGAAATATATCCTTAATTGTTCTAGCAGTAGAAACCCAAACCGTAAAATAAAATATCCGAATAATTTATAGTCAGAGCTAACAAAATATATACAAAATCGAAATGACATTGAACTTCTGAATACTATATAAAGGCTGTTGTGTGTACCTCGACAGTGACTTTGAATCGGTAACAAATAACGTAATTGCCCACGTACACGTATATTTACACAACGTAACACATTTTTTTATTCCTATTCGTAACGGTAAAAACGGACAATGACACAATCATTGTAGAAAGAAATCATTTAAATATTTATAATATTCTGTTACATATCATTATTGTTTTTAAACTTTCGCGACTTTGATACATATTAGATGTGTAACTTGGGGCTTAACCGCCATAATATTGGTAAAAGGTGTTGTACCTTATAAATATTATCGCGATTAAGTCCCGAGTCACATATCTAATATATTATTATTGAAAATAGAATGTAGTACAAAAGGAAGATTGGAGAGAAGGTACCTTTTTTATCCTGTGGAACCCGCACGGATCGTCACCTCACCGAGGCTAGCGGCGAAGTGGTATGTCGGAATCTAACCAACTAAAACCACACGGAGTTTCGAACGCAAATGGGTCTATTGCCACAGAATACATAATAGTATAGGTACTATAGCAAGGGGACTCGAGTATACCCTAGGAAGAAAGGTACCTATCACAAGGCTCGCGTCTCATCAGATGCTACTGCATATTAATTTCTGAAAGTAAATATATTAGGACAACATAGAATTTCTTTTTTGGTTGACGAACTTGTAACTATATTTTAAGTTATTATTGTTCTCAAGTAAGTGACTTTGTTTTTATTGAGAATAAAGATTCTTTAAGTTCTTTGCAGTTGATCTCCGTAAGTATCAGTGTGCATTAAAACCATTTACCTTATTCGCCATTTGAAATGTATCTCGAGCAACTATTAAATGTGTTTTCATTAAAATTATATCGTTACATTGCCAAGAAGTTTGCATTTTTTTTTTATATTATAGGGGGCCAACGAGCAGGCGGGTCACCTGATGGTAAGTGACTACCGTCGCCCATGGACACCTGCAACTCAAGAGTCACAAGTGCGTTGTTGGCCTTTGAGATAGGAGTACGCTCTTTTCTTGAAGGTTTGAAGGTCGTATCGGTCCGGAAATACCGTAGGCGACAACAATGATCTAGAAACATTCAAGCGTTGGCCAAATTCATCATAATACCTTATATGCAAGCTGATATTTTAGACTAAATAATTGAGAATCACTTAGCTGTATTAAATGCTTCTGAGGACGAACAGAGACAGTGCAATGTTTATTCGCAACAGCAATGAACTTGGTTTCTAACTTAGAAGAACAAAAACAGCTCCACTTGTAAATAACTATGTCAACATATCTTGGAAATCAATTTTAAAATACTTCTTTTGTCTTGTCATATCGAAATGAAATTTTGCTTCTTGGGGGTGATCTGATAATGGAGCCAGGAGGTTGATAAATGAACTCTAGTTGCTAGTAGTAAACCCCTCGAGTTTGGGTTTATACGATTCGTTTTGACGAGTCCAACAGATTGGGCTTGGTAACGATGGTCTGATGATGCAGCCGGAGGTGGATAATGAAACTCTTTTTAACTTCGTTCGCAATTAAAGCGTATTTTTTTTAGTTTTTCTTACTTATAATAATATAATATTGTTTATTTCTCTCAATAAGGTTGGGTATATTGGTTCATGACTAAATGGTACAACGTAATACAACATAATAAAATGACTGGCCTGTTGGCCTAGTGGTTAGTGACCCTGACTGCTATGCCATAGGTCGTGGGTTCGATTCCCACTCAAGTCTGGGTGTTCTTTGTGTCCGTTGTTTGTATGTTTGTAAAGTTCGAAACCTGTGTGACAAATCTCCAGGCTCTCTCCTTAGTGTTACAGAGTATACAGCTAGGGTTTGAGGGACGTGTCACAACAATATGTATTTAAGATACAATAAGTTAAGGTAAAAAGAAGATATTTTTAGTGAGTGGGTATGTGTGTGTGTGAGTGTGTGTATGAGTGTGTGTGCGTGAGTAAGTGTGTGTGTGAGTGTCAGTGTCTCTGTCTCTCTCTCTCTCTCTCTCTCTCTCTCTCTCCGTGTGTGTGTGTGAGCGTACGTGTGTGTGTACTTACTTATTTTAGCGATAAGCGAAAACACGACAAACTATACAGTTACCACTGAACTTGTATCGCACAAGAAAAGTTTTCGCACTGATAAGTATATGTATAATAACTCAATGTCAATTGCTGAGCCGCGGTGCGCCAGACATGATCACCTAGCTGGTAAGCGGATCCTCCTCTCTGTATTGGAGGGACACAAACCCTGTTTTTTAACAACTCGTAACACCATATATCAGGTGACCCATCTGCTTGTTTGCCCCCTATCATATATAAAAAAAAACCCTTACTGTTGAACTTGCTTTACTAATCCATTGAAAATAGAGCGGCAACAGGCTTCCCCCTATTACGTGAATGGGATCAAATTATAATGTGCCCCCTCCAACTCATAAGACGTAAATATATATCCATACTAATTTAAAAAAGCTGAAGAGTTTTTTGTTTGTTTTGATTGTTTGTTTATTACATAAAACGTGCTGATCTCTGAAACTAAAAGTTAGATTAAAATATACCATATTTTTGTATACGATAGCCGGGTTTTTGAGGCTATGAAACATCATGCTACGACCCTAGGAGTGGAGCAGTGACCATAAACGCGGATGAAACTGCAAGGAACGAATAGTATAAACGTATATGTAATGGTCTATGAGAGGAACAGAATCAAAAGTATAAGTATAAAGACACACTCTTGCAGTTGATTTGCATGCGTTTGAAGACTCCGATTAAAATGCATGTACTTACTCTCTATTTTGCCAAAACACAGCCTATAGTTAAACAAACTTATTCGCTGTTTCATGATTTATGATTTTTGCCTTACACGTAATAAACTAGCAATTATTTGTAACTAGGTAATTTATACCCCACCAACTTACTGCACAACGCTGGGTTATACAACTTAAATGCTTATGACTTTACACATTGAGTCTACTACAACTGCATGTTAAAAGTTGTCAGATGTGATATGATAATTAAAATGATAAATCAATCAAGCGAAATAGAATCTTATAGAAACAGCAATAAGGTTGAGTTTGAAAGTTGTTATTATTGTGTAATTTAAGTAGTAAGTAGGTCGAGATTTAATAAGATCACTGCGTGTACGTATAAAAAAGATATAAGGTGACATATGGATAAATTCTAGTATCTATTAATTATTGTGGTTAGCCATTAATATCTACGTTCTAGGCTGTCACAATTGGGGCAGGGTCTAATGTACAGTATCCGTAAGGCAATGTCCGTATATGTACCTATATCTCTTGCAATGTCATTTCATTACCTATACATATAACTACACATAGTTGAAGGATTTCGACCAACATTTTTTTTTTAAACTAGGTTTAAAGGAATTACCTACATTTTGCCAACTGTGATTTGGCCCCACTCACGTAGGTTGCAAGCATATTGCCGGCAACCAGGCACTTTGGGAATCAAAGATGGGAAAGTTGGGAGTATATTTAAAGGGAAAGATAGCTAAGAAGGAAAGGTACACTGCTTTAATAAAAGTATTGACAGGTGTATGACATTTGCCAAATTGTTGATCTAAAAGTTGGCCCACGAAGAGAACGGATGAGAGACGCCTGCACGTAGCCGAAATGCGAATGTTGAGATGGATGTGTGGTGTGACTAAGATGGACAAGGTGAGAAATGAGTATATTAGAGGGAGCCTGAAAGTAGCACCAGTGGATGAAAAGCTGAGGAGCAATAGCTTATCGTGGTATGGACATGTGATGCGGAGGGATGAGCAAAATGTGGTGAAAAGAGTGGTGGTACTTTTTACGTTTGGATGTTAACGGGTACAAGAGAAGAGGACCACCAACGAAAAGGTGGATAGACTGTGTGAAAGAAGATATGGCGAGAAACGGAGTAAGCAGTGAAATGACGAACGATAGAGTAGAATGGAAGAAGAAAATGTATTGCGCCGACTCCAAATAAAATTAGGACAAGGGTAGGCCGATGATGATTACATTAATTGCTAAGTTGGATGGTGGTTTGATGGCTTATTAAAAACAAAAATCACTAGTTTTGATAGCTCAATATTTCACTTGAAACTAGTGATTTTAAAGTCTATAATCTGAATGGCTCAAAAGTGTTTTTTAAAAATTGATATCATAACATAATCTTTTAGAAATTAAAAAGATACTTTCCACCAACGTCGTTGTTGGAATTGCTGTTCGTGTTAAACTGTTTGTACAAGAGTTTGTTTTCTGAGCATTTACTATTTTCTAGATGCTCAAATTTTCCGGTGGCAAAGTTTTCTCACATTTTATAAACAAACTAGCTTTTCCCTGTGGCTTCACTCGTATGAATGTAGATTGTATCAATCAAATCAGGTACCCCTAACGAACAGTATATTTTCTGGATGATAAGTAGATACCCTATGTCATTGTCTGTACCCCTGACAGGTTTGCAAAATTTCATGATGATAGGTTGAGTAGTTATACGCTGAAAGTGTAGCAAACAAACAAACTCACTTTTGCATTATAATAGTAGCTGTTGCAGTTGTTGACTTTACCTCGCTTGAAAATTTTGGTAAAATCTATCCCACTATCCCACGGGAACCGTATTTTTTTTCCAGATCCGTTCAGCCGTTTTTGCGTAAAAGAGTAACAAACATCTATACATCCATCCATCCTCACAAACTTTCATCTTTATAATATTAGTAAGATCTGTTAAAATTGGTTAAGAAGGAGTTTCCATTAACGGACTCTCATATTGGGCAATGACCTTCTTACCATAATGCTTCCAAGAGACTTATAGTATGAGCTTCTCCAAATAGGGCATTCATTATATAGATCATGTATAGATCATCATACGTGTATAAGGCACTAGAGACCACTTACAATCAGGCAAACGCCAAGCCTGCTTGTCATGTTTGTGTTATTAAAAACCTCCACTCTGAAACTCAGAGTCGAAAAAATATTTTTGTATTAAATAGAGTATTCTTTGAGGAAGTTAATAGGCTATGTGACTTCATGCTACGACTCTTAGGAGCGGAGCAGTGACCAGGTGAAACTCCGGGGAACCACTAGTACCATAATATTTTTTTTTGGTTTGATAGCTTTATTCTAGAGGAAGGTTAAGAAACGTACCCATACTACATGACCCGTTCTGGGGGAGGGGGTCTTCAAGATACCACGCTTGGTCACAGGGCTGGAGGGGGCGGCTTAGGTTTTCGTCACGTAGTCAACCTCTAGGGAAATCTCGTGCTTTTTCGGGCTATTTTCAAATATGGCGCACAGCGTTTAGCGCTTTTTAAACTCACAGGTGGCAAACCATATTTATAAATTACTACGTGAAAACTAGAGACGGAGGGGGGGGTCATGTCATATACTACAGGTAGTCACCGAGGGGGGGAAGGGGGGGGGGTATAAAAAGTGTGAAAATGGGTCACGTAGTATGGGTACGTTCCCTTATATAATATTTAACATCACCCTTTGGAAAGGGGACCGGGGGGGATAAACATGGGTGAAACCGCGGTGAACGGTGAGTAATGATATCCTACTTCCTACGAATTTTTTAAACGTGAAAGTTTGTGAGGATTTATGGATGTTTGTTACTCTTTCAAACAAAACTACTGAACCGATTGCGATGAAACTTGGTTTGTAGATAGCTGAAGACCTGGATTAACACACGGGCTACTTTTTATCCCTATATTTCCAAGGCACTGGGACTTACGCTAGTAAAACCGCGGGGCGCAGTTACTTGGTTAAAAGATTATACAACACAGTAACTATAATGTTGTAGTCGCCTCACGCGTGGGTAATCATTGTTCCAAGGTCTTCAAATTGATCCGCGTATATTTTAGCGGCAATTACTTCTGTCATGTGACGAGATATGATCTGTCGACTGACTGGAGCTGCTCAATGACTACTTGACATAAATTATGTTCATTTATAGTTTAATTATCCGCCTGTATCTATAGGAGAAGGTTTTAATTCATTGGAATATGTTTTGCTCTTTTTCTTTTCTTTTCAATTACTAGTAATGTGTGACCCCCGTTACTAGTAATCTATTTTAAACATAAAAAATAAAATAAATAAAAAATATTTTTTATTTTTCTTTTTATTATCAATAAAGGGATGGTTCCTTAGTGTTCGTTTCCAAAGTTTATTTAAAAAAAAAATACATTGCACCAAGGTTTCTATTAACTAGCAATAGCTTTCAAGATTTTTATAGCAGTTCAAATAGCTAATATTTTGTTTAATTGTATACTTGCATCTGCTCATAATAGTAAGTATTCGTTTTTACATGACTGGCCTGTTTGTCTAGAGGTTTGTGATGCTGACTGCTGAGTCAGAAGTCGTGGGTACGATTTTTACACAGGACAAGTAATTATGTGACGATCATTTGTTCTGTGTCTGGGTGTAGTTTATGTATGTGTAGTATAGTATATGTATATATAGTAATATATAAGTATGTTTATCAGCAGTCTGGTTACGATAGTACAGGCTCTGTCTAGTTTGGGATCAGACGGCCGTGTTTGAGATGTGCCAAGTTATTACTTTATTATTATTATGCTCAGACAATACTATAGATAATATAATTTAGAAAACTATACTAATATAATAAAGCTGAACAGTTATTTTTATTTGATTGTTTGTTTAGACGCGATAATCTTGCGAACTATTTGTCGGATTTGAATAATTCTTTTTTTTTATATTGGATAGAGTATTCATCGTTCACCGTACCGCACAAAAAGAATACCGCGTACATTGCGTAGCGCCAAATGAAACTAATGCTAAAAATTCCTAATCTCGCATTTTTCTGATGAACTGGCTGTTGTATTGTGATAAGCATAAACAGAAAGAGGTTTTTATTCGTTTTTCGCGTAGCTCAAACTTACACGCTGTACATATTTTTATTACAGCCAATGTAACTCGGGAAAAAAAAATTAAATGTAAATTCTAAAGATACCTCATACATCCAAATCTGTTCCGGCATTTGGAAGGTCATCATCATCTTCCCGACCTTTTTCCAATTTTCATTGTGGTCGGCGCAATGAGTGACATTTGTTGCAAAGGGTTTTGGCTGGTTTCTTTTATGGCCGGCCGCTTGCCTGACCCCCGCCCCCTTCCTGGGGAAAGTATTCGTTTTAGGACGGGAATGGGAAAGGAAGTAACTCGCAGAAGCCGGTACCGCGTACCCGAATGTCATGTATTTCCTGTACTGTAGAGGCTACTAGGACAGGAACACCAGCTGGCAGCCGGCATTTGGAAGGTGTGGTATAATAAATAAACTTGCATAGATACATACACGAACACTGAAAACATCTCACGTATTTTTTGGGCAGACACAGTAATAAGACAGTCAAGACTTTTATGATGAGCTTTAACATCATCTGTGGAAAATACTACGTGGCACAGATTAGCACCTTAGATAAAAAGGGGAATTTGTAACCTTTTCTTTATCTTATCTTAGCATGGGATGTGTATTATAACGAATTTCATCATCATCATCTATTTGACGCCAATCCTCCTTGGGAATGTAGTCGTTTTAAGATGGGAAAGACGGAAAAGGGCAAACTTGTATAAGGAAAAATGGGTAGAGAGAGGAACCTAGGGTAAGGGATACCGCAAGTCTCAAGAGGGGGAACGGGACTGAGACTGTAGTAGCTCGCAGAAGCCGTACTCGAATATCCTGTATTTCCTGTAACTGGAGAGGGTACTTGGACAGGAACACAAGCTGGGAAACAAATGTCAACTAATTTATGTACTGCATTCAACATAAAGGCACCTTGATCATTATTTTTTTTTGATAACACAATGATCCTCCCATTATCTAATTACAAGCAATCTGTACACTGCTCATGTATCGTTTTATTATTCACGATACGTACGAAATCGTTTAAATACGCAATTGGAGGAGGGACGCGCCTATACATAATAATATACATAAAGATGAAAGTATTTCATCAGATACAACTCTTTTTCTACCTCTAGTTTCACCAACGTTTTTGGTCACTGCTCGACTCCTTTGATTCATAGGGTGATGTTAAATAGCCTACAAATTGGGCCATCAAAGGTAAAAAGGTTTTTTCAAATACAGGATTAGCGCCTGGAACAAAAAAAAACAAATGCTAGAACTGTTGTATTATGTTAGAATATATTTGTCAGTCATACTGTAACATAATAATCATGAAATTGATGATATAATTAACTTTAAAAAAAGTATCACCGACTTCATATACGCCTAAGGCATTATAAATTGTAATAAGCTGTTCTTCGTCCTTCGTTCGTTGGTTGAATATTTTCTTCAAATTGTAATGCAATTGGTTCAAGGTTTGCCTTGAGTAGGTAAATACAACCAATTCAATTAAAAAATAATTATTGAAATCAGTTCACAAAGAAGATACGGCGAAAGATACACACGTTAAAAAACAGTCAAATTGCGAACCTCTACCTTTTTGAAGGAAAAAACTTATGTGAGTAGTATTCTTATTTAATAAAGTCTTTTTTCACGTGTATATCGACGGTTGAAAGGTAATAGGGTATAAGCAACAGAAACTAAATTGTTCAGGAGAGCAGTTTAAAGTTATAAATTACTGAAAAATGGCTGTAACTTTTGTATTTATTGTCACATCGTGAAGATCGAAACAGCTCTAGAATAAAAAAAAATTGCATTAAAAAGAGTATAGAAAACTCAGCTACATTTACATAGCTATTTTTACAGGGTTACAAGCGCCTTTTAGGTAAAAAAAGTCGATAACTCGGTTGGTTATACCGAATGACACTTGGAAAATGCGGTTTTTTGCTTGGGTATAAGTGACGAAAAAGTCATTGTAGAGCCATGGGAGTAAGCGCATTCGAAAGAGCAGAAAATTTTAAGTAGTATGACATTCATTACTCATTTTCACCCAAAATGTCGCTTATGTCCTATTACCTTTTAACCGTCGATATGTATATTTCAGGCATCCTCGCTCAGTTTCAAACCGGCCGGGTGTCAGGCGCCACTCTCATGTGCGGCGTTGGCATCACAGAATACATAGTGGCGTGTAAGTGTACCATGTAAGTGTGGCGCCTGACACCAACGCGGAAAGACACCTTCCTCTTAATAAAGTCAGGCCTGTAACTAGTCGAAGTAAAACCGTATATCTTAATTAATTTATTACAGGAAAATTTAAACTCATGCGTTCTAGTCAGTAGGAAGGCAATTTACAATTTATAGTCCTAGCTTTTATTGCTGTTGTTTTCACGTTTCCGTTGTAGGGCATAACCTTCGATACCGGCGCGAGCTGAATGCGAAAGATATACTCAGTATCGATGTAAGATGTCCCGTGATATATGAGCTTTTAAGTTTAGACAATTGTAAGTAGCTACAATATTCTTTGTAGGGGGTCTCGTATTCGAAAGACAACCACAGGTGTTTAGGAATAAACAAATTAGGTTTTTACGTAGGTATAACTCTTTACAAATAAGAAAAATGCTTGCAATAATTAGCATAGTTTGCATTTGTTACAATTATTATGAGATACGTTCTACGCGATCATCGTCTGCGAAGTGGCGGTCGCGCGTTGCGTTCTGTCGTCCCTCTCTTTGCCCTGGGACCCCTGTTAGCTATTCTATACATAATATAACTGGGGTACCCTGTGGTAATATTTATAAATACCTATTTACTTAATCTTGCATTTTATAATAAACTGACTTGATGCATCGTGATCCACGGAAAGACGTTTGAATAAGTTTTATATAACTGTAGTGCGCACTTCATGTTGTTTAATATTTTCAAATAAAATGAATATCGTTATTAAAAAAACTTTTTTTACAAGATCTTGCAATTTAACCCGTTGCATAAAAAAAGTATTTCAATTAAAGTCATTACATTTCATTACTGTTGCGATACAATTCTATACAAATAAAGCAAAGAAACGCAAAGCCGTAGACTACATTATTTATTACAAGAACAAAACTACACAGTGAAAGGAAACATCAACGTCAAATAAATGATCCGCAATCGTTTTCTAAGGCGAATTGCACACAGCGACGCGTCACGCAGCGTGAATGTATTGCGGCGTGAGGGAAAGCAAAGAGTACTTTAATATAATACTGCAAAGGGAGAGACAAAACTATCGGTTCAGCGTGCTTGTATCACATTCCCATACGACAGCCCTGCACTATAAATAACTTAGCCGCTGGCGCTGTTGCAATATTATAAATGTGGTAAATTAACCAATACCTTTAATCTATAACTGGTGTTCAATTTGATTTAAAAAATATCACCACCATCACACGTATTTCCTTTTTAACCAGAAACGCAAACAAACGCGGAGAGGTGTTATAAGTTTAACGTTCGTATCTCTACATCTGTGTGTCTGTCTGTAGCATCATAGTTCCTAAAGGGACTGGACAATTTTTAGTTATTTTTGTTTTAAATGTGACTTAATGAGTGTTCTTAGCTGTAGTCAACATAGTCAGTTCAGCCGTTTGAAGGCTTTTTAAGTCGGGGATATTGTATTTTTTTAAATGTATGCTTGTTATACAACTAAGTTGAGAAAGAAGCACACGTCTCATCTGAAGGCACTGGAGTGATTTACGGTACCTATTGACAATTACATCACGTATGGTGTATCAAAATATGGTAAATATTTTAAAATCCTCGAAATTAAAATTGCGACATCTGTGAAAGTTGCCCGAACTAATATAAATGAATAATTAGTATACAACCAACATCAAAGTACAGTTGTGTTGCGCAAAATCTACAGATGGCGTAAATAAAATAAATCAACTCGATGGAAAAGATCAGTGGTTTATCAGAAAAAGAGAGAGAGACAGAGAGATCGAGAGGTATACACTATACAGCGGTCAGTATTTTTTCATTCCGTTTACACTTGTTCCGTCTAGGTCCCATTCGCCGAGCGACTGAAGTGTATCGTGCAATAAGGAACTTCCTTCTAATAATGCAAGTGTCGAAATATGGGTGTGTAATACACTTTTGAAGAAGAAATTATTTCAAATTGTATAGGTACTGGTTAACTATACAATTTGAAATAATTTCTTCACCTTATTTACTCCAGGCAAAATCCTACTTCATTTAATTATATTTTTTTATCAGCCGAGAGCTAATAAAATTACTAAAGGCTAAATACATAATAATAATTTTATATACTTTATTGTTATTGTTGTTCCGGTTTTAACACAAAATAAAAGTGAAACGGAACTTTTGTTGTAAGTAAGTACTAAATATAATAATATCCTGGTATACATAACACAGCGCTCTTCCGAAACTAACTATTTCTACTAGTGATGTGCCGGATCGTTAAGAATGTATATCTGCGGATACGGACACATATACGGATAATTAGTGTCTAGATCCGCGAATACGGATATGGATACGGATATCCAGAACATCACTAATTTCTACTATGGGTTCTAGAACGCGATTGAACATAATTATGTACTAATTAACATACTTTTATTAGCACGCTTTTATTAGCTTCAGTTCTTTCTTCTTTTTGGAAGTCAATTTTAACTTTTAACCTACTTCTAATTGTCGTTTCGAAATGAAACTTTGTATTTGTATATATGTAGTTCGGATGACAATACTATAATTTGGCATCTTGGAGATAATCTGATGATGGAGCCAGGAGTGGATAGTGAATCTCTTGAGTGGGTGCTAGTAGTCCTCTCGAGGTTGGGCTCATTTTATTAGTTTTAGATGGTCTGATAATTAAGCCAGGAGGAGCCAGCATAGTGACACTCTTTTATACGTTTTAATTCAGTTCACTATTAAAACATGTTTTTTTTTTAGTTTTAATAAACTGTAATTATTGTAAATACATACATATTATACATTGAGAGAGAGAGAGAGAGAGAGAGAGAGAGAAACAGAGATGCTTAACCATGTAAAGCGATTCATCTTATATACTTCGTCAGTGCTATTACATAAATTATTGGGCTTTCTGGGATATCACCGAAGGTCTGGAGTAGGACGGTTGTATCCTTTGCTATAAAAAAAGCATATCAACTATAAAACAGTAATTTCTATGAAAAATATTATACTTACTTATAATAATTAGTATAGACAGATGTTATCACAATAAATACAAAACAAACACTTACCTTACAAGCAGAGACAAATCCACTAAAATAATGTTATTATCAACACATATCACTGATTACGTTTTTATCACATTTGTATTATTTATATATCACCATATAAAAACAACAGCATTAAATTATTTTTTAAATTAACGGATAAGTGATTTCAGTTCGATTAATTAAATAGATAAATTAAATGGTCACATTATTCCCGGAATAAATTAAAAAGAGAACAATTGTTTTGAAATGTTTACGGCTTTCAAAATTCAAATTTAGAATTAACGCGTTTTTTAGAAACTGTTTTACTGTCATTCTTTTTTTAATATTTTGGACCAGTTGTTGAAAGCGGTTCTGTGTTTTTTTTTCTGAGTCCCGGCGTGCGAGCAGAACGCTCTCTTTACGATAACTGCGGTTGGCGTAACACGTACGGTATTGTTGGTTCTGTGGGAAACGTTGATTTAAATCATTTATAATTACAATGGTTATAAATATCGATAATGTTTCCTGCTGTTTATGTTCTTTACAGCTTGGTTTTCTAGTTTTTGGTATTTTATGAGGATTGTTTTGTTTTTTTAATCGCTTTTTCTTCTTCCTCGCTCATTCCTGCTTTATGAGGAGTCGGCTCGCTATACATAAAATAAAAATAAAGTAACCCCGAAGGGAATAACATATTTTGAGGCTGACATTACATTCAGTGAATAACGGAAGGCGTTATTATAAATATATAGAAACAGAAAAAATATTTTGGATGATGAGATGATGACTATTAAATTTAGCTAAATATACCTACACTATTACTTTATAAGAAAGTAATAAGTAAAAAGGACGTAGATTAAAGTCTAAATTTGTCGAGAAATAAACAAATGTAAACAAATCCATTGATTTGAGGAAAGAATAAATGAAATTAATTTTTACCACTTCTTTTTATGGCATCCATCTTTTACCTCCATCTCTTAAACCAATCAAATCCACTCTACTTAGAAGTTCGCACCTCAAAATAGGACTTACCTTCTTTTTATCTTGACGACATTTTATTTATAGTTTTTACTTATACTTGTTTAGTTCTGAGTCGTATCTGTTTAGTTCTAAGTTCTTTTTGTTAAATTTTTACATGCATCTGAGCAGTCTTTAGTTGAACTTGTTCAGATCTAAGTTGTACTCGTACATCGTACCTTAAACCAAAGATAATACACATTTACTTAAAATTACTTATAACATAATTACATCATTATTGAACTACTGTAATACGATGACATTATTTCTTGGCTCCTTCGAACCTTGGGCAGCTCATCACACTTTGAATTAAACCTACATCTAGCAAAATTAATTGAAGTTCTTTCAGCAAAGCCTCATGTTCAGTCTTCAATATGTACAGGACAGTGTGGGCGAGTCAGTTTTTATTTTCAAACGTTTTTTTAAATTAAATATGCAAAATGTTAATTTAATATTGAATTATTAGCAACCCTTGTGGTAGTTCTTAATACAAAAGTACTGCCAAATCTACGAAAGGTGAGAAATATCAACATTTTATATCCTACCAGGATGAATTTTTAAGAAAATAAGGAAAAACCAAGAATAAAAAATTAGCAAATATATTTGTTACAATGTGAATGATGATAAATATATTTATATTGTCATAGAGAAGGCACTAGTTATTTGTATGCTGTTTGTTCCATTTAGCCCGCGACCTTCACGCTCCGTGAACTGAGCGTGAAAAAACAACAATTTAATGGTGATTACACTGGTAAAGCATAAAACCTCTTAGTGTCACCATACTGTTTCAAATTGTCGGGACCTGGAGTCAGCGTTTTCAACATATATTATAGGAAATACTAGATAACTAGAGCCATAGTAGATGGCATGGTGTAATTATTTTTATGGCCTGATGTCTTCATTATTTTAATTTTCGTTCACACTGTCGCCATGTCGGTACTGACACACGCCACACTAACGACGTCCGTTGAGTGTTGGTGAGTAGCGTGTATTCGTTTGGAGCAATTCGATCAAAACGTCGGGTAACCAAAAAATGTATTGTGTATCGTAATTGTTATTGCGATTAAGTCCCGATTTAGGTACACATCGCAAAAACAATGTTTAGAAATGGCTCTGTCACATTAAAGATGTTAATGATTTACATGTAGTAGTATCATATATGACCCTAATAGGGTATAGCAATATATAGGAGGCCAACCCATTTCCTAACTATTCGTCAATTGTAAAGTCTAGAACTATTTAATTGTCAAATTAAATTCGTTTTTTAAATTCCATTTGCTATATTTTTTTTCGATTAAATTTATTAACGTCGGCAATCATTGAAAAAATCTTTTAAATTGTAATAACATTTCTTTATCAAGAAGGTTTTTAATCGCTTCATAAATACATTATCGTTTTCTTCGTCCTTTATTTCCTTAAGTATATTATTATAAATTTTTACCGACATCGCATTCGGACCAGAACTGTGAATTTTTAATTTTGATGTGGGTAAGACTAATTTGTGTTTAAATCTAGATGGATACCGATATTTGGTCAGATTATTAAAAAAAAAATAGGCAGTCATCGGAATGGCGACAGAAGTGAAACTTAAACGAAACGACGGACTTAAAAGCTAAAAATAAGTTTTTAAGTTAAAACGCCACATTAGTAGGTTGGTGAAATTAATTAATAAGGAGCTGACAGAAATGATTAGATTAGCGTCCTCTAGTGCATCTATATATGTATTATTAGCGTGACGGTCACGAGTTCAGTGGTTTTTCTCCATAACAAAAGTGCACAAACGTGCCTAAAAGGGTTTTCACTTCAAAAATCTAGTCTGTCTACATTTCTGTAGCAATAGTATCTGTAAATAACACAATAATGGTTCCATGCGAGATACAAACCTTTACCACTCAAATAAGCACTGGTGGTACTTAGTAGGTCATCCTTGTTCTCAGGCAACTTACTTCGCCATAGATGATAAAATTTCAAGACATCCGGATAGGACTCAGGTAGCGGAATGTTATAGTGTTTCCGTGAATAATAGTTGTCTCAGTTTTGAATCCCGCCTTAAAAGTTGACCGTCCTAGTTAATACGTATGGTCACCAAAGCTTCTTGATGTGGGAGTCAACGGACTGATCCCTACTTCCTTTTCCATTGAGGGGCAAGGACGTCTTCAATGAACGATGTATTTTGAGTCTTTAAAAATGTAAACGTATATTTGTTAGAAATTACAATGTTGTGAAAAAAAATGATCAACTCGACTTGCACAAACATTAACGAGAGAGAGAGTGAAGTTTACTGTCGATGGCAGCACTGCAGACCGCCCTATGTTTGAGCCGCCGAGAAATTGTTCCGCCAGTTTGCCACTTGATGGCATTGCAGGTACATTGAACAGGGAGATTGTATCTACAATCCGTATGTATCTCAATATCTTTGCTGTAACAGGTATTTGTAAGCGCTGGTAACCACTTAGGCCGGAGGTGTGTTACCTATTTGTCCTTTCAAAGCAAGTTATCAATGAAAAGGGTGCTTTAAGAAGGCCCTAGCTCCTTAAAACGTCCTACTCTCAAAGTAGAGCAGAGCAGTCTGACAAATAAAAAAGTAGAAGAAGTAGCTGATAGAAGACCGTTGATAAGTCTCCATTCAGGTTAAAAAGCATTTTGACTTCAACAAACCTAAATAATGTAACAAGTATCAGCTGTTTTAAGAGGCCAAGACTCGTTCTTATAAAATTGACAAGCAATGATAACAGTTTTATTTGATAGATGTAGCAAATACTTTCATCGTCTTTAGTCATTGATGAAATATATTGAGAAAAAAGCTAATAAAAATACCTACTTATGATTACAATCTTTTTTGAATTGTTTTGTTTTTTTTTAGATTTAAGGGATTTACGGTTGCTAGGGGATTTCGAGGATTGAGGGGCTTAGGGGAATTTTGATTTATGTTATACTGGACCAGGAGATATAGAAAAATAATTATGCAAATTAGCACATTCTCTTCTTTTAAAGACGTCATTGTCACCCTAGTAAAAATGGCTTTTTTATTCTTGCAGCAAAACAAGGTGATTGATTGGTCACAGAATTTGATGAAGCATTCGTCTATCACCTTGAGTTGCGGTTTATTATTCACCCCTTGTTTTACGGCTAATTTAAGGATATTGTTGATATTTCAGTAAATCTGAGTGGCATGTGGTATGATGTGAATACGCCCAGCGCCATCTAGGAAAGACTAACGGAACTTCTTCGTTTCAAATAATGCTGCATAACTAGCAAGGAAAAACACCGTTTTGGTAGCGGGTCGCCAAGCTTTACTTTACAAATGACCTGTACTGAAGTCTAATTTAAAGTACCACACATTGAATTATGCTTGAGTTTCATAACAAGCAAAGGTGAAATTAAAAATCAGTGTATTGTACCTACTTTATAAACTCCTTGCAGGTTATCGCTATCCCAGATCCTAATATTTATCCTAAAAAGTGCAAAACATGAATTTTGTGAAATGCGTCTTGCAATTACCCGTAAAGCCCTTTGATAAAAGAGGACATGTGTGGTACGGTTGGAAAGTTCATATAAATATCATACACGAACTGTAAAAAAGAACTTTTGATTTAATTTACTATATTTAGTATTATTAATAGAGTATATTTATGTTTTTTTACGCCCTCACCAATGAACGTATTTAAAAAAAAAAATTGGCATCATGGAATCGAGATAAAAATATTTGAGTGGATGGATGAATGGATAGACCTACTCAAACGATCATCATGAAATTTTGCATACACGTTCTCAGGGATACAGAAAAGGATATAGAGTATATTTTATCCAGAATAGAATTACTCTTCCTGAAGAAGAGAAGAATAACTTTGACGCGAACGAAGCCGCCCGCAAAAGCTGGTAAAGGTTATTTTTAAGCTGCCTTAAAAATAATATGTTCAATTTCACCCATGTTTATATTCATCTGTTGTCGCCACATTAAAAACTCTTATTTATTTTATTAAAAATAAACAGTTCACTATTTAATAAAATTGAGTTAATAGACATTTCACATTATTATGACTAGTTATATCAGTAACGCGACACTATTGGTCGGTTGACAATAGTCGGGTTATAATAGCTTAGGCATGCATTATAAGTTGATAACAATCATTTGAGTGCGAATAGAGGTACGAACAACATAGCAGTTACTTTGATATTGAGTAATTAAACAATCGCATTTGATAAGATATGATTTTATTTTTAAATCTGCTATTAATGTTTGCGAGGATTATATCCTGGCACCTTGACTGATAATATCATACCTAAAAAGATAGACTAATACATAATCTTTGCATGTCACAAATTCTTCTGTTATGTAAAAATATTTATCAGTAATTTTAATGCGTGTATAAATCGAGTTAGTGTTGCCGATTCTATTGTTACAAAACTACTACTATACTAATACTAAACCTTCTTACTAATATTATAAATGTGAAAGTGAGTTTGTATGTTTGTGTGGTACGAGTATGCTTTCACGCCTTAACTACTTAACCGATCATACGTAGTCAGGCGTACAAAAAAAGAAAAGTAAATAAAATTATGGTAAATTGATAGATCAACATTCAGGCGAGCAAAACCGCGGCCGAAAGTTCGTTTACTATGTGGAGTATTATGCAAGTATTTAAACCACATGACATGTTTTAATCATAATTGATATGTAAAATTGTCTTGTCACTTTACAGGGTGTTATAGAATTCGTCGGTCATATAGTAGACGAAAAAAATTCGTGATTTTATACAGAAATCTTACTTTGAAACGGACTTGATCGATGAAACTAATAGATATTTAAACTGACCTTAATAAAACTCATCGTCATCATCCTTCTGCATTTTTCCTCAATTTTATTTGGGGTTAAATTGCAAAGGGTTTTGACTGATTTCGTTTATGGCCGGTTTCCTTTATGGCTGGCCGTCTGCCTGCAGCCAAAGCAGGGACAAAGGAAGAAGGTAAATTGGGGTAAGGAAAATGGATAGAGCAAGGGAGCGAGGGTAAGGGATACTGGAAGTCTCGTATAGGGAAATGGGACTGGGACTGCAGTAGCTCGAAGAGGCCGGGGGCGCGTACCAGTATGTCCGTCCTGTGATTGGAGAGGCCACTATGACAGGGACATCAACTGGCCTTTAAGGAAACTATAGGTATTTAATACCACATATATTTGAAATGTATAGGTACATAAAGAAATTATGAAACAAACCATTGAAAGTGACATGAAAATTGATAACTTTTTCCTGTGAGAGAGCCATGCTTCGGCACGCAGGGGCCGGCTCGACCGGAGTGATACCACGGCCTCACAGAAAACCGGCAGTGAAGCAATGTTTGCATTGCTTTTCGCTGAATGAGTGAGGTTACCGGAGGCCCTAACCTCTCCCGCTCTTCCTCTTCTCCTCTTCCACCCCTTCCCTGCACTCTCCCTCTTCCCCCCATTCCTCTACTCCCATCTTAAAAGCCGGCGACGCACTTGTGACTCTCGAGTTACAGGTGCCCATGGACGGCGGTAGTCACTTACCATCAGGTGATACGTCTGCTCGTTTGCCCCCTACTACATAAAAAAAATACGTTGTTTAGAAAATTACCCTTACGCCACGAAAAGCAATTTCCGAAAAAAAATCTCGAAATCCATTTTCATCAGGCTAATTCAACTTGTTTTCGGCTACACAACGCTTATAAAACATTACCACACCTTGTATAATATATGCAAAATATCCGTGCAATTACTAAGATGTAAGTTGTACGAGTTAAAATGTAAAATCAAGTGTTACCCGATGAATGCTGATTTGTCGGCGGATGTGTTTATTCTCGTGACCTTCGGTACTCGGCCGTGTAATGTAGTTAGTTTGACATTTTAATTGGTGTAGATATTACTGGCAAAGTCTGAATGTCGAACATTTACAAAACTTTCTAAGTTCCAACATTTTTCGTGTAGTTCATCATATAAATTAATTGTAATTCTTCTTTTTAAAACACACTTTTATCGAAACGCTTTTATTTTAGTGTACATTTGATGTTTAAAAAAGTACTTCTCAAGACGAATCAATCGAGCCCAAATTCGATTAGTTTTATCTTGTTTAGTTAAGAAGTTTCTATGGCCGTCTTCCGGCTCCATCATCAGAACATCTCCATGGTACCATATTATTGTATTGCCACCGAAGATACATAATATGTACACCAAATTTGAGCCCAATCGGATACCGGGAACTGGTTCTTTAGCTTCCAAGATTCGTGCCAAACACACATACAAACATTGCAAGTTAAATATAAAAGCTTGTAATAAAGTAGTGCCTTTAATTTATAACTAATCAAAATAGTGATTTTTTTCTTTAAAATATAAAATGAGTAATACCCAGGATTCGTATATAGCGGAGGATGGATTTCGACAAATGCAAGTTTCCGGAATAAGGGCCTTCGACGTGCAACCTCGATAGACATTGGATTAAAATTATTTATGTAACTTAAAATAATATATGTATCTATCGAACTTTATCATATCTAACTAGTTGTTTTGTTAAATTATCCGTGGGAGAGCCATGCACGTATGGGCCGGCTCGACCGGAGTGATACCACGGCCTCACAGAAAACCGGCAGCGAAGCAATGCTTGCATTACTTTTTGCCGAGTGAGTGAGGTTACCGGAGGCCCTAACCTCTCCCTTTCTCTCCTCCTCACCCCCTACTCCCACCTTAAAGGCCGGCAACGCACTTGTGACTCTTGAGTTGCAGGTGCTCATGGGCGGCGGTAGTCATTTACCACCAGGTGAGCTGTCTGCTCGTTTGCGCCCTTTGCCATAAAAAAAAAAATCAGCAAAGTTTTGTGCGCAATGTGTAGGTAACATTGCAAAGGATTTTGGCTGATTTGTTTTATGGCCTGCTGCCTGCCTGACGCCAACCCACCTTGGGAATGTAATGCAAAAATGAAATTTAAATATTTAATTAATTTAAGTCGTAATTAAGGGTTCGGACTTTACAGCCAGTTTTTAAATAAAAAAATAGAAAATATAACCGCACTAAGGTTATTAGTTAAAAAGATGTTATTTCATTTTGACCAATTTCATACTTGACCCGCGACACGCCCGAGGTGTTCTAACCGAAGGTGACAAGTGTCAATATAGATTAGAGTAAGTCTGAAGGTGTTTAGTAATCATTGCGACGACATATCCTTACGGGGACTCGACACGCAACTTATCTAGAGCAAAACAAGTAGCTCTGATCTTGAAGCGATTTCGTTAAGATATCTACTTGTCGTAATACCACGACACGTTGCGTGCGGGCGGGTAGGACGGTCCGTCACATTCTTTGATAGGAGTGTGAATATGTTTAAATAATACTAACTTTTAAACAGGTTTTAATGGCGAACCGAATTAAAAAGTCAAAAATGGTCCACCACCTGGCCTCATCATCAGACCATCCTTACGAAACGAATCATTTGATTTGATTTGAGAGATCCACTATCGACACGATAAACTGAAAAACTACTGAACGGATTTTCATTCGGTTTCCACTAATAGACAGAGTGATTCATGAGGAAGGTTTAGGTGTATAATTTGTACCCGTGCGAAGCCGGTGCGGGTTGCTAGTAAAATAATAACTTGAAGCATCTCACATACGACCGTCTGATCCCAAACTAGACGGAGCCTGTACTATGGTAACCAACATACTTAAATAATACTACATTCATGTTTTAGGTAAATTACACACAGACACTGAAGAAATTATATGGCTCATCAAACAATTGTTATTTGTCCAGTGTGGGAATCGAACCCACGATCTCTGGCTTAGCAGTCAGGATCACTAACCACTACACTAACGGGCCGGTCTTATCATTAAACTAAATTAACATAAATCTCTAAAGAACGCCTCAGTAAACATTACTGTATTGTGTGATCAGTGACTTGATATGCATAAACTGCTAGGCGTTCCGCCACCGAGCGCGGTTGCTTCTAGAAATAACTGTGTCCCATAGACCGGGAACCAAAGCCTGTGTGTTATCTTTGCGGGGATTCTCCTGAAGATACGGCTCTCCAGACCCTAGTGTGAGGTTCAAGTCAATAAAACTAAAAGCACTTTTGTGAGTGGTAATCACATTAATTAAAGATACGTAATAAGTGACGGGTGTATCTTTAATGGACCCAAGTCAAGTCAAGCCTAAGAAAGGAACTCTTTAAACTCTTGACAGTATTCCGGGAGTTTCTTGCATACCGAAGTCCCTGGCCATAGACATCCAGACGGACCACACTACATGTCCATTTTGCCGAGATTTCGGTGAGATGACAATGATGGTAGAAGACATTTAAGGCTGATATTATGTCTAATGTCTAGTTATTTCATTAATCTAATTACCTTGTTTTTAATATATTATAATAAAAGATTGAATGACGGAGCGAGTGAATGAAAGAATGAATGAATGGATAAATTTCAATAAAAGAACGAATGAATTAATGAATAAATAAATTTCAATAAACGAATTAGGTGGGTAATTAATTTATTTTTTAAATAGATCTCCTTAGTCACTTATACATATCAATTTTTTCTGGTAAAACGAGATCCCATCAAAGACATAAATGTTATAAAGGGGTCAAGTTCGATACTAATAAACGACGCCAAGAGCTGACGGTGTCCGACAACAGATTTAAGAACTTAATGGACGATTAAGTTAGTCCGTTCATTCGTAAATCGCACTTTCTCAAGTGATAACTAGATATGAAAACAATTATATGAATTTATAACTTAGCAAATTTTAATCTAAATATTTATATCAGGTGACCCGTCTGCCCGTTTGCCACGATTAAAAAAAAATGACCAGGTACTTTTATTTCAGTCATGGACTCATGGTGTACTAAATATATGTTCTTCCATACCTACGTGTTTTATTACTTAATAACTAATATAATAACATAACAATTCAACAAAATAATATTAAATAGATATCACAATTTGATTTGTTTCGACCTGACTAACGATACGAGTCAAGTCAATGAAGTCCCGAACTATGAACAAACTCATTTTTCACACTGTCCGAAGATGACTCTATCCAGACTTAAGGCAAATTTCAATAACGAATTCCCCTCATTGGTTCTGGTAGTAGAATCACTGGTTCTGCTGTCGTTGATCTGTGCGTTCATTGGTTGCGGAATGAGCCAGTGATGCTGCTATTGGTTGCACAGTTGGCTGCTGGTTCTGATATACTGGGCCGTGTATCCTCATCACTTCCTCGTAGCTCGGCGGTGGCTGTATATACTCTGTAATTAAATAGTAAAGAGAGAGTTTTTTTATTTGTTTTATTTTACAGTTACGGAAAATTTACAACTAGTACTGAGAGTTTTTTTAGTTTAATTCACTGTTACGTGCTTAAGAACATAAAAAAATAATAAATAACCTACATATAATTTGAAAAAACTAAAAAACATGCTTTAAAAGCAAACCGAAGTAAATAGTGAATAAATCTTCCACTTTCTGACTCCATCCTCAGACCCTCAACATCAAATGGAATCTATTGGATTAAAACAAATCATTTGCTCCGAAACTCCATGGGTTTTTAATAGCCACTGAAGAATTCCACTATCTACCTCCTGGCTTCATTATCAGACCCTTGTTACCAAGCCAATTCTATTGGATTCGTGTAAAGGAATTATATACCTAATATTAATTATATGCTTTAACTCGAGGGTTACAAATATCAAATATTCAGTCATTTTTTAAGACGCTTTTATTAGCTTATTTTGTTGTAGTATGTCGAAGTCTTGGAATTTATTGAGGGAGGCCTAGGTCCAGCAGTGTACGCCCTATGGCTGAAATGATGACAATGATGATGTTGTTATTTGGAAAACTTTCATAAAAAATCGATATTAGTCATATAAAACATATATTCAGTATATAAATAGAAAAAATCCAAACAGGATTTAAAAAACCAAAAAAATCGTTGATTGATTGCTACAAACAAATAAAACGATCAATCTATGTATTATGCATACGTTATATTATTGTTATTATGTAAATACATATGTAAGTACACGTGAGTAGAAAATTTAAAACGTCATAGCTGATAATCGTATCTTTAAAAATCAGATTAATTACCTCATTAATTTGGCTAATAACATTTTCCATCCAACGAAAAAACCCGGACAAGTGCGAGTCTGACTTGCGCACTGAGTTCTCCAAGACATTTGCCTGATTGTTGAGAAACTTGAAGGTAGGCCTGTTGGTCTAGTGGTGAGTTATCCTGACTGCGGAGCCAGCGGTGGTGGGTTGAATTCCCACCCAGGACAATTATGTGATGAGCATGACCATTTGTATTTATTTATACAGTTATATTTAAGGATGTTAACGACAGTTTGGTTACCATGGTTCAGGCTCTGCCTAGTTTGGGTTCAGACGGTCGTGTGCTAGGTGTCTCAAGTTATTATTATAATTATTAAATACGATGTCTGGCAATAATTTGACTGCACATGCCTACAATGGTTAAAGTGGTCGCCTCGCCGCTACGCTGCGCCTAGTTTGGATTTCGAATCCTACAATGGACAAAAATTTGTGTGATTTACAAATAGTTGTTCCGAGTTCGTTTGAATGTTTGTAAAGTCCCCCGTAATACATGAATTATTTCTAGTGTAGCATTTATTTAGTAGAACAAAAAAATATATACGTCGTAATACTAAGTACTTACCATAACTTGGGGGTGGGTTCAAAAAGCTTCCGTCACTGGACGGTCGAGGCGACAAAGATATCAATACAGAGCTGACGTAGTCGTTCACTGGTCTCCTGGCTATTGTCTCGTTTTGCCTTCGCATCAGCCTGGCTGTTTTCCTTTTCTCTAAAACAATTAGTCTTGTTAAGAATTATGTGATTCATGTTCGTTAAAAGGGATTATAGAGAATGTTACAGAAAGGTGTGGTCATATTTTAGCTTCCTGAGATATCTACAACCAACTACCAGACAGACGGATGGACACTATGGACAGGCTTAATAACCTATTATTAAGTGGCCTCCTTGGGATACGATATCCTAAAAGTACAACAGGGTCTAACTACGGAACTTCGATATCGCTTAGTACTTGGGCTGTGGAGGTCTGATGGCAGTCGCTTCACGTAAAATATCAAAGTTCGGCCGTATTGTAGTTAGATTGAAAGCCGACCCCAACTTAGTTGGGAAAAGGCGCGGAGGATGATGGATGTTACGGATAAGAAACTTCAGATCTGAATACATACATATACATACAAGGTTTCATACTGATGATCTGAATACATACAAAGTTTCATACTGAATACAGATACGGATATATGAATAATATTATACCCGTCCGGATACGACTACGGATATTAAATTATCAGTTACGGATATTAAATTCTAAGGAATTGTTTGAATTGGTTTTATTTCTACGTTATCATTCGCTTGTAAAATCACAAAATAAAACAATTAGCCTTGTAAGAGATAGTTACCTATAGCTACTCATTTTTAACTGTCACTACTTTACAAAAACTACATTATACAACCATTTCAGCCATAAAGAATTAATGAAAACCTGTCATAACATGTCTTCTTTAGACTCCGCCCTATCCGAAATTACTCGAAAGTTTTATATCAGATTCGGTTCAGTTTCAGATATACATTTTTATTTCGGATATCTGATAGTTTCAGTTACAATCACGGAGCTCTAGAACATTCCTGATTAAAAAAATCAGTAGCTATAATATAATCAGTAGAAAATATCATACCTTGACAAAACTTGTAAGCAAAGTAGCACGAATATACTGACAACAACAGCAGGGCGGTCCAAAATATAAGAACCAAAATTGTATTAAATAAATTCATGATGTTCCCACTTAATACCGTCACTGCTAAGATAATATAAAATCACAATTGTTAATTTTTTATTTTACTTGTAAATTAAATAATATGAACAAAATAAGGACAGTTAATTTAACAATAAACACTACATATTCGCTACTCCACTTTCAGGAAAATAAACTTTATAGGTAATTGTATGTAAATGCAGGAAAATGTATGTTAAATAAATGTACACACATAATACCCATAACTACCAGGATAAGGATCAATTAAATGTGAAATAAATTCCTGTATGTATACAATAAAGTTATTTTCTCAAAACCTATGACAAATCGTGTTATGACGTTTTAACCTACGGTTATCAGTAGTAGGGAATTTCTTTGGACGCGCAGCTCGTATAACTTGGTAGGGAAACGTTTGACGTCATCTTATACTCCGTCCCGTAATATGCAATGTCTGTACACGTATGTTTCAGAAAGTTGGCTCAAACTGCAAATAATTTGACCTTCTCTTGGATTTGGAATTGGTTGTGAAATCTGTAGGGTCTAAGAATTTCTAAACTAACGTTTTTCTTTCCACATTATACGTTTTTTTTTGGGTATAGGTGGTAGACTAGCAGACGGGTCACCTGATGGTAATTGACTATCGCAGTCCATGGGCACCTGCAACTCAAGAGCCACAAGTGCGTTGCCAGTCTTTAAGGTTTGAGTGGGGGAAGGAGGGGGAAGAGGGGGAGAGGGAAGGGCTAGGGCCAATCATTGTTTCACTGTCGGTTATCTGTGAGACCGTGGTATCACTCTGGTCGAGACGGCCCATACGCGCCGAAGCATGCTCCCATAATTATTCTTAACTATATAGTTAGAAGATTAACAGGTATTTACTTGATAACTATTTTAAACATATATTAACATTGTTCATCTCTCAACTTCACAGTACACACCGTATCGCGTATGTATCGTGCGTGTAAGCGTATTTATTTACCGTTCCGACTGCCCACAGTTACGTCTAAAAGGTTATGGCTGAAAGTTTGGAAGAAAATGCATTAATTTACAAGACCGAATTGTTTACCTATTGTACATTGCTTGGAGTACCTACCTCACTGTTAAATCGCAAAAACCAACAAGTGCCTGGCATTGAAACATTACCTACTTAATAAAAGGATTTATGATAATCATCTTTGCAAATGAAAAATATGTCTGAGGGCTTTTATTATAAGATTGTTTCAATGACAAGGAATATAAAAATAGCGCCAAACTCTATAAAACAGTTCACTGTTTAATAAAAATGAGTTATTGGACATTATTATGACTAGTTAGACCGGTAGCGACACGCCACACGACACGCGGTTAGGGCCTCCGGTAACCTCTCTCGCTCGGCGAAATACAACGAAGCATTGCTTCATGCCGGTTTTCTGTGAGCCTGTGGTATCACTCCAGTCGAGCCGGCCTATACATGCTGAAGCATGGCTCTCAAACGATAATTTTTTTTTTTTTTATTAACCTATGTAACAAAGCACTATTCGTAATAATATACCTAGGCTTTGTAATAAAATCTATTAATAACTACTTTAACTACTTATAATAACAGTGGTGACTCTCTCACATTGTCAAACCCATCATTTTCCTCTTATGAAGCTACGGTGAAGGAGTCACCGAAAATGTTTCCTCACTAACAAAGAAACAATCCTACGTTAATAATTCTTGTTAAAAAATCTGCTTTGTCCTACCTAACTCAAATGTTCTATTTTGTACAACACTAGCGTTTCTGGTCACTGCTCGACTACTAAGCGTCTTAGCGTGATGTTACATAGCTTTTATAACCTAATATTTTATAACCAATGAATTCTCTATACAATACAAAAAGAATTATTCAAACCCGACTAATAGTTCCAGAAATTAGCGCGTTTAAACAAACAAACAATAAAAAAAGTCAGTCGTAGGACTGCACGTCAGAAGTGAAAACATAACTTCACAATGTATTTGCATATACATACGCACACATCTGGATATATATAATTAGGTTAAAAA
Organism: Euplagia quadripunctaria; assembly: GCA_963859945.1. Taxonomy (NCBI): domain Eukaryota; kingdom Metazoa; phylum Arthropoda; class Insecta; order Lepidoptera; family Erebidae; genus Euplagia; species Euplagia quadripunctaria. The sequence continues at coordinate 16,021,147 of OY982583.1, forward strand.
TAAAAAGTAGGTAATAATATATCTAAATGTATACACAGGGTACATTGGAAGTTCTGCGCTCCTGGCCGCTCATAAATGTTTGAATTTCGAATGTCATATTTTTGAAGTGAAAACTTCTTTAGCGGCGTTGTGCACTTTTTGGGATTCGTGTCGAAAATTCGTAAGACGGAGTCGAGTTTCTTATAATTAAAAAAAATATAACATTCGAAATTCAAACATTTATGAGCGGCCAGGAGCGCAGAACTTCCAGTGTACCCTAAGTATACATTTAGATATGTTATTACCTACTTTTTATTTTTAACCTAATTATATGTATACAGATGTGTGTGTGTATGTATATGCAAATACATTGTAAAGTTATGTTTTCACTCCTGACGTGCAGTCCTACGACTGACTGTTTGTTTTTAAATATAAGAAACTCGGCTCCGTTTTATGAATTTTTGATCAGGTCACGTGTCTTGGCGCGAGTTTAACATTTTTTTATCGTAGTGTATTTATATCGAATCAGTAGCCTAAAAAATAAGTTTCAAGCTTCTAGCTCTAAATATGACGATACTTCCATACAACTTTTCATCGCCACCTTTCAACCCCTTACACCCCTTTTTTCGCATTAAAAAGTAGCCTATGTCCTTTCTCAAGCTCTAGACATTCATACAGATAGTATACCAAATTTCATTTAAATCGGTTCAGTAGTTTTGGCGTGAAAGGCGACAGACAGACAGACAGTTACTTTCGCATTTATAATATTAAGTAAGGATTATATAATTGTATATTATTTAGTAAGGATTTATTATTATTTTCGACAAAACAACTTATTGTTGTGATTGATCTACAATTGAATTGATCGATAATTTTAAGTTAAAAAAGACGATTTCCGGTTTTTTAAGGCATTCTAAGAAATAAAGAAGTTTGACTTTGACGTTTTAAAGTTACTCTTCCGATTAAAAGAAATTTGTTAATTTTGTTTCCCGCAACATGACGAGGTTTTTATTTTCCTGCTGACGGCACTTTCTAAAATTGTAATTATCTCACCAATTTTCTTTGTTCTTCATTAATAAACTGAGGGCTGTCCGTACAGTCCGTACAGTAATCTTTACTCCGGTTTTTTTAGCTTAAAGCTGTGAAATTCGACATTAATCCCAATCCAGGTGGATTGGAAGATCACAATCCCTCTGATATTAGAACAGTCCTCACCTTAGATTATACATAAGTCCAGATGCCTAATCCGTGCCCCAAAACTGAAGCCAAAAAATATAAGCGACTTTTATAAATATAAGCGACTCACTCGTCACACGCGAGCGAACGTTCGCCGCCAAAGTACGTCTCGAGTCGCTATTTATAATATTCAAAAATGCCTGGTTGTGCTGTCAAATCCTGTGAAAATTATACTAAAAAAATCATATGTGTCCGAACATCACATTTCATATCTAATTATTCTATTTGCTTATGTATTTATAAAAATATAACAAAATTTCAAATTAATAAAATAGCAACGCCATTACTTTAGATGTTGCCAGGGACGTGAATTCTATTTACCCATAACACAATTTAGCGGTATGTATGTTTTTGTTTGCCAAACTTGTTATTTATAGGGAGACGAGAAATATACTTACAGTTAATTAATTTTAGTAAGTACATTGACATTTTGCTATATTCTAAAAAAAATTACATTATTGACATAATTTTTCATGGTATTATGTTAATTTTTCTATTGCATCTTAGTTGTATCGTGCTCATAAATAATGTTATTTAAGTAGTGTTGTGTTATGTATATGTTTATGTGTTAGAAGTATGTACAAAATGTTAGCAAAAATAATACATGTTATTTAATATATTTGCCTGCCAGTGTTGCAAATACTTAGAAACCGACTGGTTTTTAACTAATCCCAAAACACACTAATACGACCGAATTTAAAAATTAATAATTTTTAATTTGCCGTCACGTCCTACAAACCAAGGCGAAACAGTTACTTTATTTTATGAAAATGCCTTTTGTAACTCCGTTCCTGTTAATAAAGTTTCATTTCATTTTATTACTCAAATCGTTACATTTACTACAAAAAAAAGCGTGTGTCAGCTCCGACGCACGACTGGAGTTTACAAAAAAGCAAACAGTTCCTGGAGATTCTCTCTCTCTATCTCTCTCTCTCCCTCTCCCTTATTCTATATATATTCATCATTTGTAGACGCTGTAATATATATATATATATATCCCACTAATATTATAAATGTGAAAGTTTGGATGGATGGATGGATGTTTGTTACTCTTTCACGCAAAAACCACTAAACCGATTGAGATGAAACTTGGTATGTAGAGAGCTGGAGACCTGGAATAACGCATAGGCTACTTTTTATCCCGATATTCCCACGGGATATATATCCATCTAACTACAGACGTCGATTCTTAAGGAGTAAACTAAAAAAAAGCACAACAAAGTGTTAAAGCGTCACGCTGTCCTTCAATCTCCAAAAAAAAGTCTTGAAAAAACAAACCAAAAAAATATTGTTATAAATAAATAGTTCCTACTAAGTCGCTTCTTCTTTTCCTGGTGCCTCAAGCCGCTGAGAAATAATAGAATATTATATCTGTCGTGTCTCATTTATGACAGTGACTGAAATAATATGTTGATTATTGTTACTATATCGCATGTTATTTGATCAAATAAATTAATAATAAGAATAATTTGTTATCCTACTAAGCTTTAGAAAAAGTAAAAGAACACTTGTAACACTTTTAATTATATTGAAAATGTCTTTATTTAATATTACATTAAAAAAATATTATGTTTAATAAAAAAGTCCCTAAATTTTGGGGTAACCTCTATGCGCTGGTAGTAAAACCGACATGCACACGAGCACAAATATTGTACGTAGACACTCGCGTTGGGCGGGGTTCACTCACACAGCTCCAAAAAGTGGCTTCAAAGTAAACGGTGATATTTGTACTGGTCACGGTATCTAGACCTATATATAATCTAAGGTCCTCACTATAACTTTCTCATCTATACCTGCTGACTGTCGTTCTGACAAAAATGGCAATTTTGTGCTGATATTATCTACATACTAATTCAGAATACAGAGACCAGTTAGTTTTCTTTTTAACCGACTTCAAAAAAGAAGGAGGTTCTCAATCGACTGTATTTTTTGTTTAATGTTTGTTACCTCAGAACTTTCGAAATGAACCGATTTTGATGATTCTTTTTTTATTTGAAAGCTGGTACTTCCCGTGTAGTCCCATTTCAATTTGGTCTAGTTCTGATAAATGCATTCATGAGAAAACCATATAAGTCTTTTATGGAATAGGTTTTTTTTTAAGTCGTTTTTTTTTAAAGAATCATTTACAACGCAGAGTCAGGGATTTTAAGCAGCAGGTTGGTAACGTTCCGTACTCTACGTTCAAGTGTCTTAGAACCCGGAAGGAATCTTATGAAAATGACATTAGATGAGTTTAAATAAGTTAATACATAAAAGACTTTGACATAAGTGAAAAACTAAACATTCGCACTGCAAAAGAACAGAGATATTTCTGTGCTGCAACAATCGCATGTCAGTTGAGGGGAAAGTCGGGAGAAACCTCAACCTATTGACGTGCAAAGAGGATGTTTTAAGTATCATCCGTATCTATAATGGTGGTCCTCAGTCTTTGGACCTTACTCTAGCTGTCCATCAGGCGGTTTGAGGACATTCTGACGTGTAATAATAAAAAAATAAATGTTGGAGCTTCTAGATTTTAGAGCTTGGACCTAAAGACTTAAGGACTCTTCATACCAAAAAAATACAAGTTTGTAAATCAAGGGACTTCTCCCTAATATTGATGTCAAATATTAACTCCTCAAGATCGCTTTATTTTTACTTACGAAGACACAAATATCATTCCTGGACCGATGCAGATGTACCTGGTCACAAAGCAGGACTGTAACACCAAAAGAGACCACCGGCCAAATGGCTTCGAAGATCTGGATCGTCGGCATACCTCCAGGTCGAATAGAGGTAACTTGATACAATTTGACTTTTAAGCACCTCCAGCTTTTGCCAAAGAAGGTACTAAGCAGTACTCCTACATCCGTTAGAGGTATTAGGGATTTAATCAAATTTTGTGCTTATTTGCCACGTTGGTAGTATTTGAAAGGACGTATGAATATATGGTTGGATGATATAGTTTATTGTAAATTCAGGGCTAAACTAGACTTTTACTTTTACTAGTGGGAGAGCCATGCTTCGGCACGTATGAGCAGAAAACCGGCAGTAAAGCTAAGATTTCTCTCCCCCCTCTCCCCTTTTTCCTCCCTTCCCCTACTCCCACCTTAGAGGCCGGTAACGCATCTGTGACTCTCGAGTTGCAAGTGCCCATGGGCGGGGTAGTCACTTACCATCAGGTGACCCGTCTGCTCGTTTGCCCGTTATCGCATAAAAAAAATATTGCAAAAAAAAATATGTTGAATAAGAGCGTCCTTGAAGTTTCTTGCCAGTTCTTCTCCATAGGAACTACTTTTAGGAACAGGTATAATAATAACAAAAAGACCTAAAATTGGTTTAATTGGAATAAATGAATTTAATTTATGGTCCCAGTGCACACAAAAACCGGAAAAAAATGATTTAAAAAATAAAATAACTGATTCCTTAGTCTAAATTAATTTTATTTATTAAATATAACTTTAGGTACATAAAAATATATAATATATACATACATACATTATTTGACTTTTGATCAAACAGCGATTAAACTATATGAAAAATGTTTGATCAACCACCGTGAATAATTTGATTGTGTCATTACCGCAATTTGGGATACTTTTAAAATTCACTGAAATGACACTAAAATATTATGGACATCGTATCGAATCTCGTGTTTTTCTTATCAAATTGTAACCAGTCTTACGTCCTCTATAAAGACCGAAAAAAACTTGTAAAAATATTTTCAAATATTAAAATCGTAGACAAAGATAAATTTTGGTCCCATTTCTCCACGTCTTAAAATAGAAATAAAATAAAAAAATAAATAAACATTTTATTTCTATTTGGAGATCAGTAACTATTAACAAACCATTTACCGGTTCTGTATAGTGGTAACTTACCTAATGTCTTACTACAAATAGTCTTTAAATTTAAAAAACATATCAAAGAAAATTTGTAATAAGTAATAAATTGATACTGTGGAATACTCTATATTGTGTTGTTTTACGTATTTGGTCCATCTCAATTCAATATATCTTATCGATTCTAGTCACAAGATTACAAAAAAACGTCCACGCCGTTCCTTCCAACACTAAAATAGATATTATGGACTAGTCAACGTTAAATGCATAGTCTTGGACCTGCCAGGTCAACTGGAAGACTTTTACATTGTTGTTTTTTTTTTTTTACATAAATCATGAACTTGTTACTGTCTGTCTCTCATTGACAGTGGTGATTGAATCGTTGGTTGCTGGAAGCGGAAAATTGGTTGCTGGCACCGGTAAGTTGGTTGCTGGAACTGAGTCGTTGCTTCTTGGCAGTGGGTCGTTGGTCCTGGTGTTATTGTTTGGTTGTGTGCTCTGTGCTAGTGCGGTCGTTATTGGCTGTGCGATTGGTTGCTGCGCTTGTAGGTTAGGATAGTGTACTCCCACCACCTCTTCGTAGCTAGGCGGTGCCATGCATTCTGTAATAGGAACACATAATAGTTATAGTATACAGCAAAGCAATCCAGATCTTTTTAATTGTTCTAGAAAATATCACTCAGCGTCACATTGGTCCTAGATTCGAGATAAACTTACTTAAAATACTTTTTAAATGTATTACACTAAACCCTAATTAATATTATAATGTGAGATTGGTTAGTCGTGAATAGTTTAGATGCATAATGGCAATGAAAGCATACACTCAGATAAAACCTAACTGAAATTATAAATGCAAATGTGAGTTTGTTTGTTTGTTACCCGTTCACACCTTAACTACTTAACCGATCATCATGAAATTTACCATACATGTAGTCGGATATACAGAAAAGGATATAGTGTACATTTCATCCAGAAGAAAGTACAGCATCCTAGAAGTATAATAATAACTTTGGACGATTGTCTTGACAATTTTAATTCTTATTACTACATACTATTATAAATTCGAAAGTTTGGATGGATGGATCACTCACGCTTAAACGGCTGAATGGTTCTAGATGAAATTTGGCAAAAAGATTATAGTCTGCAATAGTACTTTTTAACCTGGAAAATGTATGGTTCCCGTGTGATATTGCCAAGCGAACGAAGTCACAGGCAACAGCTAGTATCTACATAAATACATAAGTATTCTATCGTAGTTACCATAGCAATTAAATGCTATATAGGATTTATAAAGAATAGAGGCCAACCCTTATATAGATATGTAAACAAAAAACTAAATAACATCCTGTACACACAATACACTGTGTGCACCTGCGCATAACGTCATAAATTCTAGATAAATGACAAACAATCAATCCATATATTACATAAATAATGTTGTATCGTACATAAAAGCATACTACAGCTATTCAACTCAAATACCATTAGATAAACACAAAGAAAATGTCTAATAAAGTGGAGTAAATGTAGATTTCAATTCTACAAATGTCGAAAACAGGGCGGACTTTATTTTAATCTCTTGATTATGGTTCTATTAATGTGGTTCTATTAATAATATATGGTAAAAAGTCCGCTTCATAAAATGCTGGAATACCTATTAAACAAAATAAATACAAAAATACGGTTTTCTGCGTATTACTTTATCAATAAAAATGTTATTAAAAAACTAATAGCCATTCGAAAGAACGGGAAATTTTACAAAAAAAACCTTCAGAGCCAGTAACAATTTGTTAACTAAGGCATCAAGTTGTGCTGCGTGGACCGCCCGCTCACACAGAAAGTGGGGCTACGCTACACATAAATGGTTATAGCTGAAAATTGACAAATGCAAATGATATGAAGCAAATTGGACAGTGAAAAGTACTCACTCAAACAATTTCAATTAATTTTTCTTCGAGTTATTTCATTTTACATGTAATTTTGCAATTATTGTTTGTTTTTGCAAAATTCATAGCCGGATTTTTTAAATGGTGGACTTTCATATTTAAAGAATTTATGAGGTTCTGCAAAAAGTTTGGAGTCAATCCGACCTGTTTTTCGAATTTATTGAGTTGAGCCCCTTTTTTGTCTTCATTTACTCCACTACTTTATCTGTACGAATAAAGCTGAAGAGAGTTTGTTTACCAGCTTAGGGGTAAACAACTGCCTTAAGACTGCCTAAATGCACATATATGTTGCATATATTATTATACGACGCTATCCAAGTGCTATTCAAATATTAAAACCCGCGACATGGCAGTCACGGCCTCTACAGGCCTTATCTGCTGTAGTGTATTACTATACCATATGTACATTATGACCACTTCAATGGCTTGACCACTCAATATAGATAATATGCAAGCTAATACGTCTGCTCTCGCCCGTGGCTCACGCAGTACTGATACGAAAGACTACATAATAGGATATAGACAGGCAGTTCTGCTTCTTTTATTGACAACACAAAACGCTACTTCGTCACACCTCTGTGATATAGGTTAGTACTGGTGTGTGAGAAGTCCGCACTGAATTCTATTCTAATTGAATTCCTTCAGAAACATTCACAGTTTGAAAATTGTGTATTACGCCTGCGTCCATAGTGTTTTGGAGTATTGCAGTCCTATCTGGCCACCGCAATACTCTGTTTATATTGCAAGAATTGAGAGTTTACAGAAAAGGTTCGTAATGTTCCTTAACTTTCAATGCAAGAAGCGCCATGATTCCTACTCCATTGACAGCAAACACTATCATCTGCTTTCCCTCAATGGTAGACGTATGATGCTGGATATGTTGTCACTGTATGACATTTTGCCTGGTGGGCTAGACAGTTTTGTGCTTTTTTCACCTGTGGAATTCTGTCGGCATACACATTTATTTCATATACCTTTGCATCGTACCAATTAGGGGCCATCCATAAATTAACTCACACGTTAAGGGGGGGAGGGGGTCAACGAAGTGTGATATTGTGTGACAAGGGATGGGGGGGATCATAAGCTTCGTGACGTGACATGTCAAAATCTAAAGTATTAAACACAAAATATTACCTGTAAACGAAAGACTACATACGCTACTATAACTTCACTAAAAAAAAAATCTTTTAGAACTGCTCTTTTCAGTTCTGGGTGTAAAACTGCAAAATATGTGACGTCACACGAGGGAGGAGGGGTTCCACAAATGTGACCACCTGGTGGGGAGGGGGTCTAAATCTCTAAATATAATGAAAGTCGTGTGACATAATTTATGGATGGCAAAAATGCTGTTATGACGCGATTACTTCGTACATACACGGAAAAGTTTGAAGTCCTAGAAAGAAGGCCTATCGCAGCCAAATCGTGAAGATACTTCTTAGCCAGCCATTTGAAATATAAGTGCTGCCAATACAATATTAATGAGTTCCAATTACCTAAAACATAAACTTCTCTAATAGCTGAAAGAAGAAAGGAACTGAAAAGCGAAAAATAAACTTGTTAGCCTAAATAAACTCCTACACTAATGTAAATAGGTACCTAAATAATTATGAGTCGGTGCTATATACCAAGTAAATTAATTATATTTCAAATTAATTTTTTTGCAATGTTATGTTTGTATGTTTAATGCCGAATCAAAATTATTTGGTGTGTACGGGTTGACTTGAGAACCTCTTATGTTTCTTCGTCGGTTAAAAAGTGTGTTCGGAAACAATTTAACTTTGTATTGAATTTTGGACGGTTTTTGATATTTAATATGCAATGTTTTACTTTATATCTTTTATTTATACATGCGGATTTTAAAACTTTTCCCTTCATTAAAATCATAACTTAAAATAGTGTAACACAATCATTTAAGTTCGTCATGTTCCTAGTTGCCACAACACGGTACTGACTTACGTGCGCCCTACTGCAGTGAGCACGAGACAATGTATATAACTGTGATTTAAGATACAAACACTACACTCACCATATTTGGGCGGGGGAGGTAAATTGGAAGGGCTGACGTATATGGTAGGCTCGTGTGTAGTCAACGAGGGACGGGCTCGAGACCCCGTATACATCCGCCTCTGCTGCGGATTGCGCGTTTTTTGTCCTGCAAATAACAAAAAATATACATTTAACAAAAATAGCAGTGAAGGCGGTTTGGAGTTTGGACACGACAAGAGAAACTGCTGTGGCACAAATTCACAAATTCAAATTTATGCAGACCAACTCTTCAATCTCTTTTGAACCTGTTAAAAATACTTCATACTTGAGTGTGAAGTATTTTTAACAGGTAAGTATTTTTAAAAAGAGACTATCTTAGAAAAAACTTGTCCTGTTCTTTAAAATTGATAAAAAAAAATCTAGAAAAGACTCGTTTACTATTTACGAACTATTTAGTTATAATTTAAATTCAGTTCAACATCTTTGAGCAACTTGTCTAATTTACTTTAAACCTGTGTAGTCAAAGCTTTCTTAAACAATTTAAAGCGGGGGACAATTTTATTTTTAATCGGCCTTTAGTTGACAAATAGTGGTATTATTAAATTACAGGTAATTAAAAATTGTTAAAAAGTTACATAATTATGATAATAAATTACAATAAATATCATGTCGGGAATGAATTAGAAGAAGATCCCATTTTTGAAACATGAGTCACGAAGGGAAAATATCAAGATGAACAAAACAACAATTCTAAAAATTTCCAACATAATTAAGTAAACGAGCAAAAATTTGTAGAGATATGTATAAACTTTGTTCTTGATGTCTATTTTAGATTATAAATATGAAAGGTTTCCATCATTTCATCCAGTTAATTCCATTTTCTATCGATAGTCCATCAACCAAAAAAAAAGATGAAGAATGATAGAACAGGACCGCCAAAGTTTGATAAATAATGATTTATATAAATCATGAGTATAATATTAATGGACATTATCATTGTAGGAAAATTTTATCAAGACGCAGCTTTACGCAGCAGATAACAAGCCCGTCCTAAATTAATTTTTCCGAATTTATAGGAACTTATATATCATATATCATCGTATACATAAATGTTAAACTTTCGAGATTTGTACAAATATTTAAGATTCCACAATCAGTGCAATTCTATCAAAACATAGGAAATCAAAGGTATTTCTTAACTCCCTTAGACCAAATATACCACACATACACGGTCTCCTACAAATATCATGTGTGAAATAGTAGTTTTTGCGTGAAAGAGTAACAAACATCCATACATCCATACACCCATACATCCTCACAAACTTTCACGTTTATAATTTGAGTAGGATATGATCGAAGATCACCCCAAGTAGTGTACGCGATTGAGACTCGGTGTCTTTAATTTTTATATGTGATTAATTTAGTTCAATTAAATCATTTTCGTAGTTTTAATCAGAAATCGTAACCTTAAAAACAAAAACTTGTTCTATTACACCGTTTCTAATTATTAATAAAAAGCTAAAATATAGAATCTTTCAATACTTGACGCACGTAATTGTAATCCGTATTACCTGTAATAAATATTTTGATACACGTCACTATGACACATATTATCACAAAAATCATTAGTGTACTTGTAAGAGACCACACAACACTAGTAACTGAGCTATCATAAGACACCGTTAACGTATCACCGTACGTCACCGACGCAGGTTCTGTCAAATTTTGAGATTCCATTTTCAAAAATATCGCTGATACACAAAAAGCGATTTATTCGTTACACATCACGACCGTTATTTTTGTATTAGGTTCTTAGCACATATACTAGTATTAGAATAAGTATATCAATGTATTTTAATTTTTATTTTTTAAAGAAACGTGCGTAACGTAACAAATCCGTCATAAAACTAATATTATGACATCAGTAGTATGTCTAAGTAATTGATTTCTAATTTACATTTAATTAGTTAGAGCTATTAAAGGTGCGTTTGAGAGAATCTACATAGGACAGCGGATGCACACCTTGAGTTTGTGAATGATGTTTAAATGATTAAAGACTTTAATATTTATAATGTGCAATTGATGCTATTTCATGCTTATAAGTCCATAAAACTAAGACGAGGATGCCATGAAAGATCTCCATCCCACATGCTAAAGTTAGGAATAGACTCTTCTAATCGTAACTAGGGTAGCGCTTTAAAGGAGGATATGAAATAATACTAGGTATGTAGATGACCTAATACAAAATATTCGGTATTTAGACCATTGTAATTTTTTAAACACCGCTATGTTACCGCTAGATGCGAAGTAGTTACAGTAGCTTATAGTTTTCAAATTTTGTGCATTCGTAATATATTTTACTGAATACTCTCATTACTGTCAATAAACGGTATGTTGGTTACGGTTGTTTCCTACATAACGTAACAGCTTTCTTTACCGAAATTTACGAATACAAATTGATTTAACGAAATATTTAAAGATAAATTTCTCTTACAGGTAAGAGTATCTATCATCCAGACTTATAAAAAATGCATGTATCTACTATACCTCTTATGATTGCAGTAAAAATCATAATTATGCAGATAACTGTTATAATTATCGTAGAGTAACTAAGACACATCCACAGAATACGCGTAATAGAGTAGTTCTTCGTAGGGATCACTGTATTACTGAGAATATCTGGAACAGTTCTAGTTATATTATGGAGGTCCATTTTCAAACAATCAAAAGCAAGAAACGAGTATTATAGTATCGTTATTTTATGTACACAACGTAATTATCACTTTTCACTGTTATTTCGTAGACGTTAATATTCGATAAGCTAACTTGTGCAACTGAATAAAGTAATATTATTATATTGCTCTATTCAGTTGTTAATAATTATCTGCAAGGATTAGCTTTAACTTTATTTATTTACATGTACATCGTTAATGCGAATAATCTTTGCCGTAAATTTTTACAAAAGATATCATACCTTTAAGAAAGCCTTTTTATGTTTTTTGTTAATTAAAAGATAATCATTTATATGGAATTAAAAAATCAACCTGCAGATTAAAAAGTATTCAATCAAGAACTAGATGAACTGACACACGATCCTTTCGACAAAATGTTAAAATATTCAGTATTCTTCTCTATATAGGTCTTTGCATACATGAAAGGTTGTATAAATATATTTATTATCAATTATGAAGATATGAGATAAAATATTGGTACAGAATCTTTCTTAGATTTTTTATTACACACATGTATGTCACATGTTCGGTATAAAATAATTGTTTTATGTGTATATTTATAAATATGTTTTAAATTAAAACTTATCCATTCTTATAGAACTGAACGACGCGACCCATTCAACCGATCATCATAAAATTTGGCATACACGTTGTCAAAAAATGCAAAAGACAATGGCACAGAAAAGAACGTAGGGTACTTTTGATCCAGAAAAAAGTATTGTTCTCGAGGCATACCTGAATAGATTGGTAAAATCTAGATTAACAGGAGCGAAGCCTCAGCCAAGAGCTAGTTTAGTCTAACGGAAAAACTTATCGCCTATCAGGCAAGTCAGTTATAAAGTGACTTACAAGATTACTAAAATTCTTATCTCATGATAACACTATCAAATAACATGTATTTCGGGTATATTTTGAAACAAATAGATTGAGATATATTGATACCTATGAAAAAGATAAACTGAAAAGAAATACAAAATCTAGAAATGATCAACAAATAGTATAATACAATTTCCCTGAAGGGGTTGGCAGAGCCGTATTAACATCCTCATTTAGCTAACTACAGTTAGATTCTACTCACGTAATAGGAGGCAAGCTTAGGGAGGCAAAGTATATGGAAAAGAAGGTAAGGCCATGGAAGGGAAGGGAAGGGATATTGCTTACACGGATAGATTGGAGCATGGAAACAATAACTCGAGTGTGTCAGGGTCTCATTCCTGTAACTCAAACTGGCTGTTGTCTTGAAATCCAAGCTCTCTTACATAATTAAATTGTATATTAATAAAATAAAAATGTAAATTACTTATGACAAAGATTCGAAGGCAAAAAAACAGTAAGAGCCAACTCAGCAGCATTACAATCAACACCATTAAGTACCAAAACGCCATCTGGTTCAAACTAGCAGGATCAGGCTCTCCGTATTTTTCATCTTTCATTTCATCTTCATCTAAAGAACGAGAGATATACGGCGCCATTTTTATTCTTTAAAGTGCTTTATAATTATCTCTTCGAGGAATTTAGGTTGGTTTTTTCTTCGAAATTTTTAGTAGAATCGATCACGAAACTTCAAAATTATTTGCTTCGCAAACAATTGGAATTTTTGATACGTTAAGTTTCACTCACAATTAATTATGTTAATAAACTATTGGAATAATGGCAAACAATTAGAGTTTTGATTCTTTAAATTTCACTCACAATATAATTTGTATGAACAAACTATTGGAATGATGGCAAACAGTTAGAGGTTTAAGACGTTAACTTTCACTCACAATTAATTTGTATAAACAAACTATTGGAATGATCACAAATCATAAATCACTTTCACTAGGTCACAAATGCACATATTTTAAACATTTTAAAATAAAATGCTTGGTATTTGGATCACTGGACAAAGGAACACTGTATCAAGAACTTTAGATACTGATATCTGAGATATGTCAGTATTATCGTGATGGTTAAGCAACACTACAGGCTTAGTGATAATTTACCAATATTTCGTAGATATTCGATACAACTATCTATTTATCCTTTACATATCTCAGTAAAAATCTTTTGGCTAATCTTCAGATGGAATTATTTCAAACAAAGTTTCCTCTTATGACTGCTTTATCTTTCTTGATATAATGCAACTATCATCAATCGAAGACAATCAATGAAATAGTTTTATGTTATAAAACAATACTGTCTTTGTAATTAATGTAAGCGCCCATAATTTTAACCAATATTATAAATGTGAATGTAAGTTTATTTTGATACGATTTGACGTAAAATTTCATGATGATCGGTTGAGTAGTTGTATAACAACTTACGTACACGTTGGGGTTCACAAACGGACATAGGGTAGAAATGCATAAAATAACACTGTCTTTCATGCAGAAAATAACACTGTTCCCGAGAGGTAGAAAAGTGAGGAAAAGCGAAGTATAATTGAAGATTAAATTGTTACAGGAAATATTAACGAGCGTGATAGTGTTTTTACTGTCGATAATTTTTCAAAACTTCTAGATCCAACCATTCAGTGATTATATTGTGAGTTGAGCTGTACTTACAAGTATAAAGACAAATGACAGAAAACGTTATCGTTATTTACAGCTTGATTATCTATATAATCCACTATTATAGGATTTGTTGAAATGTTGTAAACTTCAGTTACATTTCTAGCTCAGCCAATTGCATCTATAAATAGGATAAGTTTATTTAAAGTCATCCAGATATGATGTTTCTTCAATATTAATAGTTGCTAAATATAGCATTGGATTTGATTGCATCAAGCTAACTAAGTATTCGAGGAAATTTTAAAAACAATGTATAAAGAATAAAACACTTCAAATTATTAATGTAAAATGCTCAAAACAACATCTTCATGGCCCCTGTCTTAAAATATTTAGGAAGACCAAAACGCTATCGCACGAATCAAGCCTTTCAAACACGATCAAAATACTCTCAAAAGAGAAACTTTAAAAATTAATTCTTGTAGGGTTTATTTTTTCTTATCGTTATAATACTTATAATGTTAAGTATTTTTCTTTGTGTGTCTATCATTATTCGTATTTGCTGTCGCGCGTGATCTGTCAGTCTGTTGATGACTAACTGAATTATCGGACTGCCATTGGTGGAGCTATCGAAGACAAAGATGTATAGAAATATTAAGTATCTTACGAGCAAGAAATCTTGATCTAATATGAATTTGTTTGTTACTCTTTCAAGCCTTAACTACTACCGATCAGTTGTCAGATATACAAAAGGACATATGATACCTATCATCTAGAAAAAGTATAGTTCCCGAGGTATAGAAAAAATAATTTTACGCGAGCAATAGCTTGTATAGTAATAAATACCTAAAGAGGAACACTTGATGCAGATCATCATCAACACAAAAGTCAGCATCGATAACATCACCGAGATGTAAACCACCCCGCCAACAGATATGACATCTTGCTCGTTCGCCCAGTCGGCTGTCAGTTGTCCTTCCATATAAGCTTCTACAGAAGGCGCCATTTTGATTTTATTGTCACTTTTTTTTAAATTGTGTTAGGTGTAACTCCTTATAACTGCTGGTTCTTTTTGCGAATTATGTTAGGTACTAGT
This sequence comes from Euplagia quadripunctaria, assembly GCA_963859945.1. Taxonomy (NCBI): domain Eukaryota; kingdom Metazoa; phylum Arthropoda; class Insecta; order Lepidoptera; family Erebidae; genus Euplagia; species Euplagia quadripunctaria. Next base: position 16,036,432 of record OY982583.1, read on the forward strand.
CCTTTCAACTATTGGTTCGTTTTTGAATTGTGTTAGGTACCAGTCTTTTTAACACCTGGTTCTTTTTTTATTCTGTTAGGTAACAGTATTTTTGATTTCTGGATTTCTTTTTTTTTTGTTTTATTGTGTTATTTTGTGTATTATATTGTACCTGGTTATTTTTTCGATTTGTGTTAGATACCAGCCCTGTTAACTACTGGTGTATTTTCAAATATTCTTGATATATTTCTTTTTAGTAGGCAAGTAATAACTGTTCGCAGTTATAGTTAATGGGTAAGCACATTAAATAAATACTAATTGTTTTACGATTGGTTCTTTTTCTAGATGTCACATATTATCTTTATCACAATTAAGTAATATGATGTTTATCACAAATCTGAAGTTCATGAACACAATTTCCTTGACAAGTTACGTCACTGAATACCTCACGGACTTTTAATTACGTTATTGTTAATGAAAACAACACGAATTATTTATTTGAACACTAGATCACACAATTATATTTATTGAAACAAACATAACGGTGATCTGAATACTTATATTTACTATATAAAAGTTGCTTTTATTTTAATAGTATTTTTAATGTCAACATTTCTTGTCACTTGATCACATATTCACATATCTCTTCCTTGAAATATTATAAGATACTGATTCCGTATTTTATACATTTTTATGTCAAACACGCCAATCCATGATCGATGATACTCATGTGAAATAAAGTAGTATGTCATTACCCAGATTATGAACCTTATTTATACGTAATAAGAATCATGCTGTTTCTAGGGATATATCTGCACAATCAGATTAATCTAAAACTACATTGTTTTGGATAACATAGTATTTAGATAAATATATCAAATTCAATTCATAGTGTTATATACATTTTATAAATTATATTGTATGTCGAAATGGATAGTGAAATGTATCTTTAGTAAACTTAATCTTCAACGGCGAACTTGTATTAAGCCTTATATTAAGGCCTCCAGGGATAGGCGAAGTATTTTAAGGGAATGTTACCTCAAAAGTACTTAGAAGCGAATGTTAGGTTATTGTATCACAAATTACTGAATAGTTTCACGTAAGTTGTATGCTGTATTATTTTCTACAAAGATAGTGTTATGGTGTATGTATATGTTGCAGTCAAACGTAGTTTTAAATAACAAAATCAGTCAAAAGCACTTTTGACTGATTTTGCACAGCTGCCTCTCGACATAAGTACTTTTAGCTGAATTAAAGTCATAAGTAGTTTTGCCCAGTGCAGCTGGTTAAAAGTTAGGTACTTTTTAGGTTACCTATATATTTTTATTTCCATTATAACCAGTTAAAAGTAAATTTTGACTAATGCTTGTACTTACTTTAAAGTATTATTGCTAGGTCAGTATAGGGTAGACAATTTTATTTAAATTCTAATCAGTTCAAAGTTATTTTGACTGCTGCTATTGTGGTTAAAAGTATATCTGACTAAGAGCATCAGTCAAAACCACTTTAACTATAAAATAGTCAAAATCCCTAGTGACATACATAAATACCGGGCAAAATACATTGATGACGACGGTGTGATGCCTAGCACCGTCGCGGCCGCTTCACTCCTTGAAAAAGGGCCCCCGTCGGGTCCGAAACTAGTCGGACATCCCCGAAATACAAACATGAATACCACTCACGAATTTTTTTATTGTAAAATACATTGTACTATATTTCTCAAAAGTCAACCACAAAACAACAACTCTACAGTGTTATAATCTCACGTTGTAACTATCTTTAAATAAGGAGGTTCTCATTCCACAAATTGTAAACAGATTACAAAGATTATTTTCATTACAATATAAAGATGATATCTTAAGAGCGCTGTGATAAAATTAAAGAAACGAATCCAATGTCAAGGCTGGCAAAATAGGTAAGTAGTGATGTCTACAATGCGTTTAAAATAAGAATAGGAACGTCAATGACCTTAATCTGTCAACTGTCACTTGGAAGGTACGGTTTGCACACAAAACTAATTTGCGTAAAAAAAATTTTTTTACTCTACTTTTTTGGCTGTGGAACTTATTGATTTCATAATTTTAAAAATAACTAGAGATCGCCTGCTGGTCGATATTGGACCATAATTTATTAAGTTTAGAGTGTTTTGGTTTATTTCATTGACCATTATAACTTGAACAGTCATTGTATAGACTTTCTGAACTTGACAGGTCAACATATTTATATACTGGACGACTTTAGATTTTTTGTAGTCGTTTTCACATAATTTAAATAGAAAAATAATATCTGATCAAATCTTTTCTCTCTTCTTTTTTCTGATTATATCCAAAATATCTGTTTTGCTCATCCTACCTAATTGGTTCGAATAGACAGCTATGACATCACAATATGGCGCAAAGTCATTCCTATTCTTATTTGAAACGCATAGTAAATCGCAGAAAGTTCATGTGAACTTTCACGATGTCACTTGAACTTTCATAATTTAGACTGTTTCGAAGGTCATAACTTTTTTAAAGATAATTAGGTGTTTAATTTTGCGAAGAAACTTTATCATCTAAATATACAAATTTAGTTTCAGAAGGTATATTTCGGAGAATAGAATTTTCCATCGCGTTAATTGTCAGTACTTTGTATTAACACCTGGTAATAAACTATTGATAGATGCCGATAGCGACGGGATCTCTGTCTCTTTCTATCAATTTGCAACGACAGAGATAGGTAATCAATAAAACTCCCTCAGCAGTTTATTATCAGTACTTATCTATAATATTTATGATGGATGCTTCTATTTTTTCATTCAAAGGCACTTTATCACATGTGGGTTTTTTTTTCAGTTTGTATTCGGAACAGATCTTAAAACTGTAGTTCTTGTTCAACGATATGGTAATCCCGACTGTAATCCAACATGTTAGAGTTATTTCTACAGCGACCTTCAGCTACCCCCTAATGCAGTTCGCTATAATGTAGATTTTATAGGCGCCAGAGCGGATTAGGTCGCATCAGTGACCACCTTTGTTGTTTCACAGGAGCCTGGTTTTGACGTGATAACGTCTTATAAATCGATGAAAGCCGGCTGCACGCACGAAAAAGCATGACTCATTGTCACGTTCCGCCTGAGCCGAGCGTGCAAGCGAGAGCGCGGAACAAGCGATAGAGAGGCACGATCGGCCTTATCGTTCGGCTTGTGACGCACCTATCTCTCTTCCACTGTTTTCTTATGACGTTATCATGTAAAATTATCATCCGTAAACCGACTTTACAGACAAACAATTTTTTTTAAGGAGATTTTCATTTTGACTAAATATTGCTTTTTTGTTTATGTCCATATCTTCGCCATTTGTGAAACGATTTCAATAAAAAAAATTAGTGAATTGGTTGCACTCAAGGTGGCCAAATGGGCCACCTTGAGTGCAACCAATTCACTTGGAACCAAATTGGAAGCAAATATTACACCTCTAAGGGGGGCAACTTAAGGAATAGCTTAATACAATTTATCATTATTTAGGTGCATTGAAGTATGTGATACTTTTTCGAGTTAATTATATGTATAACTAAGTTGGTAAATAAGGATATTACCCGCCTGATGGTAAGCGGTTACCGGTGCCTATAAAAATTCACAACACCAGTTTTGTCAATTTTCTCAAACCTCCTCACCCTAAGTAGCTATGGTGACCTTAAGTTAGCAGACATATAAAATACTACACTCGTCGGGCCGATCTTGTTGAAATCGAAATTACAAATTCCCCGATAACCTATAGGTTACAGTACATCCTGGTTATCCTGGTCATTACCAGGATAACCAGGATGTACTTCTTTGTTCTCTTAGTGATGTAAAAACGAAACGAACACTAAGCCGTGTTTTTATCTTAAGTCAAGTGACGTTTTAGTCATTGCGATTAGATAGTTCTCCACGATAAAAAAAAATTATGAAGCAATAAGGACTTAGCAGACTCAAATCCGGGTCGCAGTGCCGGGAAAATACTTGGCTCTTAATACAAAACGGTAACGGTCTACAAAAACCTTTAAAGACGTGGATTATCATTACGTTGTAACTTTAAGGTCAAGTGTACGTAAAAGGATAGAGATAATAAATAAGGATAATAAAAAAAAAATCTTAACAGCTGTTTTCACGTTACAAAAACATTGTGACGTAGATAGAGTGCTTTGTTATAAAGTGTAAAAAAACTTACTCCAAGTCCATAGCTTGCACGATACTAAGATTACCGAGAACATTACCAGCCATATCAACCAAAGAATATATTCGGCCGACATTTTATTAAATTTATTTTAAATGTTCACTTACTACTATTGCTTCTAAAAGGCAATAATCTACTAAGAACGTAATTGCTTTTAAAAGATACCTGGTACAAAAGAAATAATTCGATAAATACATCTTATCTGTGAGTAGTATGTGGTATAAAACCAATTATCGGTGGATAATCTTTCAAACTACGCGCACTTTTCGTTGTTATGTATAACAGCGCCATCTATGAAATAAAGTAAAATACTGCTTTACTTTGTTGTTTTGCATTTTGTGACGTCATCGATCGTTAGGACTCAAATTACAAGTCATCTTATTAAAAAGGGATAGTTTTCTAGGTACTAGAAGAATTTGTCAAAGTTTTATAGAGGCACTTTAATCTATTATATCAGTAGAGATCGACTACTGGTCGATATTCGACCATAATTCTATATGTTTGGAATGTTTTGTTTTATTTCAAAGCAGTGTAACTTGAGCTGTCATTGCTTAGACTTTCCATACATGACAGGTCAACATACTAGACGATTTTAGCTGTTTGTAGTCGTTTTCACATAATCTATATAGAAAAAAATGTCTAATAATAATAATAACTTGCCACATCTCACACACGGCCGTCTAATCCCAAACTAGGCAGAGCCTATTGGGATCGTGCACGACACTAGCGCCACTTAGCATGCGCAACTATTCGGGATTACGTCAAATAATGACATACAAATGTTTTATTATTTTCTAATAAATAAAGTAATTAAAGGTACATAGAAAGACGAGACACAGTTTTTTAAAGGAATTTGTTAGAAACAGTATATAGAAAAATGGATATAATTATAAAAACCGGTTTTGAATGTATAAAACACAACATAAGTTTTCAACCTCAAACTCTGTTCAAAGGAAATAAATTGGTTTTAGCTCAACATGTAAGAAATGTTGAAGAGCTACGAAATAATGGCCACAGTTATTTAATAATTATTCCACGAATACAATTAAAACTTCACATTATTAAAATCAATTAAAGCTTGACAGCATTAAATTGTATTAAAATTTTGACATTATTATAAATATCAGTATAGACATATTAAACATTATTGATTGTAAATAATTTTATTATGAACATTTGTATCAATAATTATAATGATAATTTGCATGTCAATAGTATTGACTAAAGTTGCATGTGTTAGAATATTTAAAGATCTTTCTGTACCGACTTTTCTGCAAATAAATAAATTTGATTTGATAAGAGTCCACATCATTCGTCAAACATCGGTGACATTAACACCCTATAAAACAAATTTAAAATTAAGTACTCTCATAATGCTTTAAACGTAATGTAGGCTACATTAAGTTGTACGTTATGTTATTAATACTAGTAATTTAAATGTGCTACATTACCTATGTAGCACACTTAATTTAGTATTTTACGGTAGATAAGATACTTTAAGATTTTTTTGCAGTTCACAACACAACAACAATTATGACCCATTTCAAATTACAAATAAATTGTAGGAATTCTCAAAGTATTTTGTTTGACTGATATGATAGACTATCCCGAATTGTTGCAGATTTCTGCCACGGCATGCGCTGCGATCGCTTTATATCCCCCCACCATGAACTTTGCACGTAGCGAATACTATGGTAACGAGACTGCTGACAAATATCCCACTAATATTATAAATGTGAAAGTTTGGATGGATAGATGGATGGATGGATGTTTGTTACTCTCTCACGCAAAAACCACTGAACCGATTGCTATGAAACTTGGTATGTAGATAGCTGAAGACCTGGATTTATGCATAGGCTGCTTTTTATCCCGATATTCCCACGGGATCGGGACTTACGCGGGTGAAACCGTGGGGCGCTGCTAGTACTTATATATTTTTAAATACATACATATTATAGATATTATACACCCAGACACAGAACAAAAATGATCATGCTCATCACACAATTCTCACCAGGACAAATTGTCCTGGTTGTCCTGGGTGAGAATTGAATCCACGACCTCTGGTTCAGCAGTCAGGATCACTCACCGCTAGACCAACAGGCCATCAATCTAATCCAATTTTTTTTTATTGATAAGAAACGGTAAAATAGTAAAACGGTTCGTAACTGTTTGGTCTTGCCTATTGAAATATAAAAGATATAAGTAAGTACCTACGAGTATATGGTGTCGATTTTTCCTAGTTAATTTCAAAGTTTCATTCTTATGTTGGTTTTTGAATAAGTACTTATTCAAAATAAATCATAACAAAACAGTAGCAACAAAAAAAAACATACCAAATTCAATATAAAATTTGCACAAGACGATTCCGATTAATACAAAAATAATCAAGCACCAAATGATCGCAGAGGTATACATTATTGTATGTTTTATAATAATTATAGTCTTTAAAGAATACACTATTATATAGTTATCTTTCGATTTTACTAAAAAACATTTCCCGGTCACAATAGGTAAGGAACTACTCCACAAAACTGCCTATGATAGTATGTTTATTATATGGATTGCTATTAATTTTCTTCCAAATAAGACGATAATGCTATTCATTATCAAGTATATCACTATCTTATCACGTAATTGGACTTGCTACATGAGGACTTAACACTGGTGAATCACCATTGTTCTAAAAGAAGTTACTGTAATTATTTTAATTATTATGCCATCTATATTCTATATTTAAAAACGCAAACCAGTTACAAAAAATTTAAAAGTAACCATCAAAAGTTTAAGTACATGTAATCCGTTATGCCGTATGATGTCGTACAAGCAAACTGTAGTCTTTAGTGTGACTTTAGGCAAACATCAACATCGTCAAATCTCTCAATAAATGTGCTTTGTTAATAAAAATTATGATTTATGAAACAGGTTAGAAGCTTCGAAATAGTGAATTTGATAATAGTACAACACTGATATATTTTAAAGAAGGATAGTTGTTGATAAACATATTAGTCATAGTCAAAGAAATCCTTACCTTCTAAGTCACTCTTAATAGTACTAATTTACAAAATATAGAACACTTACTAATTAATCTAGCGGCAGAAATTACAATCAGCAGTACGATGAAAAATACTGTCCACAGAAGATACGGATTATAATACATCGTAATTACAGATTGAATAATACACAACCACAAACTGCTCACTTCTAAAGCGACTCAAAGAGTAATTAAAAGATAATAGTAATGTTTGATAATAGGAAAATTTTATCAATATTCTAAAGTTTAGGTATTTTCGAGCAAGATATGACAGATAAAACTTTGATTGTAACGATTAATTAGTAATTATAGATTTATCTGTTTGACGTAATTTTGGCGATGTATAAAGATTATTCCATAACCAAAATTTCTTTTTTATAAATGAATTACTTTTATTATTATTGGTATAATGGTTGGTACTTGTGTGTTAAAGCTTAAAAGTTGAAGTTGCATCATGACCATTATGAGTTCTTTACTATACGAATACGACTTATCTAAAGGGAAAAGAGTACCTTTCTTTAACATTTATTCCTTACACGGAATATCACTCACCGCCGAGGGCTCATTAAGCAACGTTGCCTAAATTAGGATTCGTGCCTCGGTGTGAGACGTTACTGGTAATCTGGGGTGACCCAGACCCATATGTGTAGAATTTCAATTTGGAATGTGCAATTTGGGCGAGATTATCGAGTAGTTGTGTAGAGTTTCAAGTGTGAATATATCATCTGGCTCTCCGAGCGAGTGTTCAGGATTGCGGATTGTATAACAAGCTTTTGTGCGTGACTTTGCTCGCGTTGATATTAATTTTATTAATTAATTCAGGTATCCCCTGTAAACAGTACCTATTAAGTTTTTTTTTTGGATAAAAGGTAAGTCCTTTTCTGTACCTCTGACGACGCGTATGCTAAATTTCATGATGCATATTTTACAAACTCATATTTGCAATTATAGTATTAGTTACGATTGACACTCGCACTCGCGAGAGTGCAAAACAGTTTTTAATGGAAACGCCTCCAATTTAAATTGTAATGATGCTTCTATTTTGAAGTGATAATAACAGGTAAATAAAGATTAGGATTACCCACGTCAGTACTGTGTAAATAAAATTATTTATATATCTATCCATAAAGGTAAGCCTGACCTAAGCTGATAACTTATATTGCGTATAATTTAAAGAATAGAATATCAATAATAAGTATAGGACAGTTTAAATTTCACCTCTGCTCTAAAACAAATATCAAATGAGGATGACTTTATTAATTGTACCACAAACTAGACAATGTACGTGTTCACTTGACGGAAGTAAAAAAAGTTATTGAAAATATAAATATAGTTACCTACATAAACACACATTAAACACTTATTAATATTGCATAATTATATTACCACAAAAAAACAACCCCAAAGCGCTGCAAATTACACAATCCAGTACCATTTTTATTAAATAAAAACACACTGAAAGTGCACCTGCCTTCACGAAGTGTAATAATGATTTATCACTTTATAAACTTGACAACTTGATAACAATAGTACCTACCTACATATCTACATAAAAATAGGCTAAAAAATATGATAGTCTGTAATAGGTATTACATCGCCATCTAGTTTCCAAAGTATAAAACACATCGTAATATTGGATCATTCTACTATTTTAAATTATGGGTCGATTGTTTAAATGACTTACCGAAAATTTTGATTAATATAGAGTAAATAATGCAAATGAAGAATACGTTAATGACTACCAAAGTCAAAACATTCATAAAGCTAAATATCGTCATTATCGCACAGTCACGCGCAATTTATCAGGTAAAAGTAGTGTTCTCTGACCTCGAATAAGCTAACGAGTGAACTTCAAAGCGTGTAACGCTTTGATAGGATGTTTTTTGATAAACCTTCCGAGAATGATAACACAATCATTAGCGAATACACCATTACTGCATAAACCTTTTTATCACTACAATCATTGACATTCCGTTTATCCATTTTAAAAGATATACCTATTTGAATGTTACACATTTATAGACTTATTTAATTCTAACTGATTACTGGCTACACTAGATGGCGCTCTCTATTTATTTTTAAATAAAAGTTTAGAGCTCAACGCCATCTAGTTACAATATGTCGTACTACTAACAGCACAGGTGCCTGTTTATTGTAATAAATCATATCTCTATAACACTACTACTACACTAGGAAACCTACTTAAAAACGCTTGGCTTTTTACAAAATCAAGTCGACGCACGGCTGGAAGATGCTAAGCCAGGCTTTACCCAAAATTATAAAAATGGCAAGACCATGGGATGGGAACCAGCCTGACATTCAATCCTAAATATAAACATGAAATACCTGAAATAGATTTAAAGGTGATAATAACATACCTAAATATTTTCTGAATAAATAAGGTAAAGTAATACATAATTAAATTATATTACTTACTAGGAAGGTTGAAGTAAACGACAATACTTAACATTAAACCTACAATTACAATAGCTAGAATATCAGTCGCACTTAGCCCCATTTAACACACCGTGACTATAAACTATAAACAATATAGGTGCTCGCTAAGTAGCAATATTATTTAAAATGTACCTTAAATAACGAAAATTTTTGATACCGATAAACGACCGATAAAAATAAATGATAAACGCAAATTGCAATCAATTGGATTAATCATCATTATATTTCACACACACGCACAACGAAACAAAATATTATGTAGGTATGTCATTTTGACGTGAATGTGAATCAGTATCATGATTAATTATAATTATGACACAGAGTTTGCGTTATGAGGTTTATCATGTACTGAAAATTATTTAAATTAATTTTATTCGATAAATAGCAATAAACTGACTATTTTTATACTTTTTGACACGCCTTTGATGATGTACCTAACTGAAACTAAAATCCAGTTAATATTCGTTTTCACTAAATTGTTTTTTTACCGTTTGTGACTTCTATTGCGTTACTTTACATCGCCAAATAACGTACAGAATGTTGAAGCACGGTGTGGTTAAACTGTGACAGCGTGTATAGGTATGGACCTTCCCACAGATTAATGAAATGAAATGATTTATTTGCCAAAAAGTGTTGGTACAGTTGATAAGGATATATTATTTATGACAGAATGCATAAGATTAAAGCATGCTAATGTTTGGACTTTCCCTTTTGGAATCCGTATTGTTTTTTTTTTAGGATACTAGTTTGTCTATAAATTTTATAATATGTTTGTGCATGGCAATTTCAAAGACTTTTGATATTACCGATATTAATGGAATAGGTGGGCAATTATCTAGAGCAGGTTTATCATCTTTTTAATATAATTTATTTACTACGGATAATTTGAGTAAGTAAGCCTGGAATGCTGCTGGAGCCAAATGACAAATTGATTAAGTATGTCAAAACAGGCGTAATTTCATTAGAGCAACTTTTTATGATCTTCGTTGAATATTTCATCGTAACCAACAGAGTTAGTATTATTCAATGCTAGTATTATTCTTTGAATTTCGTCACAGCTACATGGTCCTAGAACAATACTGCTACAAACCGACTCTATAAGAGTAAAGGAAAGTTCATTTTGTTTATTTGTGACATTAATCCAGTACTCATTAAACACTTCTGTTATTTTCTCAGGACTACTAATCATTAACTTATCATTTCTTACTGTATCTATGAACTGCTGTTTTATAGTACGATTAGATTGTTTATTGATGATTTGCCAAGCTGCCTTACATTTATTTTTCAAATTATTAATGAATTTATGATTTGTTATTTTAATATACCCTTACGAATATATACACTTACGTAAAAGCTTGTTATATGTTTTAAATTTTGCCTTGTGTTCATTCATCCCGGTAGTATAATGAGTAGTTACTACGTATCTAACTTTCACATTTGTTTGTTTGTGTTAAAGTATTATATAGTTTTACAGTTGTTTTGATATTTTTATTTACTAGATTATGGATTCATACAGGGCCTTTACATTAATAAGACTTAAAAAGCTAATCATGGTTTTTTATGGGAAAATTATAGTGCTAGTGAAAATTTACCAATAAAGCTAATTTAGTAAGACAGAGAGCTGATATGAATGAAACTTTAAGTATTAAATACCAAGGAGGTTCTTTATGGAATGGAGGGATTTGTCAAAAACTATCCGCATAAAAATTAATAGAAATAAAATCATGTTCTTTAGAAACGCACTCCTACGCCAGAATTTTTTTTCATTTTCCAAAGAGATTTGTTTTCATAAGAAAATTTACCTTTTTTCGTCAGGCTCCACAATTTTTAGCTACACACATAAAATATCACATTTGTATACAATATCATATTTGTAAACATAAACTAATCAGCAAACGCGTAATTTTCTATTGCACCATGTAGAATAAAGAAGAAGTAAGCGTACTTCTTCCCACGTCTTCGCTAGATGGCACTAAAGTAGGTTTTCGCTGCATGTGATTGTCGTCACGGCATGTGAAAACAGCGTGCAGGTCCTTAGGTTGTGACCGAACTAATTAGGCCAACCAGTGACGTACACTGTGGTTTTAGTCCATACCAAAAGCTCTAGTGAGGAAAGGCTCACACATATCGAAAAGCATTATCCCAATTGATTACTAAATAAACTATAGTTTAGGAAAACTAAGGAAACACGCTTTACACTATCCACCTCCTGACTCCATCATCAGACCATCGTTACCAAACCTAATGTGTTGAGCTAGACAAAACAAATCATATGAGCCCAAATTCGAGGGGTTTACTAGTAGCCACTAAAGAGGTCTCACTATCCACCCTCCAGCTCCATTATCAGCTCCAAGATCCAAAATTATAGTATTGTCATCCAAACTACATATACATACAAAGTTTCATTTCGATACGACAATTACAAGTAGGTTATAGTTCAATTCCAAGATTTGCTTACATAGTCACAAGTGAAGCTAATAAAAGCGTTAAAAAAGGGATTTTATAATCAAAATGAGGTCACTTACCGAAAACTTTCATACAAAGTATAACAATGAGTAGCAAGCTTAAGATTGAGACAGCAATAATAAACGGTGACACCATTTTACACACTGATGCTAGCTACGAGTATTTAGGAGTGCGCCCTAATTAGCGATACGAAATCGAATGTAATATACATGACAAGCTAATTTTTTAAATATGTACTTATCCACCGATAAGTCAATGTCGCTATCTTGGCAACATTCAGTTAACATTATATTTCAATACCCAGACGGGAGTGTCTACGTCATCCTTATGACGACATAATATGTGACGTACGTACGTACTTATGTGACGCGGCAGTAGTGCATTCGACTGCAACGTCAGAGGTCACTGGTTTGATTTCCGTTCAGTGTAAGTATTTGAATGCATGAATTTGCACTGGTCTGGGTGTTTACATGTAAAATATGTATGTATTTATAAAAAGTATAATAATAATAAAAATAATAACTTGAGACACCTTATACAGGGCCGTCTGGTCCCAAACTAGGCAGAGCATGTACTATGATAAACAGACTGTTGTTAAACATACTTATATACTACTAAATACATACATATTTTAGATAAATTACCCCTAGACACAACAAATGTTCGTAATCATCACAAAATCATTTGTCCTGGGTGGGAATCGAACCCACCCTGGGTGCATTGCTTATAAGCGCAACTGAAGACGAGACGATGACTTATAGACGTGCCTAAAAATAGTGGTCAAGTTCATCAAATTCCGTTGAAAATCAAAGTTCAAAGTTCAATCATGTTGATTTAAGACTTCTGGTCATGGGCATATCTGATTGTCACATAATGAATAAAACCTAACCATTTTTTTTTTTAAATTACAAATTATCGTAGTGATGAGCAGACTTAATGTGAACCTCAGAAAATGTACACGCAGTGCCATAAATAGAGAGAGGTGGAGAAGTCTCGCAAAAGTCGCAACGAACGAAATCTTGGGCTCCGCCAGGAGCGTACGACTAAGAAGAAGAATAAAACGACTGTGTAGATTAATAATAAATTTTAGATTTTAGAACGCAATTCAATTAATAGGCATATCGACAAATATTCAGAACTGCTTTTATCTTATAGCTAGGCTCTTATTTAACTAAAAAATAATATTGTATCAAAAAAAACTTAATTGAAGAGACAAAAAAATAAAAAGATAAAGTTTCTTTTAAAATTTTTTCGCTAATGTATTAGCTAATGTCGCATTTGGTTTCGTCACTAACCGATTAACTGACAGTTCTCCATAGAGTAGTCAAAGTAAAAATGTTGAAAGCTTATTCATCGGTTAATGACGTATTGGATATGGTTGGCGTTTGCAGTCACGTGATTACAGTTTCTGTTTTAGCCTTTTACAATAAATTTTATGTTAACACATAAACAATATTATGTTACATTGTCATCACATTAAATTGCGCTTATAAGCAATGTAACAAGTAACTTTGTAAAAAAAAACATGTTGAAAAAGAGTGTCCTTGGAGTTTCTGGCCTGTTCTTCTCCATTTTGGAACAGGCAACTAGCTTCACGACCGACTTGTACTGACTGACTCCTCCTGACAATTCAAAAATACCCACAATGGGTTTACTTGAAATAAATAATATTGATTTTGAAATTTTAATATTTTTATGACGGATTTTCAAATTTAAAAAATGTGTGTTTAAGTGTGTTTAAGGTTTTAAAATATCACAAGTAATTGTTTAGTTACGAAGTAACATACATTTGTGAAAACATCCGTTATTGATAACATAAAGCTGTAGTCCTAGGTAGGAAAAAACTATTTTTTACTGATAGAAAACAAACAAAAACTAAAACTCGTCAATAACTACTATAATAAAAGGAAATCGGTTGACAATAAGCGAAAAGGAAGGTACATACTGAACTGTTTTATCTTCTGCCATTAATATATAGATGCTATAGATAAAATGTCTACAATTCGTTTTTGGTATCTTTATTTCAACTAATGTTTGTCCGATCGATCCAAACTTTAAAAAACAATAAGTTTCGAGATACCTTATCAATATGATATCAAATAATCACTGACTTATCGGAAACGGAACCTCTTGAAATAAATTAAAATGTTTTAGCATCGCATGATATATTTTAGTTTGTACTCTTAGCGGGAGATGGCGTTAGGTATACTATTTCCATATTTTCTTGTCTCCACTGCACTTTTCCCTACAAAACAACAAACAGTTGCAAACTAGTATTTACATAGACATACAAGAATAGACCGCGGAAGGACTTGACGTGCGATAGATGAATAAAAAGAAACCGCTGCCATACGTGGTTCCCCTTTCTCTTTGTAGTCGATTGCACATCAACGAACGTTGACATTTGCGCATTAACACTTTTAACACAGAGCATCAACATACACAAACACGCCACGTACACACCCTAGACAAGGACAGAGGGACCATGTACAGCAGCGTTCTCTTTTTATCGAGCTATCGCATCCATTTACACCATAGTCCCATTACTAACGTGGTTTATTCTTATATAGTTAAAACGTTTAGAAACAAAAATATTAAAATTAGGACGGCGCGACATCTATCGAGTCAGCTATTAGCATTTATTATTATAATCTTGACAGACCCTAAACCCGAATATGTCTAAGTTAAATATGTTTAGCTGTGTCAAGTATATTTGGCTCTTTTGATGTCAGCTTTATTCGTGAGTCCAGGCAAAGAAACTCCCAGAAAGTATCACCTCTTTTATACAGCTAGATTGGGAAACAAACACAAACTTTCCTGATAGTAAGCGGTTATCAGCACGGGTCGTAATATATTAATATAAAAACAGCATTGTCTAAAGTCAGTGTAGTTGTCTGTAGAATTTAGGTTTATTCCTATTTGTATAGAATGCTGTTGTGCCCACTTGCCGTAAATAATAGTATAATTAGATATGTATGTTACTATAAATAACTTACCACAAACTCTTACAGCAACTGCGTACACAATCCAAAACAATAACACGTTTGCTACCATAAAAATAATGGCACCATTTACGTTGAGCGTCATTTTAAATAATCACACAAATTCTACCCCAAAAATTAATTAAATTAAGGTAAAAATGGTGCGCTTGAAATAACAATGTTTTAACAAATGGATCATAAAAGCACAAAGCTGATAGGAATCCCGATAAAGATTATGTCTGGCCTATCAGCTGATAAGAAATTAATTGTAGTGACGTAACTAGTGTGGAAAAAATATTATACTTACCTTTGTTTAAAACTATGGTAGGTGTTTTTATTGTTCGAAACGGGAGAAACAATACTACTGAGAAACGGGAGAAACAATACTACTGAGAAACGGGAGAAACAATACTACTGAGAAACGGGAGAAACAATACTACTGAGAAACGGGAAACGTTGGTTTTGTTTACCGTAATACAGAACAAAACACAAAGTACATACTATTTTTTATGCTTTTGAATCACAAATAATAATTATAGTTCAGTAAAACTAAAAAACACGCTTTATTGGCGAACCGAATTAATAAGTAAAAAGAGTTCCACTATCTACCGCCTGGCGTCATCATCAGACCATCGCTACCAAGTCCAATCTGTTGGACTCGTCAAAAAGAATCGTGTGAGCCCAAACTCGAGGGGTTTACTAGTAGCCGCTGAAGAGTTCCACTATCCAACTCCTGGCTTCATCGTCAGATTTATAGAATTTTCATCCGAACTACATTTACATACAAAGTTTCATTTCAATATGATAATTAGAAATAAGTTAAAATTTACTTCTAAGATTTGTTAGTTACAAGTGAAGCTAATAACAGCGTGTTAAATTAATGTGGCGACATACCTAGCGCCATCTATTTAATGCCAGCCGAACTACTTAGGAACAGCAAATCCTGCGTGGTGCAGTGGTGACTACAATATAAAACGACTTTCCAAAATCAATTATTTAATAATAATAATAATCTTTATTAACACAAAAAAGGATATGCAGTTAGCAAAAATAATTTTAGTTTAATATTTTGGTAAATCAAGCTTAGTAGAATGTAATTACACGGTACAATGCGACAGGTTAGTTAGTCAAGAAAATGTTAACAAACTTTATAAACCCTGTCTCTTACACTAGGGCTACCTGTATGATAAGAGACAGTCTTCGGCTCATATTAGAAAACTACATATTACAAAGAGTGGGATTTTAATTGGTTACTATTTAATCAATGATGTTAAGCTTTTTATGAACCTTTTGGTAAATGAGTACTCATAATATAAACCTGATGCTTAGCGAAGGTAGTCCTGCGTTCAGTGCCTTTAGGAAAAATTGTCCGTTTGTTGGGATTAGAGGGAGAGACGCTAGTGTGCCTCCTAAGAATGGACCAGAGGATATAAAGCTGTCGGACCGTTAGGATCTTATATTCGAGGTATAAAGTAGTTGTGGCATAGCGGAAAGGTTTTCGAGACATAACTTTAAGTATAGCTCTCTAAGCTATTTCCACAACCAAGAAATTGGTTTTATTAGTACCATCCTAAGTGCCAGGGTTTGCCAGTCTCACAGTTCTAGTGGTGAGAACTTCTAGATATTTGTCCAATCGTAGTGCTAGTTTAATTTGGACTCCTAGATACCGTACATCCTCCGATGTAGTAAGTCTTGGGCAAGAACATGCAGCTCCTAGTTGGGGACATATATGTGCTATTACAGAGAACGAGGGGCCTGGTGAAGTATTTTGAAGGAGTGAAAAAGGAATAAAAGATGTTTTCGGTACATTAAATATTAGAAGAATTATATTGAGCCATTTTATTACTTTACTTTTTTGCTAATGCAAATTCCGTGCTACTTTTGACACTGTCCCGTGTAGGACCAGACGCTATTAAAGCAGTATCATCCGCGTATGAAAACATTTTAGTCTTTGGGAGTGTCATGTTGCATAGGTCGTTCACATAAATTTGAAATCAAATAACGCCCAATACACTTCCCTGGGGAACGCCATAGGAGACCGGTTTTTTGTCACTCAAGTATCCTTCAATCTTAACTCGCTGGGTACGATTACAAAGATAGTTTTTAAAAATTTCGAGAGCAATTCCTCTTACGCTTACAAGCTCCAGTTTTGAAATAAGTTTGAGAATAGAAACTGTGTCAAAGGCTTTGGAGAAGTCTAAAAAGATACCTAGACATTTAGTTCTATTGTGCAGGTTCTCAGCAACCGAATGCGTTAAGTTCAGGATTGCTTCTTCAGCAGACACACCTGTGTGGAAACCGTATTGATTCTTTGAGATGATATTATGTTTCTCAAGAAAATTCTTCCGACGGAATCTTTTGAATTGCTAATAAAGCTAGTAAACAAAACAAAAAAAAAGAAAATCGGTTAACAAATATAGGGGGAAAAGGTACTAAACTGTTTTTTTCTTTGCCTATCTAAATAGAATTTCTTGGCTGCCTTAAATCTTTTGAGCGTTTTTCAAACTAGAGACGATATTTGAGTTCTCCACTATAGGTTTAGAGTAATATATTACATCACGAGCCTACGAGTTATATTCTCCAAAGAAATCTTGAGAGCGCTTTTATACTTATTAAAATGGATCGGTAGTTTTCGCTACCTACTATGGCTGTACCCCTTCAGCCACTTTCTTAACTATATTATTCATAATCAGCTACGAAAAAGTAATTTGTTTCACTGTTTTGTAACTAGTTACTAATAAACACTTATATTTTCTATTTTCGTAATTTTTCATAACCAGTTATGAAAATATACTTTTTCTTCTCTGTATGGAACCATTGACTAAAACCTTTTTTCTAAACGCTGGCTGTTATCGGCCTTATCTATTCATAGATATCTAATGACATTGCAAACAAATGCACATCAAGTGTGTATATAATATTTGTGTAAATCCTAACGATACGAGCGAATTCTTCCCTACGAAACGAGCAGGCACAAAATTAATATTTGAAGGTAGTAAATACCATAAACGCAAAACATATGTTAATGGCAATACATTTTGGCAATGCATTTATAACAAGAAGTGTAAAGGAAATCTAACAATAAGTACTGAAAATGTAAAAATTAAAGAAAATTCTCACAGCTCAGATTGCTTGCCGAATATGGCAAGATGCAAAATTCTCGAAAAGATGTCACAACTGAAGAAAAAAGTTTGTGAGAATTATGATCCTATTCAAAAACAGTTTGAAGAAGTAATATGTCAACTTAAGGACGACGGTGTGGATTTACTTAATGTGGAGTTGCCTAAATTTGAAAATATTAAAAGTGGCTTGTACAAAGCTAGAAATAAACAACTGCAAGTCTCAAAATTACACCATGAACTACCAAAAGATGTGAAAGTACCCGAGAAGTTTAATAAAATCCTCTTAGCTGACCACAACGACGACATTAGAATTCTTTTATTCAGCTCGCCTGACGTTGAAAGCATTTTGAACAAAACTGACATATATATGCTGGATGGAACTTTTAAAGCTTGTCCACCACCATTCAAGCAGATATACAGTATGCATGGTTACAATGTTGATACGAAAAAAGTTATACCCTTGTTTTTTGTCTTTCTCCCTAATAAAAAACAAAAGACTTATGAAATATTATTTGCTATAATCAAGTCATGATTGCCAACATGGATTTCAACCAAGATGTTACTTGATTACGAGAAACCAGCAATTAATGCTATACGTAAAGAATTCCCAAATACCATAGTAAAAGGCTGTTTCTATCATTTTTGTCGCAGCCTTTTCAATAAAGCCAAAAAATTAGAAGTGAATTCGAAAGTGCAGAAGCGGCATGTTGCACGATGTGCGGGCTTAGCTCGTTTGCCTTTTAAATATATTACTTCCTTACTTACAATTACTTACTAATCAATACATCATGAAAAAATCGCCAAGAACTGAAGCAGTAAAAAAGTTCAATTCTTATTTTAATCATTTTTGGTTACATGACATTAAGTTCATCAAAATGTGGTGTTGTCAAGAAGAAGAAATACGTAATACAAATTACGTAGAAGGATGGCATTCTCGTTTAAACCGGTATGTGGGTGTTAAAAATCCGTCTATCGCAAAAGTGCTTGACATTTTAGAAAAAGAAATGAAGATCAAAAACAGTACCGGGAAGGTAAAACCCGAAAATAGAGCATGTATGTTGAAATTCATGAAGAGATCAATTCGGCTATTGAAGAGTTGAAAAGGAAAACAATCACTGTGGGTCATTGCGTAGAAATTGTTGCCCCTTTTGTAAGTTTTTTTTAATACTTAGTTAAATATATATATACTTGCCATAGAAAACAATAAAAAATATTCTAAATTTGTTTTTTATTAAGTGTTTATTAGTAACTAGTTACAAAACAGTGAAACAAATTACTTTTTCGTAGCTGGTTATGAACCATATAGTTACCAAAATGGCTGAAGGGGGCTGTACGCTAACACTGTACGTTACACCGGACGCGCACGTGGTCTGCGTGACCGGCCGGTGGCAACCGTTCGGCATATAAATTTTTGTTGTACCTCGTAGTCACCTTGCCAACAGCCACTGTGTCGAGGGTTGTGAGTGGCGTGGGTTTGAGCCTCATATAGGACAATCATTTTTGTGATTTATGCTTAGATAACTATCTTTGCGTGCTTAATTAATTTTTTGTCAATCAATTCAAGTATATATAATTATGAACAGTAGAGTAGAGTAGAGTAGTTAAGGCATGAAAGTTTCACAAACAAACAAACTCACATTCGCATTTATAATATAAATTAGGATTGCTCTCAGTAAAATCCGAGGCAACGAAATTTAAAAAAGTTAAGATTTATGTTTGCACGTAATAAATACGCTTTATTTATTTATTAAAACTTTTTACACATTAGTACATAGGCGGACTTAATGCCTAAGGCATTCTCTACCAGTCAACCTTTGGGTGATGCAGAGAAAATAAGAAGTAGGTGCAATTAATAGACTTGTAAAAAATTTACGAAAACAAGGAATGGGATACATACAAAATTTGATACGAATATATACACACATTATACTCAAATACTTATAACTTAATGTAATAGATATTTACACATTTACATATGCACAGATACATATACAAATACATACATATCTATATAATACATATATATTATACTTTACATGTACATAAAGCTAATGTTTGCTAAATATCTAAAGATTTTGATTAAAACACAACTAATTAATCAACTATCTATCGAATGGTGAAGGATTTAATCATCACAAGAACTTTATTATGACGTCATTAGGCCCTACGTTGTCATGCGAACTAGATTAGATTAGACTTTTGCGTGGTAGTATCTATGTATCCTCATTATAAGGGCTGGCGCAGAATACATTACACGATTATAATGATGCATATACCTGAGTACACCCGAGTTTGCGCTCCGATGCGCGAGTATGCGCGAGCTTACGCGCAAAGGCGCGAGTATGTGCCTATGAGCCTTTGTTTATCTAACTTTTCGACACACATTCTGCATCGTCGTCATCCGTTTTGCAATTTTTCGAGAGGTCAAATATTGACGTTCAAAAATGGATTGGGCCGTGCTACTGATTCCATTACTTGAAAAAGAGGAGAATTTAAAAAGGAGAAAATAAGCGCACATTATCTTTACTCATGTGATAAGCATGCCGCGCGAATGTCGCTCGCCACGGCGAGCCCGTCGATCGAAAGCGGACGGCGCGCGCTTGTTCGTGCACTTGCGTTCCTGCGTCATACCATTCTCCTGTAGTCGGTTCAATGCTCTAGGAAAGATATTATTTATTGTGTTAATTAATTTTTTGATCTCATACACAGTTAGTAAATGCTCTGTGCTGCGCTCCGCTATAAGTGCGCCGACTTTAACAAGCATAAGCGTGAGCTTTCTACCTGGCAAAGTATTGGTAATTTTTTGAAATTGTTTGAACTTGTTATATAAAAGTCTGAAAGTACTACCAGAGGAGTTCTGTGTATTAATATTGATAATAAGTATAACAAACTCACCCGCATTCAAAAAACTCCACAAAGAGATTAATAAACACAGTAAAAGAAATACACAAAACAAAATCAAGCTCATGTGAATCATGTTATAACGTGTCTTCAGTATGCTACTACCGCGAACAACACGAAACGAACAACTAAATCAAAGTAGATTATTATTTGTTTTGCTTCAGATAATAACTAGATAAAAACCTTTATATTTATAATTAATATCAGGAAATTTTCACATTCCCAATTAGTACATGATTCAATATCATAACTTAAGGTAAGTAAGTTGTTCTAACTGAAATGCTCAAACAATATGGGAACTATAAGTAGAGCCTATAGGTGCCAAGGAGTACTCTGTACTTTTATTTATTTACACTTCCTGCAAATACATTGCATAAAGTACGATTCACACCGAACGAGTCGGTGTGAGTCGAGTCGCGCCTCTGTAGCCGAGCCACAGATAAGATAATAGTTACTTCGTAAGCCGAGCGCAAATGGGCAGAGCCAACTGCCCGCAGCGGTAAGAAGTACCATGAAAAAATGAATTTTAAGATAATAAAAATAAACTTCAATTTCCATCACCGTACTAAAAAAGCGCTCCGGCGCGGCCCGTTCGGTGTGAATCGCACTTAAGACAGACTTAGTGCCGTACGCATTTTCTTTTATTCAAGCTCTGGTTAATGGACATAGAGGGTGTAGTTACCTTTTATATTAAAGTGTCTTCTTCCATGTATTGTAGTATTTTGAATTATTTTTAAAATCCATTATTTTTCTCTTTTCAGTACCAAAAAATTAAACTGACTTCAAAAAGCACTATTTGTTAAAATAGTGATTTTGGAGTCAGTTTAATTTTTTTAAATTGTTTTATATGACTCTTAATTGTTATTATTTTGTAAAACAACTAATCTGAACGATATGTTTAACAGTTAGTTAAATTACTATGATCCTTGGACGTATGAAGTTAATTAGAACAGTTGACGGGAAGGAACTTTTATAAAAATTACTTACTAAAAAAAAATTCAAAAGTGTCCAATGTTAATTTCATAAAATCCTTTTATACTAAATTCTTTTCACAGGACAGAATGTGCATATTTTTGGTCAAAATAGTGAAGGAAAAACACATCGATCTACCCTTGTCACGATCATGAGATTATAAAACTTTTGCATCAGTAGATAAAGTAGATTTTGCGATAAAATAAATACTAATTACAATGATTATTATAAGATTATCTATCATACTTACCTATCTACCTACCTACTTATTTAAAGACCTGGTTTTTCCAACTCATGTAAACTTTGATTAATACACTTGGGATAAGAGTACCGTACGATCACTGAATTTTAGAGTTTTTTACACATTCATAGCGGTAAATGAGCACCGGGCTCGCTTGCAGCCAGCACTGTTAGAAGGCTCGGACTGTCCGGCAACAGCCAGTTCGAGTCCCAGTCCATCAATCCCTCCTCCTTCCTCATCATTAGCAATTCATGATATGCTTATCTGTCAATGAGGAATTTAAAAAATATGTTATGTTTTACGAAAGTTTGTGGAGATACGTTTTACGGTAAAGTTATATACATATATATATACGTTCATTCACAATTTTTAGCAATTTTTTCCTCCTTCCTGTACGACATAAACGATTGACATCTACCAATCTTTTGAGTGTTGGGTGTGGTTGTGATAGGAGAACTGGTAGACATATTATGTCTGCTAGCCCTCGTATTTTATGGGATTGGCAATTTAACGCACTCAAATGACGTGATAGGGCAAATAAATAAACCATCGCGATTGAGTAAATCTTGTGGATCTCCCCTTACACTGTACTTGTTTATTCCTTAGAAAGATATAATGGGCAGAAAAGCAGTATGTACAGACACGATAGCCTATCACAATATAGGGAAGCCAGTCGTCGCCTTAGTGCTTATTTGTCCTATCTACCATTGGTTGATTTTTACAGGACGAAGAGTTTTTTGTTCTATCGAAATAAAAAGCCACGGTTTCAAGATTTAAAAGTGTTTCATGAGTCACCAATGAATTGATTGTTATAATTTGCATCTATTGATGGTAACTAAATATACCTTATTTTACAGATTTTGTATGGAGATAGAACAAAAATGCACAAATAAAATTACGTATGTGGAGTTAGGACACTACCTCATTAGAGATAGCACAAAGTGACCGTTCCGTTTGTGCGTGCTTATTTGTTCTAAGTGACAAATGTATATCCTGTATATATTTAATCTACACACTAACTGGCATTAATGAAAGTGTCTTTTTAACCGACGAAAAAAAAGGATTCGACCGTATATATAAATATATTTTTTTTGTATTTTCAGCCCTCACTCCGTTGAACCGATTTTGATGATAATTTTTTTTTAATTATTTCGTTGACTTTTGAGAGATAAGATGCTTAAAAATTAAAAAACTTGTGCCTATTTTTTACTTTTTAGTTATTAATGAACAAGCATAAAAAACCTTAAACTAAAACACTACCTTAAGCTAACCCTTTACTTAAGAAGCTGCTTAAAAATACCTCGCCTGATAATAAAGAAAAATACTAGCCAGTGAATTATCAATATAATATTAAATAAAAATCAATTGCAATATGTATGATGGAGCATCACTTGAGAACGGCTCGACCGATTTGGATAATATTTTTTTTTTTTGGATTGGATAATAGTTATTCTCAGGACAAGGTAGTGGTGCATGGCGCTAGTATACCAGCGGGTAGACCTTTAAATCATATAACGAAACAGTTTAGTTGCTAAGCGTTTTAACACCACACTATAATTAGTTAAATTATTAAGTTAAGTACCTTTATTTTACATACCGAATAACTTGTCATTTTCTGCTTTTCTGGGGTAATTCGATGTTGGAAAAAAAAATTATTGAAACAAAATAAAGTAATCGTGCTTGGTAAGAAGATAAAAATAAGGAAGCCATTACTCAAAAAAAAGTTAAAGAAATAAAATATTTTAACTTGAACCGGGAATCAATCCTTTTCTTCGGCGTCTAGGCCTACAAATTATGTTACTAATTAATATAAAATAACAAACTAATGCACTCTTGGGCTTAGCATTGAGGTGGTTCAAAGTCATTGAAAAACAACATTCTGTTTCAAAATCGTAACGGACTTGAGTGTAAACTAAAAAGTACTCCCTGTTCAGTTTGCGGTTGCGTCTGTTTATTTTTACTTTTATAATATGTTGCAGACATAATTAGGCACTGGTTTAAAATAATCTAATCACAAAAACACAATAAATTAAATGATTTTATCAATATTTTCGGGTGCAATGAAGTGTCTATTGTGGTGTCGCCAGCCATAGTGACAAATCATATAAAATGGCGGACATGGCGTTGTGGGCTGTGATTGGTCGATTGAGTGGATATACAACACTCAATCACTCAACGCTTCTTACGATGTAGGATATGAAAGAAAAACTGGACATAGAACAAATAAACACAAAATTTTCATTACAGTATCGTGTCACGAATAAAATTCAAATGGTTTTTTGTTGTTTTAAAAGCATAACGTTTTAAAGATTCCTTAACCAACAGGTGTGAAATTTGGGTCTTAACAATACTGCATTTAAAGTTAATTTTCGATAAAAATGGTCGATAGGACAAATAAGCACTAAGGCAACGCAGTCATATTACACCGATCTCACGTCATTGGATTGAAGGCTTAGCTGAACACGATGACATAGTACATGCTGCAGTCATGAGGCAATTTTTCATTAAAACTGCAATAAGTAAAATATAGTAACCTATTTGTTTGTGTACAATAAAGAGTACATCTATCTATCTATCTAAGTTCTTTCTCGTTATCAATATCTTTAATAACATTTGCATGACTTTGCCATTATGCAAAACTAAACTCAACATTTTATCTTTTTACTCTTGACTGGTGATGACTGATGGCTCAAAAGACTTCAAATTAAACACCGAATCGATTAGTTAGACCCAAACTCTTCAACATTGTCCACTTTTCCACTCTTAGCTCTTCTTCTTCTTCGACTAAATTCACTTTCTCCTATAAAATCTCTTTTTCACAATAACAATAACCTACAAATATTTTTTTTTTTATTGTTGCTTTTGTCCATCCAAAGGTTGTCTGTAAGCAATTGCGCTTAGTGATGAGGCCGCACTCTGTACGTAGACTTGATATAATTTTTTGTGTCCAATTTCTTATTGGTGCACTTTCAAATTTATTTCTTTGAAGCTGACCCGATTTTGTTTTACTTCCAAAAATATTTTAGTTGTTTCACAGAAATCTCATAGACTAATAACAAAATAATATTCGTTACTATTGTTCAAGTCAATCAATAATATTATATACGTGAAGACAGTTCTTTGTACCCCTTTTTAAGCAAAGTTCGCCCACGGAGGACACCTACAAAAAGCTACAGGGGTCCAGTATACATATACGTTGACCTGTCATGGTACGAAAAGTCTATACAATGACAGTTCTTAATGGTCCTTATACTGGTCGTCGATATACAACAAAACAATTAAAGTTAACGAAGTAGGGTCGAAATTCGACAACCAGGCCTTCTATAGTTTTAGTTAATAAAAGTAAAAGATTTAACACAAATGATGATGATGA
This sequence comes from Euplagia quadripunctaria, assembly GCA_963859945.1. Taxonomy (NCBI): domain Eukaryota; kingdom Metazoa; phylum Arthropoda; class Insecta; order Lepidoptera; family Erebidae; genus Euplagia; species Euplagia quadripunctaria. Next base: position 16,062,154 of record OY982583.1, read on the forward strand.
TGATAGCGAAGTGTGACGTCACAAGTTGTTATTTCCTACAAGTGATCTACAGAATGTACCCCATTGACGTTTATTAAGGAAAAACTGATTTCACTTGACAGTCGACTATCGTATTGTGGTGTGCCCTTTCCTTGGTTCCCATTAAATAAGAGGATAATTTATTATATATTACTAAGTCAGAGGTCGGGAAATTACAGCGTGTCACACTTGTTGTAATTTTAAAATATTTTTTATACATCTAATTTAGCAAGCGACAAGGCATCTAACTTGATAGTAGACAGTCACCGGTATCTACAAATAGGTACTTGTAACGTCAATCGTATCAGTAATAAGTTGCCAACCTGATAGGAGCCAAATGAGCTCTGGTGAACCTACTTACTTGCTGAAAAGGACAACATTATCCTAGGAAACGAAATCTTCTGTTCATACTTAATTTCAAGCAGAAATCTCCTGTGCTCTATCTTCTATAAAGTATTTTTAGTTTACCGAAATAAATCACAACATTACGAAGCAGCGTTAATCTTACTTTATGATAAATTTCTATTTCTCCTTTCCTCGTGATGCCCAACGGTTGATAATATACACTAATCAGAAAGATAACTTTCATTGCGCCATGCATGATCAGTAGTTATTTACGTAGTTTATCTTGTAAACGCTAGATGGCGCTGATATATATTTCTGCTGTATATGGATGTCGACACAAGGTCGGACCGTTTGTTTATTTACTAACTTATAAGCACCAAGGAAATGCACTGTTAACTAAAAATAGGTATAAGGTACATACATACGTACATACGTATCCCCGAAGGGTAGGCAGTGACGTATTAAACACCCACATATTGCCAAATTTAATTTGGTCCCATTCACGTAATAGGGGGCAAGCCTATTGCCACCAACCTGGCAGATTGGGAATTAAAAATGGGAAAATGGGAGAACATTATAAGGGAAAGCTAGGCAAGAAGGGAAAGCAAAGGAAGGAAAAGGATATTGCTTATACTGCTCGAAAAGGTCAAGGGCACATACCTGGCTATTGCCGGTAAATCTGACTGAATCAATTAATAAAACTGTAAAATTGACTAAAAATTTGATATCACAACTCCAACAAAAATACAATACACTACTCTAGTGTATACACTATGAGGAACAGTTTAAAACATTTACAAAGACAAAAAAAAATGGTACAAACGGCGCTTATCGATAATATTTGCGATTTTTACAGACAACCTTTGGATGGACAGATGCAATGGATTTATGTATAAGGTAGTTAACAGGTGTACGACTTTAGCTAAGTAGCAAATACGTGATATACGTATATTCATTTTACTTAAGCACATTTACATTTGTGGCTAACAAATGGGTTCTTTTAACACCAGCATTTAGCTTCCCTGGAGTGGTTAACAAGAATACTAGTGAAGAGGGGTTCATAAGAAAGGACCCATGTTTCTCTGGTCGATTAAATTAAAAATGAAGTTATTCGATAGAGAACTAGGGTAACAGATATCGAACAGAGAATCAGTATGCTGAAATGGAAGTGGGCCGGTCATGTGTCCAGGTGGACTGTTGGTCACTGGAGCCGACATGTGCTAGGGTGGAGACCGTAAGAAACGTATTGTAGGGCGCCCTGCGGCATGATGGACCGACGACTTGCAGAAGGCAGCGGATAGATGCGGACTGGCCAAGACCGAGATAGTTGGCGCTCTTTGGGGGAGGCCTTCGTCCACCAGTGGACGGCGATAGGCTGATGATGATGATGATGAATACCCACGTTACTAGTATTGTTTTATAAAAAACAGTGATCCGTTTAGTAATTATTACTTTTTTAAATGTACAAGCGATTTCTCTGATTTCTAATTCAACATTTAGTCATTTTGCTACCCTTAGCATTAAAAGACACCACTTAGCAGATTCATATTTTATGTAAGTAATATCCAATAAAAGAAATCATTAAAATCAATTCAACTGCGATATTACGGCGTAATAAACAATTTAGGAACTCCTCCTTTTTTGACATCGGTTATAATAGTTAGCATTAAAGTTGCGGTGTCAAAAAACTCATTGGATTGCGCCGAAAGGGATCGTTGACATGTTTATTTATTGATATAAAGTTTATCTATACAGGCTTGATATAAGTAATTGTATCAAATAATAATACCCTGTAATTATCTTAAAATATTTACCTATCAAATAGCTAATACAACAATGTGAGTTTATTTATTACGCTTCTACGCCTTAACTACTCAACGTGTGTGAATGAATTGATTAACAAAATTTACAAATCAACAACAACAAGAGCGATGATGCGGGCAAGCTTCTTCAATATTTTAAGCATTTATAGTGAGTGTGGTAACCACTCTTGCACTCACAGCGGCCTTATACATTCCTTACATTCGCTCTTCACCTATCCTTTCAACTTGTCTAAACCATCGCAGCATTTCTTTCTTAATTCTTGACACTACATCTTCCTTCAACTCATGCCGTTTTCTTATCTTATCATTCCTCATTCTATCAATCAATCATACCTACATCACACACAGTTTTTAGAAGTAACAAAGAAGTCTACATATACATACATACACATCCATTATTCTTCTTTAGTTTACACTTGTAATAATTAATGTACAAATTAATGTTATCGATTTTCGATAACGATAGTAGCTATCGTACACGTAGCCCCTGTCCCCACTCTACACCCTCTAAAATCACGAAGCTCACTTATAAATCCTACTAATATTATCTTACTAATATTAAAAAACGTGAAAGTTTGTGAGGATGTATGGATGTATGGATGTTTGTTTCTCTTCCACGCAAAAACCACTAAACCGATTGCGATGAAACTTGGTTTGTAGATATCTGGAGACCTGGATTAACACATAGGGTATTTTTTATCCCGATATTCTGACGGCACTAAGACTTGCGCGGGTGAAACCACGGGGGCGCAGCTAGTTATTTATAAACTAAAAATATATTTTATAATGTTCCAAGGATTACTTTCAACTGATTTAGCACTCCATCTAGCGGGTGTTAACAGTAACTGCCGCTAGATGGAGTGCTTTTAAATATAGTTGCACTTACTTTTGAGATAACAGTTAGGTATACAACATTCAAGTTTATATTAGTCGTTCCTAATTATTTAACAATAGACAGACACAATACACGACAATACATTAAAAAGTATGCTTTCCTTTTCAGATAAATAAAATAAAAAAATAAAAATGTAAATTAAAAAAACTTACTTTTCCGAACACAGTTCCCGAAACAAAACCACATCCAAAACAAATAAAAACACATAAACACCGCAACACCGATTAATATAGTAGCTACTAGATCCATGTTTACTCAACGGATCAACAATCAACACTCACTTGATACAAGTACTCTTGAAATCTTATCTACATTACTGAATTTAAAAAAAACTCCGTCGATAAAGAGCTGTACACATTGTCTTTATAAACGCGGCGATTATTCTGGACGCTTGACAAAATGCGACTGCAATGGCAGTGTATTGCGGTATTCCAATGACGCGATGTGTCGGAAAATGTTTTTAAAATTACTATTATTCATCAGAGATCATAATATGAAAAAAGAAACGAGGTATTTGGTACTAGTACTATACAAACGAATACGATAAAAATGTAGGGTATCAGTTTTAAATGTACTACAAATATTAGACTTAGATAACTCTTGTGTGTTTAGCTTCAACGGTTTGGCTACTTGTTTGTTTATTCGATATAATTATTTTTTTAAAACGAATTAATTGGTGAACAATACCAGGCTTATGCAGTGGTATAGGCCTGGTATTATTATTCACCAACGGCCGGTATCTTTTAACCCTATTTGTCCTCGTTTCTCTTAAATTATGTATTTAAAAATTTGTGTATGTTTTCTGTCTACTCAAAACATTTGAAATCAAAAATAATTATTAAAAAAAAAATATTCCATAAAAGACTTAAATATGGTTTTCTCATGGATGCCATTGTCAGAACTGGACCAAATTGGACCACACGGAAAGCACCAGCTTTAAAATAAGAAAAGAATCATCAAAATCGGTTCACCCAGTCGAAAGATCTGAGGTAACAAACATAAAAAAAAATACAGTCGAATTAAGAACCTCCTCCTTTTTTGTAGTCGGTTAATAAGTGTTAAGTACGTAATTTGCTTCGATTTCTTTTTACTTTTATAAACATATACATTGAAAAAGTAACCCTACACACACGGTCACGTGACCGTGCGCTATTGCGAGACAATAATAATCGTGCTTACAAACATTTAAGTTAATTTTCGCAAGCAGCGCTTCTCGCCCGGAAACAGTAGGCAATTAAAACGGTAGGTATCGATATTTTTTTAGGGAGTGATTTATCTGTCACGTAATAACTAGTCAATATAAATATAAAATAACTAATCTGTGACAATACACTGCCCACATGTACACTGCCTTATGGTAAGCCTAATGCAAGTAATGACATTTATTTGTTACCGCCATGAGAAATATTTTCTTCTGGCTTTTTTAATAAAATTCTAATCGCGATGTTTAAGCGTATAGCTTAAAAGTAAAGTTTTATATAAAATTACACTATTTAGGTTAAGGGTAACGACGGGCGGTTTTTCCGGACTGTTTTTGCGTTGGTGAAAATAAAAACTATTCGAGCCACCCTAACTCCCCGAAGAATCAAAGTAACGCCCTTACGTGGCGAGCCGAGGTACTTCCTTAGCCCGGTATTCTGCTAGGTTATAAAGAAACTCTAAGCTTAAGTCGTTCTTTTACATTTGTTTCATTGTTAAACTTTCTTTAAAAGAAAGTCTAATCGAGACTGAACTAAAAATTTGAATAAAGACTTTGAACTGTGATAAACTGATAACACAAGACTGGGCTAGCTTTACATATAGGACTGTACATGTAACGATCGTTGCAGACATATCTAGGGACATTCCTTAGGACTTAAGATACCAAAATCATATGATTAATGAGTTGTGACTATCTAAAGGACCTTTTCCATTCACCTCACAAATATGCCAAGATAAAACAGTTCAGAGCCTCCGTTTGTTTTTTCGCTTCGACGCTTAACTTTATTGTGCTTCAAATTCAACCGGAATTTAATAAATTCCGGTTGAATTTCGACATGTGGGCGACCACTAGTACACTTGAAACATTTTACAGCGTATAGTAAATTTAAAATTAAAGGAGATTGTATAAAATGGACCACTCGTGAACAGGCTGCTCCAAAAAAAACAAAATTACCAATATTTTAAATTTAATTTTAGATAATGTATAATAATAAAAAAGTTGTACAAACTATTAGAATTGAAACGTTTTGCTAAAAAAGTAATTAATTACGAAAAGTATTATATTATTTAGTTTCACTTGCTTGCAGTGTTGTCAGAACTAAGCTCTATGAAAGCAACAATCAAATCGATTAAGCAATCGATTGAAAAGAGCGATTCCGGTCCTCTACCATGACCAACGAAACATGATATGATAAAGCTTTTCATTAACATTTAAGTTCTCAAAACACAATGGTCGTCAGGCCCTTCTCGCTAGCTTTATTTCGACATAATAATTTGAAAACGTCCCTATCGATTTATATGGAATCGATAATAATAAATGTTATGGCAACACTAGATTTGAATGTTATGTTTATGTCGTTCATGTCAAACCGAAAACGCCATTCGCTTTGTTTGTCGCATCGTGAATGTTGTTTTCTGAGAGTTTTGTTTGTTAACGATTTGACTTTTTCTAATGGATTTCGATTATTTCCTTTCTGATGACTCCGGCATAGTTATGGACCCCGAATCTTCTCTCCATATTAACACTGGCGCGCCTACTGGTACCGAACCTCATCATTTAATACATTACTTTTTTTCCTTAGATGTTGGAATATACTTTAAATATACATTTTAGTACAAAAGTAAGTTTCTTTAGCAATATGAACTATCAAACCTAGGACATAATAAAAGCTTATGAATATAGAATAGATATAGAAAATATACAATCTCCTTTACATGTAAGTGTGCAAATGTGAACGAACCTTTACACTCACAACGAGACGCACATATACATATTATATTATTATAAAAATAAAATAAAAACTTACTCATCCAAAGGATGAAAGAAATCAGCATCATAGTCAATACAACAAATAAAAATATTACTATTGCCGGCACTGTCAGCACCATAATCAAAACGGTAACACCATTCATTGTTCAAAATAAACTATTATTACTATTATTTAAAGCAATATGAGGCTAATTATTATTTATATTAAACACATATTATTATTTTAATACTTGTACACCCGTTGACTATTGTAATTCAGCACCTTTTAATGATAAAATCGGTGTTGACAACGCTAACATATTAGCTTATCAGAAATTACAACAATTACTATCAGTATGTTCTTGAGGGTATGTATTATCTACAAATATAGAATAAAATGTAGGTCTATCCTTTAGAATTAAAAGGATTAGTTGTTATTATACATCTGATTTATAGTGAATACTGGGTCAAAGTAAAGATTGCCATGTTTTATTTTAGAGAAATCGCCGCGAGTGACTTAAAAAATATGAAAGGTTTCTCAGTTTACTCGAATTGTACCTATCATTTAATAGGTTCATAGATAATTCTTTGCCTAAATGTCCTATTATTTTTTTATAAAACAGGTGCACCACCTTTTTACAATTTAGGGGTTACGGGGGGTTAAAATTACATTAGAAAGGATGGAAAGATGTTTGGGCACGCCGCTATAGCGGCGATAAGATCCATCCTACGAGAGTGGCTGGAGAGGGGGCACGGAGCCCTCACCTTCCGGATGACGCAGGTGCTTTCCAGACACGGTTGTTTCGGAAAGTACCTGTGTCGGATCAGCCGGGAGCCGACGTCTCGGTGTGACCATTGTGGTGACTGCCCCGAGAACACGGCGCTTCATACGCTGGCAGAATGCCCAGCCTGGGCTAGCCAGCGCTGTGATCTCTCGCTCCCAACCGTGTTTCTGGCCATGGTTCGGGGCGAGAGCGCATGGAATGCCGTCGCCTCATTCTGCGAGGAGGTGATGTCCGCAAAGGAGGCAGCGGAACGGGAGAGAGAGCGGAATACGACTCTCTCTGCCCGCAGCAGACGCACCGGGCGCCGGAGGGCGTTTAATGATCTCCGGCCACCTTAGGAAGCGGCCTGCGGACGGCGAACTTTTTGGGGAAGTCGTCGTCCGAACAGATACAGGCCCGAGAGGCAGCGCGCAGTGTTCCGCGCGCGCTCTCAGAGGAGTGCGGCCCAGCCTCTCAGAGGGTGATGGTGGCACCGGGTGACGGGACCCGTCTAGGGGGAGACGGGTCCCGTCACCCGGGCCTATCGGGGGTTGCGGATGAATGCAATAGCGATTCTCGCTCCCCTGATCATAGGCAAGTAGCGGACCACCGGGGTGGTTTTTAGTCGGTAAGAGTCCGACAGACCCCTTCGCCCCCCCAAGGGCGGAGGACATCCATGAGGATCTTCCACCTCGGCACCAAAAAAAAAAAAAAGGATGGAAAGATGTCAACTATTGACTTCTAGCGGAATAATGTACCTACGTTAAGTATTACAATGCACCTGCATTGGAGTTAAATATTTAATCGGTTTGAGAAAAGAATGGGAATGTTATTTTTCAGAGAAAATATAGTGTTTAAAAATAAGTACCTACCCCTAAGGCCCGTTTGGTAGAATATGGTTATCGGTGCCCCCTAAACTTGGCAGAGGGGTCACTCTTGCATTACATCTTTCCCTCTCTCGCTCTCTCACTCTGGCCCCAAGTATTATCGTTTGGCTTCGGTATTCTATATGGTGAGCTGACTTTACATTTTTACTGAAAACACTTTATTTTATACGTTGAAGGTTTACAGTTAAATTGTTGAACTATTATGTCTTCAATTCCTTTTAACGGGAAATAAACAACGTGAGGATATTGATGGTTAACCCCAGTCTTTTTATCCCTCACTTAACAACTTAGAAGGCTCGATCGGAAATCTGCCATTAAAAATCCTATTTCATTTTATTTTTTTTAAGACAACTCCCGCTTTAAGGGTGTTCCTGTGTCGCGGGGGCTTCACATACATAACAACGGACACAAAGAACACCCAGACTCGGAACAACTATTTGTGAATCGCACAATTTTTTGTCCCGTGTGGGATTTGAACCTACATCACTCGGTGCAACGTAGTGGCGAGGTGACCACTTAGATCATTGCGCCATCCGTGCAGTTTTATTTTTATTGGTATTAATTAATAATATATGGTTTTACTCACGTGTGTATTTCCCTGAAATACAGGGATGCCCGACTAGTTTCGGACTCGAGGGGCTAATTGGCCCTATATATTTACGAACGTTTTGAACCAAGGTTTATTAATGCTTGAATGGTTTCACAAACAATTTCCCAAATTAATCTTGTTTCAATAAGATTATTTTGTGAACTTTTTTGTGTCGACAGTCGACATGACTATGCCAATTGGTAAACCACACGCGAAGGATCGTACTCTACGCGATAAGGATCGCAGTTATAACATATTATCAGACAGCACATACCAGAGAGAGGTATGAACATTATCTGTGGCACGGCGGGGCTATAAAAAATGACACGTTACACTACAATAAGCCCCGTTAATGGTCTTTGTAAGTTTATTGTTACTTGTGGTAATTAAGTTTGGTACTGGTAACTTCGGTAACATGTACAGGATGTTACAGAACAGTGTGGTAATACTTTAGAGTCGTTTAGTGAACTCAGTGAATAACGTAATTTTAGGCATATTTGTTGCTTTTAATGATGATATTAACTGTTATCTATAAAACTAGTATTTTATAGGAGAAAAAATGGTTATGAATGAAAACCGACGTAACTACGACGTGACTATAGGTACCTAGTGAATAATGAGGATGTTAATATAGCCGTATCACTCATAAAAAAATTAAATAGTTGAAATTAAAATACAAATTTCAACATCTTGTTTAGAATCCTGTTCGTAAGCATCTAAATCTACATCCTACTATATAATATCATCCGTTTTTTAAAGTTATGCTTCTTTTGGCGCGTTAGGGAAAAATGATGAGAGTAAATTTACTTACGATACGGGCGCACATCGTCACGAAAAACCGACACCCTGAAGTTAGCTAGTCAACATTTCAGTTTTTCAAAAAAGTTATCAAATTCACGATAGTGATAAAAATGGTTTTTACATATTACTTTGAGTACGTTTGTAGAATTTGAGGTTATTTGACGGTATGTATTATTTATTGTGCTATTTAAATAAACTTTATTTAACTAGATAAAAGTATAACTTCTTACGTGCGTACATAAGTACACACACACTTTTTTTTTAGTAGCTATAATTGATAAACTATACATTACATACATGGCTACATGACAATGAAAGGCTGATGATGATGATGATAGCTATCAAAAAACAAATACGGCTTATGGTCGAATTCCGGATAAATTTCGAGTGTGCGAACACAAATAAGAGGGCATTTAGATAAAAATCAAAACTGTTATTATTTTTCAACAGCAACAATTCGGATCCTACATCAAATCTTTGCGTCCAACAAAGTTCCATCTCTTTCTAACCTGTAGAAACGAAGAGAGAAGCCATACATCCGTGACAAAATTGAGTTCAAGAGTTGATAGGTCAATTGGATAATTTCTTTCCTACTTGGCCCACTCATATTGCTGTAACTATATATGTGTGTACGTTTACTAAAGTCTAGATAGAACACACATACACACACACACACAATAATCCTAATGGATACTGGTTCATGTGGACAGTATGGTCTATTATCTTATCTGCGGTATGGTATTCTCTTAATAGTGTGAAATTATACCTAAGTATGCGTTTTATACAAGATGTTAAAGAAAATTGAGGTCATATTTTAGGGTCCTAAAATGACATAAAGCGATGATGATTAAATGATTTTAATACAAAAATTTTATTTTGAAACTGACAAATTGAACTTGACATGAATTACCTACGCTATGTCATACAAAGGATGTCCATGTTATGTCTGGATTTGTCCGAAAACGTCCGCGTAAATAACACAAAATGAAGTTTTCACTAAAGTTGATAAAATGTTGTTTTTTTTCCTTATTGCAATATTTTCAATATAAAACTTATTAACGACCGACTTAAAAGTAAAATAAAGTATAACCCTAAAATTTTATGTGGGAGAGCCATGCTTCGGCACGTATGGGCCGGCTTGACTCCGCTCGTTACCACGGCCTCACAGAAAACCGGCCATGAAGCAATGCTTACATTGCATTTCGCCGCGTGAGTGAGGTTACCGGAGTTACTCTCCCTTATTCCCGTCCTGCCCTCTCCCCCCTCTTCCCACTCTTCCCCCCCTCTCCCTCTTCTCCTACTCCCACCTTAAAGGGCGGCAACGCACTTGTGATTCTCGAGTTGCAGGTGCCCATGGGTGGCGGTAGTCATTTACCATCAGGTGACCCGTCTGCTCGTTTGACCCTATATCATAAAAAAATATATATTATATTCGCGAACGCATACCCATACAATTAATATTTTATTAAATTGTTTATAAAATTTATAGTAAGAGCCGTGGATTTCAGAATTGTTTTCAGTGATAAAATGTAAAATAGGCAAGAAATAAGTGATATTAATAATAATGAAGTTATTAAAAAAAATAGTAAAAACCCCCACCACCTGTCGCTTGCTATCACTAAATTTTCTGTCCAAATTACAAGTTAACATCACTCTGTACCTATTTGTACGTATTTTGTTGTTGTTATTTTGCCTTGACAAAGATAATTTTTCATTATCAAATCATAATGATCTGACTAAAAAGGATAAAATCAAGATAAGGTAGGTACCTACTTTAATTTTAGTAACAATAAACAACAACATAATAAGTGTGTCGAAATACCCAATTACAGAATAACCTAGACGTTAACCGATAAGTATCCAATAAAACGTTCTTCAATGAAGGTGGTTACCCTGTGATCAACAACATGACATCTTTTTATGACAGTACGATTTCAAATGATAGCCAGTTGCCACGAACATTGAGTACAAAATTAATTTTATGTTTCTATTTATACTTTTTACTGTAAATTGAAAAGACAAAACATATAGGTAGTGTTGTTACAGAAGAGTCGCAACTTACAACCTACATACCTACACCTACAGTTTACATAAAAATTGTGACAAAATAAATACTTTTAGAATATTTTGCAGTTAGCGCCATCTATCCCGTAACTAAGACAACTTTTGAAAGATTGGTCGAGTGCATTGATAAGATTAACACCTTATTGTTTCTACTACTAGGTACTAGATGGCGCTGCAAACATGTTTCAAATACTTTTATACCACATTTTTTTTCAATTTAAGGTATATATATATATATATATATATATATATATATTTTATATTTAGTGAAAACACTGTGTGTCTGCGTTAAAGGAAGGTGCAGTAATATTTTTTATTCGTACTGTTTGAAAAAAAGACGAATTAAGGAAATTGCCGAGAACTAGTTTTTAATTTCCAATAGTACCTAGAGGCAAGAAGGTTTTTTTTCAACAAAATTGGGATACTCGCGAACGGCTTTTTTTATATAACTAAACTAAACTAAATATAACTGTAACACCTTGTAATACCTTGTAACACCTTGTGAGCTCTTGTGACTCTACCCACTAACGGAAGAGACAAGAGAACGGGTGCAACGGATATCCTTTAAATATCCGGTATACGACCTTTCCGGCTTAAATTTACTGTCCACCCGGATACCAGATAATAAGCGAGTATACCTACAGCCGAATACCGGATCTCATCAAAAACATAACAAAAAACCCAAGACTCAAAAGTTCAAAAGTCGTGAGATCTAATTGTTACGTCCTTAATTACTTATTTAACTAACACTATAGTGACCGTGTCCATATTAGACACCTTTAGTTCTTTATTAAATAAAATAACTTGATCATCTTACTATATTCGGTTCCTGGTTTCTAATTGGTAGCCTAAGACCTGCCTCCAAGACTGGGTTACCGAATGCAAACAGTTTTTGGAACGAACTTAAGACGCTCGGTGGCCGGCCGGCTAGCTAGAAAAAAAGTGTTAGGGCAATGAGAAATACTGACCGTGGTTTCACTTATTTTATTCTTACGCCATCTGCTGATTCTGCGCGATACTACTGTAATATCCTAAATACTAATTATCCATATATTAGTTAGGACAACAGCAAGCATTTTCTACCAGTCAACCTTTAGGTGATACAGAGACGTGCGTGGCAGGTGTATTGTTTAACAGGCGGCCAAGTCTGCCAGGGTACACAGGGATTTCCTTCTAAGGGTACACCTGAGGCCCTGGTAATATGGACTGTGATGGAACACCGTGTGGTTTTAGTCGGTTCGAGTCCGACATACCACCCTACCGCTTAGCCCAGGTGGGGTGACGACCGGCGGGGGTTTCCGCACGTAAAAAAAAAAAAAAGGTGTATAATAATAATTATAATTAAAATTGCGATTGTAAGTTTAGAAAGTGAAGAACGATATTAGAAACATATATATTACACAAATAAAACTGCTTAAAAATACAATACATAATATAAACTAAATAAAAGATTATATTATACTATATAAATACATACACATATATCTACATACATTTACAAAGTGTTATTCAGACGATTCTACCAATAAGTCTGTGTAAAGCTGTCGTACTTTAACCTTGAAAGTTTGTCGGTTAGTGGACATCCTGATTTCTAGTGGGAGCGCATTCCAGAGGTTCACAGCTTGGACAGTGAAGAACGAATGAACTATGCTGCAGTTATGGGAGGGACAAAGAAGGAGAAGATTATTAGAAGAGCGGAGAGTTTTGGAATGGTTAGAGGACAAGTATTCGAAATGAGACTTTAGGTAAGAAGGTGAATTAGGTGAGTGGAGAAAAGAATAAAGCATAGTCAACGCTCTCAAACTGCGGCGTTGCCTTATGGGTAACCAAGACAGTTGGTTGCGATAGGTAGATACATGATCATACTTTCGCAGGTTGAATACGAACCTAGTGCAATTGTTGAGAAGTCGGTCTAGTTTGTTGTGTAGATCTGCATTCAAGTCGAGATAGCAAACATCATAGTCGATAACAGAGAACACCAAAATCAGTACAAGCTTCGAGAATTGATTCCCGAGATGGACATAATTATGATCTACATACAAGTTTCTTTGCTTACGGAACCCTCGGTTCGCGAGTCAGACTCGCACTTGTCCGGTTTTTTCTAATCCGAAAGGTAGTTCTCGAGATTTACGCGGTCAACAAAAAAAATCTCTTCAGTTTTATTATACCTATTAGTATAGATATTATCTAGTTTCTGATTAGATAACTGTGCCACCTAGTTCTATTAATATCGATAACATATATTATATTTAGCCTTTGTGGGATATATTTTTATATATATTTCTTTCTGATAGATTTTTAAACTCATTCTACTAATATTATAAACGTGAAAGTTTTGTGAGTATGGATGGATGGTTGGATGTTTGTTACTCTTTCACGCAAAAACTACTGAACCGATTGCGATGAAGCTTGGTATGTAGATAGCTGGAGACCTGGATTAACATATAGGCTACTTTTTATTCCGATATTCCCACGGGATCGGGACTTACGCGGGTGAAACCGTGGGGCGCAGCTAGTAGTAAATAATAATAGAAAGTAAGGTGTCATTCGTACAACCGGTTGGAACGAAGTTCCTGTCGCTATATAAAAATATATTTAATAGATTGAATAAATTATATAAAAATATAGCAAATATTGTAAAAACTCGAACTCGTGGTTAGGGCCTCCGGTAACTTTACTCACTCGGCGAAACACAACAAAACCGTGGTAACACTCCGGTCGAATCGGCCCATTCGTGCCGAAGCATGGCTTTCCTAGAGAGGATTTATTCATATTCTCGAAACATTGCGAGGGCTTTAGGATTTATCTTAAGACAACTAACAGAACAGCATCAATCATTGCGCTTGTTATTTAAATATCTTAAACAATTTGTTAGTTAATTTAAAACGCACTAATTTGTTTCACCAGTTTGGACTTAAAATCGCTTTTGAATTTTTTTTTAATAATAATAGTCCATTATAATCAAAACTTGTATAGATTAGATAATTATGTCTGACCAAATTTTTTATCGGACAATGAAATATTGAGGTTTATTTTTATAGGGTAAAGTATTTTTATTGTACTGATACCACGCGCTTAATGTATTTTTATTACAGTTTTTAAGAACTAAACAATGAATTTTTTTATGAAATTTATTACTGTCTGAGGTATCTAGTTTATTGATATCACCAATTGTCGGAATTGGTAGAATGATTAAATTTCATATACTTGCACCGTACTTGCACCGTGATGTCCTAATATGGACATGAATTCTTACCGGGAAATAACGGTATTTTCGGCATTGACTCAATTATTAAAGAAGGCAGTGAAAACTAGATGAACTACTGCCATTGAAATATACTAAAACTTCTTTAATTTATTGTATTTATCATAAAATAAATATTACTTTTTATTTGCTCTCACCTTCTTGTAAAATTCATCGCATTGTGTTGGATCTTAGTAGTAGTAGGTAAGTAGCAATAAGTTCCTACGAACATTATCGCAGGAGCATATGACATATCCTAAAGACAAAATACTCGAATACTAACTCGTGAAACATTGTCATCATCATATTAAAACATGTGTTGTTTTTTTAGATTGGATAAAAAAAAACAAAATCGAAACCCGCAAATGTTTTTACATGGCCACATTGATAGCTAACCGACAGTCATTAAATGGGGTTGTAAGTAAATCGATCATAACCGATATTCGTTACAGTTTAACTCTAATAATATACTGCTATATATTATCTATTCTTTGTCGAAATGCTCGTGCTGACATGCTCGTCAACGGATGGTGATTTATTCTTATCTCATTGTTTATTGTATGAAAATCTTTGGATTTATTTTTTATCTCATTGTTGGAACACGTATTTTGTCGATATCACTCATAAATAATAATGTACAATTAATGTATTCAATTCGAGTTAACAAGCTGTTGTGCATGTTGCATCCATCGGGTTTTCGGGCACTCGTTCATCGCAGAAATAGGGTAAAAAAAACGTTTTTTTTTTCAGAGGATTTTTTGTAATTTGAACAGGGCAACGTCTGTCGGGTCAGATTGTTGTTAATATAAGAGTATGGCTTATATAATAATTACAACCAAATTGTTATAAATTTTTGAAAGGTCAGGACGTGGCAGTGGCAGCGGTAGTGATAGCCTGCTTTCGCCTTTTTTTAAATTAGTAATACTAGTAACATGAGTCACACATTACTAGTATTCTCGTTAACCCCTCCAGCTAAGCTAAGTGCTTGTGGTAGGAGTGGGTTCACGTCGGTAGTGTACTGGATAGGGTTCGAACCTGTAACCACTAGAATGCAAGTCCGACCATTTAGTCAATATGCTACCGCCACTACTTAAATATTAGTATTGAATATAATGTGTGTTTCATTTGGCCCCATATTGGCAGTTACTCTTTAGTTCCAAACTGGAATACACAAAACGCAGTTGTTCTATTTTAACACGCTTTTCTTCGAAGTCAATTTTAACCAACTTGTAATTGTCGTATCGCAATGAAACTTTGTATGTATAAGTAGTTTGGATGACAATACAATAATTTGGCATCTTAGAGTTAATCTAAAGATGCAGCCAGAAGGTATGTACTTGGTGGAACTCTTCAGTGGCTACTAGTAAACCCCTCGAGTTTGCTCATATGATTCATTTTGACGAGACAGATTGGGTATGGTAGCAATGGTCTGACGATGAAGCCAGGGAAGTGGATGGTGGAACTCTTTTTAACTTTGGTTCGCCATTTAGTTTTTTAAATCCATAATTATTATTATTATTCCATTTTGTATTGGCTACATGTACAGCTGCTGGAAAATTCTAAAAAATGTACAGAATCGTTGTCTACATCTATAATACTGAAAAAAAAAATGTTTTTAAATGTAATAATACCGTTGCTATTTGTGACAATGGCACCGTGCATAAAATTGTTCTTTGTTAAAAACGAAACGAGTAAAGTAATTAGTGAGAAAAATAAAAAATTACAATACTGTTGTTGTGTTAACGTAAATAATTAAAGATATCAACAAAGGTAGTACGTAACGCGGTTTGTTGTAAGAAATAATACATTTTAGACTTAATTGACAAAATTAGCTGGTATAGGACCAGCTAATTTTGTCAATTATTGTCGTCACTCAATATTTAAGTAGGTAGAAACATATTTTTGAAGTGAAAACGGGGAAAAAAGCACTGAACTCGTGTAACCGTCACGCTCTCAGATGACATATGTGTCAGTTACGTTTTCACTTCTGACGTGCAGTCCTACGACTGTCAGTTTTTTGAACTTTAACGACTTAGCGTTTTACGTTAAATATGAATACTTACTACATATATATATATATATATTTTTTTTTTTTTCTAAAGGGGTATACGTACGGTTGACCGACTCACGTGTGTGCTTCGAAGAATCCCTACTAATTTCGGTATACGCGATAGGTCGCGTCACCACTTGATAAAGAGCCCTTGTTGGATCCGATACTAGTCGAACCGAAAAACCTTGATAGCACTTTAAGAGTAATAAAAGTGATCTAGGAAGCCATTTTTATTCTTGGAATGAACTTCCTTATCGCACGTTACACTTCAGACGCTTGCGCGGATGGGGACTAGGCAGCAAAAAGTGTTAGCGCAACGAAAACCGCTGACCACGAGTTGATTTTTTTATTTACGCTATCTGTAGATTCTGCGCGATACGGATGTTATTTGGTGTTGGTTGTATACTAATAACCCATTTATTAGTTCGAGTAACTTTCACAGATGGCTCAATTTTAATTTCGAGTTTTTACAGTATTTACTATCATTATTTTGATATTTTATTTATATTTAGCGAAAGGAACGTCGTTCCAACCCGGTGTCCCAAAGATACCTCACGCGTTTTTTTTTTCTATCTGAGGATGATACAACTGATACAAATGATAAAAATTAATAAATAGAAAATAATCTGATATCTCGAGTCATTGACAAAAACTAGGTACTTGCATTAACGTGAGCGAATCCTTGAAATATGTATATTGAACACAAGAAAAGAAATAGGCACCAAAAATAAAACAGTAGGTAATATAAGAATAGGGCAGATACATACATATTTATGAGATTTTCAACAGACTGGATGCAAATGTCCGAGGTGCTATTTAGCAAGTGATCGTCTCGCCTTGAAGTTAGAGAACAAACTGAGGTCAAACACTATGAATAAATGACGTGTGGATAATTATGCACTAACAATGGAAGATTAAGTAAAATACGAAATATCGAAGATTTCAAAATTTCCCGTTATTTGAATGCAAAAAGTATATTTAATTCATTACTTACATCTTGGGTTACCGAATCGCAGGGATCGTGGTCACGAGTGGACTAAGATTTAAGTCATGATTTCAGTCATGTCAAGTCAATTAGCCTATTGCAGTTCACTGCTGGGTATAAGCCTCTCTCAAAGTGCGCCATAGCACCTAATTCTCCGCCTTCCGCATCCAGTCCATCCCAGCCATTTTCTTCAGGTCGGCAATCCATCTGACTGGTGGCAGTCCTACCTTCCGTTTACCGATTCGCGATCTCCACTCTGGAGCAAACGGGCCCTCCGTTTGCTCCAACGGCCATCGGTCCTTTGGCAGACGTTGACCAGTCCATTACAAGTTAAGTAGGTAACTGTAGTTCTTTGTCGGACTTACACATGTCATTATTTTTTATTTATTTTCATGATTTACACATTTAATGCTCATAACTTTTACGTGGCAAAAATCAAAACTTTCAATGTTACCAACTTACCAGTTTTACCGTCCCCGTTTTTGTATAAAAGTGCAGTGGTAATCGATATTTGCACATTCAAATGCTTATATCTCCGAAATTGTGTTTTAAAATTATTTTTGGGTTTTTTTCTAGAGAATAATCTTAAATTTTAGTGTGTTTAAAAGACTACGTCCTTGACTTCTGTTTTAACTTATTAAATATACTTTGTCCTAATTTACCGGATCATAATAATATAACAAGCCGAATATTAATTATTATAATAACATGCTAAGCAATTTTTATTTTCATTTTATTATTCATTAATTAGTATTATTCCCAATGCATCTGTATAATACTGTATTTAAAAGTACACGAACGTAATTTAATGTTATATTTGATATTTGTAGTTTTTTTTTTTTAAGAAAGTATAAAGTAAATATGTCTAACTTAATAATAAAGGAATTACATCAAATTCCCATGTTTGTGTGTCCTTTGTTAGGTATATTTTAACTCTAGATACTGTAACCAGAACCAAGCAGCATAATTAACTTTCAATTGTCTTACAAATAAGTCGTGGTGTCCGCTTTCATTCCTTGTTCGTACAGTACTATTGTCTTATCTGTGGCACAGGCACAGTACACTCTATTGTACCTAATACATACAAAACAGTTCTTGAATATTTAATTGAGCGGAATAAAACGTCTTTGGAGCAAAAAAATTATGCTTCTACGTAAGTCCACTACCTAAAACCATATTATATTTTAAAATAATTAATTGTGTATTTCTAAAATGAAAACATTTTCTATATCGTTTTCAGTTTTTTGGGATAATTGGATTTCCACTTAGTAGGATAATGATTCGCCTAATGTATGTATCTTGAAATACAAATTGTCTCATTTTACATCATGTAAAAAACTCAAAAGTAGTACCTAATAAGTAAATTTCTAAAATATGTATATGTATTTCCATAACTTTGAAACCAAATCGCGTATATATAGTAATAGGCATATTTTCTATTTTCTTCTAAGTAACATTAATAAATTTATAAACACTTTTTGCAAACAGTTTATATTTAATATTCTCAACTGTGACTATTTTGGTCCGTTGCTGTCCGGCTGGTCATCTCCGGACTGCTATTACTGAAATATGTATAGTAGTAATTAGCGCGTCTATTTATATTTTAGAATAATAGGTATGTTACATTGTCCTCACATTTCATTTACGCTTATAAGCAATGTAACCAGATATTTGTAAAAAACATTTTGAAAAAGAGTGTCCTTGGAGTTTCTTGCCTGTTCTTCTCCATAGGATCTATGTATTGGAACAGGCAACTAGCTTCAAGACTGACTTAGTCTGACTGACTCCTACTCCTGACAATTCAAAAATACCTATAATTGGTTTAATTGAAATAAATGGTTTTGATTTAGATTTATTAATAGGCTTAAGACGTAAGCTCCTCAAGCTCAAAATCTACTATCAAGGCCTCATTATATTATTATTACAATTGTTCACATTGATTTGCACTTATTTGCATTCCCGCGCGTTTACAAGTTAACTCTTTCGGGTTGAACTAGTGTACATTATAATATATGGATGATGTTTTTTCGAAGCACTTGTGTCGTATTAATGGAAATGTTAAAGGCCAAAACACACTGAACAAAGTAGTAAGAATTACTCACCGATATGACACCTTGATACATTGTACAATACGCACAACGATAGCAGATATATCACATAACACAATACTGGGGCCAGCAGAACACATAACAAGCCGAATTGTTCACTCAACATCACAAAACACTTTATTCATACGAAGGCAAACTAAATAAGGAACAACTCTATTAAAAAAAATACAAACTAATTAAAAAAAAAAAAATCGTAAAACACAAATGAAATAATTTTTAAACTTAGTAACTGTTTCAACTGACTTTCATTGCGAATTGAAAATGATAACTTGAGCTGTAAGGTTGCTGGCATTTACTGATATGATGTGGTATCTTGTATAATTTAGCATAAGTACACAAAATTAAACCATGTTATACAAGATGGCGATTGAAGGTCGGTCTTTACAATTTATTATTGTATTTAAAAATCTTCTGTCTATTTGGAGATTACCTACCTATTTCTTTTAATTTGTAAAAGGATTTACAGAATTCAGTACACATTAACGTAACTAGCAACCCGCCCCGGCTTCGCACGGGTAGCAGAGACATCTTCAATAATCATCAACATATTTCAATCAGTTTACACAAAATCTTAACAAATTATACAAATAAACCTTCCTCATGAATCACTCTGTCTATTAGTGAAAACCGCATGAAAATCCGTTCAGTAGCTTTTCAGCTTATCGCGAACAGACAGACAGACGCGGCGGGGGACTTTGTTTTATCTATACTAATATATAAAGCTGAAGACTTTGTTTGTTTGTTTGCTTGATCGCGCTAATCTAAGGAACTACTGGTCCGATTCGAAAAAAATTTCAGTGTTAGATAGGCCATTTATCGAGGAAGGCTATAAGCTATATATCATCATGCCACGACCTATAGGAGCGGAGCAGTGATCATAAACGCAGATGAAACTGCGGGGACGGCTTGTAATAATATATGTAGTAATAATAATCATGAAGTATCGTTTTGCATTTTTAAACGTGTGTCAATGGTTCTAAGCAACCAAAGACAAGCAGTCTAAGTTTATTCTTCTCATAAATATACCGGTACCCATTAGAAGTGTTTGTATAAGTAGGTAGGTACTCTTTGCCAGTACCAACTTAGGTACGTCTTTACTGTTTTAAACTTACTATTCATATTATCATTTTATTATACATAATAGCTTCCATAAAATACATTTATATATATAACTTTAACATTTATTAACCACTTAAAGAATCAGTCAGTTACATACATTACACAATTTAAATAAAAATGTATAGAAGAGATTGAAGCTCTACATTATCAATGATAAAATAAAATAGATAATCAGACACTCAACAAAGGCGACCCTTTGATACAAAGACTCCTTCACACGTATGCTCCCATTTTTTTAACGTGTGGAAATGTTCTGGTGATACCTCACCCGCCGGGGCTATCCGCTAACCCGGGAGGTAGCAAACGGGCTCCGTCTCATGACTGGGCGATGTTCAGACACACTCGGACATCACCCCTTCGTGGGAGGCTCCATGCAGGTGGAGGAGATAAAAACTTTCTCTTTCACTAGCGGCCGCTGGTAGGGCTGCATGAAGCGCTACACATACGCTCCCATGCTTCAACATGCCGCAACATAACGCCTGCTTTATGCGTTGAGTCAGTTCCCAGAACAGACTCAACGCGTAAAGCAGGCGTTATTCTCGAAGATATGAGAAAGTGTAAGGCTAAACAAATCGTATAATCACTACCTTATAACTATAGCTAAGCAGTATTACCTACCTCTTAACATTGTTTCTTACATTTTTTATCTCTTCGAGTTACAGATAAGGGTAACGTAACGAGTCAAAAGCAAATATTTGGACAACGTTAATAGAAGATCGTTATCGAGTATTAAGAGTGTTGGATACCTATTTTTAAAAAGGTTTTTATTAGTTGCACTTGTAACTATCTATGTAAACAAATATTGGAAATAAATGTTAACCTATTTCAAATAGTCGTATCGAAATGAAACTTTGTATGTAAATTTATTTTGGATTACAATTCCATAATTTGGTATCTTGGATCAAATCTGATGATGGAGTTAGAGAAAGAGAAAGAGAAATCTGATGGTGGAACTGTGCAGTAAGTAAATCGACGAGTCCAACAGATTGGGCATCGTAACGATGGTCTGATGATGAAGCCAGGATCAGGTCAGGATAGTGGAAATCTTTTTACTTTTTAATTCGATTCGCTATTAAAGCCTGTTTGTTTTTAGTTTTACAAACGTATAATTTATTTAAGAAAATCTTTTACGTCACACATTGCACATTCCTAGTATTTTCGTTAAATGATTATGTAAAGATAGGAATAGAGGAGAAGTAACACTTCGAACCATACATTTTTAACTGTAAGTTTCTTTTGTCTTACAGAAGACTGTAAGGTAAGAAGAGTAGGATTGCCAGACATCCGTTGAGAGAGGAGAAGACGAAGACTGGCGTTGTCAGTCAAGTCTTTTTATCAATCGTAATAAAATTAAAAAGGATGTTGTGTTACTTTATATCACGTGTGTTTACCCCACAGTTTCACCTGCGTTTATGGTCACTGCTCCACTCCTAACTGTCGTAGCGTAATGTTACATAGCCTATAAACTTCCTCAATGAATACTCTATCCGATACAACCATTTTTTTTTATCTGACTGGTAGTTTCAGAGATTAGCGCGTTTAAACACACAAACAATCTATAATCAATATCTACAAATATAATTTTATCAGCTATAAACGGGAAAAATAGCTGGACTAATAAGTTTTCGCTTTTAAAGGGCTGAATATTGAATAATTAATTAGATAAGTACATAGAAGAAAAAACTCTTTTTTTTTGTCTTAAATCATTGGCAATTTATTCAATTCATAGTAAAGAGCCCTGTTTGTTTCCAAGTTCATTGAACCTTTATGTAATAGTTATGATGTTTGACTTGCAATTCCTAGCTAGTTTATATTGTTTTATTGCATAGCTAATGCAATAACAAGACTCTATTGTCTAGCGTACATTCAATACGAAATGTAACAATACAAACAATTATGCAACACAACACAACACGTCTGTCATAATGCATGTTAGTAAACACCAGTTTGGAACTATGTCTCAAAGGAAAATGAACATAAGTAAAATTGTTTGTTGTTTTTCAATGTTCTAATTTGTTCAACACATCTTTCATGTGATTGATATTTACATGCAGCTCCTTTTTAAAACGCTTTTATTAGCTTAACTTGTAACTTTAACCAACTTGTAATTGTCGTATCGTAATTAAACTTTGTATGTATATGTACGATCGAGCTGTAGCTGAGTAAGCCTCTCCTATTGTACGCCACATTAGGAGAGGCTTATGTCCAGCAGTGGACGTTGAAAGGTTGATGTATATCGATATGTAGTTTGCATGACATTTTAGAGCTATATAATTTAACATTTTAGAGCTTTGGGAAGATGAGAGCTTTGGGCGCTGCGTAGTATGTCCCTGAATAGTATTTCAAATATCATGGCAAGAAGGCTTGCTAGATTTACAAGATGAGATCGGGTTGCGAATGGACCAGTCAATCCCAAATATGCTGCAATCGTTTATTGGCACCGATAAAAGTTAACCATAGGGCTTACCAAGACTGCTTTTTCAACTTTAATGGTATCAATAAAGTATAAGCGAAACTGCAGAAGAGTGAAAACTTTTATTGTAATAAGTAAAAACCTTTTTAATTAACATTTATGTGATGGTTCCAGATAAACGAAAACGTATTATTATAATTATTTTAGGTACAAATTGAAGTGAAGGACGCTACTATCCATCCATCCCACTAAGAAGTCCGTACTTAAACATGTCTGTACATCTTCTCGCTCTTATACTGATTTTTTTTAACAAATAGTAAGTAATTAATATTCGAAATATGATTATGAGACATTCGATTTATTTTAAACAACTAATTTCGCAAACAAGCAAAGGGGCCCGCCTGATAGTCAACGATCCCCGACGCTTATACACTCCTAACTTCAGAGATCGTAAAATAAAAACTTAAAGAAGAAACAAAATTGGACTAATTGATTTGTCATTTCACTGCTTACTCCCTTTCTAGCTATATCTACTTTCACACAGTCCATCCATCTTTTAGAAATAAATGTTTTGTTTTGTCTTTTAGAAATATATGACTATGAGACATTCGATTTATTTTAAACAACTAATTTCGCAAACAAGCAAAGGGGCCCGCCTGATAGTCAACGGTCCCCGACGCTTATACACTCCTAACTTCAGAGATTCTTCTTCTTTCTAGCTATATCTTCTTTCACACAGTCCATCCATCTTTTAGACATAAATGTCCATTCTCCATATTAGGAGAGCTTGAAAGTAGCGCCAGTGGATGAAAAGTTGAGAGCAATAGGTTATCGTGGTATGTACAAGGGGTGCGTACTGCGTACTGATGAGCAAAATATGGGAAGAGAGTTTTATGTATGGAAGTTGAGATCTAGCCATATATTTATTAATATCTGTCCGAGATAAAAGATAAATACGGACATATATTAGTGTTATCACGAGATTTACAACTACAATCAATACGATTATCCCTTCAAGTGTTTACTGTAGTTATCGGCTATCGATCTCTTTGTAATACTTTTACTTTTTTTGTTTAGTGAATACATTTTTTTTTTGTATTTCTAAACTATAATTTATTATTTACTATAAACTTTATTCAATGGCTTTGATCGTAGGAATGCGTCGATGAAGAAGCCTAAATGTTTTTTTCTGATTAGAATTACGTATGCTATGATTTTTAACCAAATACTATGGTCAAAACACATCATAAGCTTCGTGACCTCACATGGCAAAAACATGTAATTCGTGTGACGTAATTTATGGATGGCCCCTAATCTAATTATTAATACGTGTCGACAATTCTTTGTACGCATTATTAAGAAAATGTTGTTAAAAGAGGAAAACTTAGAACTTTTGTGTAAAAGAAGTGCAGAAAGCCACAATATGTGCTATAAAGTTCAAAATTAGTACAGGGGTAGTATATACTAATATATTATGTTGACCTGTTATGGTACGTAAGTCTACACAATGACAGTTCAAGTTATACTGGCCATTGAAATAAACCAAAAATAAATTATTCAAAATTGGAATAATGTGTTTGAAAATATCACTGTGAGATAAGATAAGATGATATCAGCAAGCTTTATCAAAAGCTTTGATTGTCTATTTTTGATACAAGTACTAACCTAATAGTTGCTTTTCAGGTCATTAATTTTGTTTCTCGAAAATGTTCTAGAAATTTCTATATTTCATCGGCAATGGTGTACTTAAATATATTTGAGTTTTCTTGTAGTTATTTATGCAGTTGTACATAAATATATTAGTTACGTTACAGTTAGTTTTAAGTAGTTACTTTTAATGCACCCATTTTTATTAAAATAGAAAAAAAATAAACATTTGTACCTAGGGAAATTTCAAAAAATAATAGTGGTATTTTATTAGCTGTATTAAAAATATTAAAATAAAGCCAAACTAAAATTCAAATAAAACAAATATAACATATCATCTTCATCTACCATTCAATTCCATTCCATTCTCCACAAATGTTCGTAAAATTTTAAATGTAATTACAAAAATCAACACATATCAATAGTTGCTATTAGTAAATTTATGAACGTATTTATGTATAAATACACATTGAAATAAAACTATTTTTCACGAATTCTATCGCGATTTATTTGGTGTTATTTTACTATCTATACTGATCCGTATACTGTGACAAGTGTTATCTGTGACAAGAAACACCTGGACGCTGAGCTGGCACATGTCAAGCACGTACTGCAAGACAACAAGCTCCCACTACCGCGCCTCCGTCACAGATCCCAAGAAAAGCCAGCCGCTGTCGAGCGCCAGCCTGCCATTCTACCGTATGTACGAGGAGTTACTGACAAGATTGGCTACATCTTGAAGCGAGCTTCAATCAATACATACTACAAGCCGCCAACGAAGATAAGTCAATTTTTACCATCTGTCAAGTGCCAAGTACCTCTACAAGATGCTGGGGTCTATAAAATAGACTGTGACTGTGGGCTTTCGTACATTGGTCAAACCAAGAGAAGCATTGGCACCCACGTCAAAGAACACATTGCTGACATAAAACACCAACGCTCGATGAAGTCTGCTGTGTGTGAACACGTGCAACAAGGAACCAACCATTACCTGCGTTTCGATAAACCACAGGTACTCGCGAAAGAACACCGATTCCTACCAAGGATGCTCCGTGAGGCTATTGAAATAAAAAAACACCCTAATTTTAATAGAGAAGATGGTTGGAACGTACCACCAGCTTGGGATCCGGTTATTCACTTACTCAAACCCAAGAAAATACAAAACACAGCAAGGCTTCAAGACACTTTGAGCTCATTCTGCGTAAATAGTAACAACAACAATCAACAATCTTCGGGTACTTTGAGATAACTTTGCACTTCGATACATGAGACGACCACCATCTTAGTCTACCCGTGACCATGGCTGCTGAAAAGCAACTGAAACGTCGGGATCAGTATAGATAGTAAAATAACACCAAATAAATCGCGATAGAATCCGTGAAAAATAGTTTTATTTCAATGTGTAACATTCGCGTAAACTTTCGACAATATCATATAAATACACACATCAAAAAAGTCTAAGCAACACGCATTATTTACAGAAACTGCATGTTGTTTAAATTTTTTCTTTGTTATTTTATTTTTTTCTTAGCAAAGTAGATTGGTATACAATCTTTTTTGTTCTCAGAAATATACTGGCTGATTTTAAAAATAGAAACTTTTCGATTGTGTTTGGTTTTCGTTACTTGATAAATTTGGTATTTATCTCACTTTTATCATTTTGAGATATACAGTTTTAGAAAAAAATTGTGGTGAGTCATTTTTATGTCATGGAGCGACGCCATTTGACTGCTGATGAAATGCAGAGAGCTGTAGGAATGCTACAAGCGGGAAAAAATCAGTCTCAGATATCTCGGCCTTTTTGTGTCAATAGGAGCGTGATTTGTCGTCTTTCGCAGCGTTATGTTAATACAGGGGATTCTGCTGAGCAGCACGTAGGACGTGGAAGGAGTACAACTGCTCGACAGGACCGATACATACAACTAACTGCAAGACGTCAACTGATGTTAACTGTCCGGAAGATAGGTTTAAAGCTATAATTCTCAAACGGTGTTTTTTTGTTAGCCACCAAACCGCGAGAAATAGGCTGCATAAATACGGCCTACGAGCACGATGCCCAATTAGATGCACACCTATACGCCATGGGAATCGCGCCTTGAATCGAATGCTGTAGGGAACACTTGACATGGACCCAAGAGTAATGGGATAAAATTTTATTTTGCGCTGAGTCCTGGTTTGGATTTAGGCCTGATACGAGAAGGGTAAGAGGGTATCGTCGTCCCGGAAATGCTGAACGGCTGAGATGTGTCCAGGAAGTGCACCCTTACAGTGGTTCCAAAGTGATGGCATGGGCGGGTATTATGAAGAACATACGAACTCAGCTCGTTTTTATAGATGGCAGTATGAACGCTGAAACTTACGTTGAATATGTCCTCGGGCCTTATGTTAACTCATTTGCACAAAGCCTTGGCTCAGATTTTACGCTGATGCATGACAATGCGCGTTCGCACACAGCTTGGAGGACCAGAGAGTACTTGGCAATGGAAAACATCCGGGTATTGCCGTGGCTTGCAAAATCTCCAGACCTGAATCCCATCGAGCACGTATGGGACTTGTTTCAGAGACGTATTCTAGAGACCGTGGACAAAGTTTCGACAACCCAACCACTGAAAAACTTGTTAAAATTCCATTGGGAGCGATTGCCGCAGGATCAGATAAACAATCTTATAAATTCAATGAACAAGTTTTGAATAACAAAGGCGGTCACACTTTGTATTGAATTACCAAATAATTTAAAAAAAGTCGTCATTTAATTTTGTAAAACATGAATAGTTTAATTTCGTTTTAACTTTATTTTATACTACGTATGTGACGGTACACATATTGTTAATTATTGTGATTAGATGAACAATTGAATGAATTTTGTTGCTTTAGTCACTAATGCATCAAAGGATGCTTAGTTATTATTTATAAAAGAAATATATTACAGTAGTAAAAATCGTTCAAACGTTCAAAACCATACATGTTGTTTAGACTTTTTTGATGTGTGTATGTTTGTAAAGATAAAACTTCCCTACTATTGAAAAAATAATTAAAAAATATTTAACCAACATTTTCGGTCTAGGCAAATCGACCGAGGGATTCTTTTCCACAAATTATGCCACTCTAATCCACTGACATAACAGCTAGGTGACAGATCTCGCAGTATAAACACACACAATAAAATTATCCCAATTGACAACTTCCTCTTTAGATATCGGTTAAAAATGAATTATCATTTTTGCAAAGTCATGTGTTTGCTTCTGCTAATGGGCACTATAAATCAATTTTAACAATTTACGAATAAAAATAATAGCTAGAAATATTTGTATGTACAATTGGAAAAACCACTTTTTGTGTACCAAAATCGTTAGAAATCATCAGACAAATTAGCAAAAAATGCAACACAAATGATGTTAGAAGTGATTCTGTGTACACAGATCACATCTTGTCAAGGTACTCTGCATACAGATTGTGGAATTGTTTCTTGTTCTAAAAGCGTAATATAATACAAAGTTACTTACATTTCCATATTCCTTTTGTAGCAGTTGTAAAATAAGCAGATTACAATGATTAACGAAACTACAAGTGGAGTAACCAGCATTTTCCATAATATGCTGAAACCGTCAGCTTTCAAAACGTCTTGCGACGTAGAATTCATTTTCCACCGTATTGAACAAACAATTTTTTCTTTTTTTATTATTTATTTTAAGCACTCGTGCAACGTGTCGTGATGATTTAACATTGAGCTTTGTTAAGTTATTAACATTGTCAACTTTGCATAACAGTTGACCAATATGTTATCTGTTCATTATCCTTCGTTATCGCGAAAGGTTGTTCATAAAGCTATTTAGCTTCAACGGATTTGGCTCATCAATTTCTGTATTATTAGAAAGAAACTCTTTCATATATTTCTAAAATTTTTCATAACTCATATCAACAAAAACGATCCACGAAAATACAAAGTAAAACTCTCGATAAGGTCAAGTTGGAACTATATATTTTTCTTGGTTTTTTAGAAAGCGAATTTAGTCGACTTTAATCTGAAGTAAAAAGAGAATAAGAATACCAAGAATAAAGGTATTTATCTTAAAAAAATATAAATGGATGCTACACAGGACTTTGTGAAAGTGAACATTAGACAGACAAAAAGGACTTGTATTCAACACAGTTTTGAGCGTGTCAAGAACTCTCAGAACTTGTATTACTTTTAGATGAAATACTGGTTTGGATATTAGCAAACTGCGATGTTACTGCACGTAATAATAACTACCTATCCTCCCTCACTAGTAATAGAGTGATTTTTACACGCTTTATATTAGCTTCACTTGTATGTATGTTTGTTTGTATGTTTGTAACCGACTCCTTTGGGCACGATTTTGACCCACTTTAAACGGCCAGATTTCATTCAAATTTTGCACACCTGTCAAAGACCGATGACAATGCAAAAATTCGACCAAATTTTTTTTTTTTTAGTTGAATTTTCTATAAAAGCGTGTTTTTTAGTTTTTTAAAATTTAATTATTTAATAAAATACATACTTATAAGAAACAGTCAGTTTGTGAAAATATGGTTTCATAAAAAAAATGATTCAAAGTAAGTTAGTAGCAACAAAACTGCTAACTTGAGAGCCACAAACAATTCGTATGCCAAGTATAAAATATATTTATATAATTATTACACTATTTATCATTTATTTATATTACACTAGCAACCCGCCCCGGCGTCGCACGGGTACAAATTAAACACCTAAACCTTCCTCATGCATCACTTTGTCTATTAGTGAAAACCGCATGAAAATCCGTTTAGTAGTTTTTCAGTTTATCGCAAACAGACATACAGACAGACAGACAGACGCGGCGGGGGACTTTGTTTTATAATATGTAGTGATAGTGACTATAGTTATATTATTCTCGCTAAACTGCAGTTCCTTTAGAATTTTTATGCTTGAGTACATGAACATAAGTATAATTGCATATATGAATGTCTGTGTCGTGTATTGTGTATTGACAGATGGATACATGCATGATTTCACGTACGCCGATGTATATATAGGTACGTACTTAATAAAGGTTTGAATTATGTTGAGTTGCATTATATTCATGCCATTTGCTATCAGTTTGTTCACATACCTTAATTGATGCTGTAGATGCTTAAGGCAATAAATATATACCTTTTGAGGTTTAAGGAAGAAAAAATAAAAAGGAAATAAAAATACAGAACCGAGGACTATTTGATATTACTTGTTCAATGTTTCTGAATAGGGTAATATAAAAATCGTGTATCGGCTTATCTCTGATAATATATGCAAACAGTAATTATCTCTGTATGATATACCGTCTCGAGTAATGCGGAATTTGTAACTCACTGTGCGATAGTCATAAAACAAAAAACCTTGGAACTATGTTTTTTTTCCAATACTTTGCTTATAACTGATTTAAATAATAATAATAATAAATTGACTCATCTCACACGCGGCCGTCTGATCCCAAACTAGGCAGAGCTTGTACTATGGTAACCAGACTGCTGATAAATATATTTCTAAATACACAAATATTATAGATTAAATTACACCCAGGCACAAACCAAATGATCATGCTCATCACACAATTATATGTCCTGGGTGGGAACCGTACCCAAGGCCTCGGGCTCAGCAGTCAGGATCTCTAACCAATAGACCAGCAGGCCAGTCTATATGTCCATTTCCATCTTTGCATAAACCAGGAAATAATTAAAAACTGCTATTGGATATGATGAACGATAGATTGTCATGTAACTGTGACAAGAGGCACTTGCTCAGTAATTAGTCTGTGATTAAAGAACTCGAAAAAAGAGTGATTAAAAACAGGAATGTTTCGTTATACTTATCGATTTTAATTACAACCACATACACGGTTATAAAACGTGTTTGGTGGATATTAAATGCGCCTATCGCATTATCTGATGTTCTTGTAAAAAATTGCTTAAGCTCCATAGAAAAAAATATATTTTTGTGACATACTATATTAAGAATAACTATTTCACACATATTCTCATCAAGTTGAAATTAACATCAAATACGTTACGTACACAGTCATCGTAGTATCGATGTATGGAGGAGTATTTTTATTTAATTTAATCTTTGAGAATCGGTTGCCGACATGGATGAACTCAGCATACAAGTTTGTAGGGTACCCTCGGTGCGCGAGTCAGATTCGCACTTGTCAGGTTTTTTTAATTTAAGCAATATACGGTTTCACTCACGTGTATATTTCGGGGGTGGCCGACTAGTTTCGTACCCAAAAGGGCGCGTTATCAAGGGGTCAGTGGCCCTGTAACTGTTAGTAAAAATGAAATTTCTACTTAAATTTTTGACTTGCACATATTTATGAAAAATATATTCCAAATAACAATGATGATGATAATAAACAGTTCAAACAATAACTATGACAAATTATTTACATTTAAAAAATATTGCAAGCTCCTTAGCTCTTCTCTTATGACTTCTAAACTTTCGCGTTCCATGATTATTTTTTTATGGATTTCCACGGGAATTAACGCGATCACGAACACCTATCTCTCCTCTTCACCACATTTTGCTCATCCCCCCACATCACAAGTCCATACCACGATAACCTATTGCTCCTCAACTTTTTATGCACTGGCGCTACTTTCAAGCTCCCTCTAATATTTTCATTTCAAAGATATGGCCAGAACGGAGTAAGCAGTGAAATGACGAACGATAGAGTAGAATGGAAGAAGAAAATGTATTGCGCTGACCCCACATAAAATTGTGACAAGGGGCATCAAGAGGTGCAGTTAAATATAGAACACTCAAGAGCAATCGGAAACGGCACACTGAAGAAATACATCATGTGATTTAAATTAGTTATCTACTCGGATCAAGTCACAAGATCTAAAGTAATCGCTTGATCGATTTGATATATTACATCAAAGAGCCGACCTCAAGAGCGATTTAGGGAAATTATTGATAAAGAATATATTTCCGACTTATATTATTATGCTACGCGTGTCATGTGACTGCACTTGACACTTATCTAGCAATCAGAGATCACTATCTAGTGCCGTGTTTAGAAGTGCGTCAATGCGCCCAAGAGCAGATTTGTTAAGTGTCTTGTTTTTTTTATTCCTATAATCACCATACTATCTTGTCTTTGCCCGCGGCTTAGCTCGCGTTACTGTAGACTTTGTTAATTATTTCAGGTGTTTCACGGGAACAGAACGTTTTTTATGAATAAAAGGTATCGCATATCCGTCTCTGTATCCATGACAACGTGTGTGTAAAATTTCATGACCTGAATGCGAACAAACAAACAAACAATTTTTTTTTAATTTTATTTATTTATTTGGCTTACCAACAATTGAATACACTGATACAATGATATGAGATACATCCAATAGACTTATAACTAGTGTGACAATTTCTTACAGGTAAGCACATCATGCACAACTTATTTGTTGAAATATATGAAATTACATTAGAGATCTTAATTAGACAGCGAACATAATGATGTTTTTTATATTAAAAATAGATTTACAAAGTTAGAATTGCAGTAGGCCCATACACGGATGATATTACAAAATTTTTTGTACATAGTACTTCTGAACTTGCTAAGCGAGTCAGAGTGCACATCGACGAGATCACTGCAGCTGTATGATGCTATATGATAGGAGAATTAGCACCAAGGACAGTTCTGCGAAGAGGAGGATGTAAGGTTCAGGATTCATAGTAGCGCCTGTATATTAAAATTTGTGTTTATTAAATATAATAATATGTACAAACTGTAGTAATATAATATTTAAAAAAAAAATTCTATACTACCTTCTTTCCTTTTATATCTCAACCTTCCTCATAAATCACTCTACCCATTGGTGAAACCCGTATGAAAATCTGTTTGGTACTTTTGGAGTTTATCGCGGACAGACAGACAGACAAACGTGGCAGAGTGGGTATTTTATTTTACAAAATACTAATATATAGTGATTTGTTAATGCTGTCATGTTCTAAGTTTCATATATCCTACTTAGGTTAGGATATAGTTATACATCATATCAGAGTTATGTTTTAAATATAATTATCTACACAATACACAATGCTGCGGAGCGGAGCAACACGTGTCCTCTCATATTTATTATATAACATTATTGTTTGATTTTGATTACCGCACTACTGCAATGGGCGGTCTTATCGCAGTTTCCGATCTCCTACAACCTTTATGATCTATACTTACTGTAGAATGGTAAATCGATGACATTATTATCAATTACGATTTTATCACCGGCTATGGTTTGGTACAGATTGTTGAGATGGATACATTGCGTCAATAAAAAAAACATCGTAAATCGTCACCTAATTTTAGTGGCTACTAATAGCCAAAAGATTCTTAATTTTATTTAATTATTTATGTATAAGCGATTAACTATAAAAATATATCAAAACAAAACATGACAGTAATGTCATATAGATTACAAGTAAGCGCCAATGCTTCCATTAGTGCTTTCTATAGTTATCTACTGTTTCTTTTTAATCTCAAGAACAAATCCCATTCCCACACTACTGTGACTCATAAACAACAGGCCTAACAACAATAACAACTAGTGTGAATTAAAAATTTAAAATAACCCCGTCTCAAAAATCCCTTAAAAGATTGAAAAAGAGCTGTTTATCTTCAAACGACTAACAGTTTTTCTTAAATTATAGCTAAATGACACTCTGAAATCTTTGTGATGCGGAGGGATGTGCAAAATGTGAAGGTGTTTTATGTATGGAAGTTGACGGGTATAAGAGAAGAGGACAACGAAAGAAAAGATGGATGGACTGTGTGAAAGAAGATATGGCTAGAATAGGAGTAAGCAGTGAAATGACGAATAATTGAGTAGAATGGAAGAATAAAACATATTGCAACGACCCCAAATAAAATTGGGACAAGACGTCTGCTTAAGATGATGAGTAAGAAATCTTTTTACTGCTTATGACCTTAGACAATACCTATTTATGACTTGTATACGTACTGTTTCCTATCTTATTAATACAACAAAACTGTCAAACGAGCCCTGTTTAATGCTAATTATTAACAACTTGCGCCTATAAAAACTGCAGCACTAATGTTCCAACAGACTTAGCAATGCTAGTTAAACGGTCGTCATTGTTTACTTTATCGGGATATGGCTCATATTTCCCAACACTCTTATAAACTGACAGTCGGTGATAAATCAACCTATTTTTAGATCAGTATATCGATCAAATGATTGCGATCGTGATTACTCACAGCGAACTGCAACGATCAATCATTTGGAGTATAAAATTAGTGAGGATGAGTGGCCTGACTTAATTGATTACATGATAAAAGTGTAGTGATTCTTTGATACGGGCGGTATGCTGGTTTCCTTTTAATGGTGGGCGTTACATAGAATTACTTGTTTCTGTAAAAGTAAGTTAACAGTGAGATGTAATGAACTTTTTATCTTGGCACAATTGCAACCGCTATTGTCATTCAACGTCTCATTGCTGTCAGCTTCCTGGGTACTGTACGTCAGCACGTGAGGACAGCGAAGTGAAGAAAATGCACAACAATTACCTATTTTCTTAGATGTTTTGAAATGTTTGTGACGCATACTACAAAGTGTTACAAAAGTGGAAGGTGAAGGAGGTTGGTGAAAAGTTTTATCTATGAAAGTAGAAGTAGTAGAAGAAGAAGACAACAAAAAAAAAGATGGTTGGACTGCGTGAAAGAGGATTTGGCTAGGAAGGGAGTTAGTAGTAAACTGACAAATGATAAAAGAAAACACATTGCGCCTACCCCAAATAAATTTGGGAAAAGGGCAAGAAAGATGATAATGACGATGATCGTTACATGTAACGTAAAAAATATTTACTTGGGATAATGCTTTTCCTTTATCTGGTTTTCAATCGTCACATGAATTACCGTGATTTGTATTTAGTTATTAGGTTGTGGCGACTTTCACATACAGCAAAAACATACTGGTGGAGGAGGATCCTTCCTTTATGGCGGTGTTATGACCGGACGTCCGGATATTTCATCAACATCCCATATACTAATTACGTATATATTATGATCTATAGTTTCATCCCTGACAGACCTCTTTTCTATCTGTCTCTCTCTCTCACACAAAATATATTTAAAATTTCTAGCTAAGTAAAATTATGGATTTCAATATAAAGTTTCTGTATTAAAACTCACAGATTTTCCTACAATTACTGCACGGATAGCGGAATACTTCAAGTGGTCGTTTCACCAGTTCTCCACACTGAGTTTTGAGGGTTCGATTCCCACAGAGGACAAAAAATTTGTTTGATCCACTAATACATAGTTGTCCGTTGTTTCAATGTTTGTAAGTGGCCCGCGTCATAATATGAATCATTCAAAGTGTGGGAGTGTCTTTTAAAAAAAAGCATGTTACGGTGTCTACCATAACACGTTGTGTAGTACTAACATAATTATAATAATGGGCAAAGCTATTGCAGCCGGGCACTTTGGGAATTAAAGACAGGAAAAATTGGTAGTACGTTGAAAGGAAAAGAAAAGGATATTGCTCATACGGATGGAAGCAAGCAATAGCTCGAGGTCAGGGTCGCATCCTTGTAACTCGAACTGGCTGTTTGTTGCCGGGAAGTTCCAGTCATTTAACTACCTCTAACTAGTTATAATATATCAGTTAAGCAAATGGGCTGCCTGATAAGCATCACTCCAATAGTAGGGTTATCTGTTTTGCCCCAGTCCGGTGTCTCTGCAATTCACATTAAAAAAAAAAACGAATGAATATCGAAATCCATAAGACTCGTGAAAACTCTTCGTAAAACATGACAAAACAATATGGCGTTGAAAACTTGTTTTGTTTTGTACGTACCTTTATGTAATATCCTATTAAAAACATAACATATAAAACCCAAGTCTCGCAAAACGCAACGCAGTTCTTGTTCCGCAAAAAGTTGTGAAATCGAATTATTACTTAATTGGTTACCTAAGAATATTTAAAAGTGACCGTATCAATATTAGACATCTTTAGTTTTTTTGAAATAGAAAAACTTAACCATTGCACGGCAACATAATCACAAGAATAATCTACTATTTTAAATAATCCCAATTGAACATAGCGTCGGGGGTCGTCCTGAATGGCTTCGAGAATAGGATGGCGCGACGCCGGCGCAGGCGGTTCCCTTTGCTCGACTTTATCAAGGCACTGCCGTGCCCCCATATTAGAATACAAAGACATATTGTGTGTATGCTTCCTCACACCACGCCCCATTTCGGTAGCTGTCATGTAGGGGGGCTATTAGATAAACAAACCTCTTGTTGTTGTTGCTCTTGTAGTTGGAAGATCTGACATAGGATGGATAGAGATATAGTATAAGTAAATATTATGTTATGTTATTGAGCGACATTATCAAATAAAAAAAAAAACCTCTTTAGTTGTGTAGGTAAAATTAGGTGTATCGTTCATCGTTCTTTCATTCTCTACGAAATGACATCACGTCAGTCATCTTTATCAGTCAAAATGCCTTGTTTTTCAAAATAAGTAATCAGCATGTTCGCCTCGAGATATCATAGAAAAGTATTTGCAGACAGGTTGTTGAACTTAAACCAAAACCAGATCGTAAAAATATCTGTCTTAAAATATCGTCCGATAGCGGTCGTTTTGGGTAGACAAACTTATATCTTTTAAAATATAAATATCTTGTATCTTTTAAATATTTTCTATAAAAATCAATTGCTGTTCGTTAGTCTCGCTAAAAAATCAAATACGGCTTCAATGATTTGAATTATAATTTTTTTGATTTGTCCGCTGTAGTACATTAGTGGTTTAAAAGAAAAATATTTAAAAACCGAAAAGAAATGCAAAAAGTTTAAAAAAATATTTTTCTTTCTTTCGTTGTGTTTTGTTTCACCGAGTGAGTCAGGTTACCGAAAGCCCTAACCTTTCCTGTCCTCCCCTCTCTCCCTCTTTCCCCTTTCCTCTACTCCCATCTTAAAGGCCTGAAATGCACTTATGTCTCTTGACACAAGTGCATTTCAGGCCTTGCAGGTGCTCATGGGCGGCGGTAGTCACTTACCATCAGGTTCCACCATAGTGGGCAAACGTGCAGACGGGTCACCGTCTGCACGTTTGCCCACTATCCAATAAAGAAAAAAATTATTTGAAAAGACTTCTTATTAAATCCTCTTTCAGATAAGGATACTTTGATTAAGTAAAAACAATTCTCTGTAGTTTTATAATGTTCATTACAATGCCGAGGAGAAGATGATCTGATATTCATATAGGTCGTCGAATTACAATGTGCGACGAGCTACCTCACGTGCCAACCACACTGATGACCAACTAGCGACAAATAATGATATTGGTCGTATTAAATTTGGCAGAGACGTAGCTTATAATACATAGGTAGGAGATGTTAGCTAAGAACTGTTTTACGACTGGGTCGGATTAAGGAGTTTTAAGGGCTCTCCCAAGTTAACATGAAAGTCCTGTGTTTTTTTTTTGTACTATAAAACTGAAATTTTGAAAGGAGGTAGTATAGAGGTAAAGCACGTCAGCTAGGAATGGATTTTGAGATATGGTGGGATTAAAAAGGTCAAGGGCTCTCGCCTCTTTTTTATGAAAGTCCTTATTTATTGTACTATAGACCTGAAATTTGACAGTGAGGTAGTTTATTTAGGTAGAACACGTCAGCTAAGAACAGATTTTGCAAGAGGACCGGGTTAAGGCAATCTAAGGGCTCTCGGAAGTTTATTTGAAAGTTTATCATCAAACAAATTGTATGTAGATGGTACGAAATTCGCCATCATCTAGTTAAGATATAAAAGTAAATATTTTCTATAAATCTAATGTTATAAGTTTAACGTATGTATCTGACTATTCTTAGCTATAATTGGAAAAAGTTCTGTTCAGCCGTTCGAAGATCATCAGCTCTTTTTTCATCGTTGAAAGGACTTTCGACGGGGGGGTTTTTTAAAACTGTATTATTAGATATTATGTATTGTGTTCAGCACAACAATCTGTCATGAAGATTTACATCTGCTCCTTTGTTTATAATTTCTGTGTTTAGTCTCTTTAGCAATGAGCAATTGTCCATTGACATCTTTCACGCATTCTGTTGTTAAGCGGGTTATTAGAGTTAGAAAACATTCCCTTCACTTTTTACCTACATTTCCCTTTCAATATACTCATTTCTCTCTTCCTTCATTCTCAAAGTGCCCGGTTGACCCCAATAGGCACGGCCCCAATTACATGAGTGGGACCAAATTATATATTTTATATATACATAAAATCAGTTCACCTAAGAACTTA
Organism: Euplagia quadripunctaria; assembly: GCA_963859945.1. NCBI lineage: Eukaryota > Metazoa > Arthropoda > Insecta > Lepidoptera > Erebidae > Euplagia > Euplagia quadripunctaria. The sequence continues at coordinate 16,100,143 of OY982583.1, forward strand.
TTATGTATTTAGACTACAAAATGGCAAGTTTATTTTATGAAATTAAACTTGCCATTTTGCAATCAACTTAGGTAATTAAGTAAATTGTAGTTGCATAAACTGCTTTGTATTTTCTTGGCAACAATTTTCCCACAAATTTTGGCTTTTGCTTTGTGAATCTAACTTTGAATGATACTCATTTAAATTGACACTTACCTATTGTGTGGCAATTACTTTGTTGTTTCGTAATCATAATGGGAATTAAAGAGAAATGTGAATACTAGAGATTATGTATATATGCCTGGAGTTAATGCAATCATACAAACGATAAGTATTTAAATTTATTTTAGTAAAACAAATTTGCTGATTTGGCTGCCCAAAAACCGGCCTAGTGCATGTTACGCCAATGTAGGGTTAAAATCTGTGGACTTAGAACGGGGCTTTGTGTTTATTAGTATGAACATATTAATTGAGTTCACGGTTTAGCAGCCAATAAGAATTAAGCCGACGCATCTCTTCCTGTAGAGCCGACTGAGGGAATCTACATAAAATCATCAGAGTTGCACGTTTCAATGGTGATGGGCTCACCTCCTGTCACGTGTGCATTTCTATACGATCTAAAGGTGAAAAGGTGAAGGCCTTGAAGCTTTCAATATTTGGGACACCCGAGCGTCTATGTTTGGAGCGTCTCTGCCCACCCCGATAGGAATAAAGACCTTAACGTTGTGTGTGTCATAATTTTATTTTTCCATAATTTTAAATGTTTACTAAAGTAAAGTCAATAACCAATACAAGGACGCCTTTCGTTATAAAACCGTATGTGATCGTTAATTGATAAGATCTTCAAAACGAGTTCTTCAATGATGTCAGTATAACATGATAATATTACATTCGTTTAACTTTTTAAACATTTTGATAATGTTTTATAGTCTATCTATCTATAGAAGGTTCTCTAAAGGAAGGTTGTACCTTTCGTATTTTTATCCGAACGTGTTTACCTCGAACATTCTTGACGGTTGTAAATGTTTTTACTATTCACTTCGATCATTCGAAGACTATTCATCGTAATCATAAGTCTTGAGGAAGGTTGGTATTGGTATGTTTTTCTAAAATATGACTAAAATTGTGAATCGACGTAGAGTAATGCTGGCGAAACGTTCGTGGATGAAAAGTCCATTGGACGAAAAGTTTATGGTTTAAAGATAATGTTAACCAACGGTTCATGGACCAATCGACTGTTGGTAAACCGTTTCAGATTCGGTATAGTAAACTTCCGTAAGCAAACAAACTTGTACGTAAATAGTACATCCATCTCGGGAATCAATTCTCAATGATTTTTGCCCGTCTTTTCCGAAAGGCAAACTTAAAAGACAACTTTCTAATCGCAAAATATAAGCTGGTAATCATAAAAACATTTTTTTTAAGTGATATTACAATAAATTAACGAGTTTCAGATTTTTTCCTTTACTTGTACTGTCAGATCTTACTTCCAAAGTTCTTGATTCTAGGTCAATGGGAAGTACCCTAAAGGTTTTGATTTACCTGCGAAATGTTCAAAATTGTTAAAATTTAAGGCTTAATTGCCGTATCTTTTGATTGCGTTGACTTAGAAGTATGAATTTTTACAGCTTCTGAGAAAAAGGGTCTTGACAGACAGACAGACGGACAACAAAGTGATCCTATAAGGGTTCCTTTTTAGGGTTCCTTTCAAAAGGAAAAAACTGGACAACTGCGAGTCTGACTCGCGCACCGAGGGTTCCTTAAGCAACACCATCCATCCAACGAGGATTTAGGTAACATGAAGCCTCCGCGGAGACAATCGCAAGTAAGTCTACCACAAGCATACAGAGAAATAAATCATCATCAATCATCGCCTTAATGTAATCAACATGGCAACTTTTATGACGCGATTCAGTATCGGAAGTAGTTCAGCTAATTAATACTGGGAGGCGACACGTGTGTTACAACTTGTGTCTTATACCACCTGTAGTTGAAAGTACATATTTAATTATCATAGTATAATATGAGCATGAGATGTTTGATAAGTAATTAAATAAATAGATATAGATTACGCAATAGTTCTTGCTATCTGGAAACTGATCAGTATTCTTATTGTCATAGCAATAAAAGGCTTTTGTTTAATGTCTTTAATGAGTTCCCAGATAGCGATTTGTTTTGTCAAAGGTGACGTTTACTATGACTTAATATCGAGTTATCGGAGGGTATGCTGTATTATGTCATATAAATTACTGAGACCGAGCTTCTTTAATATGACCGTAAATGTGCACAATACCTTTTATGATAGATGATGACCCTTATTATTTCTATTATGTATAATGAGTTGCATGTCAGGTTTTCTATGAAACGATTGTAACGTAACGTCTGTTGTAAATATGCGCGAATACAATTACAATACTGTTGGTCATGGTCGTCAGAAATTTATTTTATTTTGCATTACTCTTTGAAAGGTGATTGCATGTCCTACCTTCAATTAGGGTTCATCAATCGACTGCAATATCGGAGATTTCCGCCCAGGTCAAATAATTGTAGGCGTGAAAATGACAATTTGTATTGGTCTGATTATTACACCGAGAATCAGTAGGTATGCTGAAGGAAGAAGAACCGGCACGTGCTAAAGTGGAGACCGCAATTAGGCAAACGTAGTGTATGGCGCCCTGCGGCACGATGGACCGACACAAAGGATAGTTGGCGCTTCTTAGTGGAAGGCCTTCGTCCAGCAGTGGATGGCAATAGGCCGATGATGATTATTGGTCTGAATGTTTACATGACTGATTGTAACAACTGTATGACTGATGTTTCTAACCGACCGCACGTCTAAAGGGACTTCCAAAACCTCTGAAAATTTAAATATAGATCGTGGTCCACAACCAACAATAAATTTATTTTTAAATTATATGCATTTTCCAAGCAATAATTTTCTTCAAATAAATTAAAAAACAATTCATTCAAACTACCATAATTATGTATCATATTCTGGTATCCGTATGATATCCGTATGGTATCCGTATATAAATGAAATTCTAATCGGAATAGAATCGAGATAAACCAGAAATAATATATCAGAAGCAAATAAAATAAGATATAATTATCTATTTTATGTGATTGCGTTAATTCCCGTGTAAATTTATAATTATATTATGGAACGCGAAAGTTTAAAAGTTACTATAAAAATAAGATCATTAATTTCTAAAAGCGAACATAACAAGCGTTCCATGGTATTGACCTATGTGTTAGATCAACGGGTTTAATACTCCAATATCCAGTATTCAACTGTACCTACATTGTCATGAGGTATTTAAATTAGCGTGTGACACTGTGATAGTTATTTATTAGTTGCCACAAGTATGTGACAATTTAAAGGTACATTACGTGAAATATAACCTTGCTAAAATTTACAATTATATAACAACAGCTTATCCTTAATTATGTATTTATACGGGAATTAACGCGATCACGAAATAGGTATTACATACCTCTGAATTGCCTGACGTTTCGACCAGGTTGCACTGGCCGTGGTCACAGGCTGACTGGGCAGTTAAGCAGTCAGCCTGGATCAGCCATAATTAAGCATATCATGGAACGCGAAAGTTTCAAAGTTAGAACAGCTTATCCTCCAATGAAATCTATATATTTGGACTCAATCACATAATGTGTGTTTATACAAAAAACAATTTAATGTATTTTTAGATTAAATTGCGATGACACAGAATTTGAATAACCTTCTAGTTTTCTTAGGTAATATTATATAATAGGTATATTCATTTTCGTATTCATTCGGGTATATGAAAAAGTGTTTTTAGTAGATATAATTTAGGGTTGTCAATTGATTGTTGATCGTAATAACATAAATATATGTATTTTAAGTAATAATTCATGTATATGATCTCTGAGTTCCTTCTCAAGGTTAGTCATAGGAAATTTCGGTATCATCTAGTTTTATCAAAATAAATTGAACTATAAAAGTGTCTGAAAATATCTATTTATAAAATTTTATTCGTTCATTCATTCAGGAAAGCATATATATGTAATGGCCAGTTATATTCTGGGTCCCACGTTATAATGGGCGGGTCTACAATCCTATTGTCGTCTACCGTGCGCATGTTTAGACTCAATTTAATATTAAAAAAACTCAATAAAAATTAACAATTGCTTGCTCTTTTGTGTCATTTGTATAATACTAGCAACCCCGGCTCCGCACGGGTACAAATTTTATACCAAAACCTTCCTCATGAATCACTCTGTCTATTAGTGAAAACCGCATGAAAATCCGTTCAGTAGTTTTTCAGTTTATCGCGAACAGACAGACAGACAGACAGACAGACGCGGCGGGGGACTTTGTTTTATGATATGTAGTGATTTTAACTCATCCAATAACTCAACTTCTAATTAAAATTAAATACACTGTTGGGTTTTCTAAACTGCCATTAGTTATATTTATTTGTTTGATTTGTATTATATAAGGCCTGATCTCTGATCCACGAAAAATTTTGAGTAATCTTAGGTAATAAGAATACCATTGACATCAATTTGACCCTGTATATGTAGATGTATAATCCTCATAACAGTTATATCCAGCCCCTGGTAAACTGCCACTACTAGGTACAGGCCTCTTCCTAGTACAAGAACGGCAAGCCTAACCAGGGGACGAGTATGCAAGTTTCCTTACAATATTTTCCTTCAGCGTTTATTATTTCAATTGTTTGTAAATGTTGCGTGTCTTGTGTCTGTAAATCATCCTCAGCTATTACTCGTCTCTTTTTTTCAAAGCTTTGTCTTGTAATGTTTGTTTTTTTTCATTTAAAGTTTCGTGATATCTTTTATTCACGAAGTAATTAACTGGCCCTACTTCACTGATTACGCAGAGTACTTAAAAGCAAATAAACTAACATTTCCTATTCAACAAAAGGCTGTTAAGACAGAGGAAATCGTAAAATCGTATCGTAATCTCTCCTTGTAAACATTTACGCAAGTCAACAAACTCGTACAACTAATTACATATGAGATCCTCCTCTCGGAGATGTCGAAAGTATCTGACTTCGGAACGTCTCTACGACAGATAATTAATTTTCGCGTGTTATCTTTTCAAGGTGAGCAGTTAGTATTCCTATATAAATATTGCGTTACAATAGATACGTTAATGGAAAACCCCGGTAGGGATCGACCACACAGATGATACCATGATTATGTGATAATTCTTTCGAAAGGGCATGAGGCGATGTCCTTACATGAAATGTCACATTTCCACGTTAGAGCTTCATACAAGCCCGCCAGTTTCGGGGTACTTTTGACATGCCCTTTCGTCAGAAGCAAGTGGCGGTCAGTTGACTGACTACAAAGGGAGAAAACTGTGAGATTATGTAAATATGTATGTATTTAAATATTGCCGTTATTGATAAAATTGCCTAATTAGAAATTTTTTATACTCAAAAGGAGGCAAACAAATATATACCTAACATACGAATATTTTTTATACAACTGGTCCTTAGCGATGAGATAGTGTAGTCTTATATACAGATAGCGTCAAATAGCTATCCCTAAGTTTTTCTGCGATCCTTTCTATTACCGTTTGGTGACCCTACAGATTGCTATTGCCCAACCGTGGTCTTTTACATAGAGTAGAAGACCTTTAATCAATCAATCAGCCTATTGCAGTCCATTGCTGGACATAAGCCTCTCCCAACGTGCGCCATAGGACCCGGTCCTCCACCTTCCGCATTTAATCTATCCTCCAACTCCTCTAACTTGCTACCAACAGTTTGCTCCAACGGCCATCAGTCCTTCGACAGATTTGGCCAGCCTATTGCCACTTTAGAATCATTTTCTGCGAACTATGTTTGTAACTTTGTTTCTTTATCAGATGACCTCACTACAAATTTTATTCTTCAAAGAAACTCGTAGCCCAATTAAAGCAAAAACCTACTGTAAGCAAATTTCCTTTTATTGAGGGCGCTTGGAGGTCAGATTTGGGATCGCACACATACAAGCTGGTCTGCTGCCGTCGTACACACACGTCGTATACACTTACGTAATGATTTACTATTGCTATTGCATTTATGAGATTACTCTTAAAAATAAAACTAGAATGCAGACTTGATTTCTCAGAAACTTGTTTGATATGTCATAAACACCAACGTGTATATAGCTAATAACGTAATCGTATATCGTAGTATATATATATATATATATATATCGTATCTATATGTATAAATATATCAGGGGTGGCCAGTTGATGCCCCAGTCCTAGTGGCCTCTCCAATCAAAGGACGGACATACTTATTACATGTTGGCCTAGTGGTTAAGTGCTTGTGCTGTGATGTGGATTCGAAGCAAATGTTTTTTTTTTACTGGGTGTACTTTAAAACTCCATGGACGGGAGACGGAGTATACAGTTACTGTTACTATGTAGCCGGAAACTTTACTGTAGTGGAAACCTAACTCGGTTTCACTAACCAGCATAGCATCATCTAAGAACGCGATAGTAGAATAGAAAGCTTCTAAAACAACTGAATTTTATTAAATAATATAGCTACAAGTAAATAATACATACACTTTTTGACATCAAGTATGTGAACATGGTGATACAATCAGATTAACTGAGTTCATGACTAGACATTTCTATACGTTTAAACAAATCGTACCCAATCCATTTCTACTTAAAATGTTTTATAATTTTGATTGTAACCGATCATGTTAGCCGATGACTCTTAAATATCTATTAGATTGGTTTTATCTTATGCCAAGACGGAAACGCGCCGCTTTATCGGCCCTGTTATTCGGATATTAAGAGCCACAGAATCTTACTAATATTATAATGGCGAACACGAGTGCGTTGCCAATCTTTAAGATGGGAATAGGGTAAGGGGGAGAGAGTTTAGGGCCTTTTTTTTTTTTTTTTTTTTTTTGTACGTGTGGAAACCCCCTCGGGCCGTCACCCCGCCGGGGTTTTCGGCGGGGCGGTGTGTCGGAATCGAACCGACTAAAACCACACGGTGTGCCGTACTGCGCCTTAAGTAGGAGGGATCCGGGAACAGCTTTATTAAGACATCCGGACCCCCCCTAGCGCCTGCCCGCAAAAGCGCGGGCACCACCTCCGGGTAAAATCGTCTAAATTAGGCGACGTCCAGGCACACGCGGACGCCGCCTCCTCGCGGGGGGCTACTACAGCGGGTGGAGGGGAAAACCCGTCCCGTCCACCCGCGGCCACACTCAGGGCGGCATGAGGCGCTGGTATGCGCGCCTCCGCCGCCCGGTTCGCCGGCGGCGAATTTGGTCCGAGTGGAGATCGTCCTCCCGGACCCTTTCCGCCGCCTCCTTCTGCGAGATGACGTCCTCACAGAAGGTCGCGACCGCGGTAAAATTCCTGTCGCTACCGGCCATGGAGCGTATGACGGCCGGTAGCGAGAGATCCCCTCCGATGACTGCAGTGAGGGCCCGACGCTGCGTCGCCCAGGCGGAGCAAACCGCCAGCGTGTGCTGAGCCGAGTCCTCACTGCAGTCGCAGTGGTGACAGGCGGGACTCAGTTCCCTCCTAGCGACCGAGTGCAGGTACTTCCCGAAGCAGCCGTGCCCGGAAAGGACCTGCGTCAGTCGGAAGGAAAGGGTCCCGTGCTGCCGCCCTGCCCACTCGACGATGACCGGCTGGAGCGCCTCCACGGCGGCAAAGCCAGCACGTGGAGCCTCCAGCCGGGACGACCAACGAGCCATGGTGGCTCGGCGAGCGGCCTCACGCCATTCGCGTACCTCTTCGGGCGGGGGCCGACTGCCGCTTCCCGCCCGGAACTCAGCCGTTCGCCGATATACTTCGGCGAGCACTTCCGCCTCCAAATCCCACGGGGGAGTCCCGGCCAACGCGCACGCCGCCTCCGTCGACACGGTGCGGTATCCGCGTATGGCTCTGACCGCCATAACCCTCTGAGGGCGCCAGAGGCGCGCCCTATTCTGGGCGGTCAGAGCTCCCGCCCACACCGGTGCACCGTACAGTGCCATTGACCGGACAACCCCCGTGTACAGCCGTCTTGTAGCGACGCTGGGCCCGCCCAAATTGGGCAAGAGTCGCCCAAGGGCGGACGCAGCGCCGACCAGCTTCGGAGCAAGCTGTCGGAAGTGCTCGTCGAAGAGCCACCTACCGTCGAGGATCAGGCCCAGATACCTTATGTGGGCCTGAACCGGTACGAGGACCGAGTTGACCACGATAGAGGCGCCAGGGGGTGGACCACGACGGGGCCCATGGAATAAAAGGGCCTCCGTCTTATCCAGGGCCACCCGCAAGCCCAGCGCCTCGATGCGCCCGACCACCAGGGAGACTCCCCTGGTAGCCAAACGCGCCGCCTCTTGAAAGTTCACCCCCCGGGCTGTGACAAGAGTGTCGTCGGCGTAACAGATTACGCCCAGCCCGGGGGGGAAGTCGCCTCGAAGGGCCCAGTCGTACCCCATGTTCCACAGGAGTGGTCCAAGGACAGACCCCTGCGGAACACCGCACGACATGGGCCGACGACTCAAAACTCCATCTCGGTCCTCGTACATGACGGTACGCTCCTCAAGATAGTCTGCCACCAGCCGCCTCAGGTACTGTGGCACCCCATGATAGAGGAGTGCTTCCCTGATGCAGCTGAATGGCAGACTATTGAATGCGTTGGCGATGTCCAACGACACCGCCAACAGCACGCCGCCACAGCTCACTACGTCTTCGGTCACGGCCCTCAGGCGCAACACAGCTCCGACCGTCGAACGCCCCGCTCGAAAACCGAATTGGGCGTCCGACAAATCGGGGCCGACCTCGCCAAGGTGCCGAACGATGCGGGCAGAGAGGACCCTCTCAAACAATTTACCCGCCTCGTCCAGCAACACGATGGGCCTGTAGGCCGCGACCGAGTCGGTAGGCCGTCCCGGCTTCGTTAAAAGCACCAGCTTCCCGCTCTTCCAGCAGTCAGGGAAGCGTCCGGACGCCAGGCTAGCGTCGAACACTTCCCTGAGGCGGTCCGACATGTGGTCGAGGGCCAGGGCCAATGCTCGGGCAGGAATCCCGTCCGGCCCGGGGGCGGTGTTCTTGGAACGAATCCGTAGAACAGCCGCCCCTATCTCCGCCTCTGTGACGGGCGGAACGTCCTCATTTTCGACCTCCCCGTCGTGTCTGGCCAAAAGGGCCATCGACGGGGGTGTGTGTTCCGCCCGTTGCGGGAAAAGGCCCTCAACCACTTCCTGCAGGAAGCTGGGCTGGAGAGTCTCCGTAAGGGGGGGGCCCGACGCGCGGAGCTTTTGTTGCGCCGCGCGATATGGGCGACCCCAGGGGTCACGATCGAGACCCTCCAGCATCTCCTTTCTCTTCTCCTCTTTGGCGCGGCTAATGGCCAGCTTCAGAGTTTCCCGCGCCTCTCGGTACTCCTCATGAAGCTGGTCCTCTTCCCCCTCTTCACGGTGACGCCGCCGGCTGCGAGTGTAGGACCTCCGGGCACGAGTACAGGCCGCACGGAGGTCCGCCAACTCCTGGGACCACCAGTAGACCTCCTTCCTCGGAGGCCGACGACCTCGGATGCGGGGCATGGCCGCATCGCAAACCTGCGTAATCGCATCGCGAAAGCGGCCTGCCCCCATGTCTACCTCCTCAGTCAGAGGCTGCGGAGACAGCCAAGAGTAAATGATGGCTGCCTCCTCTAGTAGGTCCCTGTCCAACTTCGAAACAGCCCACCGCGGAAAGCGGGAAGAACGCCGCGCCCCGTGACCCCTTCTGGGGTCCTGGGTCCGGGAGAGCTCAAATCGGATATAGAGGTGATCCGAGAGCGTCTCAACCTCTTCCAGGACACGCCAGTTCCTTACTCGTGCGGCGAGAGCAGGGGTAGGAGAGAGAGTTTAGGGCCTCCGGTAACCTCACTCAATCGGCGAAACACAACACTATCATTGCTTCGGGCTGGTTTTCTGTGAGGCTGTGGTATCACCTGTCCGGTCGAGTATCCGTGGTCGGATCGCTTTGTTAGATTGATCTAACCACGGACATCATTTAGTGTCCTTGTTCAGATTGATTCAATTCCAACGTCCATGGTTAGACTCGTCCCATACGTGCTGAAGCATGGCTCTTCCACGAAACTAAAAGTACTTAATAAAGTATTATTGAACAGTAAATTCATCCTAATTTACCGCTTTGTATTATTCAATAAAAACTCTAAAAGTAATTTACTCAGATGCAATACTTCATTATTTGCTATTCAGAAAATGACAATAATACGTTACGCTTTTCAGACATAACTCGCTTGACAAACGCGGTTTGTAGAGTGACGAAATGACAAGTGATGAAATAAAGTGTCACTTAAGTGAATGGACGTCAATAGTACAATGTGTTGGGTGACATATGTTCACAAGTTTAGTGGCCTTACCGACACAATCACTTGGGTTGTGTTGGTAATGCGAGGTCGTACGCTTTGTTCCCGGCACGTACTTGAAGTTTAAACGAGGTTCAGTAATTATTTGCCATACCGTTATTGGATAGGTGATATTTTACATACTTAATTTAGCTTCTTCGTCGTAGACTGTGAGCGTTTTCGGTTCGCCTGGCAAATGTCCTTTCAATGGCAAGCGATTACCCAACAAGCATTGTTTAAGCCCTTGATTGGACGAGGCGAAAGTTTTCCCACGTGCCGTTGTGTTGTTGCTATTGTGTGTTATTTCAATTGTGAATGTGGATTCTATTTACACGTAGGTAACCGCATACCCCTTCAGGAATACGAAACTGTTGGTCGGTGGCACAGTGGATTAATTAGTCACCTAGCAAACTGGTACGGAAGCAAATGTTGTGATCCACAATACACAGATAATTTTTCTAGTGCGGTATTATTTTGTTTTTCAATGTTTGTTTTTTATACCACGAAAACACTCAAGTTTCCATTCAAGGCTTTAACGGAGATAGTCACCAAATGATGAAGCCTCTAAATCTCTTTATTTTGATATCATGCTCGGACGCTGATAGTGACTTTATCACGGTGAGGGTGTGTGATTCTACAAATACGATTATACTTATGCAATGATGGAATGCAGCACAAGCGCTACATCACTTTCTAAAATTGAATGCAGTATCGGTGTAGCTGCAATATCGCCAGTCATCGGTAGTAGAAGTATTATGTGTGTGTAAATGAAATAAGTCATTCAATTCTATTTTCGCGGCAAAAAGTAGCCTCTGTCCTTCTTCAAGGTCTTGGTTTCAAAAATTCAACAATTGGTTCTGCGGTTTAGGCGTCAAAACGTAACAGGCAGACATATAAACAGATAGACAAAAAGGGCACAATATATGGTACCTTTTATCCAGACAAAAGAATCGTTCCCGAGTGGACAAAAAAAAATGAAACAATTAGTACGCTCAGTGTGGACGTGGCCTAACATGGATGTCGTAATATTGCTTGCATATATAGATAAATCTAAGTGCGGTTAACAACACGATGCAGTTACTCCAAGGATAAATTAGAAAGCTTCTTACTAATCCATTAGTTATTTCATAGTGTAAGACTAACATGTATGGGAATTTAGAAATTTATTAAAACCTAGTTAAGGAACTGCATCTCTCTATTTGAAATTGAGTCGCCTGTTACCTACTTCAATAGTCGAACAGAAGTGTGGTCTACTGTTGGAATAATATTTCACTCTCGCGATAAACTACTTAATAGAAAGATATACCTACTGCTAGATTAGGACTTCTATCCACCGAGCTTAGGGAATTTTAAAAATATATATACGAGCTAACAGAATATCCCATATAAAGGTTTTAAATGGGTTATTCCCATGAATATATCCTATTAAAAATTAAAAACGTTAAGTACATCTCAATCTGACAGTTTAGTACCTACATGTTCTAGTGTACAGTACTTACTTATAATTACATATTTAACAAGAAAAAAACACCTACTTTTTTATAGGTAGGGGGCAAATGAGCAGACGGGTCACCTGATGGTGATTGAGTACCGCCGCCCATGGACATTGCAACTCAAGAGTCACAAGTGTGTTGCCGGCCTTTAAGGTGAAAGTACGGAAAGGAGGGAGGGGAGATGGAGCCTCTGGTAACCTCACTCACTCGGCCAAAAACAACACAATCATTGCTTTACGCCGGTTTTCTGTGAGGCCATGGTATCACTCCCGTCGAGCCGGCCCATACATGTCGAATCATGGCTCTCCCACGATTAAAATTGGTTGTGAAAAAAATGAACTAAAATAAATACCTAATCTATACTGATCTTGTGAAGCTGAAGAGTTTATTTGTTTGGTTGAACGCGCTAATCTCAGGAACTACTAGTTCGAATTGAAAAATTATTTTAGTGTTGGATAGCCCATTTATCGAGGAAGGCTATAGGCTATATAATGGCTAGATGGCTAGTGTGTTATACACTAAAACCATCCTGAAAATATTTCGAATACGTGAGTAAAACAATCATAAAAAATAATTGGTCTTCTACTTTTTAAGAAAATCGTCACAAACACGCATACATACGGATCGAATACAGAACCTCATTTTTTGAAGTCGTTTAAAAAGTTCTTAAAAATCGAACTTACAAACTTCTAGCACCGCCCCGCGGTACCTACGTAAGTCCCGATCCCGTGGGAATATCTGGATAAAAAGCCTATGCGTTAATCCAGGTCTCCAGCTATCTACATACCAAGTTTCATAGCAATCGGTCCAGTGGTTTTTGCGTGAAAGAGTAACGAACAACCACCCATCCAAACTATCACATTTATAATATTAGTGGGATTCCAACTAGAAAATATACATATACATAACTATAACAACTACTAAGTATAGACAAAAGATATAAAACAAATAAAACTTCCCAGTGAGCCATGCTATAAATAGTATATTATACAGCTATAAATAGCCATGCTATAAATCGATGACCTTCAAATACGATTATTTTGAAATACAGGCTGTACTGCTTATTAATAGAGCTGTAAATGGAATAATAATATTGATATTATAAGCTCATCTAACGACAGTACGACAGCTGATTTAACACAACTTAAGGCAGTACGAATGAAGGTGTCGCTGAGTTCTCACCAGTCCACCCGTGCCCACGATCGATTCAATTCGATCAAAATGTCGCCGTGTCGGGTACCCAAAAAAGGTATGATGGCCTTATAAAAATGTTATCGCGATTAAGTCCCGAGTTACACAAAGCTTTAAACCAATTATGAGCACATCGATAAGTACTTGAATCCTTTAATGCTGGCAAGGTTCTCAGGTAGTGCCTTATACCGGTAAACTTGATTAATACCTTTTTTGGAAGCCATGGCAGTAGTATACCTCCCAGAGATGAACATTACATGTTTCATAGGGCGCACGTGGCTAAGTGGTAACCGAGTAGTTTAGCACATTACAAGGTTAAGTAATACTAGCCAGGTCAGTCTTAGGATGGGTGAACATTCTTAACACATTGAGACCCTTCTGTGCCTCGGAGAGCACGTTAAGCCGTCAGTCCCGGTTGAGAATTTGAATATTGTTATAACGTATAATAATTATAATAATAAATTAACACATCCCATACACGGCCGTCTGATCCCAAACTAGGCAGAGCCTGTACTATGGTAACCAGATTGCTGATAAACATACTTATATATTTCTAAATACATACCGTACATATAATAACTATAATAATAATAACTTCACACATCTCACACACGGCCGTCTGATCCCAAACTAGGCAGAGCCTGTACTATGGTAACCAGATTGCTGATAAACATACTTATATATTTCTAAATACATACCGTACATATAATAACTATAATAATAATAACTTCACACATCTCACACACGGCCGTCTGATCCCAAACTAGGCAGAGCCTGTACTATGGTGACCAAATTGCTGATAAACATACTTATATATTTCTAAATACATACCGTACATATAATAACTATAATAATAATAACTTCACACATCTCACTCACGGCCGTTTGATCCCAAACTAGGCAGAGCCTGTACTATGGTAACCAGATTGCTGATAAACATACTTATATATTTCTAAATACATACATATTATAGATAAATTACACCCAGATACAGAACAAATGATCATGGTTTTCACACCATTATTTGTACTGGGTGGGAATGGAACCCACGACCTCTGACTTAGGAGTCAGGATCACTAACCACTAGACCTACAGGCCAGTGTTTGTGGTAGAGTAAAGGCTATTCTTTTTAATTTATTATTATGACTTTTAGGAGCGGAGTAGTAACCATACAAACGGGTCAAACTGGTAGTAAACGTTTAATACCGGATTGATACGGAAACTATTTTTCTGCTATCAAGGACAATATTTATTATGAATATCAATGAACCGACTGGATTTGATTTTATTTTCAAGGAATGTAACAATGTCAACACACATGTCGGCCACATTTAGGCAAATTGGTCGCTAAATCTAGCAATTTTTATTTGGGAAATAAAGTATAAAAATTAGGTGCAAAACATTACGGTGATTTCTGCTCAGTATAAATTTTCATGCACAGTATAAATTATCACTTCACTATATCACTACATATTATAAAACAAAGTCCCCCGCCGCGTCTGTCTGTCTGTCTGTTCGCGATAAACTCAAATACTATTGAACGGATTTTCTTGCGGTTTTCACCAATAGTTCACCAAGGTTCACGAGGAAGGTTTTGGTATATAATTTGTTAAGGTTATGTGTAAATTGGTTGAAATATGATGATGATTGTTGAAGATTTCTCTGCTACTCGTGTGAAGCCGGGGCGGTTTGCTGGTTACCCAATAAAGAAACGTTATACAAGTCGGGAATTCTTAAATTGCAGCTATCGTCGCAAAAAATATATCCTTGAAAGAATATATCCTTGTTATGACTGTAAGGTTGCCTCGAATGAATGTTTCATTACATTCAAAGGCACCGTTTGATAACCAGACACTATAGCCGCCACTAGGGGCTCAACAACCCTCAAAAAGTAGGGGGTGTCCAAAATATTTTTTATGAGGACTAAAAAAAAAGGTCATCAAAACACTATTTTGACGTATTTCAAAGAATTGTAAGGCTTACTAAATAATTTGGTATTACGATAAACATTCTTTTTACTGCGAATAACATTTTAATTACAATTTATTTTGATTCACATTTTGATTTCA
This sequence comes from Euplagia quadripunctaria, assembly GCA_963859945.1. Classification (NCBI taxonomy): domain Eukaryota; kingdom Metazoa; phylum Arthropoda; class Insecta; order Lepidoptera; family Erebidae; genus Euplagia; species Euplagia quadripunctaria. Next base: position 16,115,248 of record OY982583.1, read on the forward strand.
ATTTTCTGCAGACTCCTCAGCGCATCGTCTTTTGGGTTATGTGGGGATATTTGAACACCCTCGAAGGGGGTGTTCACAGGTTTTTAGGGGGTCCAGGTACCCTGTTGTTGCACTCCTGGCCGCCACTAACGTAAACTGGCAATGAAACCGAATTCGCACGGGGAGAGACATGCCTCTCGAAAAACTTATCAACCATCGCAATGGTTCTAAAAGTCCGAATATTCCCTCTTATTTTGCGAGGAGGTGCGAGGAGGTGGATGCCAAAGAGATGACGAAAAGCGAGCCAGATAGGACTAGCGCTCTCCCTTCTCGCAGAGGACGCACCACGCGCTGTAGAGTAGGTATCTAACGATCTACGGCTTCTATGAGAGCTAGCCTGAGGGTGCCTAAGCAGAAACGGATAAAGACGACCGGTGTTCCGCGCGCGAAGTTCGAAATTGAAAAGAGGTCGCTCCTAGAAGCCTGTTAACACCTCAGTAGGCTTCGGTGCTTCTGGAAGTAGCTAGGCTGGTTCAACTAGCCAGCCTTATCTGAACGCATAATGGACCATATGTGAGTATAAATGCGGTAACACGGCTCTATACCAATACAATAATACCACCACAATACTAATGTGTTATAGATATACATCTATATACTTAAAAAATATGACATTATTGTTAAGTGTCTTGACAAGTCGTTGCTATTTTGTGTTTAGTTTAATTACAATCAACATAATTAAAGCCGTTAATATATAAATAAAACACATAATTGTAACGATAAACTAAATGTCTTTAACATGTACTGTGAGTGAATTGATTAAGGCCTGACGCTAAGATATAATTGCATGCATTAACTATGATGTTCACGTGTTTGAAGCGCTTTTGATGTTTACCTACTTGTACATGGTGTTACAGAAACGTGTGGTTATATCTTAGGGTTGTAAGGTAGACCCTGTAAGTGACCGAAAGCGCTAGCAAGACAAGTGCTGGGCAGTTTTGAAACTGACAAATTGAACTTGAAATTTGACCGATAATGCTAATTTGTATTTCGTAAGAGCTATAGATGAAGGGTTTTTAATTATAGGGATTTACTTATTTAGTACCGGTGATGTGTCTCCATTTGTCTGTAATTATCCGTAAAAAAATAAGAAAGAAAAAAAAATGAGGTTGTTGTGATTATATATTAATCATTTGTTGCTTAGAAATGTGCACCTACCCAAACAATTTTTTTTTTTCTAAATCCAATATTTAGGTTAACTCAGTTATTCTTCGGTTATATAACGGTCCTGAAATACCTGCGACTACACTGTCTTTCTGTCACGCCTTGTATAAGTATATTTATTACTGGCTAAGAAAAATCTAAGGCATGTCGCCTTTTTGCCATACGTGTTAAATAAGGAATGAAATTACTGTATGAGGACGGCTAAGGCAGACGTGGTGGCTTCTCTTTTATAGGTTGGTTTATATATCTTTTTTAACTACTTTTTTATCCCTGTTTGATAAAGGGCGGAAGTGGAATTATTATACCTTAGTGGTATTTAAAACTGTAATTAATTCGCGCAAACCTATCAAGTTTATCATTCATACAAAAAGTCAATCTCTATCAAATACATTGCCTTAAACAACCGTAATTTTTTTTTAAATTCGAATTGCAAACGAGGTTAGGTGGTTAAATTTGAACTTGGAATCATTAGAATATTCTAATGTTGTTATTTGATTGATTTGGATAATACTGAACTCTTTTGTGTTAGGTACGTCTTATTTCAATACACTGTAATATCTTGATTAAGCTGATTTAAATTACACTATTAACAGTTTAAGGAATCATAACTTTATCACCCTTGGGTGTTTTTATGAAGTTATCAGGAAAAGGTAATTTTAAATTTCAGATAATCGTTCCTTAGCAAACTTTCAATTCACTTCTTCACTATTTCTTCATTTATTTATTAACTTATTAAGAATATCATTCTTCTTATTCACTAATTTGTCTGTTATATATTGAGTCAGCGTTTAAAGAATAGTGTGTGACATTCTTTTATTTTCACTGTCAAAATGGTGTCCAGAAGATTTAATATCTACATGAACACGGCTAAGGCAAGTCTCAAGCAGAAGTAGACAAATTGGTGAAATAGTGTGTAGCGGAATTTGCCATTAATACGGCGCAATGTGGATTTGACGCATCTCTGCCTACCCCTTCGGAGATTGATTGGCGCGGTTAAGTCTTAAAAATATATAAGTATAAATTAATTGTACATTACGTCTCAACCAGGAGCTAATTCAAAATTAACTTACTCGGCTCAGACGAATCCAAGACCTCGTTTGTTCGCGGTCGGTGTAACATTATATATTTATTTTATGTCATTTGTAACATTGTATAGTTAATGGTTTATGTTTCATTACTTTTTAATAATAATAATAAAACATTGCTCACAACAACATGTGGAATGCAATGTTGCAAAGCTTGTAAATACAACGTAATAAAATGATAGTTTAGTAAAACTAAGAAAACACGCTTTAATGGCAAACCGAATTAAAAAGTAAAAAGATTTATACCACCCACCTCCTGGCTTCATCAGTTGGACTCGTCAAATGAACCCTACGAGCCCAAACCCGAGGGGTTTGCTAGTAGCCACTGAAGAGTTCCACTATCTACCTCCTAGCTCCGTCATCAGCTCCAAGATGCCAAATTATAGCATTGTCATCCAAACTAAACATAGTTCTTACAAAGTTTCATTCCGATACGATAGTTAGAAGTAGGTTCAAATTGACTTTCAAGATTTGTTTACAATACATAGTTAGTTACGTTACAAGTGAATCTAATAAAATCGTGTAAATAAATATTTGTAATTCGGAAAAGTTTTGCACCAGTTTAGGGGATCTGCAGAGTTAGCTTCAACTACTGTTCGCATAACGATATAATACCATATACATATAATCTAAAGTACCTACAATACCTATCATAATTAAATATGTTAGTTACGTTCAATAGTAAAACGAATACTAACAACATTTAAGGCTTGTAAGTTTACTGTTTGCGTTAGTCGAAATAACTACCGCTGTGAACTATTTGATAATTATCATCTTCCTCCTTCCTTCCTGCCCTTTTCCCAATTTTATTATGGGGTCGGCGTAGGCCTTTGCCGACCCCGAACTTAAAAAATTCCGGATACATGTGTGAAATCGAGATTCTCTCCAGGACACCTTAAAAAAAACGCCGATTCTATACAACATTGTGTAACATAGCAAAGGGCTTTGACTTGCTTTTTTAGGGCCGGCCGTCTGCCTGACGCGTACCCTAAAATACTTTGTAACTTTATGCGAGTTAATATTAGACCGAAAACATAAACCTAGCTCAAATAATAACATGAATGTTTTGCCAACTCCTTAAAATATGCGAATCAAATCGGTCTCAGTTAATAAAGGAAATACGTCTATGTCAAATGTTATTTAAATATTATAATCCGCTGTAAAATTTTGTCATTCCTAGATATTTATAACAGTATGATAAGGTTCAAATATTTTTTTTTAATGCATAGTGTTTTATGTCATCCAAAGCTCATTCATATATAAAATAACTATTTATTTCACAATATTCAATTTACGTTACTGGTATATAGAAATATGTGCAATGTACTGCACATATTTCTATATACCTGTAACGCAGGTTATCTGTTTAGCACAGATTTTGACAATAACTTAGATTTGGAAACATTTACGTGAATAACCTTTATAACTAAAGTAAATGTTTTTATTAGCAAGCGCATCACTTGAGTGAGCTCAATTAGAATTGTGAAAGTATAAAATAATGTTTTAAGTGGAAAAAATGGCAAAGATACACAGAAACTCGATAATTAAAACTGTAAGGGTTTTTTAAGTTGTATCCAGTACCTTCTTACCACTGAACCGATTTGAATTAAGTTCTGGTACGGTATATTGTACCCTAATATTACAACATACATATACCGGAATTCAGGTCAACAGAGGTAAAACAAAAGTCAGAAGCAAGTTAATTTATGTTTTTTCATAAGTTTCAAGGGATACAAATTTTGTCTAAATACCTAGTACCTATACTTTTAACAACCTATTCCAATAAATCAAAACATCGAACCAAAACGTGTGGTACACTGCATTATCATTCCATTCTTACTTACACACGAAGAAACGGTTTGGAGAAAGGTGATTAACGAGTTCGTGTAGATAACCTTTTTTTTACTTGTATTGTATAACTATCTACTTCACTTAAAATTTGGCCGCTGGAAAAATAAATAGGTCAGATGCACTGAATAATATTCTCCATCAATGATTTTTTATCACAAATTTGATAACATATACATGTGTATAGACCTGTACTTACCAAAGCTTTTATATAAAGTCCAGGATATCCTTAAAACTATTATAAGAACAAGTATAAACATGGGCAGTAGACCTATTAGTTTTTTCTCCATTTGTGAAGATGGGAACTCTTCTTTTGTTTCCACAGAACTGTCGTTTTCCATTTTAAATATAAGCCACTAATATCACACAAGAACAACAATAGACAAACAATAACTTATTAATTTGAAGAAAGTATTAACACATTTTGAAAATAGATTTTCTATTTCACAAATCAAATTTTAATTTTCGAACATAAAAACACTGTCAATAATTGTTCGTTTAAAAATAGTTTTTGATAACCGGTTATTGAATTAATAGTTATTCCGCGCACGTATGCTTCGTGTTGGTGTGCAGTAAACATTAACCGAAATGTTATAGAGGAGCGTGCATCGTCGTACTGTGTACTCGTACATATTATTATCTAAGTTCATTGATAAACTGTACGACGCGAGGCAAGAGCCGCAAGAGGCAATGCCGTCAGCGCGGCGCGTCGCGTCCGTAGTGCGGCGAGCACAATATTAACGTTTGGCGTTATTCTAATGTAGGCTTGTCAAAGGCTAAAATTGTGTATTTTGGCAAGTAGGTAATCGTAACATAGCTATTATCGTATCGTTATCATAACCTGCATAAATTACTATTTTAATGTTATATTAATAAATTAATTACGCCGCGTACAGGTTGTGTCTTGTAATCGACTCCTTCATTTGCATTAAGAATCTAGAATATTCGTCCTTTGAAACGAAGTTCCTTATCGCACGTTACCTACGCTTCAGACGCCGCCCTTCACATCGGGGCTAGAGGGGAAAAAGTGTTAGCGCAACGAAAAATGCTGCGAGTTGATTTATTTTATTTACGCCATCTGTGGATTCGTGGTGATGATACTACTGTTATACTAATTATCCATATATTAGTTCAGACAATTTAACACATTTTGATACAATTTATTCAATCTATTAAATATATTCATATATGTACAGCGAAAGGAACTTCGTTCCAACCGGGTGTCTCAAAGACACCTCACGCGTTTTTTTATACAGCGTCACGGACCACTTGATGTGAGTGGAAATACTTAATGATGCGTACTTTCAAATTCAAATTCAGAATTATTTATTCCAAATAAACTCATTGTAGGTATTTTTGAATTGTCAGGAGGAGTCAGTCAGTATAACTCGGTCGTGAAGCTAGTTGCCTGTTCCAATACGTAGATCCTATGGAGAAGAACAGGCAAGAAACTCCAAGGACACTCTTTTCCAACATGTTTTTTTTTTTCAAAGTTATTTGTTACGTTGCTTATAAGCGCAATTTAATGTGAGGACAATGTAACATAAATTAAAATTGTTCTAAAATGGAAAATAAAATCACAGAGCTGCTAGGCAACATAGAAAATTAACATAATACTTGTGACTACACAGTTCTTACATGTATAATTCAATTTCTTTTTTTATTTAACAAGAAATAAAAAGCGTATCATAACTACAATGAAAACAGTGTATAAAATAACATCAATGTTCTATAAAGTTTACAATGTCAATAATAATAATCAAAATATCAATAAATCTTTACGTTAGATAAGGAACAAGACGAGTACCTAGTCATTGACAGTGTGACTGTGGAGCAGGACCTGCATTTTGCCAAGCATTTTTATCATCTAAATAATGATCTAGTTTACAATATGCTCGTTTACATAGCGTGCGTTTTATACACGTTTTAAATTTCTTGTCACTTAGTTGAAGAATATTATCAGGTATTTTATTATAGAATTTAACGTAGTACCCTATAAAAGATTTTTGCACTTTTGCTAACCTAAATTTTGGTTGAACTAGTTTGTGTCCATCTCTAGTAACATAATTATGTCTTTCACGCCGTTTTGTAAAGAGATGAAGATTTTTTCTACTTTTTACTGTCAAGTCAAATCAGTCTCTTCTTTTTAAACGTAATAACGATAGGTTCTGTGTTGTACAGGTTGTACAGGTTGTATTAAATGCCAACTTGTGAAGTCATAGTTTGGTATCGTCAAATCTAAAGAGGTAAGTATATTAGTTTTTTTTTCTTTAATCAATAATAATATATATATTACAATTTTAATTATATTCTATATACAACTTACACATTAAACCTAATGAAAAAAGAAAAAGAAATGTATACGGGCTATTTACATGCATGTCATAAAATTCCTCCACATCGTCGCCTACTGGCAGTGTTCCCAGAAGGCTGGCAGCATTCCCACGTTGAATGGCAATACTAATTCTCTGTGCAAGGAAAAGGCCTGCCTTCTGGTCACGAGAAGTGTCGATCAGTCGCTTAGCTAATTCCTTATAAACGGAACGAGCACTCGGACCCCATGACCACATAGTTACCAACTAAATTAATGTATTTACGCCGTTTGAGGCTTGATGAAATGATTTTTAATGTTTCATTTTACAATTGAAAATAATAATGAAAAAAAAATTACGAAACTCATGTTTTAAAGTTTTATTTAAAATGAAATTTCATGAGGACTGTTAAATAATTTATTTCAAACTTAGGTAAGTAGTTTATTTTCAAAGTCGAAATAATCATATACTTTCTATTGGCTCTGATACTTCTCATGCTCAGGAGAGTGTGCTGTACATATAAAGAGATAAGGTGACAAGCAGACTTTAAAACAGACATAACATATCATAGACTCATTTTCTCTCTCTTTTGATTAAAATTATTTATTTCAGGACCTTGCTCCCGCTAAGCATTGTAATGGCTACTGATAAAGAGTGGCAGTTAATTTTATCATATAATTCCGCCTGTAGGACTGCGAAATTGACTCTTAATGTCAATGTAGCTCTTCTTGGTATAAAGTTGTAATTTAGACAAAAAAATACAATTGATCAGAATTTCCAAAGCTCTTTGAGGAGGGGGAAAGAGTTATTAATAAACGAGTAGTATTAATAATAATAATAAAATAATAATAACCTGAGACACCTCACACACGGCCGTCTCATCCCAAATCACACGATCACGTAATTGGGTACAAGGCCTTTTCTGTCAACCAGGCACATGAGGAATTAAGGGTGGGAAAATTGGGAGTATATTGAAACCATTGAAAGGGAGTGGTAGGTAAGAAGGGAAAGCAATCAAAGGGGTTTTGCTTATAAGAAATATGGATGCATTGTTAAGTGCAAGCAATAGCTTGAGCAGGAAGGCGTTGCCGGGAAGTCCTAGCTCTACTTTGTTGTATTGAAGATAAAAACTTTTGATTGTCACTTTCTGATTATTTTCAGAATTTTTATTAATCAGCCTGTATGTTTGACCTGTGTTATTTAGAATCAATTTTTGTTTTATATACAAAGCTGTTTACAAATGAGTATGATATAATGAGCTGCAAACCCCACTTTAGAGAACATAAACTGTTGACTCTTCCTTGTATATACATATTGGACACATGTAAATTTGTGCGCAAGTATGAGGGATTCTATTCTAAAAGAGATGAAGACCAACACAGGTACGCGTTACGCCCCCGAAACTTACTTAACCTCCCTGTATCAAATCTGCACATGCACTCGAACAGTCCTTTCGTAATGTCATCTAAAATATACAATAAGCTTCCAGATACAATAAAAAAACTAGAAACTACTTCGGCTTTTATAAATAAATTTAAAAGTTTCTTGATAGAAAACTGTTACTACACTATCAACGAATACCTAAATGACAAACAAAATACTTAAACTTAACTGCACAGATATACTTATATTCATAAAATTGAGGTATTCCGTGAAGCACACCCAATTATAGCACACCCAGACGAAGCACACCTGAAGTATTCCACTTAGCACACCCATAGGTGGGCTTCAAATAAAAATTTAAAATAATTAATTTCCTATTCCACGAAGCACACCTACAAATATCACTCGCATAATTACAGTAAAGTCAAGTCCTATATAAAATAAATATTCTTATTATATAACATAAAAATAAAATAGGTATCATCCTCTCTCCTACTTTGCTGTGCCCGACAGGGTTCACAATGACTCATTTAATCTAAGCACTACCACCTAAGTACACATTGTGAAACGCAATAAAGTATTGAGTATTGAGTCATGTAGAATTTATATTACTCTAATTTTTGGACCTTATCGATGTGTTATTTAGATTTAGATATTTATTTAAACAATAAAATAATTAAATACCTAAAGACTGTCTGTAAGTATGTCATGACGCGGTATCATAAACTCTATTAGTATAGATAGAAACAAATGATCGTGCTTTACATACAATTCCTGGGTGGGTATCGAACTCAGGACCTCTGACTCAGCACTCAGGATCACTAACCAGACAAACACTAACGTAAACGTACCCACCCGCCATTATTGGAACGAAGTTCCTTACCGCAGACGGGCTAGTGAGAAAAAAGTGTTAGCGCAACGAAAAATGCTGACCATGAGTTGATTTATGTTATTTACCCCATCTGTGGATTCTGCGCGATACTACTGTAACTTTGATGCTGGTTGTGTCCTAATTATATTATCCAAATATCAGTTCGGGCAACTTTCACAGATGGCAATTTTAAATTCGAGTTTTTACAATATTTCCTATATTTTGATACAATTTATTCAAAACATCAAATATTGTCACGCCTCTGTGAATTACCATAGTACTGGTGGGTGAGAAGTACGCGCTGACTTAGAATGAATGTATTTTGAATTATATAACTGACAGATTAGAAAGGACTTCGGTGACAGGCTCCGTGCAAGAGGCACGGACCACTGAAGAAATATTAAGTTGTTCAAGATATTTGGGATTTATGTCTAATTGATAAATGTGTTATAGGGTTAATGGTTTTTACAAAGTCGTCCATGATTGCTTAATGTTTTAATTATTTTCCTCTCGCTAACAACCCTATCGTCTCCGGTACATGCCACCCCCCGGACACAGCAATATATATAGCGAAAAGAACTTTTTCCAAACCGGATAGGTGTCCCAAAGACGCCTCACGCGTTTTTAACACACTTTTATGAGCATGGTATGTATGCATCTATGTATCTAGTGATCTACTCCCAATTTTTATTTTGTATCTTAATAGTTCTCAATATTGCGTTCTTGTTTTTAATTTTTTATTTTTTGTTTTCATGGGAAAACTTAAGTGCATAGACACTTAAGTTCTATTCACTAGCAAGACCAAGTCTCTGCAACTAATTGCAAGTTTCATTTTACAACCGGTTATGAAGAAATATTTCATTAAACAACGACAATATTCTATTGCGTTGCGTGTTGCGTGAATAAACTGTTGTGTTGTGCCGTTCGTAAGTTTTAATTAATGCTTATTGCTGATTTTGTAAACAATGGAAAGGTTTTCAAAGGCAACTAGGACAAGTGTATGTACACTATGTAATGAATTTTAAAAATATATAGCACAGAATCATTAATACCCATCATCAGCCTATCGCCGTCCACTGCTAGACGAAGGCCTCCCCCAAGGAGCGTCAACCGTCCCGGTCTTGGGCAATTCACAACCATCCGCTGCCAGCCTTCTTCAAGTCCTCGGTCCATCGTGCCGCAGGGCGCCATACACTATGTTTGCCTAATCGCGGTCTCCACTCGAGCATTTTTCGGCCCCAGCGACTATCAGTCCGCCTGGAGACATGACCGGTCCACTTCCCCTTCAGCATACTGATTCTCTGTGCAATGTCGGTTACTCTAGTTCTCCGTCGAATAACTTCATTTCGAATTTTATCAACTAGAGAAACACCGAGCATCGCACGCTCCATCGCACGCTGAGCGACTTTGTATGTATGTATGAGCTTAAAAAAACTATTATTTTGACATTACAAACAAACACTAAAATTTTATTTATTTGTATTGAGTGAGTATTTGCAGTGAGTTGAGAAAAGAGACAAAAGCCCCCTGAAGAACTACCACCCCATATCACTCCTAAGCCAGGTCACGCCAGGTGTACAAGTTGTTCTCGAGGGTCATTACGAATCGTCTTGCCCAAAAATTCGATGACTCGCTTAAAAATCAGTTTCTAAATTTTTTGTCTATCTGTGTCTGTCTGTCTGTTTGGTCCTTCTAATCCGGGGAAAGGGTGGACCGCTTTAGACAGGACTTTTATTACGGAAAAGGATTTAGGGTTTCGTGCAAAATATATATACATGTACAATTACATGCGAGCAAAGCCGCGCGGGAACTGATAATTGATAAATATATAGAAGCACCACGTAATGTTGACACAGGTGAAAATATCTGGGATATTTTATAGGACTTTTCTAAAGGGATATTTTAAAAGAAGAATTAGACATGAAAAACATGTTAGACCTTATTTTTACCCAAATCACACGACTTACTATTTTAATAAATAGTTAAATTTTTATGTCGCAATAAAATTTGAGTTGAAATGCTGTAATTATATATGAAACTAATAGCATAACTAATGAGTTGAGCTGAACGATGGCTGGCGCGTGCGTCATGCTCGTGAACGTGTACCATCTCCGGTCCGCTATTAATATAGTAGTAATTTTGCACGATCGTTTATATTTTAGATGTTACATTGTACTCACTAAATGTGAGTGCGCTTATAAGCAATATAATAAGTAACTTGTAAAAAAACATGTTGAAAAAGAAAGTCCTTGGGGTTTCTTACCTGTTCTTCTCGAAAGGATCTACGTATTGGAACAGGCAACTTCAAGACCGACTTGTACTGACTGACTCCTACTCCTGACAATTTAAAAGTACCTAAAATGGGTTTAACTAACATAAATTAAAAAAAAAGTAGCATCTGATCAAATATTTTGTTAGTAAGTATAAAGTAATGCGTTTGGCTCTTAAATCTTTATGGATTCACGGTGGGACCTGTCAAGAGCCTTTTTTAGAACCGCAGAAAGGTATCAAGTTAAATTTATCATCGAATATTTTATATCTGCGATCCTTTGAAGCCGTAAAAATAAGCTTCTGGATCAACGCAATTAAAAGATATGGACATTTAAGCCATATATTTTTAAGATTTCGCATTTAAATCAAAACCTATAGGGTACTTCTCATTAACCTAAAATCATAAAATTTGACGAGAAGCAAGGACTCACAAATTAAAGGAAAAAATCCGAAAGTCGTTAATTTATCACATAAAAAAAATGTGATGACTGATGGTTATAAACGGATGCAATTGTTTTCACTCTCGAAACACTCGGAACCTAACTGTATAAAAAGTGCTGCGATTTTATGGTATCGTATATACCATAAAATCGCAGCACTTTTATACAACTTTACAATATTAATTAATGTTTGAACGGTAGGTTAATAGCTATCGACTAATTTTAACGTTTTAAAATATTAGCTGCAAATATTTAAGCTTTTATATAGGTACTTAATCCGATTCCTTAACCTAAAATTATACTATAAATCTAAAAAAACCCCGCTTTAATGGCTAACCAAATAAAAAAAGAGTTCCACTGGCTTCATCATCAGACCAATGTTACTTTTTTTTTTAAAACGAATCATCTGAGCCCAAACTTGAACGGTTAACTAGTAGCCACTTAAGAGTTCCACTATCACCTTCTGGCTCCGGCATCAGATCAGCTCCAAGACGCCAAGATATAGTACTGTCATCCACACTACGTATACATACAAAGATGCAGTTCGATACGCTAATTAGAAGTGAGTTTAAATTGAATTCCAAGATTTGTTTACTTGTTTAGTTACAAGTGAAGTTAATAAAACTGTATTAAAAATCGTGTGACAGCAGATTGACGAAGCTAAGTCCTCCCCTTCAAGCCCCGTTTAATAAGATCTGTCCGAGCTAGCAGGCGCCGTAGCTGATATGATGGGTATACTAGATATGGTTGAATCAAAACAAATCTTTAAGTAATAATTTAAAGTATTTTAAAAGTTTTTGGAAGGAAGTTCCTTACTGCACGTTACACTTCAGACGATCATCGGCCGGCCGGCTAGCCAAAAAAAAAGTGTTTGCGCAACGAAAAATTGCGTGGATTCTGCGCGATACTACTGTAATATCTTGTTTAATAATTATCCGTATATTAGTTAGGGCAACTTTCACAGATGGCGCGATTTTAATTTCGAGTTTTTTGATACAATTTATTCAATCCATTAAATAATAAATATTTATAGCGAAAAGAACGTCGTTTCAACGAGGTATCCCAAAGACACCTCACGCGCAATAGGTACTATATTATTTAAACGAAAAGAAACTGGCAAAATGTGAAATACAAAATTATTATACGCGTAATATACTTAGCGTTGATATACTATGCAAACATCCTTAGTCTTGTCATGGATGGGGATACGACACGGGGGTCATTGACACGACCTTCAGCCACTTTACAGATGACTAAATAAAATTTTGTTCTCTTTCTCTTATCGAGCAAGTTATTCTGTGCGACCTTTGTTTAATATCATATCAGGTGCGTTTGTGACTCAGTCTGTCTGTCTGTTAGTGTCATTCTAAGGTGAACAGTTTTACGCCGCAGTCTGTGTGTCAGTCTGTTGAAGAACCAATAAAGTGATTTATTTGATCCTTTAACGTTTGAGTTCCTTCTTTAACCGACTTCAAAAAGGAGGAGGTTCTAAATTCGACTGTTTTTTTTGTGTATGTTACGCAATATCTTTGCCATTTGTGAACCGATTTCAATACAATTTTAAGTCCCGCATTATGAATATTCCTGTGTCAAAAACATTTAAACAACGGCCAGAAAGAACAGCCTTGACACAGGGCGGTGCGGCGTTGTGGCGAGGCTTAAACCATCGCGCCATCCGTGCAGTAATGCCTTTTTTAATTGGATTGGTAGTACCCAAGGTTGGTCCCATTTATATTTGCAGAAAATATTCCACCTCTAAGGATGAAAAATACAGCCCATTACAATTTATTATGATTTAGGTGCATTGAAATGGTCGATAAAACTTTTTTAAAGTGAATTATTATTGAACCATCAACATTATGGTTTGTGTGTGTTATCAGAAATTTTCGGGATAATACCCAAGGCTCGTCACTGTTAGAGGATTTAAACTCAACACTTTAGTGGAATGATCTCCAAGTGTATGAAATGTTTTTCTTTGTTACAACAGCGTTATAAGGTCAATAGAGCATACGCTCTTTATGCCTCGGTGATGGTCTGATGAGTTTTCATCATTTTAGATATATGCTTGTCAGACAACTAGTGATATTAAATTGATAAAAACAATCTGTGGTTAAAATTTAATACATCACAAACGAACACAATATTGAAGCCTTGCATGCAAGCGCTCAAGGCTTTAGAGAATTCTTTTGCATCGTCGACTGATATTTTCTCTAAGCATGGCATGACTTAAAAAATGTAGCGTGGAATGTTAATACTAAATATAGTATTAAGTTATCGTACTGAGTATTGACATTGATAGTCGTATTTAGATGAAATACCCGACTAAAAAGTACTTTAGAAAACAAAAAAAAAAACGATTTAATACCTAATCAAATTATTTAACTTGCAGACTGCTCAGTCTCTCAACCGACTCAGCATTGGCCTCTAATCAACATCTATTCACCATCAATGCGACAGGCAGCGTTCTATGCCTTGAGGCAACGTTATACTGGAGTGCGAAGGAGTGGCCACACAACGGGCAAGTATCTTCTGGCGTGCGAGGTCCTAGAAGCCAACGTCCCAGGGGGTATCTGTGCAACACAGAAGAAAGGCTGTCTCCATAAGGCAGCGTTATCTCAACGCAGAATGGACCGTTTGTGATTCTAAATGTTTCCATTAACAACACAGACTGACTTGGCAGTCTATTACCAAAAAATAAACATATATACGTTTATATGTTCATGATGACCTTACATAATATGATAGCTGACTCATGGGCTTGGCAAAGGAATGCGGTCATGAATAACGAATGGTGTAGAATGTGATAAGCTGGACTAATTTAGAAACTGCATAACTTAATGAATAGCAATCATCATGGATTTTTTACCGACTTCAAAAAAGGATGAGGTTCTCAATTCGTCGGAATCTTTTATTTATGTATGTTCCCCGGTTACTCAAACCTATTTAGAAAATTATACTTTTGTTTGAAAGGTTTTACTTTCCAGGTGGTCCCATGGTCATCAGGTCAGGATCTGATGATGGGATGCTGGAGAAATCGAGAGAACTTCTATCCCTGGCACGGGATCAATGGTACCTACCCTGTGTCCTTTTCTGTACCCTAACAACTTGTGTACGTAAAATTTCATGATAGTCATCGGTTAAATTGTTAACAAACAAACAACAAATCCCATGAAAAATCCTAACTGATGTTTGTTTGACATTAGTTAGGATTTTTTATGGGATATTTTTTATTTTTGTGACAAAGGACTTAGTGTCAGTGAACTTACAACATTTTAGGTAGGTACTAGATAATAGACAAAGGAAGTCCGAATTTCCATGATATTGGAAGTAAAGGTTTGTCGTTCAAGGACAGTGAGTGACGTATTTATTTCTTTCTCTTAAATTCATCTCAGTTACTACTTAGCTCATAGCTAAATCCATTGCATCTGTCCAACTAAAGGTTGTCTGTAAGAAATCGCAACTAGTGATAAGACCGCCGTTTCTACCATTATATTTTTTTTGTCTTTGTAAATGTTTTAAACTGTTCCTCATGGTGTATAGAGTATTGTATTGTATTGTATTTATACTTACGGAGGCTCTAAGAATATCAGGCATTGATTACGCGAGCAGTTTTCTTTTTAACTTGGATGTAAGCCTATAATATAATAATAATTCTTATAAAGCTGGGTGAAGGTGGGGTATAGTAGCTTTCTGCAGGAATTGGAACCCATCCTACCGTGGAAGTAAATCGTATGGAAGAACGCCGTTGACTTTACAGAAGAACGCCGTAAACCAGCTCAACTTGCGAAAATGACGTATGTGTTTATGAGTAGGGTCTAACTATGTACCAAGTGTCCCTCGGGAACTGTACTTTTTGGATATATGAAATTTGTGGTCTGGATGAAAACCATTTTCACTGTTTTCCTTATTCTCCGTACCCCTCACGACGTATATGCAAAATATAAAAAAAAATTGAAAAGATGTTACAAAGGAGGTTGCCCATTTCAGTATGAAAATCAGTTTCACACTTTTTTATGCTGCGTCAAATATGTATAAACTGCATTATTAAGCCTGTACTGAGTATTATCTGAAATATAAACGTATATTGTTACTAAACTGCAATATATTTTAATGTGACAATATGAATTATTATCACGTATAATATACGTAATAATAATTTACCATTTTATTTTAAAACGATGTTTATTTGAATTCAATCATTAATGGTTTATTTAATATAATGGCAACATTTCACTTAAAATGGAAACGGTCATTGATTCAAGTTTTAGTCCTTGTAAGATTTAATTTCAAACCCCAAGTACTATAGAAGAGATTTGGGGTCGAAAAGTCACATTAAAATCAATATTTTTTTTTTAACATTTGAAATAATGACGCGAACGTCTAAAAGTGAAACCATGAATGGGCATCCTCCTTTAAAATATTATCTCCTATTTTCAGATTTAGGGGACAAATAAGCGGCGGCTAAGGCGTCGGACTTGCGATCAAATGGTTGCGAGTTCGAACCCCACCCAGTGCACTACCGACGTGAACCCCCTCCTAACACAAACGTTTAGCTTAGCTGGAAGGGTTAACAAGAATACTAGTAATGTGTGACCCACGTCGCTAGTATTCTTTAGAAAAAAAAGAAAAAGAAAAAAAAATGCAAAAAGCTTTTAATGACTTTCAAAAATTTATTTTACGTAATTGAAACCCCTTTTTTCTTAACTGATACTTAAGTACTCCTTATGAAGAATCTGCCAAATTTCAAGTTTATAGCATTTATAGTTAGTTGGATTTCACGATTATTAAGTGAGTGGTATTTCGCTATTATAAAATTATGTATTTGGATTGATTGACCTTATTATTTTAATAAATACATGTCGCATTGAGTTGAGAATCCCATGTTTGAAAGTCGGTTAAAACCGATATTATTATATAAAGTCTTAGAGCAGAAGACCACGGTAATATTATATTACCGTGACAAGACCGACATGTTTGGCAACAATGTGTTATTGTAATTGAATCGTGACTGAGCGCCGCGCTGGCGCGGGCGTGCGCTTACCATAATGCGCCAATACACGTTACCATAAAATTAATTGATGAGAAGTGTTTACTACCTAGTAAACAGTTCTTTCAATTAAGGGAAATCCATCTGGATTTACCTGCAATAGATACTACTCGTGTTCAACGATAACAGGTAATGATGATGTCTTGTGATGTCATGTACGTATCAGTGTACATTGTCAATGGATGTCTGTTTTTCGCAATTAACTAGTATTTTTAGAGAGGTTTACGCATAATAGCACAATAGTACATTGCTGGGTTGTATAAAATTATCGAATTAGCCCTGTTACTATACCAGCAATGTATTACTTTTTTCCGTAACTGTTGTTAGAGTTAGGTGAATTGGTGTTCTTTCACCCTTTATATTGTACCCATATAGTTAAACTAAGGTAAATAAGTACACGACCTGCCTAATGATATGTTGTTAAAGTTGTCGAAGGACCACCCAAACTACGTGCTAAGTACTGATCCTGCATCACGTAATAAAAATTCTCGCGATTAGTTTATACTAGCCGTCCCCGCAGTTTCACCTGCGTTTATGGTCACTGCTCCGCTCCTATTAGTCGTATCGTGATGTTATATAGCTTATAGCCTTCCTCGGTAAATATGCTATCCAACACTAAAAGTTTTTTAAATTCGAACCAGTAGTTCCTGAGATTAGCGCGTTCAACCGAACAATCAAACAAACCCATCAGCTTTATAATATTAGTATATAATATAAGTACAACTTTCCCACATCAAGCCTGGTCGGGGAATCGTTTCTTTGTGTTTGAGGAACACCACACCCGTTCCTCTACAAGGCCTAAGATGCGGTATCAGAAACAATGGAAGTGAGACATGTGATACCATGTCCAGCAGACTCTTCCACCTGTAGGCTCGAGATGTTCCATTTATTTTAAGTATTACAAGTGAACTTGAAGTGCCCTTTGTACAGATATATCATGGACTCCTAAAATAAATGCGACATCACGACTTTAGTGTAGACTTAAATAGATCGTGAACATACATTCACAACTAATTATGTCTTACAATGAAGCTGTTTATCGTAATTATCTTTCGAGAGCACCTTATCACGCTCTTTGGTAGCTTGGGCAAGCAGCGATGTTTTGGCTAAGCTGCGGCTTGTTGGCATATATGTATAATACAACTCCAAACTAAGGGTCTGTAACTTGAGAGGGACTTGTAACTTGGTGTAGAATCAAGAAAGAACCAAGTAATGTTTGGTTACTTTAAATATAGTGTGTGTACATCTTATGCGAATACTTGTAATTGCCTATTAGTAGACTAAGCTTAGGCAAAATTTTAAGTTTTTATGCGTAAGTTTTCCAAGTTAAACAAATAAAAATCCTATGCCGATCTACTCTAAAATCGGGAGCGCGCACGAGGATGACAACACTAGATAGTTATTAAGCTTGATAGTTTGTTTTTATTCATCTTAATATTAAAGCCTTTTTTAACAGACGAACAAAAACGGAGGAGGCTCTCAATTCGACTGTATATATATATATTTATGTATATTTTATGTACGTTCAGCCCTAACTCCGTTATTTATGAAGCGATTTTGATGATTCTTTTTGTTGTTAGAGAGGGTATACCTCAAAGGTGGTCCCATGTCAAGCAAGTCAGGATGTGATGATGGTATATTGATAAAATGGAGAGAAACCCTTGAAAGTTATCGTTAGGTACCAATGTTGATGGCGTTTTAAAGTATTTAGTATTAAATGTATTATAAAAAGATAGTAGTTGTCAGAGTATTAAAAGGTGACGTGAGCCACAAAAAATCATAAATTAGAAATTGTTTTAACGATTAAAAAGCAAAAAATAAATAAACTTTTTAAGTCTTGAGTATTGAGCTTATTTACATAAACTATCAAATTTTATATAAACTAATTTTGAGACGGCGCTAAATAATAATATGATTAATTAGATAATTATTCAGTGTGTTGTGTGGCACCGACTCAAAATTAATTTCTACTAGCAACCCGCCACGGCTTCGCACGGGTAGCAGAGACATCTTTAACAATCATCATCATATTTCGACCAATTTACACAAAACCTTAACAAATTGTATACCTAAACCTTTCTCATGAATCGCTCTATCTATTGGTGAAAACCGCATAAAAACCGTTTAGTAGTTTTTGAGTTTATCGCGAACAGACAGACAGACAGACGTGGCGGGGGACTTTGTTTTATAATATGTAGTGATAAAAACCGATCATCATGCAGTTACATCACGCAACACACGTTGTATGCAAAACTGCATGATGATGCAACTGCATGTTGAATAGTTAGGGCGCGAAAGCCTAACAAACAAACTCACGCTCGCAATTAAGTAATATTTAAAAAAAATCGATATTTTATGTAACTCTTAAGGCTTATTGGAGGTTTGCACGAGGATAATGTAATATGGCAGAGATCACGTGTTCTTACGCAATGGCAGATGTCAATGTTATGACACCGCACGACGACACTTGCATTGAGGATATCGGTCAATAGAGGTCGAGATTCTTCGATATGTTTACGAACCTATTACGATAAATGTATGTGCCCGTCTGGGGTCAGCAGAGACGATAAAGCACCATTTTCCACGATCCTGACATACAGCTTGTGGCTCTTCCACGTCCATTAGACCTTTCATTCACGCTCGCTAGTTACGGGTGCACTTTACTCGCCCCTTTTTCAGTATACTGCCGATTTGGTCAGTAAACGTCTGTCAAGGCCTACTCGTACCAACTTGCCCACTCACAGAAACCTTATTAATTCGTTTAAATATTCGCTCTTCATCTCATCCTTTTAATATGCCCAAACTATATTTAATATTACTATTATTATTATATTAACTAGATTTAATATTTTTTTATTATTCATTCATTAATGTAATTTGTCTTTAATGCTTGTATTTAATAATCCTTTTTGTAAATTTACTTTCACAATTTGCAATGCCCGTAAAAGGCTACTAAGTTGAGACAAATTGTTATAATAAGACCATTTATGTACACTTGGTTGGCAAATAAAGATTGATTTGATTTGATTTGACTATCACAGCATTTCTTTCTCAATTCTTGTCACTACACATCTTCTTTCACAAAACTAAGTTTTTTCAAATGGCCCAGGTTGGAAAACACACAAATGCAGACGGAGCCTATAAACTTTCAAAAAACCATTATATAGAGTGTATCTGATAATGGAACACTTAAATCACTGAAAGGGCACGACTCTAGCATGCAGTTACAAAAACATTAAAAAAAACTATCCGTTTAGGTACCAGTTACAATGGTTTGAAATTCCAGATATTATCACCTCCGTTTCTCATAACAGCAGATGGAATGTGTAAAGTTATAGATTTTAATTCGAACATATTTTTTTTTATTTTGGCATGACTCATACCGTTGTTGAGAAAATCCATAAAAACTAAATTATGCATGTTAGTTTTATGTATTTTCTTTTGATCATGACGTTTTTGTGGTGCAGTAGTAGTACATTTGACAGACGCCAGATGTAGCGGGTTCGATACCCGGTCAATGTACTTAAATATTTATATGCATGTTTGCATCGGTCTGGGTGTGTAATATGTGTATGTATTTACGTATGACCCCACAGTTTAAGTTGTGCTTAATTTGGGTCTAAATACCGTTGTGTTATATGTTCCAGAATATATTTAACATCATTACACTAGCAGGGGTCCATTTCTTTAAAATAAAGATATTATCAGACAGAGCAGAAATCTGATGTGCCCCACCTTCAAAATACTATTAATACATGATGAAATATTTCAAAATAAATAGCCAAAAACTTAAAAAAAGGCAGGCAGTGGAGATTAAAACTGTCCGAGAATATTTCAAGAACAGCCGGTTTTAGAAACCTTTCGGTCACCCATAATGAACACACGAACATTGACCGGTACACATGGGACATTTGCGCATATACATGGGACGCGTAGATACCTAAGCACTTGAGGTGAATGCTACGCAGTTGGAAACCAAACACGGCTTAACTTAAAATATGTAATGGGCTCCTCTAAGTACAAACAGTCACAATATCAGTGGTCTTATTGTCAGTACCGTGTTTACACGCATAAGGACACGCAGGGCACGTGGCCAGGGCCCCCATCGTCATTGGGGCTCCGAAATGCCTCGTTTAGTCTTTAAAGATTTTAAGGATTCCTCTGCTGCGCATAATGTGCATCTGAACCATGCATAACCTAATAGAGTCAGATAAAAATAATCTTTTCTAAATTGTTAAGTTGCTCAAGTACCTATATGAATTTGTGACTGCTCATTAACCACTAATTAACTACAATAAATATAAGATCAGAGCCAAAAAATATTTGTTTTGCCCCAATTTGAGCCAAATGTTTTGTGCCCAAGGCATTAGACGTCTATTGTTATTGAACCCCTCTTGTGTAGTTGCACTTTTTAACTGTGTTGTTCTGTAGCGTGGCTGTACAAGTCGGGCCACGCAAGTTATGGCATGAATTTTGCTATACCCTGCCGTAAGTTTAGATAAAAACTAAGTTGACAGAAGAGCTGCCGTAGCCGAAATTAAAATCAAATCAAAAATTAAAAGAAAAAAACTTAATTATGATACAATCTGCATAACAAAGAGTGTGTTTATTTAAATGCGCTAAAGTAGAAAAGCGGTAGTCTCTTGCAAGGCTAAGATTGTAAACAGGCAGTGATTCCTACCTCCGTTGAAAAAAAACTATACCCGGTTTTGGACTAAATACTACCTATGGAATAACGTAATTCTTACTTTATTTAATTGTTCCGGTTTACGTACCTACTCAATTTTGACAGACTAGGTCAGAAGCTTCAAATATGCTGTCACAAAAAATATCATCTCTTCATTTTTATGTTTAGAGCCATCTAGCGCAATTACGCAGTACTTGAAACTGTACTGAGTAAGAATGCATTTATAGAGTTTAAGTTAGCGCCATCTAGGGAAACTATAACAAACTTATTGTTATTTTGAACACATAAAAGCGAACCGTTTTGTAGTTGAGCTATTCAACGCTAGAGGTCCCTTTAGTTTAAAAAAGGCGTTCCATTTATTTCATGTATTCACTGGACCACCATATGATGTGTATCTATTTAACAATTTTCATCACAACAAGTTTTGTATGGTTTTCCTTCTGTCTTTAAATTCACTGGTCTCATGAAGTTCTTTTTCAATTCTTTATTGTGATAAAAAACTGATAAATCGTAGTCATTATTTGGATTCCTTAAATTACCCATGACACATTGCAAGTGAAAACAGGCCCATTAGAAAGTACCCGTAACTGACGAGCATGTATTAATCCATCGTCTCTGTTTACTTTTGCGTGTACATTGCGTGTTACTGGGGTACTATCGTAGTAGGTATATCAAAAATCACAGTAAGTAATAAATTATAAACTTGACTGAGATAATAGTCACCTTTCTTATAGATAGATTTATGATCAATTTTATTTTCCCAGCCTCTTCCAAGCCTAGGTCTACGTATTTGTAAGCTCATTTATTTATAGGAAAACGTAAATGTTATCCTTGAACGTTAGTAATATTTCGTAAAAGCGTATATCTTATCTTCAATCAGTCACGTGCAATCGGTGATAGTTTGGTTCCTAACCAATCGGTCATAATAAATGCTTTTTTATTACAGATTAGTTTTAAATTTTAGAAATTTGCCTGGAATGATATTATTCACAGTTATCCAATAACAGTTATCCAAACGGTTAGATTATTTTATTATTGACATTTAAATGCCCTTTATTCTACACAGAAAGCAGGGAAAACACATGGAGATGATGAGATACTAAAATTTACTATCAAACGGATAATTAAATCTTTTACACATATCAGCAAGCACATTTTGAATCCAGAACAAATACCTTCTAAATGGAGATCGTCAACGAAAACACTTTTGCATAAAACGGGAGATCAGAATAATATCAATAAATAATTACAGGTCCATCAGTTTAATACCGAACTTGTACAAAGTGTTGATAAAGATAATAAAAGAATGTTCAACACAGTAATCAATCCTAAGGAACAAGCGTGATTCCGCTCCGATTTTTCAACAATTGATCATTTACCTAGACACAAACAAATTATAATATATTTAGAAATGCATTGAATACGACCGCCACTATTTCTCGTTTGTTGACTATAATAAACTGTTCGACTCTTTATATCATAACTTCATGGGATCTATTCAAAAACCAAGGACTGACTTGATGACTAACAAGACCATAGTTAAAATAGAGGTAGGCGAATATGATATCACTGTCCTAGATCATGTTCTTCAAATGATAGCCCATATCATTAACTTTTCCCTAGACTCTGGAACCTTTCCCTCTCTATGGCGTAAGGCTTACATTATACCCTTGCCCAAGACAAATAACCCTTCTCTACCACACCACTTTCGACCTATCTCTATTCTTCCCTTTCTATCTAAGGTGCTTGAGGCCTGTGTACACAAGCAGCTTTCGCAGTTTGTATACCGAAACAATCTCTTAAGTCCACTACAATCTGGCTTCAGGCCTGGCCATAGCACTACCTCCGCTCTCCTCAAAGTGACTGGCGATATTAGGGAGGGCATGAAAAACACTAAAGTTACTATGTTAGTCCTGGTTGACTTTTCGAATGCCTTCAATACCGTCAGTCACGAGGTCCTACTATCCATCCTTTCACATCTCATGATCTCCTCAGAAGCACTGGAATGGTTCTCCACTTATCTTCAGGGATGTCGGCAGTGCGTTCGTGTTGATGACTTGTTATCAAGTTGGAGTGATCGCTGCACCGGCGTCCCTCAAGGCGGTATATTATCTCCTTTATTATTTTCATTATTTATTAATCAGATAACTCACGCTCTTCAGTGTACGTATCACCTATATGCCGATGACTTGCAGCTTTATACACAGGCCAGAGTGGAAGATATATCGCAAGCCATTAATAAGGTCAATAAGGATTTAGAATTCATAAGATCTTGGTCGACAAGATTCGGCTTATCAGTAAATCCTAATAAATGTCATAGGTAGCAAACAAATGATGAGCAGGTTAGACACTACTTCTTCCACACTGATTGTCTTTGACGGCTCAAATATATCCATAAGTTCGGTAGTTAAAGACCTGGGCTTATACATTGACTCTACCTACAATTGGCGAGCCCAAGTTACTCACGTGAGTCAGCGAGTCACTGGCGCTCCCCGAACTTTATACCACCTGAAGAATTTCCTTCCCACCAAAACAAAAACCTCCTTAATGCAGTCCCTAATCATTTCCATAATCGACTATGGTGATGTGTGTTATTTCGACCCGAATGCAGACCTTCTCAACGAGCTAGATCGCCTTCTCAATAACGGCATTCGATTCATTTTCAATCTGCGCAAGTATGACCATGTGTCTACTTTACGTTCCCAATTAAAATGGCTTCCTATTCGCCAACGTCGCAATTTGCGGGCTCTAAGTTCTCTGTTCTCCTTTTTAAACTCCCCATCGCCACCTTCTTACTTAGTTCCACACTTCCAATACTTGTGCTCTACTCATGACAGGAATCTTCGTTCCACCAATAATTTACTTCTCTTATGTCCGTCTCACAGCTCCGACTTCATCAACTCTTCTTTCTATGTACAATCAGTCCTTCTCTGGAATGCGCTCCCTCTCGAGGTGAGTATGTCCACAAACCGTTCCACGTTTAAAAAGAAAGTACGAGAACTCCTCCACAACGGATTAGCAGAATAGCCACAACGCTAGGACACGACTTTATAGTGGTATTTGTAGTGTATTTACTTATATATATGATATGTATGAATATATATATATATGTAATCTATATATAATAAAAGTACTTAAGTATGTTTGTGTATTATATAATTATATGAAACTGTATATTATGTCGTAATGATATTTAGAAATTTGTACATGTAAGTAATGAAAATATTAGTTTGTATTATGAAAAAATTCAAATGGAACTTTGCACCTACCTTATAGCAGTTCTACATCACCCCAAGGTTGACTGGTAGAGAATGCCTTAGGCATTAAGTCCGCCTTTGTACCAACGTACATAAAGTTTTAAATAAATAAATATCGAATACGTAAAAGAATATATTTAACAGATCTTCTAAGGATCAAGAAGGAGAAAGGCAGCTATGGCAACACATGTCAACGGAACTTGAGGAGGCCTACGTATCATGCTCCTTTTAAACTAAATAGGTACTTGTGTTTATATTGATCTTGTGTGAATCTCTTCTTTGTAAGTCCGCTTATACTTAATTATAGTAATTCTGAGGTTGTCAATATACTAAACATGGGCCAAATATGGCAGAGAAAATCATAGCTTATACATATGGTAACAGTCTTAAGGTAAAAATTTAATTTACTCATGTTCCCAGCTGTGAAACATAGTGTCAATCAAAACAAAACAAAGGCGCGTTAGGATTATCTTTGGTATGCATTCAAGTTGATTAGGCCGAATGGATACTAATATATGCCTGCCCACAATGTACGTTGATAGTGTGGGATGAATGCGTGATGGCACATAAAAAGACTTTGGAGGCTTTAGACAGAACTATGAAAGATCTGCGAAATAATCAAAACCGATTTTGGTGGAGCGATGATTTTGTTAGTAGGAGATTTTCGTCAAACAAAACCAGTGATTCCACGGCCAACGCCAGCAGATGAACTCAATGCATGTTTAAAGTCTTCCGTTTTGTTGAAAAAGGTTAAGATACAAAATTTAAGCAAGAATATGCGTGTCGAATTGCAAAATGGTCGATCTGGCGAAATATTTTCAAAACAACTCATTGAAATTGGTTATAGCAAAATTCCTGTAGACGTTTTGACTGGCTGCATTACATTTCCTGTCAATTCACTGAAATAAAAACCGAGTTCATTCAAAGGTGTTCCCAAACGTCGCCCAAAATAACAGAGATCATTTTCGGTTGAGCGAACGAGCTATATTAGCTGCCAAAGACACGGATGTAAATGAAATAAATTTAAAAAAATCAAAATGAAATTGCCGGTGAATCTAGGAAATACAAATCAGTTAATTGCGCAACTAACCAAAATGATGTCGTCAACTATCCACAAGAATTTTTGAACTCACTAGATTTGCCAGGATTGTCGCCTCATAATCTTCAATTAAAAGTAACTATTAATCAACCGCGTCTTTGTAACAGCAGACGGCTAACAGTGAAAAAATTACTGAACAATTTGATCGAAGCAACTAAAGGGAAAATATGAGGGAGAAAATGTGTTGATACCTCGCATTCCAATGGTACCAACTGACGTACCATTTGAATTTAAACGACTACAATTTCCAGTGCGGTTTGCTTTCGCTATGACCATAAATAAATCCCAGGGTCAGTTGTTGAGTGTTTGCGGCGTTAATCTTGGAAACCCATGCTTCTCTCATGGACAGTTGTATATTGCCTGCTCCCGTGTTGGAAAACCGTCAGCTTTATTTGTTTACGCGCCAGGTGATAAAACAAAAAATATCGCGTACCATAAAGCATTACAATAAAAATATCATCACATTACTGAAGTCTTGCATTGTACGACATTGAAAACTTATTTTTGTAAGTAATCGTTGTTTATTATTGAGACAATAAATCAATTAATAAAGTAATCACCCTGAAATACGTTTTATTTATTTATTTTTTCTATTGTACTGCGACAAGTCAATAACTTTTGACAGAACAAAGTCTGTCGGGGCAGCTAGTTAGTAATAAAAGTAGTAATAGTCTTGTTCCTTCTTAAACTATTTAAGCATTTTAATTATATTGGACATCGCAATAAAGAGGCACTTGTTCACTGTATTGCTACAAATAGGCACTGTTAAATTCTGAAGTGAAAAAGAGACGCGGTAAGCTTTTCATTGACGCTTTCTTGAAAATTCTATCATAAGTATGACCAACATGTATTCACAGTGTTACTTTACAACGTACATAAATAACTCAAATAATCAACATCCTTATACCACTTGTGGGAAGCGAGATGGTAGTGTAGCGATAAAATAGCCTTAGTTATCGTTTTGTGCTAGTGTTGTGCTTTAAAAACGCTCTAAATAATTAAGTCTAGGTACCTACCTAACCAAAATTTTCATTACCTTTGTTTTCCCCCAGGGTTGGATTTAATTATGTATTTATACGGGAATTAACGTGATCACGAAAAAGTATTACATACATCTGAATTGCCTGACGTTTCGACCAGGTTGCACTGGCCGTGGTCACAGGCTGACTGGCTCAGCGGTGCACGCCCTCCGTCGTCGAGATCGTGAGGTAGAAGGTTCTTCATCCACCAAAGGTATGTAATACCTTTTCGTGTTCGCGTTAATTCCCGTATAAATACATAATTATATCATGGAACGCGAAAGTTTAAAAGGGTTGGATTTCTTTATTAAGTTTGTTATCTATCCACAAAGTATAATATTAGTTTGGATACTGGCCTTCGACCTACGAAGAAGATAGTCTTCCTGAAGTAGAAATGAGGGTTGCTTTACAACACAGCACAAAATCAGAAATTATTTATTCGTGGCTCATTCAAGTTATGTCCGATATCAACAGCAAGTTATGTACAGCACAAGTAAGTACAATAAGATAAGCAAAGCATTAACAAAACCGGCATAGAGCGAGTTGTATTCGCGTATTCGGTTACGGAATAAAAGCTTTTCTCAATCAGCCACTCTCTCAGCTTTTTAACAAAGCGTTCATATGTTGAAGGTTTAATTTATTTTATATATTTATTTAAAATAAGCTTGAGTTTGCTTGTTTCATTCATCACCCTATCCTACATTTTAGCCAGAAAAAAGTAATGTTCACGAGGGATTTGTTGATAAAATCTAAATGAAGGCGAGTAGTCGCCCAAAGCTAGTTCATTATAAAGTACTCCGACCCACACTATTAGGTAACCGTATGTATAAAAATCATAATACTTTTTAGATTCGTATTGCAAATTAATATTAACCAGAGATCTCCTGGCGGTCATTTCATTGGCCCAAATAAAATGAACTGTCATTGTATAGACGTTTGTGCCATGACAGATCAAAATATACACTGGGCCCCTATAGCTTTATGTAGTTTTTACATCATTTTTAACTTTATAGCCCATATTGTTTAAAAATGTTAACTTTCTGCACTTATTCTAGATATAAACTTTACTTTCCTGTTTGTGCGCGTTTGTTAAAAAATGCGTACAAAAGAATTCTCTTCACGTACTTATATTATATAAGTCGATCAGAAGAAAACATTCTGTATGCAGCACAATTAATTTATTGGTATAAAATTTAGCAAGTAGTTCAATTGCAGGTTATGATAAAGGTGGTGATCTTTATATTCTTTTTCATATTATAAAACCAAGTCCCCTGCCGCGTCTGTCTGTCTGTCTGTTCGCGATAAACTGAAAAACTACTGGTCGGATTTTCATGTGATTTTCACCAATAGACATAGTGATTCATGAGGAAGGTTTCGGTGTATAATTTGTTAAGGTTTTGTATAAATTGGTTGAAATATGATGATTGTTGAAGATGTCTCTGCTACACGTGCGAAGCCGGGGCGGGTTGCTAGTTTGGTAATAAAATAACCATTTTCTTATTACTTACCTTTCGAAATACATAATTTTTGCCTTTGTCAGCCTACATTTGAATAATACCAAACGTTTGAACAACACAAACCACCAAACCACACAACCAAACACATTTTTAGAAAAATGACTTTTAGCTTGACAAAATGTACAGTAACGCGAACGAAGGAGCGTTCAAAACCTGGTATTAAATAATCCTCAGATTTCTCAGTATTCGGCTTAGTCGCACGAGTTACGTTATCATACCAAATGTTACATGAAACAATTCGCAACACACCTAAACATACCTAAAGTATTCGCATCTATACTTGAGATATTTTCCGTTTCCTTTTTGTTTACTGTACAACTGATCTAAATATTTACTAAGATTAGATCAAATGTTTACATTATAAGCATAAACAGTAGTAACAGAATCAATTATGTTTTAATCATTTCTGATAGTTCTTAAATGATCAGTTAAAGCTAAACTCACCGAATATTTTATAACAATGGAGGCAGATACAGGTGAAGGAGTAGACAACGATCAGCACCAAAAAGGGCATCAGTAGAATAGTGTAATCCATAGTGTTTGGATTTTCTTCAGGACAGCCACAAAACTAGAGTACAGAACACTGACTGAAGTTCCATACGACGTTTATCAAACTGAACATGATTATCTGATACGTAAATTTGATAGTAACTAATTAGTTGATAGGAAATGTGCTAAAAGGTTTTGATATTGACGTTGGCAAGTTTTATGAAGTAGATAAGCTCCTGGAAAGTCGAGTCTAGTCATGATGACAGAATGATTAGACAAAGAAAGTTGAGAAAGTCTTCGAATACAAGACGCTAAAGGATTGCTTGAAAATATCATTATAGATTAAAGAGGTTGTTTGTACACGGGGTAAATTGATTGTTGTATTCAATTTAGGAAATTGGATCGGGCTATTTCTCCTTACATAAGGAGCATATTGTTGTGTTTCAGTAAGTGACTGTTATTGTTATAGCTTAATATTTCAGATATGGTTGGCAACTTGTCACTGACATGATCGTGTTGCTAGTATTCGAAGGTACAGGTAACCGCTGAATATCAAGCAAGCCACTTATTAGCCACGTTGGCTGTATATAAAAAAGTTTATATGGAAGTGAAGTAAGTATATCATAATGTATGTCTTGAAAAATCAGGACATGGGATGCTGAGGGATGAACAAAATAATGGTGAAGAGAGTTATATGTATAGAAATTGACGGATACAAGAGTAGAGGACGGTCAAAGAAAAAATGGATGGACTGAAAGGATCGAGTGAAAGAGGATATGGCTAATAAGGGAATAAGCAGTGAAATGGTGAATGATAGAATAGAACGCCCTCGCGTTCCATTAATATATTTGCACCACATCGTCCTTGCAAAAACTATTGTCGAAATAACTTTTTCTCTCGCTGCCTTACCATTTATAATAAGAATTTTGCTGACCTTGAATTATTCACAAATTCATTACATACATTTAAGAAAACCGTTATTTCAAAACTAAATCAAACTAAAAATAATTAACTGTAAGTCCTGTACTGTATCATTTAGTTTTCTCATATATTTACAGGAGAAGAGATAAAGCATTTTACATATAATTTTAATTGCTTTACTAAAGATGCCTACATTTTTAGTGTTAATAGTTATTATTTCAAATGTGTTTCACAATGTTAGTACTGTATTCCCTACCAAGGTAAACCAAATTCAACACGCCTTACAAAAATGTAATTATTATTTTAGTTCAGGCACTCATTGTCTGTCACTTAAAGTTTAATACTATGTATGTGTAATATGTGTTGTTATGACTGTTTGTGCCAAAATAAATAGAAAAAAAAAAAGAATGGAAGAATGACGAACCGATCCGACCCGAATTGTATGGTGCTGGTGATAGTTCACCTGGCGATATTCAAATTTTCATTTATGGCGTTTTTGACTTATAACTACTTCCATTACAATGTCAAAAAAGTCATCGCTTTGCATATCCAGCGTCTAAAAAGTTTATATTGAGAACTTAATCAGTTCCATTGATAACTTAATTAAGTAAATAAATATATGATATCAGATGAAATAATTATCCGTAGCGTTATGTAAAGATAACAATAGCTACAAGTAAACACATGCAACACGTTTGATAATGCATTAAAAAAAATACGAGGGATTTCATAAAACAATCTAACACAAGCTTTCAATCGCGTTGGCGCACCTATACAGATTTTCAAACTCAAACTCAAACTCAGATATTGCGAAAATGGGTAATATATAGGTAACATTCAGTAAATAAAGTGGTCCCTCCATAATCCACCAGACGGCATGCAATTTTACAGGTATTTTTAAATTAATATTGATTATGCATTAGTAATGAATAAAGAAAATTAACAATTTAAATACAATGATTTGTCCATCAAAGAGAATATGTCAGAAGTTATATTTATATCCTTGGTACAAGTCAATAATGTATACATGTCAAATAAAATTAAAATTTAAAATATGTCAATAAATATGTAAAACAATATGTTATTTCTGGTTATTTTGCATGTCATTTATAAATTCGGTTACACTATACTAGGCTTTTTCCACGAGAAATTGTCTTACTTTTCGTTTAAATACATTGATGTTTATGCTGTCTAATAGTTTTGTTTGGTAAGTGATTATAAACCCTTGGAGCCATACAGAGTACACTATTTGTCATCAATGCACTTTTGTGTTGAGTACAGCTAAACAGAGGCGCTTGCTTTTATAATGTTCGTACATCGTTAAGTTAGACCTGACAAATAACACCAACTCATACATGTATAGACACGGCACTGTCAATATTTTTAGGATTCTGAAGCATGGTCTACAGCTGTCTGTTTGATTGACCTTGCAAATTGCCCTTATGCACTTTTTTTGTGCCATAAATATTTGTTCTTTTTCTGTACAGTTCCCCCAAAATATGATTCCGTATCTTAACATACTTTCAACGTTACCATAATAGGCTGTCAGTACTGCGGTCTGGTTAAGTTTTTTTGTGAGCATATACAATGCATAGGACTGAGTACTCAGTTTTGAGCAAAGGATCTCTGCATGTGTATTCCAATTTAGGTTGCTATCAATGTTAAGTCCCAAAAACTCTGTTGTGTCTACCTCATTAATGGTTTCGTCATTATATTTAATATTAGTGAGTGTCATAAGTGGAATTCTATTTTTAAATGTCATTAAATGTGTTTTGCTTAAATTAATATTCAAATTATTTAATTTCAGCCATTGTATTACATTATTAAGAGTTTTTGAAATCTCGACTCAATCAGTGAAATATTCTTGCCTGTAAATACAATTGTGCTATCATCAGCGAACAAAATTGTCGGTTGGTTTGTTATTTTAGGTAGTTCGTTAATATAAATATTAAACAAAAGTGGTCCTAATACACTTCCCTGCGGAATACCAAGGTTAGTCTCTCTATATTCCGATATGAAGTGTGTTTCTGTTCTGTATTTGGACATAAGCGTGTTATTTGAGTACATTGTTTTCTCCTAGTGAGAAAAGATGCAATAAGATCTAGAGCCTCACCCCTTATTCCGTAAGCATTTAATTTTTTTAACAGTAGCTCATGATCTACACAGTCAAACGCTTTTGTGAGATCCATGTAAAGCGCACAGACAGGAACCCTTTTATCTACACTATCTATGACCACGCTTAAAAAGTTATAAATGGCCATATTTATAGTTTTGCCTTGTCTAAAACCGACTTGTTCTTCTGCAAAAAGAGTATGGTATGGTTTTCTAAAAATTGGTATATTCAGCTGTGTATTACCTTTTCAAAGATTTTCGATATCGTAGGTATTAAGGCAATTGGTCGATAACAGGCCATGGAACATGGATCACCTTTTTTAAATAATGGTTTTATTACTGTCAGTTTTAATTTGTCTGGATATATGCCATAGCAAATACATAAGTTAATAACGTGACTTAAAACGTTACATATTTTTGTCGAGACTCGTTTCAGAATTTGTGTACATATTTCATCATATCCAGTACTCTTGGTATTTTTCAAATTTATAATAATAGAATGTATTTCTTTAGGTGAAGTAGGATTTATAAATATCGAATTGGAAATATGCACTGGCACGGCTATGTTGTTCACTTGATTAATCTTTTGAACCTGTAATGAAATAATTATTAAATGATTTGGCTATCACTAATGGGTCCTCAATAATTTCTTTATCATTTATTTTAATGCTATGTATTTCCGTCTTTGGAACAGCATCTTTTGCATTATTAATGAGTGTCCATGTGGTTTTACATGTATTACTAGCTGTTCGTATATAATGCTCATTTTGGATCTTTTTTGTTAGCCTAATAATACGTTTAAGTCTCGTGGTCTGTATATACAAAACACAAACAGTTTATGATCTACAAGTTTAATTCCAGACACTTCAATTATGCCTTCCACACAGAAGCTACGCAATCCGACCACTTGTTTATAATTATGAGTGTTACGGATCAGAATACATGCACCGCCATGGCGGCTTTTACGAGAAAAACATGACCCTATCGCAAAATTGGGATTATTAAAAAATTGGGTATCTGATCGTATCATATTATGCTCTGTCACACAGAGAATATCCACTGACTTTTTCTCCCGTTCTAGTCGGTCTAATGATAATAAAAGCAAGTCGGATTTATTATTAAGGCCATTTATATTTTGGTGTATTAAGTTTATTTCTTTAAACACGAAAAAAGTCATTAGATTTATTTGGGGGGCTTAATTCTAATACAGTCCCAATATTACACTGTGCATCTGTTTGAGTATACTTATCGCAGTACAATGGAGTATTGAACGTACAGTGCGTCACCTTTTTCCTATTGATGTATGTGTCATAATTTGTTTTATAAGCGATACGAAGTATCTCCTTCAGTATAAGTTGTGACATATGTAACGGACGTAAATCATGTCTGGGCAAGTGTACAGAGTAATTCATATTAAGATACGTAGTGTGTTTAAACTGCAAACAAATGAAATTCAACTCATAATTTAACTTTTTTTCATTAAGTTGTCGGTTGTAGGGTACTTCGGAAACAATTACATTGGTATTTTTTTGTGGCATTCCAAAATGTTTTTATGGAGAATTGAAGTTCATTTGGGTTAGCGTCATTGGTACCACCTAGTATAATTACAAAGTCATTTTTGCTTAAATTACATATGTTTCTTCTTTCTGTGTGTAAAATTTCACTCAATCCAGCGCCGGTTTTCCAGAAGCAGTAGACTTTATACTCATCACTAACCAGTTTCTGTAGGCTTTGGCGAAGGCTATATCCTTGTTGGTCCGCTATAATTACGATTTTCTTCTTTTTAGCTAGACATATATTCTCATGTGCTAGTGGAGTTAACTTCACTAAGCAATTGTCTGGAGAAGAGACAGTATTATGTTTGTGTATAATTATGTGTACTGTTTACTATTGTCGCCATATCCACTGTATAACCTTTCTGAGGACTGTTTACGCAAAATTGTTGTTGGCTGGTTTTTGGAGTTTGATAGGCCTGTTTCGTAATCAGTTCTTGTGAAGATGCCCTTGGGAGTCTCCCTTTCAGATTATCGGTACAGTTAAGTCTCTTCCGAAACTGGGGTGAATAAAACTTAAGGGGTGTGATATTCTTTGATATACATAATCCTGTAGCACCTACAGACTAGTACAGTTTTATTTTGTTGTTATAAGTATCTATTTCTTTTTTCAAATTCACGTTCTCAATATTTAGATTTTCTACTTCGTTGTTAGCTATTTGTAGATCTGTAGTTAATTTACTTATTATCTCCGATTGTGCATTTTGTTCCTCATTAGAACACCCAATGCTCGGTGCACTTTGGTATGACACATCTATATAGAACTCGCTGTCATTGCTGCAATCTAATCTATATCCATATTTTTGCCTTCGCTGCGTAACATTGTTTTCTTCGTTGTCAGTCATATTGAGTAATGTAAACAATGTTTAATATATTCACAAAAAGTGAAGTATTAACGGAGATGACGCGAACTCACAATCACCAGATCGCGACGCGACGACTTTACACACTGCTAACTTTGCACTTGTCTACCAAAGTGAAATCGGGGAATGTTTTCGAGGTTCAGATGTTTTCAATAGCCAATAATAGATGGCACCACTGGTAGATTTTATTTAATGCCATTAATTTGTATTGTGTCTATGCTACTTGCGCAGATAGTTCAAATCAAATGTGCTAGATGTCGCTGTTGCAAGTTATGAAGTTTGAATAAACAATTAAGATAAGAGATTTGATTGGTTGTAAGCTCAAGTATGTCACCATTTGAATAAAATTAACGTAACACAGTTTTTCAACTTATGAAATTCACTTGTTTCTAGTATTTTAGACAATTTGCACTGATTTTATGGATTGTTATTATAGATTTCACTTCTCCTTAACTAGTTCACAACTTTTTATTCTCTTGCTACAGCTTCAAGTTTGTTTACACTGCACTTTTTTCATGTTAGTTCATTTGCTTATATCTTGTATTACACTGGAATTTAACTGCTATTAACAATAGATGAGGATATTTATGCAATATTGATAACTGATTTACCATAAACAGACAAATTGGGTCAATTTTAGATATTTTTGTTTATTTTTATTTACGGAGCCGATTTGAAGACGGTGACAGCTATCACATCTCCAATTTTCATTTTTATTGTCTTAATAGACAATTATGGGTCAGTATTATTAATATATAATGAAAGCCACACGAGTGAACCCTCGTCAAATCAGTTCTCGTTTTCTTCTAGATCATAACTTTTGACCCTCTTTCTCTCTCGCTGTCCCGATTGTGGCATGAGCCCATACGCCATTAATTTGCTTTTCATTAAATAAGTCACACGCATATTTTTTTTATTTATTTATAAAAAATGTGTGAAATGTAAACGTCATTATGTATCAATGACGTTTACATTTTACATAATTTCGCCAAACTGTTCAACAGTTTGTTGGCGAAATCCCGCTCGGCAGATCTGGCAGCCATAATTCTTGCCCAAAGTTTCTCTAAGCAATGACAGAGATGATAATTTTCGTGTACTGAATGGAATAGCTGAACTGTCCTACATTTTTTTATGAGCTGTCTCTCTGAAGTTTTATAAAGTTGTTTCACCATCTCATCAGGCTGCGGGTGTTCAGATGTAGATCTAGTGTTAGGAATAACCATGATTCCACAGATTTCTTGAAATACTTCCGTAGCGACTTCCACTTATGTACAACAATAACTTATTTCAACATCATCTAGCAAAAACGAGCTGAACTACTAATCTAGTAACTACTAATCGCGCAATGAAATTTGATTTGATTTGTACGTGCAGAACTTCCTAACATCAAATGTTTAGCTGTGGTTCATGATCACCTAGCTTGGTCGATCGTAGCTTGGCTAGATCCTCATTTTGTGTCAGAGGGACATCACACCCATCCCTCCAAACTTCTAACTAAAAAAATCCTTAATCAATACAATTCATGGACTATGTTATTGGTAACCATTGAAGTTTCTTGATCAAGGTTGAAGACTTCCAGTTAATTTTTTAAGTAATCCGTGACAATAATAAGATACTTGTTTGTTGTTCGTCGTACAAGCTGTCCCATTGTCACACCAATTTCACAATTTTTTATGACTACAAAATATAGTAGGTAAGATTACTGTCTATACATCGTAACTAATATTTTAAATACAAATGTGCGTTTGTTTGTTACGCTTTCATGCCTTAACTACTGAATCGATCATCATGAAACGTTACATACACGTTGTCAGGGGCACAGAAAAGGATATAGGGTACCTTTCGTCCAGAAAAAAGTATGGTTCCCGAGGAATGGACAAAGTAACCTTTAAAAAGCGCGAGAGAAGCCGCAGCCAAAAGCTATATAAATCAGGCGGGGGCGACTTCACTGAAATAACAAAATAAGTTTAAAAACAGTAGTAGTAGTATTTTCTCATGTATTTCACTTAGTATTATTGTACACTAGCAGCGCCCCGCGGTTTCACCCGCGTAAATCCCGATCCGGTGGGAATATCGGGATAAACAGTAGCCTATATGTTAATCCAGGTCTCTAACTATCTACATACCAAGTTTCATCGCAATCGGTTTAGTGGTTTTTGCGTGAAAGAGTAACAAACATCCATCCATCCATCCATCCAAACTTTCATATTTATAATATTAGTGGGATTCTTCCTTCATCAACAGTCGTCAACTGAACGAGATGCACTTTTTTAATGTAAGTCAATGGGATAAACCCACAACTGTCGTTCTCTTTCCGTTAAGCAGATAAATCGAAACGATAATGATATCAAATCATTGATCATTTATTTTTATCTTTCAACAACATTAATGTGAGACATTTCACAGTCCTGTATAGCCTCTCTTATCTGGCCCAGTGACAGATTGACGGCTACGTAGATAGGTCTGATTTAACTGATAAAGTCAAACAACAATACTGCATTCGGCTCTTTAGACACCTGATTATTGCAAGATGAACATTTTAGAAGATCAGCGTGTATCCTGTCCATGACTTTATATCTCAAAATATATTTGTTATACCACTAATGTGGAAAAAAATAGCATCGCAAACATTTCACGATTTGAGCATTAAATCAAAAACAGTTGTTTCAATTATAGGTATTTTTGAATTATCAGAAGTAGGAGTCAGTCATAATAACACAGTCGTGAAGGTAGTTAGCTGTTTCAATACGTATGTATGTTCAAGTGCTTATAAGTAAAATTTATATGTGAGAACAATCCCACTAATCCTACTTTATAAATGTGAAAGTTTGGACGGATGGATGTTTGTTACTCTTTCACGCAAAAACCACGAACCGATTGAGATGAAACTTGGTATATAGATAGCTGGAGACCTGTATTAACGCATAGGCTACTTTTTATCCTGATATTCCCATGGAATCGGGAATTACGCGGGTGAAACCGCGTGGCGCTGTTAGTATAACATATTGTTCAAACATAAAGAGTCACATTATATTACTACTATAGTTATTATACTTTAAGAAAATTTATTTCAAACCGTACAGCAGGGACCTTTGCTTTAAAGAATTTCGTTGAAACCTTGTGTCTAACAAGCCAAGGGCATCTTCTCGAACCTTGTCTCAGAACACATCGTTATACAAGGAATAGAACAAGAAAGGATATCTAGAACTACTCTTAAGGCGTTCAGGTTCATTCTACTTGTGAGAATGCGAAGAGACCGCAATGTAATGTATATGTTGGGCTTCTTCCCGAGTCCAAGAGCTGTAGTTAGTGTATATACTCTATATGCTCGTGGTCACGACTTATAGAACCATAAATCTTTGCTCTATAGTTACTGCGAAATCATCTGGCAAAGTTAAGAACGTTCCACGGTCAATCATTGCCTGGAGTGATCACCTAGACTAGATGGGAACCAGACTCGGACATGAAATAACCTATGCAACTAACAACGAGCCAAAAACGTACGTTGAAAGCAACTCAAATGGTAAAACGCAAGTCCAATCCGTGGAGCCATTGACAGCCACTGAGAAAAACTCTGGGAATAAAAACTCACTGTCACTTTTTTTTTTAAGGCTCGAAACTTTCCACTACATTCATAGTAATAACTTAATTATCGGGAGCATCTCACTAACTTACGTCTATTAGTAGAAGACAAAGAGGGGTTGAAGTCACTGACCGAATAAAGTTAAAATAAACCACGTTACTGTAATTTTGAAGATCAGTCAAGATTTTTTTCTACGACCACTCTTATTAAAATTTCGTAAATGTATTTAATTACACTGCTTAAAAGAAAATATGGAAGAGGTTATACATACCTAATTCCAAATACTAATTGCGACAATGGTTACTCACCGAAAATTCTGAAAATAAATCTCCCAACAATGAGGTCGCACACTGTCAAATACACCAACACCAACAAAAGAACTGTCACAAAGAAAAATAAAAATATGATTTCCTTTTCGTTTAAATACATTTTAATCACACAACACTGTACTAAATCGTAATGGTCGCTAATGATTAGTTTTTAAATTACCAAAAAGAGACGTTTTTAAATTGTCGGATAAATCGTTCGAAGTTTGAATAATACTGATGGATGCTTCTCGGAAGATTTGCGTGGTATTTGATGCGCTGATAAAGATGATACAGTGTAAGATTAACGACATAAAAACACCTTGTTTACTGTAACGCGACTGTCATGTGTAAAGCGTTAAAAAAAGAAGACATACTCTCTAGAATTTAAACAGTCAACATACATATTAAGCCAACATCTATGGTATTTTTCTATTATTTGTCGAATTTAATAAGGAGACTTAAATTGTGTGTGTTGTTTGTAAATTTCTATAATCTTTGAGTTAAATATAATCTATAATAATATGCTAACTATATATAATATTACATGTTAACTATACAAATATAATAAAATTAAAAGTTTGTTGAACTATCTGTCGGATTGATTGATTTATATTTATTTTAAAAAATAAATAAAAATAAAAATTTGTTTATTGCCAAATATTATAACAATGTTGTGTTTTACTGTGGCCCCACACTAGGCAAGCCTGTCCTGTGGGTGCCAGGTGCGATTACATTGGATGTGTATCATTGTTCGCTCGGAGGACATAGAGTTTTTCGGCAAAACACATTAAAACTAAAACCATAACATTATTATTTACATTTGATTTAAAATTACGCACACAATATATATATATTTTTTTATAGTTTCCTTAATGATCTCTAATTACAAATTATAACATTACCTATGACAAATGAACAAAGAGACTCTCGGTGAAGTCGTAGGATAGTGCAAGGAGCCATCTTGTGACTTTAAACTTTGCTTCTTTCACCGAACACACTTTTATGTCACAAGTATTATTTGTTTTATTGTAATTGTATTGTATTGCAAAGAGAATTTTTATACAATTAAATAATAAAGCACTTAATATCTTCTACGTCTTCTAACGAGTTGCCATTGAACCAGCTTGGTCGATCACCACACTTCAATTCATTGACAGTCTTCTATTTTTTTCAAATCTTATATATATTTTTAAATATTTCAAAAAGAGAAAACGAATTCGAATTCGAAAACGAAACGATTTTTTTTTGACAGGCGGCCAAGGCCCGCCGCATGCTCAGAACTAATCTGTTTCAGGGAATACTTTGACCCCGGCCAAAGGTCGCCGCAGGCAAATGGAACGCCGTTTGGTTTTAGGCGGTTTGTGTCCGGCATAACCTCTTTCTTGAAGAAGTACCTTTCCACACGTAAAAACTACTTTCACCATCTCTAAAGCCCTGATTGCCGTCCTTACTGTCTCGATTATTTTGCACTCATTAGCCATCAGTTTCTACCCACAACTTTCAACTATTTTTTGGAATTTTCGGTAATACATGAAGATGTATGCAATTATTTAATGGCGCGAGAAATTTAGGTTAGAATTTAATTTACCTTGACAGTAATATAAACCAGTCAGTTTGAAAATCAGTATACACTTGCTCGATTATATGCCTTTATATTTAAAAAAATCATACCCTTATAAAATCATAAATGACAACTTATGGTTTTTTTTTTACAAATATCATTCTTAGATTAGCTAATTACGCTATCTTCCTACCTTTTACCTTCAGATTTTATATCTACTAAAATAAAAAAGTTAGCCATTATTTTTTTTTAATAAATACATTTTTATGCTTAGCAAAGAAGCATATAACCAAAAATGATGCATTGTGGGGAATTAATTTACTTTTTTCATAAGTTTAGTATTAAAACAATTGTAAATTTAAGAAAGTAATTGTTTAAAAAGACCAAAAGAAAAACGGGAAAGGATTTTTTCTTCTGTGTCAAAACATGACTCCAGTTGGAAAACATGCTACTCAAAGTGTCACTCTGTCCACTTAATTTTAAACAATCATTCAAAATTGAATCTTATATTAAACTATGAGAGCACATTAAATGTTAGCAGATTTTAAACGTATCATTTAAGATAACCTGATAAGCTAATCTACTTTCCGACACTAAGCACCAATATAATAAGATCTACCACGTTCCCCTTTAATTGAAGTATGGCAGAATTAACCAGTGGATAACACTTAAGTTTGAAAGTTCAAATTATCCTGGACATGAACTATTAATTTACAAGGTTACCAAAAGCAGCTGTTTGTTAGAAAATATTTTTATTTTATTTATATTTTTAGGAACATAAGCCTTAAACTTAATCTTGCATAATATACATATAATCGTTTAAAGCATTCTTACACCATAATTTAACACTCATCCATCAAATTCCTCCAGTCGTCATTATAACAACACCATCAAAAAAGGAACCAGTTTCCAAAATGTGGATATGTAATGAGTGCCTCCGCAGACTTCAGTTCACACGCGAGCTAATTTGGAACTGATTGCGTTTCTTGGAACAGTTGCAGCGACTGACAAGTTTTTGTGGCTGGTAACTTTTGGAATTGACGGGAACAGTAATAACGTATAAACATTATGATTTTATACATGGTTTAGGTTTCGGCTTCCAAGTACGGACTGTTCCGAGTCTGCTGCTACTCTTCCTAAGACTGTAACAGAATCTTATGGTTTTGAAATGGGTATAGTTAGCGTTTGTGCTTATAGAATCAGCTTCCAGGACAGCCATTGAGTTTGGCAATTCCCACAGTTTTTTTAAATATGTTGTGTTGTTGTTATGTGCAGATTAAGACTGATGCAGAAAAATTCGGTCTAGTATCAAATATAATTTATAAAATTAGTATCATACCCGTTTAGTGTTAAGAAACTATAATTTGATGCGTATTTTATATATTTTCGTTAGAAACATTTCACCTGAACAGGGTTGGACCTAAATAAATGATTCATTTTGTAATCTTGCGTCTTTAAAGTAATGAAAGTTTTGTACCAATTTTATACCTAATGTTGTAATGAGCTAGGGAATCATTGAGCTCTCTTTTTAATAGGTTTCACATTAACAAATTCGTCGCAATGTAAGCAATTTTTTTTAAAATGCAGTCTTTTAAAGATAACAGAATCTTCGTTATATTCACCACATGAACTACACATTATTGATTCATCAACATAACGTGTCGACAGCCCCCGCGGCTATACATTGCTGGCACACACCAGTAAGTCATCATAATACAATTAACACTTGCGCA
This sequence comes from Euplagia quadripunctaria, assembly GCA_963859945.1. Lineage (NCBI taxonomy): Eukaryota > Metazoa > Arthropoda > Insecta > Lepidoptera > Erebidae > Euplagia > Euplagia quadripunctaria. The sequence goes on from OY982583.1 coordinate 16,156,410, forward strand.
GTGTATAAGAAATAAAAAAAAGTATAGTATCGTTAACGATTTGCATGAGATACGTGTATCATTCGTGTTATGGACGGTGTATTACATATAATTTAATATTTACTAGTAGTTGGAGGTAAAATTCTAAATTCTTCAACAATATTTCTTATCTGCTGCTGTACTTGATTGTACAATCTTGGAATCCGAATTCCTCATCTGATAGTCAGAAATGCGAGTACTTTGATTATAAACAGCTACAAAACTTTTTGTTTTCGAAAAGCTACAAAACATTTCTTTCATATATTTGTATAAACTTATTTGGCCTAATCAGATATAAGGAACAGGTTCTAGTCTCTATTTCTGGAACGATAACTGTCTTTAATCAATCACACACAATCTTTAGTCAATAACATATTAAGTTAATTTGCTATATTGCCTGGCAGTTCTGAGTATGTCATGAACGAGTGCCGTTGGTTGGGGCTGGTCATCTCTTAACTGCTATTACTTACATATAGTAGTAGTTTGCGCGACTGTTTATAGTTTAGAACAATACGTTACATTGTCGACACATTTAATTTGCGCATATAAGCAATGTAACCAGAGATTTCTAAAAAAAAGGTTGAAAAAGAGTGTCCTTGGAGTTTCTTGTCTGTTCTTCTCCACAGGATTTACTTATTGGAACAGGCAACAATCTTTACGACTGACTACTATTCCTGACTCCTGACAATTCAAAAATTCCTATAATGGGTTTAATTGAAATAAATGATTTTGATTTGATTTCATTGATTTATGGGCAATTGGTCTGATGTCGGAGATGCCGTCTTTGTATATTTGAAAGGTTTTGTAACAGTGTTACGTTGTAATTTGTTGCAATGTTACAGCATGTCTGTCAAATTTCACTACTTTCAAAGTCTACTAATTTCTAAAAATCTCAAAATATTATAATCTGTTGACGTTACCGCGTATTCAGTTTACAACAATATTTCATTGCCTGCGGGAATTTTTAAGTACAGCTATCGAGGCGGATGCCTTATGATAGATCAGGTCCTACACATACGAGTATATTCACACTCATATATTATATTCATTTACAAAAGCTGTCGTATTTAGTTTTGCCTGCTAATACTAAAATGCGAATATTCCTTAAAATTTTTTCGTAAAAGACCACTCTTGATTTCTAGCCTTCACTAAAAGTTGCCGTTATTTTCTAATTTTTTCTTTGTTTTTGATTGAGTTTTTGCTCGTTTGCGTATCAGAGAAGAATGCAGAGGGAGGGTCATGCTTCGGCACGTATGGGCCTTACATAAAACCGGTGTGAAGCAATACTTGCTTTATATTTCGCCGAGTGAATGAGGATACCAGAGGCCCCAACCCCCAACCCCCTCCCCCCTGCCAAAACTGTCCAGGAAAATTTATGGAATAGGACACCCCTGCACATGGGAGATAATTCGTTGGCCCATAACGCTAAGGAGAAAGCCGATCTTTTGGGCAATCTCTTTGCGTCCAACTCGACTTTGGATGACGGGGGAACCGTACCGCCGATCATAATGTCAATATTCATAAGTCAAGTGGGCCTGATGGAAACTCTCCTATCGTGCTGAAGATGGGTGCTCCAGAGTTGGCACCGGTTTTAACACGCCTTTATCGGCTTTTCTACTCTCTAGGTTTCGGGTCGGGTTCCGAACTCATGATAGCTAGATTTAGTGCACCCAATCCCTAAAAAAGGTAACCGCTCATATCCGTCCAACTATATAATATACCTCCATAACTATAGCCTATAGCCATAACCTCCATGTTCTAAAAGATAATGGAATCAGTTATAAACTGCCAGTTCCTTCGGTACTTACAAGACCACCAGTTACTCAATGACTGACAGTACGGTTTCCGTCAGGGTCGCTCAGTTGGTGATCTTCTCATATACCTGACTCATTGGTGGGCACAGGCGATCGAGACCAAGGGGCCTCCCCCTTGGTCTCGATCGTTGCCAGTTAGTTTGGACATCTCAAAGATATTCAATTGGGCCTGGCACAAAGCGCTTCTCTCGTAGCTTACTTCCTATGACCTTCCCGAGAAAATGTGCAACTGGATCACCATTTTCACCGAATTTATTAATAACATAAGTTTCTTGCAGACAACCATCAAGTTCGTTGCTGACGGTGCATGCTCCGACTCCAAGTCTGTTAATGCTGGTGTCCCACAAGGGTTTGTCCTATCACCGAGAGCCAAACCAAACTTGTGTCTGAAATCGAAGCTTCCTTAGAAGGAATTTCAGGTTGGGGTCGACTTAATCTAGTCCAATTTAACCTAACGAAGATACAGGGTTTCGCGTTTACCACCAAAAAAGATACCGTTCGTAATATCACCTCGCTTTGAGAGGACTTTTTTAACTGCCGCAGGAAGTATTGGAATCCTTGGTGTTGATATATCGAGTGAAGTCCAGTTTCGCAATTACTTAGAGGGTTAGGCCAAATAAGCCTCGAAGTGTTTCACTCCGGCCTACCGCCAGTTTCTTTATAAGGCACAGGTTTGGCCCTATATAGAATACTGTTTTCATCTGTATGCAGGGGCACCCCAGCAACAGCCACTTCCTCCGGACCACATTCAACGGAGAATAATTCGAATCGTCGATTGCCACGATATTTCCCTTGGCGTTGCGTAGAGATGTAGCTTCATACTGCATTCCCTATCATTTGTACTATGAGGAGTGATCCAGGAATTGTCGGACTCATACTAGTCGCAGCGTTCCGCCATCGTTCAACGCGACAAAACTTTCATCCCCATCACTTAGATGATTGGCAATCCACCACAGTTCTCCAGATAATTTTTGCCTCGCACAACCGATCTATGGAACAAATTGTTGCCTGCGGTATTTCCGGACTGATACGACCTTCAAACCTTCAAGAAAAAAGCGTACTCCGAAAACCTCTAAATAAAGTCAAAAATAACCAAGTCTTGGAAATAGTGTCCCTACATTTTGCTCCACATATGCTCTTCTTAAAACCCTTGCCAGCAATTTATTGTATTTTCTGTCACCCTGTATATTACATGGATCAAGAAATAATTCTATTTACCATAATATATGTTTAAGTAAAACGTAGAAGATTAATGAAACTAAGCATCAGAAAACTACGAATTTATTAATAACATAAGTACATCAAAACAAAGGATTTTCATTAAAGTCACTCGAAACACAACAACACTACTTGAAAAACCTGCTGCATCCGTCACAGTTTGAACATGAGCAGTTGGGTATGGTGTATTTGTAGTATAAGCTCGTGAATACATATGAACTTTATCATATTTATAACGTGTATTTACAGGCACAGACTTAGTAGTCTGCCTAGTTGAAGGTGTTACCGTTTTTCGAAATCCAACAGGTCGAACTTTAGTATACCAATTACGAGTAAAATTGTTAGGTGTAGGCTTGGTGAAGATGGGATTTAGAGGTCGAAGGTACTTAGGTGCTGCTATTGTTTTAACAGTTGTAGTTGCCCTGTATTGGCGTTTAATAACACCATAAAGGGAATGGCTGTCAGTATCAGAGACCTCTTTGACAAACCCAGACTTAAGCATCGGTGTATCCGGAAGTATGTTTGGATATATCTGATGGTCCTGGGGTCTGGATTGCTTTATATTTTTTTGATTTTGAAACTCTGCACTTTCTTCTTCTGAGCTAAATCTTAAAAGTTTTTTTTTGTTACGAGCTGTAGTTGTAGTAATGTTAGCGCCACCAGGCCCATATGGCTCACCATACATTTCAATCTTCATGGTCGCCTTATCTTTAATCTCGAATCGTATGTATAGGTTGTAATTTGTAACATTTTGTGCCTCGAAGAACTCCTTCAAAAAGCCTGGCTTTAAATGAGGTCCTGGTTCCCATTTACTCCCTTTATTTGGTGGGTCTGTATAAAGATCTGGGAAAGGATAAAGCTTGAAGAGGTTTGGAATCATTTCTTCTGAGGAGGTAATAGCTTCTCCTTCCATAAGATCCATTTGTTCTTTAATCGATATTATGGCGCCTGAGTGAGAATTTACGTTCATCTGTAAATTGTTTAATGAACTTTACAATTATGCATGAAAACCATTATGGACGGTCATAATCTTATTATCTAAACTGAACCAAGGACCGTCATACGTCGACCGTCAGTCATAACTGAGTAGTGTTTTTGACGTAACTCAAGTCGACGTAACATTAAAATTACTCCTCTTTCACCAAATTTACTTACATCAATTTTGATGCACGTGCACTTATTTATGAGCAAGTCATAAAGCGATATCTGGAACATATAAAAAATCTTGTCAGTTAGAGTTTCGTTAACTTCGCTACGTTTACTTTTCAATAAAAATATCACTTGATATACAAAAGAAATCGGTTTACGGCAAATGCTAAGGCTGATTAAGGAGATTGGGCAATGATGTGGCATTATAATGCACTTTAGCATAGTTAAGAGGCAAAAATGTAAAATTACCATTTTCTCAAAAACTAAAAAAACTTACGTAAAACTTTTTAAAAATGTTTCTTTACAAAAACAAGAAACCAAATTTTCAACATTTTCATAGCCATGTGTCATAAAAATACTCTACACTGTCGGACTGTTGTGTGTTCCCAGAAGGCTGGCCCCTGCTCTGTGCAAGAAAAAGGCCAGTCTTGTGGTCTTTAGATACGGTCAATTACTGACTTAGCTAGATGCTTATAAGAAAACAAGCATTGCCCCAGGGCCCTAGTCTCAAAACCAATATCATAAATATTTGGCATTTCAAAAATCTCTTGACTAATCCGGTTATAATATAAATAAAGCTTTTAACACAGATTTGGGAGGATCATATCCGACTGGTTTTAAAAGTAAATTATAAGGTGTCCACTTACCTTGAATACAGCATTACCAATGCGCTCCTGGGCCTTCAGCTCGAAGTATTCGCGATACATCAAAGTTCTCCAAGAGTTGCAGGCTTTATCGAATGACTCCCACGTTTCGTTAACTAGAAGGAAGACAAAACTCATCACCGGCTCACATGCGTGTAACGAAAGAGAAATGACAAACTAACGTCACCAGTACTGCATTGAATAAACTGCATATCTATTGCTGTCAAATTTACTTAAAATTCTTTATTATATCTTAAAAGGAAGATAAATGTTGATTCCGTTTTTTTTATGCGTTTATAATGAACTAGATTTTGCCCCACCTTCGTCCATGTGTAGATTTTGTTAATTCAGGGAACTCTAGGGATGAGTACTTTTTTTCAGGATGAATGGGTACCCTATGTTATTTTCTGTACCCTTGACAAAGTGTATCCAAATTTATTGAAACTGGGTTGAGTAGTTACGTCGTGAAAGTGTAACAAATAAATAAACATTTAAAATATTAGTTATTATCGTAAAATAGATAAGACAGCTATTTCCTTGTAGGGTCATTCGTTTACTCTACTGCTCAGGATCTAGGTACCACTTTTCTGATGGAAGAAATTTCTAAGGATAATAAGTAGTACCTACCGTTGTATTGTTCTATAATACAAACTTTAATATGGAATTGTGTGCATAATTTATGTAAAAAATTAACACATTACTTACCTTGTGGTTGATGGAGTGTTATTAGCTATAAAAAAGAGTACAAATAAATTTTTAGTCACAACATTACTGTAAGTAGCTCTAGATTAACTTGTTAGTCGTTTAATACATCACAATATATTGTATTACCTTCGTAAACAATGTTTAACTAAAGCGGATCAGCGGATCATACTATAACAAATAATCTAATAAATATCTATACTTATAATAAATCTGTAGCGGAATGAATTCTGTACATTGAATATATTTAAAAAAAATCGACTGAGGGGTATTAAGATATTGATGCTGATGCCGAGTATGCGATTCAAACAATTTTTGTCTATCTATCTGTTTGTCTTTCTGTCTGTCTGTTTGTATGTTCACGATAAATTTAGAAGTTACTGAAGGGATATGCTTGAAACTTAGTATGATAATAGTTTGAGTGCCTGAGCAGGTTATAGGGTACTTTTATCCCGGATTAAACTTTGGTTACCACAGGAAAATCAATGAAAGCTGTATTGTATTTTAATGTGAGCAGAATGTATATTCCTATTTCGAATTTCATTACAGCGAGCGTTTAGCTGAAGTGGTATAGTGTACGCCTTGTACTCGGTGCGTGCGGGTTCGTATCCCTCTTTAACACTCATTTCTTTTTTTGCACTTTTTTATATTTAAAATAATTTACTTTTTTAAATTGGGTATCGTTTTTTACCAACGAAAAAAAGGAGGTTCTCAACGCGACTGTATATATACATATTTCTTTTTTTATATATGTTCAGCCCTCTCCGTTATTTATGAACCGATTTTGATTATTCTTTTTTTGTTAGACAGGGTATACCTCAAGGGTGGTCCCACTCGAAAATTGTAGAAACGAATAGTGTTTCTGTTTACTTTTCATTACTTTATCAGATATTTGCGTTTAGAAATCATCACATCATGTAAATATTATTAGTTACATTAGATTTTACCTGCAGATAGTCAAGTCTGTTTGAAGGATTTCGAGTGAATGTATATTTTCAATCGTAGGATATCATAGGGGAAGGTGATTGTTGAAACAGGAGTTTTTTTTTCGTTGTTTGGTAATTACAGAGTAATCGGTAGCTGGTTCTTGACTATGCCAACGAGCTATTTTGCCTCTCGCAGCCATTAAATTCATAAATATGTTTCAGGGCATTAATAATAATAATAACTTCACACACCTCACACACGGCCGTCTGATCCTAAACTAGGCAAAGCCTGTACTATGGTAACCAGACTACTGATAAACATACTTATTATATATTTCTAAATACATACATATTATAGATAAATTACAACCAAACAAAGAATTATTTGTCCTGGGTGGAAATCGAATCCACGACTTTTAAACTTTCGCGTTCCATGATAAAATAATTATGTTGACGGGCATTAACGTGATCACGTTTTTCAAAAGTATTACAGTACCTACAGGCCTGTGACCATGGCCAGTGCAACCTGGTGGAAACGTTAGGCAAAGCAAAGGTATGTAATACCTTTTAAATACGTGATCGCGTTGATTCCCGTCAACATAATTATATTAGAATAGAATAGAATTTTTATTTAAAGCATCTATGACTTAGTTGTTAGTTTAACTTAACACTTTGTTAGTATTACAGTATTTTACTATATTAAATGCATGGAAGACACTATCGCCAAATAAATTACATCTAAGCTGAAATATTGACAGGTAACCGCTGAAGTTTTTTTTACATTTTCAGACCATTTATTTTCCCTTCGGTTACAGTAGTGTGAAATCTTATGTTACACCGTGACTTAACAAAGCTCAGAAACAAACATTTATTTATCGCGGGGGTGGACCTTAGTATTGACTGGGAGTAATCTGTTAGGTATACTGACTACAGCAAGAGTCTCCCAATTGGTAGGATGAATCGAGACTTTAGGTCGTCACGGCTGTTTTATGACGATTTTCTGCGAAGAGAACATCTCGCGCAAGGAGGAGGTGACGGTGTAGATTCTGTAGAAAAACTTCCAGGCGGAACCTTTTCACTCGCGCTCTCATGCGTACGCTAAGAGTGGCCGTGGGTGTTTTATGTTCTTCACCCGAATCAGAGTCGCCCAGTTACCGTCCGCGAGCCAGCGTTGGGTGGATCATTGGAGGCAAAACGTCGCCGTACCGAGGATCAACTCATAACCGGCGCTGTGAGGTACACCGTGTGGTTGTAGTCGGTTTAAGCCTGATATACGGCCTCACCAATAGCCCGGTGAGGTGAGCTTCCACACGAAAAACAAATGAGTAATGTTACCGCGACCAAAGTATGTCTATATTTCACGTGTAAGCAACCAAAACAACCTTTTGTTGTTGTTTCACCGCCAATACAGTATAGTCCTGTATAAGTCCTGCCTGGACAAAGAGGTGCAGTGCCTATTATAAGCGGCAAAAGCGGCAAAAGCGGGTTTTCCGAAAAAAACGCGAACGAAGTCGCGGGCACAGCTAGTTATAATAATAATAGTAATAAAGATGAAGAGTTTGTTTTTTGAGAAAATAGTTAATCCATACAAATAAATAAAATTGAAGTGTCTGTTTGGAATGTCAAAGATACCTATGAGTGAAAATTATTTTTTTCAATTTTTGTCTGTCTGTCTGTTTGTTTCGGCTAATCTACGGAACGGGTGGACCGATTTCCACGGAACTTTCACAGTCACATAGCTGGTGTTATAATGAGTAACTAAGGCTACTTTTATTTTGGAAAAATAATTAGGGATCCGCGCAAAATATACAAATAAGTACACGCGAGCGAAGCCGCGCGGGAACTGCTAGTAATAATATAATATTGCTATTATCGAACGACAACTCAGATTTCAAAAAATCGTTTTTCATTTTGATAGGACAACCCTTGAGTAAGGTTATGGACCATTTAACTTCACGTTACAACCCTTAGGCGCCGAACAGTGACAATAAAAACAGTATATATAGATTTGTATATACGGAATAAAAATATGTTTACATGGAAAAACAGCAATGCTGTCAGGGTCCGACTCTTCGACGTTGAAGTACGTGGGAGAAACTGTGTCGAACGGGTAGTAGTAATGCTTCATGGGGGTCACCTTCTTTACGTCAGACCTTCGATTTTTTTCATCCTCTAGAGTTCCCGGTTGTGTTCTGAAATGATTAATAATAATAATAATGATTAGGTAGACCATATAATTTCTGTTCCGGGGTAATTTGTCATCGTCAACGCCTGCCCTTATTTTTATAAACATTAGTTAGCCTATATCTTTAAAATGGGGCCCTTGTAAAATGGAATGAGTGAGCCCGTTACCGTTTACCGGCCACGTGTACAGAGGCTCACGTGATGATGTGTGATATGATGATGAACTAAATCTTGAACCTTACGATGGCGTAAAAACATAAGCTCATAGCTTTAACAGCATTGGCCGGTAGTCTCAATTCTTACATGAGCAGCTCGTGCAAGGGAACTTCCTGAAATCCGCCATCTCTTCGGTAGTCTTCGTATTGGTCTCTCTCGGTGGTTACTTCTTGCATCCACTCGTAGTAGTACTGGAGGTTTATGAAGCGAGCTGGAGCCGCGCAGCCAGGACCACGGATTCCGAATCCAAGCTACAAACAATATTGGTAAACAAAACGGCTAATTACATATATATATATATATACAAGGTGTTACAGAAAGGTGTGGTAAAATTGTAGGAGCGTTATGTGAAGCCAAAAAATGTTGATTAAGCTTGAAAGCTTGACGTTTAAAAAGTTCAGAAAAATGTGGACATTTCATCAACGTCCTTGGTATTGAGTACCTATAGTTTCATTCATGTCAGCCCTCTCTCATACGAAATATTAGCTTTATCGGTCAATTATTATGTTTAATTTTTCTGGTTTAAAATAATATTTCTTTGTTAAAATCACGACCCTAAAATATAATCACACCTTTCTGTAACACTCTGTATACAAAAATACTTAATTGTTTTTTATTTTATCCCTTTACTACGGTATGGTATGATATGGTTTGTCTATGGTAAATAAAACATAAGTAATCATTTAAATATATTATTTGATTACGTCATTAGTATTTTATCGACATAAAAATCTCTACGGATCATGTTGTCATCGGTTATCGGTAAAAAATCATAGTGACATGCAACCGTGGATATGACAGTTTTATGAATGGGTGTACATATTATATAACAAAGTCTTTACATATCCATCTCGTGCAAGTATTGTTTGTTATTACGCGTATGTCATCACTATAAATAAAAAAAACTTCAAGTGACTGTTTATTTAAGCACTAAAAACACAAAACTGTCCAACCTACCCCTGTCTACACACAGTGTGATATACCACCACAACGTGTTTGTTAGTTTATTTATTATTAACATTACGTTGCATCATAACACACTTGTGTGCGTGTGTGATGGTGTAGGTATGTGTAAGTGTTTGTGTGGGTGTGTGAGTGGGTGCGTGTGTGTGGTTGTGTGTTAACTCGTAGTGGTGCAGCACACAGTAGACTGTCTACCTTGCACTATGCGAAAAACATACCAATGTAAAGTATATAGTAGCGTTGGACATGAGAACCATGCCATTGTCCCATACGCACTGAGATTTGCTTGAATTTGAGTGGCCACAGAGGTAGTAGACGGGCTGACGAGTCTTGTCGCCTAGCTGCAATCATATGAACATAATTTTTGTATTAAAATAAAATAAAAATACATCCTTACATACATACATCATACATAAATATGAATGAGACAAATATTGTAGCCTAGAACCTATTGCTTTTGTTTAGTTATTTTATAATTATGCATTGAATAAAGCCATTTGTGATTTTGTAGTAATAAATGACGACTTTATAATAATTAAAATATCACAGTCGCTAGTTGATACTGGGTATATTCGCTTTAGGTATATGACTCGCACGCACGCTCCCAAGCACGCACGCACGCATGCACACATGTGCACATTCACACGTACTAATTGTGTTTTATTATTCTATTCAAGTACCTACGTTAGGAATGCAATATTGTTAGGCTTTCTACAGCATCTAATACTATGGGGTACTATAATATATTCTATAGCTCGGCATTTTTTTTATTTAATACTTCCTGCATTTTATATTGCGCGGGCGGACTTAATGCCACATGGCATTATCTACCAGTCTACCTTTGGGTGATTCAGTGATTGACATGGCAGATACATAGGGAGAAAAAAAAATCATCGTTGACTATAAGCTGATAATACACTCTAATATAAAGAACTCACCTTTGCTCTGTCATAAAACTCAGTGCAAGAAGCATTATCTGTGTACTGCAATTTATACAACACTTTTTCGAGGAGTTTATTCTCTGTAAAAAAAATACTAATGTTATTTGTGCTATTTTATTTTATTTATAATGTTAAGATTTAGGTTTAGTAGTAAGCCTTATTTCATATCTTTAGTTACCTACGTAAATGTCATCAGAATATCTAATAATGTTACTGGAACATTGAGGGGATGTGTGAGGGGTGAATACATGCTCGTATGTTTTAGATTATTGTTTAGTTATGTTTTAGACTGGCATCGATGACATTTTGTATCAATTTCAATAGTAAAATTCAATTATGCAGAATATGAGAGCGTAGTATTGATCGGGGCATGGATTCCGTTATGCAAAGACACGGGTTCAAATATACTATCAATACCCTCAATATTCCAATCGAATGTATTCGTAACTAGTTAAATATTACCTTCTTAGGTAAAAAAAGAACTTTTAAAAGATACTAATTACAAGACTGCGCCGAAGCCAAATTGAGGGTCTTATAAGTAGTGTGTATGTATGTCCATCCGTCCATATATTTCCTCGTAACTAGTGAACGACTGAACCGATTTTGAGAAATGAATGTGTCGTTAGTTTTATCTTTATTGTGCGAGTGTCGCTGGGTAAATTAAAATTATAAATCAAAATGACGGACTTTTGGAGCCTATCTAGAGAGGTATTAAAATGAAGGGTTTTAAAAGACGATAGGTAGCTATATGTTCATTAGTAAGTATTTTTAACGCAGTCAAGTTTTTAATTTTTAAATTATACTTTTAAATAATTGAAGAATGACCCTTTTATTAGAAGGCAAAATTAATAAATCCAGGTGGTAATAGACGGTTTACAGGTACAATTACATAGACTTCGCTCGGTGCTGTGTTGTTCCTGGTGAGTGCTGTCACCAAAGTTACCTAGGCGTGCAACTCGCGACAATTTTGGTGTCATATATATTTGGCTAACATAGTACTTCTACCATAGCACTGATACTTCAGTGAGAACTCACCATCAGTATATCCAGCGGTATATAGGAATGTAGATGCGTTTAATGGTTGACTTGTCCAACATATCGGCTTTAACAGGTCTGCAGACAAAAAACATTAAGTGGATATAATTTATAGCAATGCGTTGATAAAAGACTCATGTTTAAGTAATCCATAAAAATGAGTCATTTTCTTATACGAATTTTGTGAATCATCTGACATGCGAAAGAACTTTTTCTTATCCAAATACCGAGTTCGAAGAAGCCAACCAATCAATTTGAAGTTCAAAACTATGATGCAATAGGAAATATACATTGCACTCGTGCTTTACAAGAAAATTATAAAGAAAACCCCAAGTATTTTAATCTTCACGGGACATCAAAAATAAGAATATCATATTTATAGTACAGATCCTTTACTACGTGAGTCGGACTGTCAGTTGACCGGTCCTGGTGACCGATGTTGACGGATACCAGTGCCCAAAAGCATCTACAATACTGGACTTACAAGTTTTTTTTCCTAACCATCCACAAAAAAACTACCAATCCTGTTCTCCAGAATTCCTTAAATTACACCACGCAAACTACGTTCAACTAATTATTTCTAAAGTATACCAAAAAGTTACCTACATTCGTCTTCAGTACTGTGTATGTCTAACTTTAAGAGCGCAACGGTGTTAAAAGTGATTGGACCATACTCAGGATGGGCGGTGTAAGACTTGGGCTTGCAGGACCACGACACATCAGTGGTAGCGAAAAACTGAACGCGTCCGTTCGATCTGAAACATCAACAAAAGTTAGTTCTCATAATTCACCATCTGCTTGTGTCTAGATCGGGGAAATCCAGTGTTATCTTGACCCAGTTACGGTTTTGTTTTAGTTTAGTTTCAGTCTAGCTGCGGTGTAGTTTCTGTCCAATTTGGGTGTAATTCTAGTATATATTCGATCAAGTTATTTTCAAGTTCGGTCTTGTGGCACAAATATGTATCGTAGCATTAACGCATTGCCGACTCAGTAAAATCCTTTTCCAGATCTTCTATAGTACCCCAGTGTCAATGAAAGGTAGTTTTGTTTTAAACATCATTCTAATCTATTTAAAGTTAGACTAAAGTCTGTCTGTTCGTGATAAACTGAAAAACTACCGAACGGATTTTCATGCGGATTTCACTAATAGACCGAGTGATTCATGAGGAAGGTTTTGGTATATAATTTGTACCCGTGCGAAGCCGGGGCGGGTTGCTAGTAAAAAATAAATGAATTATTGTTGTAGAACTTACTTCAGTATAGACAACGGTATCCTGGAAACATCATGAGCATTGACAAGCGCGTACTCCCTCTTGACGAGCACTACGCCTGTCACCGCTATATCTGGCACTTTCTCAGTGTTATCTATAAAATATTTTTACACATAAATAGTCGAGACTTACATAAAGTAGTCTCTCGAACGAAATAAAAGAAGAACGGACGGGCGGAACCTCAAGCCGAAAGAGCCCGCTCTTTTCGGGCTTGAAGTCGCGCCCGTCACTTACTGAACTGCGAGGATGGTGATGATGATGAAAGCTTCATACGAAATGGATTTTGTATGAAGCTATTGCCTGTTTAAGTCAATTCTAGGCCTAACAAAAGGTAAATATTACACCATCCCTGTTACACAGTATCTGCACTTTAAGAACAGTCGATTAGGTAACCTTTACATAGAAAATGCCGGTGCCGGTGCGTGTGCGTGTGTTCGTTATCCTTTTAATCCTTAACGGCGCAGTGTGATCGATTTTAATTTCTTTTTTGCACTTATGGGGTCAACTGGATTGTAAACAATCCGCAAAAGCTATATTGAAATTCTGATTTTTTTTTTTAATTTTTCCACAAAATTAATACATGACAACATTTATTTGAACACAACTAGGTACATTTAAAACATAATAATAATCCAATGGATTAGTTACTTAAGTAAAGATTTATAGGTAAGAAAAATGTAATCTGTAGTAGACTTACACAGGACCACTCTCAATACTCCGAGCCAGGCGAATGTACCTGTCTGTCCCAAATTTCCTTCGTGTACTGTTCTTGTGTTTGTAACATCGCAATAATATGAATATGCATTCACCGTTCCTGGAAAGAAGGGTCAAATCTCATTGATACAGTGAACAGCAACAATCGCACTAGCGAATTCTTCACTATAAATAAGATTAGTACCTGTATGGCTTAAATAAAGTACACAACTCATTCGCCATGTTTAATGTGTGATTTCTTATTGAAATAGTAGCCTGTTATATTGATATATAATCTTCTTAACCGGAGGGACTATTGTAGGATTGATGATTTTTAAAACGATATAAAAAGGAACTGGTTACTTGCTCCTGATTCTTGCAGTTGTTTTATTATTACATTTTATTTTATAAGACCACTAGCAACCCACTCCGGCTTCGCACGGCCCACGGGTAGCAGAGCATATATGTATTGTGTATGCCTACCTTTTTTTTTTGTCGTAGTGTCGTATCAGCCTGTTACATCGAGCATGTAGCATGTTAGATTAAAATGTAAGAACACACTTGTGAAAATTTTGCTACTGACCCGAATTGTTTGGGATGGAGTCAATTTTAACCTAGATAAAATACAGAAAATAAAGATCAAATTTTATTAAATAAAGAAAATTGTTTAATTTATGGATATGTTTAAAAGTATTTTCCTTGAATATTTTTTTCAAAATGTTTGGCGATTTCTATCAAATGATTCATTCTTTTCTTACAGGTCACAGTCCTCTGCTACGGTTTGCCACCGTAGTGCTTTGTTCGTTTGGAACTGACGACGGACTGAAATTTGTTAAAACCATAAACTTAGTATACTAGGTTAAAACAAAATTGAATAGTTTTATACCCACGTATTAATATTCCATGACCACGATACACGAAACCCATAGAGATTTTTTATATCCAGCAGTGGACGTCCTATTCCTGACATGATAGTAATTTGTCACATACTAAAAGGTCTACTTAGATAAAAGAAAAAAAAAAACTTACTTATAATTACTCCCACTATAGTCACTACAAATAGTCGTAATATATTAGAAGACATTTTTAATTCAGTCGCCGCTGCAATTCAACTGCTAGAAACCTAATACAATTTTCTATTGAGCGTGGTTTTAACGACTAAAAATAATAATTACAATCAACGCTATTGGCAAAGGAAGCCATTCGATAGGAACGTCGGTGTTTGTTTTAAACAAACATTTGTTTATTAGTATTTGTGGTAGTTATCGGAAATTATTTGTTTTTGGATTATATTCTTGTTAGTATTCATAGTTACAGTATAACTCGGTCTTTCATTGTTTTATAATTGTGTAAAATTAAAAAGTTAAGTCATTTACACGGTTACATATTATTATAAATAAAAAATAGGTTGCCTGTAAAGTCGGTATACGGGCGAAAGTTTTACGTGACAACGACTTTGAGTGGTAAAATAATTTTAATGTGAATATTCATTCGTATAGTAGGAAGAAGGATGAAATAATAGTAACAATTTAAAACATTTATTTATACAAAGAATTATATTTAAAACGCGTGCCTCTCACTCGCTCTTATTGTGAGCGCATAACGTGAGCGGAGCGTAACGCAGTTTCTTGAAGTGTCACCCGGCAAACCAATTTATAAGACGTTGTCACGTCAAAAACTACAATGAACGAATGACATCATGATACTAGATTGAATGGATTAATGTTTAATTATTAAATAAATGTTTCTCAATCCTATTAATTCTTACCATGTAATAAACTCGTAACGTAGGCACATTGAAGATTTTAACAAAATATGTTTAGGTACTGCGGTTGCTGCTGATGCAGTTATTAAAAAAATCGTCTGTATGTATGCACAAGCTTCATGCAAAAATCTCTGGACATATTCTCTAGAAATTTGCTACGCATAATCCCTTATGCTCCGGCCAACAAATTCTAATACCTATATTATACATTTCCCAACGTCTATTAAAACAGCAATCTCTATGAATACTTGTTAATAGTAGTTGTAGTTGAATCACATTGATGC
Source organism: Euplagia quadripunctaria (assembly GCA_963859945.1). NCBI lineage: Eukaryota > Metazoa > Arthropoda > Insecta > Lepidoptera > Erebidae > Euplagia > Euplagia quadripunctaria. The sequence continues at coordinate 16,172,233 of OY982583.1, forward strand.
ATTATGTTGGAAAAAAAAATGTTGTTTGTCCGAAGTAGTTTACCGATTTGTATTCTTTAAGAAAAAAAGGAATCATGTCAAAGCAGTATCGAATTGTAGACTCAAGGCGTAGCGTTTACCTTCGTCATGTGTGAAGTGAAATTGGCTAACTTTTGCAATCGTTGTTTAGATTTTTTCAATCGATTTACGTTTCCTCGGGAAACCTACTATTTTCTGAATAAAAGATACCCTATGTCCCGTTCTGTACCCTCGACAACGTGTATCCAAAATTGCATGATGATCGGTTCAGTAGGTAAGGCGTGAGAGCGTAACAAACAACATTCGCATTTATAAAGTTTGTTAGGATTCGTTATCGGTTAAAGTGTAAAATATATTCTTTGAATTTCTACTATCTCGCGGTGATAGAAGTTTTTAATATTTATGGCTAACCATGCTGAGATCATGTATTTGATTTACAACCAAAAGTAACGTATCGAATTTTTAAAGTATTGCAAAAAAAAGATTATCTCAATCTTCAGCCTTTCTCCTCCTACGCCTCCTTCCTTTTATACTCAGCAGGCTGTTATTATATTAAACGAATAGACGGTGCACTTTGATGACCTCAATCCTGCCACGTCGAGGATCACGGGTTCGATTCCCGCTCTGTGCAAATATATGTACGCATGAATATGTCTCTATCTAAGTATAATTATCCGTGTTTTAGAGGTACCAGATAGGCATATAGTTATCATATCATATATCAGTTTGGGTCTAGAAAGCGTTGTGTAATGTGTAAAATATTTCTTTTTATTTTGTTTCTAATCACCTGAAAGTAAACGCAACTCTTGAAACTTTTCTGGAAAGCTGTGGGATTCATTGCAATTGAAAAAAAAATCGTTATCATTGCTATTTTTGCACAGATTGGGAGATAAGGCAAAACTGCCAGTGCATGTAATATGAATATGATAATATAATCGCTTGATTGTCAGTGTCACGTAACTGTGACGCGGAGCATTTTACTCAGAGATTATCAAGGGCGAAATTACGATGGCGATTAATATAGCAGTCAAGGTTGTAGATAGAACCCACAAATTATTATACCTACTCCCTTTTTTATTAACAGACTTTCATTTAGCTTCACTTGTAACTATGTAAAAAAATCTTGAAAGTCAATTTTAACCTACTTCTAATTATCATATCGAAATGAATTTTTGTATGTATTTCTTGTTTGAACGACAATACTTTAATTTGTGCATCGTGGAGCTGATCTGATTATCGAACCAGGAGGTGGATAGTAGAACTCTTCAGTGGCTACTAGCAAACCACTCGAGTTTCAGCTCATATGATTCGTTTTGACGAGTTCAACAGATTGGGCTTGGTAACCATGGTCTGAGGATGGAGCCAGAAGGTGAATAGTGAAACTATTTTTTACTTTTTAATCCGGTTTGCCATTAAACCAGGTCTTTTAAGCTTAACTATACTATAATTCTGAAACCCCCTCGAATCCCACGTCGTCGAGCTCTCGGCGAAGTGGTTATGTCGGAATCGAACCAACTAAAACCACACGATGTTTCGTCATGGGTGTCTATTACCGGGGGCTCAGGTATAACTTAGGAAGGAACTTCCTGAATCCCTGACAGACATAACTGATAATAAAATAGTTTTTGAGAATATTTAACCGGTTATAAACCGGTTGAAAGCCACGGGTACAGCTAGTGATTAAAAATGCCGGTAGGCGTTGCATCCCAATCCCGGATGATTCGAGGAATGAGTGGTGATTTCATAATGTTACGTCTTTACATCCTATAAAAGAAAGATTCGTAGTATCTTTGTATGGCGAAGATGGACCGAATAGTTCTTTAAAAAATAGGCCAGACATTTTAGCATAAAATTCTGGTAAGCACCTAACGTAAAATTAGGTATAATGTTGTCACTATTTATTAATTATTAATGGTCGAAATTCGTACTGGTCTGTAATCATTATTATCCGTCGAAGATGGAGGCTTTCTTCTCCCGGAGGCTTCCATCCTAGGGTATACCCGGGTCCCTTGCAATAGACCCATATGTGACGGAACACCATATGGTTTTACTAGGTTCGATAAATAATAAAAAAAAATCGGTTGAAAAACCAAGTAGAAAATGGTACTGAACGTTTTTGTTTCGGCTAATTTATATATATATATATAATAATATATAAATATTAATAATTACTACTTTTAGTTACACTAGGTAATAACAAGCAGAGTGTGGTGTAATATATAGTGGTACGTATTGCTATATTGTGAAAAAAATAATTATTATAGTAGACCTACTAATAAAATAAAGTAGCTGGGATCAGGGATGGATTAGATTTTGAATGCTGAGGGCCGGGTAGATAGCAGGTAGCTCAGATAGATAGGTTGCGCTAAGCTAGCATATTTAGTATAATTTAAGTAAAGACATGTTCAGTGCAAAACATATAAACAGCTAAATGTTTCTCAGAAGAAACAAATGGTAGGCAAGTTTAAACGTTTAGTAAGTAATAGTCTCTGGGAACAAATGAGAAGCGCCTTGTTCTGATACCTGAGAAGCTACAAGAATCCATGCTCGGCCAGATTTATCATTGTGTCGGGTCAATGGGTGCGATGTAGATTATATTTAACTTTTAAGTCTCGATATTTTTGTACGCAATGTAAAGCGATGTAGTTTGATTATTCTTTGATGTCAGCACTTAAACAAATAGGTATTGCACTTTTTTAAAGTATTGTCCATGGCGAATTTGCTACAATAAATTTCAGCTTCAAATGCCATATTTTGGACACGCCGAAATACATACCTACCTATTGTTTTACTAGCTTTTATAGTGTATATTTTATTAATCAATCTATCTTTCGGGAAAAGTATTTTTTTCTGGGTGAAACGTACCCTACATTTTCCTTTCCTGTATTCCTGAAAACATGTATGCAATTTCATAGTAATTGGTTGAATATTAGTTAAGATGTGAAAACGCAACAAACAAACAAACTCACATTCGCATTTTAATATTACGTAGGATTAGGATATAATATTAGTTAGGATAACAATTTGAGTGCGAAAAGTCATTTATTAGCTACTTACTAGAAAACTATTTAAACGACTAAATAGGAGGTGGATAGTGGAACTCTTCAGTGGCTGTGGCAATAGGGTTTTAAACGAAGGGTTTTAGATGATTCCAAAGATACATATATATTAATTAATTAGTATTTTTAACGCAGTTGGTTTTTTTTTCTTTTATTTCTTGATTATTTTTTCAAATGAATAGCACTGTCATGACAATCTATTTAGCTATGCAGTTCCTGGCAGGCGCTCAATAACTTTGACTGTTAATATTAACTTATTCTTAAGTTGTTTGATGATACTCTTCTAATCTAAATTATTATCGTTGTTAAATCCCGATTTACACATCTAATAAACCTATTGCCACCAGCCGGGCATTTGGAAATTAAAGATAGGAAAATAAGGGGCATCATAAAGGGACAAGTAGGTAAGAAAGGACAGCAATGGCAGGAAAGGAATATTGATTGTGTGGATAGATTGGGGAGAGAGGGCAATCGTTCGAGCCGGTCAGGGTCGCATACCTGTACTCCTAACTAGTTGTTGCCGGGAAGCCCGAGACCTCTAATAATACAATTGAGATCTGAGTTCCATTATGTAAATAATGGAACTCAGATCTCAATTGTATTATTAGAGATGCTTCAAAATGGTGAATCTGGATTTTACAGTCACTGTACCAATAGAAATCAATCAAATCAAATCAAATCAAAACCATTTATTTCAATTAAACCAATAATAGGTATTTTTGAATTGTCAGGAGTAGGAGTCAGTCAGACTAAGTCAGTCGTGAAGCTAGTTGCCTGTTCCAATAGGTAGATCCTATGGAGAAGAACAGGCAAGAAACTCCAAGGACACTCTTTTTCAAAATGTTTTTACAAATTTCTGGTTACATTGCTTAAAAGCGTAAATTAAATGTAAGGACAATGTAACATACCTATTATTCTAAAATATAAATAGACGCGCTAATTATTAATAGGAGTCCGGAGATGACCAGCCCCGACTAATGGCACCCGTTCCAACGCACACGCCAGCCATCGTTCAGACCAACCATATTGAAAGGAACCGAACGACCCGACATATGGCGTATATCGTATATCACCATCGGCAGGACTTGTAGGCAAGCATGACATACTCAGAACTACCAAGCAACATAGGAAATTTAACTAAATAAGTCACTACACAGTTCTCACATGAACAATTAAAAATTTTCTAAATTAAGCTTAAAAATCATAATAATAAATAACTAAAAAAAATTTAAAATACCTTTAATGTCAACACAGTATACCTACAGATAATATCAATGTTGTGTAAAATTAACAATGTCACAAATAATAATAAAAATATCAATAAAAAGATACGTCAAATAAAAAAATACAAAAGTGAAAATTGAGAAAAGGTTATGGTGGTCGTATAAAGTAATAGACCTAAAGACCACCATAACTATTCGTGTACAGTGCTGTGGAGCTGGACCAGCATTTGCAGTGTTATCAGTCAAATAATAATCAAGTTTATAATATGCTTGTTTACATAGTGTGCGTTTTGTACAAGTTTTAAATTTTTTCTCACTTAGTTGAAGAATATTAGGTGGTATTTTATTATAGAACTTAACACAGTACCCCATAAAAAACTTTTGTTAATCTAAATTTTGGCTGAACTAATTTATTTCTATCTCTAGTAATTTAATTATGTGCTTCACACCGTTTTGTAGAGATGCAAATTTTTTCTGCCATACATGATGTTTTCATAAATATACTGACTAAAAACAAACAATTAGCTGTTTAAATATTAATAACAAAAAGCACTCTAAAGATAATTAACTTGGCGGCCATATTTGGCCCGCAGTAATTAGTAGTTGGCAAGAGGCACTTCACCACACCGAAGACAATCGGCAGTAAATCAACTAGGGACATTTGCATGTGCACTTGAAACTCTGTTTTTTTGTACTTTGTGAGTGCAACTTTGTGGCGGTAATATTACTCTTTTCTAATTAAGTTTTTTTAAATTTTAGTGCGTAAGTAAATAATAGGTGAATATATATTGATTAGTACTTTTTGTGCATGATGGCCTGTCTTCGTTGACTTATTAATTAGCAAGGCGGATTAATTAACTAGTTATGTAGGTATATGATATACTAGCAGTTCCCCCGCGGCTTCGCTCGCGTATACATATTTATATATTTTGCGCGGAATCCTAATTCTTATTCCAAACTAACAGTGGCCTAAGTTATTCCTTTATAACACCAGCTATCTGCTAGTAAAGGCCCGTGGAAATTGGTCCCCCCGTTCCGGAGATTAGCCAGAACAAACAGACAGACAGACCGTCAGACAGAGAGATAAAAATTTTAAAAACTGATTCACTGATACCGTGCAAATAACTGTATGAGCTTAAAAAAATCTATTATTTTGACATTACAAAAAGATACTTCAATTTTATTTATTGGTATTCATTATAATTTTTAAACATAATCTGACATAATATGTACAAAAAGCTTTTGCTTTCAGATGTTGTTTTATGGCAGGGCAAGTACATCACACCAAATGCATTTGTATTACTTACAGAATTATACGTACAACAGGTCAATATATCGAAGCAATAACTTCGTGCTGGTGTTAGGACTTTGTACAAAGAAGGATTGTCGATACTTCTAATATCATAGTGAAATTTGTATTTTGAAAAATATTTTCGTTCTATGTATGTTGTTCCAACGTTTGGTTTGGTTATTATTTAATTTGTGAATATATATAAATAGTGTACCTTTTTCCGTCTGGAAACTTTCGGGTACCATCGATAAGCGATTATATCGGTGCAGAAACCAGTACAGCCACTCATTCTGCCGCGGTACCTACTTCATAGACTTAATGCTGCCGTGGCAATCGAGATAGCAGTGTCTCCAACATGAGTCAGCACATCGGTTGGATATCAAGCTGCAAGGGTGAACTCGTTTCCCCCCTTCCGCTAAAATTCCTTCTCAAAGGACATGCAGAAAATGGAGCGGCGCGAAAACTGTCATAGCGTGATGCAGGATTAGTAGTTACTCGGTAGTTCGGTGTGTTTGCGTTCGATGATATTGAAGTATGTTTTTCGCTGTATGTGGATGTCGACACATACTTGTATGTAGGTTAAATACATAACGTTTAAAGGTTTCTTAAAAAAATATTGGATTGGCATTGGAATTGTAACAATTGGAAACGCATATATTTGTGTATCAGAACGTCTCTTTTTTTAATCCCCGACGCAAAAAGGAGGTAAGTTATTATGTGTACCTATCTGTGTGTCTATCTGTGAATCTGTGTATGTGGCATCATATCTCCTAAACGGATATGATTTAGTTTCCTTTTGTTTGAAGATGATTTGATCGAAAGTGGGCTTAGCTATAATTCAAGAAAATCTGTTTGGCCATTCGAAGATCATCAGCTCTTTTCTAATCGTTGGGGGTATTTTAAAATTTTAATTAATACTTGTTTATATATTGCTGGAACAATAAGATGCAAGTGATGCCCATATCCTTACATTCATCCTTATCCGCAGTACCCATCTTGTTTGCCACATGATTAATTTGTCAAACTGTTTAAAATGGATATAATAAAATAGCTTAATTTCCACCGCCATTGCTATATTTTCGATTACCATTTTTACAATCCAATAACTTGATGATAAATCGCCATCATTAGATATATTCCCATGGTTAGCTCCCATTATGGTGTTATAGACATTATGGCATATTATGGTGCATTATACTGTCAGTGTGGACAGTTAGTGTTAGGTTTATGTGGGAAACACGCCCACGGCTGGCCAACAGATACCTTATACTCTAGGTTACATTTAATTTGATGACCATTTCAGTAGTATTTTTGATTTAGTAGGAAGTCTTATAGGAAGAAGGGCACAACAAATTTCTTCTTTAATCAGAGTCGCCCGATTGCGGAATTTATTTAAGTACATACATATACTAAAGATCGCTTGGTGGTTGAATTTCGACCGTTTTAATTAATTAATTTATTTAATACTTCCTGCATTTTACATTGCACGGGGCGGACTTAATGCCAAGTGGCTTTTACTACCAGTCAACCTTTGGGTGGTGCAGAGAAAGATTAAGTGACTACTTGAAAGCTTCTTAATATACACATATAACATATGTAAATTAGTACATATATTTATAAAAACATACATATACATAAACATACATATACAACATGCTATAATACATATATGTACAGATTCAAAATATACCTGTGAACATGAGATTATAAAGATATTTCTGCTATTTATCACTACATATTATAAAACAAAGTCCCCCGCCGCGTCTGTCTGTCTGTTCGCGATATACGGAGAAACTACTGAACGGATTTTCATGTATATTGGGAGAGAGGAGTGGGACAGCCATGCTTCGGCACGTATGGGCCGGCTCGACTCCGCTCGTTACCACGGCCTCACAGAAAACCGGCCGTGAAGCAATGCTTGCATTGCATTTCGCCGCGTGAGTGAGGTTACCGGAGGCCCTAACCCTTTCCTCTCCCCTATTCCCGTCCTTCACCTCTCCCCCCTCTTCCCACTCTTCCCCCCCGCATTGTCCTTCATGTCCGCGATGGTATATGTTTATCTCCTAAGATAACCCACAGTAACCATTTTTATCTTTTACATATTACAAAAAAAATATGGGTTATTTATCAAACTATTTTAAACAATACAGTATTATTCCTTATCCAATTAAATACATTAGATACGTTGTGCATTTTATGTAGATCAAAATTGCCCTTTACAGCATATTATTAAAATGAATATCTTAGAAGATATCAGAGATTTAAAAAGCGGGGGCAGAGCGGCTGGCGGGCCGGACCGATTTTGATTTTTCTTTTTTGTTAGATAGGGTACCTCAAGGGTGGTCCCATGTCAAGGAAGTCAGGATCTGATTATGGGATCCTGATAAAATTGAGAGAAACCCTCGAAAATTTAACGAATACTGTTTTTGTTTACTTTTCATTACTTTATGAGGTTTTTGCGTTTAGAATCATCATCATATCATGTAGCCGACCTAATGATGAAAAAAAATCATATTATAAAAATCTTCACTACATATTATAAAACAAAGTCCCCCGCCGCGTCTGTCTGTCTGTTCGCGATAAACTGAAAAACTACTGAACGAATTTTCATGCGGTTTTCCCTAATAGACAGAGTGATTCATGAGGAAGGTTTAGGTGTATAATTTGTACCCGTGCGAAGCCGGGACGGATTGCTAGTTTCCTATAAAACTCGCGGACTTTAGTTTTAAAAGTGTCACGGCTAGTGGTCATCCTAATTTAAGAAGGGAGCGCATTCCAAAGCAAGATAGACTGGGCAGCAAATGAACTGTGAATAAGAGAAGAACTGTGTGTAGGGCATAGGAGTAAAGGATTATTCGAAGAGCGAAAATCTCTGCCATGGTTGGAATATAGAAGTTGAAGCTGTGAAGTGAGATAAGTGGGGGCAGTGGGTGTATTAAGAAGAGTGTAGAGATTAGTTAAGGCACGTAAGCTACGGCGTTTACATGTCTTGTTTTATTTTATTGACCAGTAGAACTGGAACTCTCATAGACTTTTGTTTTGTACCCATTTTCACATAATTTCTAACTATATAGCATATTTCCTTTAGAAATTTTAGCTTGCTGTACTTCTTCTAGAAAGTTTTTCTATGTAGTTAGTGTTCCAAATATCACATACTGTCTGTGCGGGTTAGCTTAAAAAATGCATACCTACAAAGAATTTTCCTCACGTATATTAAGGAGTTAAGTTTAACATGCGTATCTGTGTGTCTGTATATCTGTAATAAATTATATGAATTAAGAGTTCATTGGCACGTTAGCTTGATGGTGAGCGTATCAGGACGCTCACCATCAAGCTAACAGTGTATCTTGTAGTAGTGTTTTTTATTGTTTGTCTTTACCCACCAAAGCTGAACCCAAGCAACAAACAAAATTTATTAAAAATCGAAATTTAACATTTGTTTCTATTAAGGGGCATCCATCAATTACGTGAGCTTATAATGGGAGCTCATAAAATATTATGAAGTTGAAGCAGAATTATTCTTATCATCTAAACATAACTGTAGGCGCATCCTGCACATCCTATTCTACCCAGTACATAACAATGCGCAATTTAGTTAGCGATCTAAGCCTTACTGATACTCAACCTTTGTATTTATTTATCCAGAGGCCTACTTGGCCCCTTGACCTTCTCACGGCTGCAACGACAGGTGCCGATGGTTTGATTCCTCCGAAATGCAAAAATTTTTAAACCTGAATATGCTTATTTATTATCTATGGTCTAGCCTGGGTTTAAATAACGCCATTTTCTTTTAGTAGGTACTTAGTTGAGAAATACGCGATCGGGCCACAATAAAGTCATTTCAAGATTTTTTTTAGTCATTACAGTTTTAATGTACCTCCTACGTGTTGTTCTCAGATACAGAATTTATTTGTCAAAAAATAGATAAGAAATAATAAATGATTATATTTTGTCATTATGCCATAAACAAATTATACACGTGTATTATTCCTAAATCACTGATAAAAACCCCTCTTTTGTTTTTAAATTAACTCTCAAGAAGGTAGTACCGTTTTTATTTCACAAAGAAAAACTTTTAAATAGGTTCATACTTAACACTATTTTAGTTTTATACCCCTATTTTTTAGACAGTGACCAAGCTACTAATAATAGCTAAGTAGCCTAAATTATAGCCCACGGACAACAGGTTGAGCAAGACTGGTCAACACTGAGCCGATAGTTGATAGTCATGAGCGCACTGATCCGTATCTAGTGTCGGAAATATTGAGTGTACTGATTACCGATTATCATCTGGATTTCGTATGGAGTAGACGAGTATTTACGATTAAATCCCTTTAGTTATCCGATAACACCCCGGGCAATTAATGCGCCAACATGTCAACCAACCAACCAACCAACATTTCTCCATAAAATTAAATTGTCATCTACTGATACGTTCTTAAAAGATTTAAATAAGCAAAATTTAAGCAAATAGTACACGAATTTTTTTACTTTTTTTTTGGAATTTGTCGTGGATATGTTCTTATTCGTTAGAGCAGTAACTCGTAGAGTTCTGTGTTGGTGTTCTTTGAATTATTACTATAGGAATCAATATCCTTAATACTTGGTTTTGATTAAAGATTGTAATTTTGAAATATTTTTTATTACTTCGTAAAGAGTTGATTCTCGTCACCAAAAAGTTGTCGGACGTAACTATGTAGAAATGATATGTTGTATAAATATTTCTTGAAGACTCGTGTATAGTGAGTATACTTATTATAAAAAGCACAACTTTGATGATGGTCATCAAACCTGTGCCTTTTACTCTTTAAGCAGAATAAAATATCTAATTTAATATATTATATATTATATAAACATTTCGTTCAGTTCTCTTGTCTCTTCTGTATATTGCAGTCTAGGTATAAAATTGTCTGGAAGAGGTCGCCTTTTTGTTCATTTATCCTTATGCTTACAATGTACTAAGTTTACCTTTTATTTTTTTTCCGTGTGGAAAACACGGCGTAGTGGTTATTTATTTATTAAAAAGGATAAACAATATACATAATTATCCAACATTGTTCATTACATTCATCACGACATCACATCTCTTATATGTACATCAATTATTATAGACGCCCACAGTAAAATAAAACAATTAATAAAACTATTACTAATCCGAAGAACTAAAACATAAGTTACAGAATTTTAAGATAAGAATAAATCCTAATACAAGATCAGCTATTATGATACATCCAACCCTGACATTGCACCAACTTACACCTAAACCTGCCACTCCTTGGCAGGTTTAGGTGTAAGTTGATCAGAAAAATGTTCGAAAACGTAGTCGCCTGAATTCCCACAAAGAGCGTAGTATACTGAACTGGTTATATCGAAGGCAAACCGACTCAAATCACATGTTGTATCTGGCATTAGATCTTGTGAAATCTTTTGCCGGAAGAGTGACTGGAGATGTTATTGGCCCATTTAGATCAGAGCAAAACAGCAAAAAATAAGGTATCCGCTTCCATTACCCAGGATACAAACCGAGGGATACTTAGAGGACTGGTTTAATTAAAACTGTAAATGTTATATAGAAGTCATTACTTTGTTTGTATTATCATCTTGACACTTAAAATACAAACCAAATATTGTTTTTAAACAAAAAACTATCACGATCCGCTCATTAAGTGGACTTATTAAATGTTTCTTAAAAGGCATGGCCACCGACCGCGCGCTGCGAATTGGTTATGTGAAGTAGCTTTGATAAAACATTCGCTATACGAAGTTGATCTGCGTGTGTTATTTTATATGTGTCTTTAAAAGTGTACACTAAACTGTCGCTGTTAACTTTTTAGGGTTCCGTACCTGAAAAGGAACAACGTGAGCCTTAAAATATCATCTTGCTGTCTATTTGTCTAGACTCTTTTTTTTTCAGAAACACATAGAGGTAACAAATGCTAAAAAATAAAAAATATTAAAATTGTATTTCTACACTTACAGTTAAGAATTTTTGTTAAAAACTCGTCAACCAGGAAACATAAAACACACAAAACATTTGAAATATTAAAAAATGTGCAGTTAAAGCTGTACGTAAAGATTTGCGGCGCAATTTTTTTTCAATGCATCTCTAACCAAACATCGCTCTGAATAACATTAACTCAATATTTATTTAAGAACCACCTCACAATTAATATCGTAAAAGTAATAAAATCCAATATTCCCATCGTGCAACAATACTTTAAGAACATCCCAAACAATAAAACACACTTGAAATAAAATATGCGATACAGTTGTACGGTTAATTATGACGTCATAGATCAACACTCCACCGCGCACGGTATTAAAAAGTCGTTAAAATATCGGCAGGGTCTAAGCGACCCTGAATAGATAAAAACTCAATAACTCAAACAAATGTGTTCTGTTGAGCCAGTTGAGGTATTATTCAAAGGCTTAAGGCGAAGGAAGTATTAGGTGTCACACGTAATAGTTATGATCGTAAGCGGGGAAAGGGTTTTTGTTTCCATTGATACACGACATTGATAAGCTACAACCACTTACACTCTACCGACTACAAATATAAAACGAAGGTAGGATTTATTTAAAAAAACTGAATTGTGTGAGTAAGGCATTGCAGTAGCCAGGTACAAATACCACGTAGATCAACCCACAATGTCGCCTTAGGGAACTAAACCAAAACTAACACAAGGATACTTGCTCCACACTCCACTAACAAAGCTATTAGCCAAGGCTTAGTTAGAGGAGTGTGGAGGTAATACCCTGAATGAACCGCTTAAGGTTTAGAAGACCGTTATAATGTTTCAAATGAAATATATTGATTTATTCGTATTTTTAAGCATATTTAGATTAAATTTTGCTTGTAAAGGATGTTCCCGAACTCCGAAAATTATATAAAATTGCATTGATTTGCTTAAGAGCTTGCACGTAACAAATATCAACGTTTATACGCTTATTCCTACTTTAAACGCGTACGTCTTTATCTAAAAAGTTATAAAAAAATTGTTTAACAAAAATCCTATACGTGTTACAATTATATGTATTTAAAATATTGAAATTGCTTATATTCTAATGTAGGTAACTATACCAAAGTTTTATTGAAAACAGGCTGAGACACGATTTATATTAGATATATAATCAGGTAATAAAATTCAGACTTTAAAATATCAATTAAACAAAGAAATGTTATGTGACTTACCTTGTCATAAATGCCTGAGATGTCTTAAGTAATTTGCAATGCTCATTTTGAGAGGAGCATTTACTGATCTTGGTATAACGTCGTCAGTACTCAGCATAAACTTGTTTCTCTTTTAAATATGTAAATTATTTGCAAACAAAAACTAAAATAAATCAAAGAAGTAATTTATCAAGTATGTCATTATACATCGAGAGGTTCTGCAGCAAAAGAGAAGAGAGAAAACCTCGTAAATATGTATAAACTATAAATATATTGATTGAAAGTACGAAGTTGTCAGTTCAACTGAAGACTGGAAAACGCACGGCGAGGCCCCATGATGCGCCTTCCAGTCGAGGAATTTTCTTCTGCAGAGATTGTCTGACCAACGACTTGATCAGAGTGGCAGTATTCTCTTACTAATTCTCAAATTTTATGAATAACAAACCTGGGAAGGCTATCGAAAAAAAATTAATTACAACTTATATTATTTAAAGGCGTGATCGTGATTTAGCGCCAATCCATTTGCGATTTAACAAAGCATATATTCCCTACCTCAATCTTTGTCAGAATGAACAGATGAGGATATATATTTCTTTTAAAGGATCTTAGACTCATCTATCTTGTGTTAAGAATCGTGTCGTATGAACGAATGGTTACACGCCAGAGTTAACAATGGCCCATACTAACGCACCAGGACCACACAGCTGCCCTGACTCCTTATAATTATTTCTTTCGTATTTAAATAGCACCCATTATGGAGGATGGACTTACTAGATCATAATATTCAGTGAGTTGTCGTTAACCACTGTAATAATATCGTTGAAAAGTAAAGATTAGTATTACTAAGAAACGAAAGATATTTCTTAAAGTTTTTAACAGACGCGACTCAATGCAAGTGGTATGACTTTCTTTTGAATAAATTGGCATAGCTTTATCACTTATATATCATTTAACATATAAAAATTTAAATATATTTCTGAAAATTACGCGATTGTTTCAGGGTGTACAGCCTGACGTTTTTACTAGGTAATATTGGCTAATATGACAAGCCGACTACATAATCAAATTAAACATAGTTAAATGACCTACATACTATACTGTTAACATTAACGTACATTATTTTAATTGTTTTTAGGGTTCCGTTCCTCAAAAGGAATAAAAGGAACCCTTATGAAATCACCTTGTTGTCCATCTGTCTATCTGTCTGTCAGTTTGTCTGTCTGTCTGCCTGTGTGTCTATCTGTCTGTGTGTCTGTCTGTATGTCAAGACCATTTTTCTCAGGAATCCGTTGACGCATCAAGTTGAAATTAATACCAAGTACATATGTCTACGGTTCCTTGGAGCTGTAAAAAAATTAAGCTTCTAAGTCAACGCAATCAAAAGATATGGTCATTAAGCCTTAGATTTGATTTGAACATTTCACAGGTAACTCAAGACCTATAGGGTATTTCCCATTGACCTAGAATCATGAAGTTTGGTAAGAAGTAAGGTCAGGCAGCAGAAGTAAACTAAAAAATCCGAAAGTCGTTAATTTGTTTTTATATCACATAAAAAAGTAGTTTTTGTAATTACAAACTTATATTTTGCGGTTGGAAAGTTGACTTCCTCGTAAATCGATGTATGGGAGAGTATTTTTAGAACTAGAAAATTTAAGTTTATCTTTTAAAAAAGACGTGCAAAAATTTTCGAGAATTGATTCCTGAGATGGACTCACTATCTACATACAAGTTTATTTGCTTACGGAACTCTCGGCGCGCGAGTCAAACTCGCACTTGTCCGGTTAGTGAAAGACTAAATTACATGTTTTTATTTTTATCTCCAGAATTTTAAAAGTATTTTATTAGATTGAAAATTGGTAGAGGGCTATGTGTATTAATATCAAAAATTTGGTGTTTTAGCATATTTTACATAAAGTTGTTAATAACAAGTTATCTGAATTCTATTTTACTGTGATATACTTATACGCAATTCCACCTCGTCGAAAGGTACATCTCTTCATCTCAATAAGATATACCTATCATTTATTCCCGAAAGTTATAAGAAAATAATCTCTTTTTGACTACCTCTATCCCTTTGTTAATATTTAGGAATAGCATTATGCTTTAATTTATTTTTATTTACATTTAGTTTTATTTGTCATTTAAAGTTACTATTTTGTATATCACAGCAAAAGCACAGTGCCTTGTGAGTCATAACATACTTTTATTATTCTTTTATATTCCAAAACCTTTTATAGTCTTAACACACTTTTTCCATTACAATTATTGTATCAAAACAGTTTAAAGTTAAATATTGTTTGCTTATTGAATTAAAGACTTAAACAGGCCATAAAGTGCGACCACAATGGATTAAAAGAGCGTTGTATTGAGACAAGTTCGCGTAGGAGTTCAGATAAAAATATTTAACACAATGTCAAAGGATGGAAAAGTTGTTTACAATGGACACTATACTTTAAACCAATATCATTACTAGTAAAAGTCTATCAGTATGTCTATTTATTTAATTCAGATACAGACAATTACAATTTTATTAGTTACTAAAACAAAATAAAAAATGCATAACAGCATGAATCACGCAGTGGTATGTGTGGTCAACTACAGGTTAGTAACTATATAATCATTGACTGTGGTCATCTCAATAAAAAAGAGCACGGAGTGGAATGCTTAATTTTCGTATATGGTAAGTAGCTATTTGTAATACAGTTACTCTGAGCTATGTCCATCTCAAGCTCACTTCAAGCAGATTTTTTGTTGTATTTATGTTATTCCGTCGGGGTTGCAACTCTGCCCATAAAAAGAAGTAAAAAAGAGTTAAATAAAATTACCAGAGTAATAATAGTGGTAAGTGACTGAGTGAGAGTGATGTCGCCAGGGCTTCACAGTCAGTGATAGCGTTAGTAACAAGAGAGTGACGCCATTTGTGTCCAAGTTTTGTGGGCACCTGTAACAACTGACTTGTTTACATTGCAATGATCCCAATAATTTATGTAAAAATGAGTGTGTAAAATAATATATTGGTCTTTGTTTTGGTAATTAATAAGGACAACCATTTTTAACTTTGTAAAAACCAACTAAAAGAGATTGTTACTGTGACACTTGTTGACATGTTCATAACGGAAAAACAAAGCAAAGTTATTTCATCTGTGATCTTTTGACAGAGAACTATACTGCCGTGGTAATCAAGATAGCAGTAAGTCAGGAAGACGCCTCTTCTGACTTACTGCTATCTCGATTACTACGGCAGTATAAGAATATTTAAGATTTCTTCTGTGCATTAAAATCGAAAATCTCATCAAGACAACGTTCGTATGATAGAGTCATTGAAAATTTTAAAATGACCAACTTTATATTACAAATAAGGTTCCTTGATCATCTCATCTAATACACAAAGGATCTCATTTATTCCGAAAATAGCTGAATAAGCAACAGTATGTTTTACTACTACTCCTTATTCCAGAGATAATACTCAATTTTATTATCACAAAATTATCTAACACCTACTATTGACCTTTTTTTGTGTCCTACAAAGTGTGTCCATTATAGATGCGCTGTTCCTCTCATAAACATGTCATCGGCGCTATTGGGGTCTGTTGACTCGCCAAGCAACGAAGGGTTGGGTCGAACTATTTATTTTGATTTACGATTAAACCTTTTGTAGTGTTTGTGTGACAATGTTTTTGATGTATTCGTAAAGAGATTTATTATGACGTAAATGAGATATAATACACGTTAAGTTTTGTTTGAGCTAAATTTTAAAATAGTACCCTTTGCCCACGTTTATTCCAAGTTATAACACGTTTGTTTGGCAATATCGGTCTAAACCTGTTCAACAAGAAGGAGTTTTTGGAGTATTATTTCTTGTTTTATATATAAATAGGATAAGCGTTTGTCTTCCAACTCACCTGATGTAAAGTGACGATGAAGACGAAGGTGGTGTACGCTTATCCAAGAGAAAACCTATTAACTCTACTCTTAAACGTTCCAATATGTAATTGTTTGGAGAAATAGAAGCAGGCCATTCATTCCAGGTCTGCGCGACTCGAACCAAAAAAAAAGGACTTGTCAAAGCATTTAGTTCAACTTTTTGGTACGTCGACAATGAAAGGATGGAACTTCTAAGCAGATATTTTCACATTTATAATAGTTTGTAGTAATTGTGAAAAGTGGTCAAAAATTTGTCTACCAAGCAAGCTTAGCAAAGAAAATATAAATATATGCAGACAAACTGCTGTTTACTTTGATATAACATATCGTATTATAGTCATAATAACGTGCATTATTTGTCTTTTAGACTTTGTTGGGAGTTAGAGCACAGCAGATTAATGATCGAATTTGTCCAGAAACTTCCTCTGAAAATGATCGCACTTAGCACTTATGCATAAGCATGTGCTTACGATCAGACCGGTAGTCTGTTTGTTTGAAAACAGTCGGTTATTGGAAAATGCCTTAATTAAATTTCAAGTAAATTAAAGAATTGCAAAATAACAGATCACTACTATCACAAACGAGTAGTCTACGCGAGCATTGTGGTGAACGGTGGTGATATCAAAAAGGGTTTCCGAAAAAGCCTGGCATAAGCTGAATTTAGTGCTAATTCAATGACAAAGCACTTTACACATTTTATAATCCTAATTAATTCATCTTTCGAAACACCAAACGACTTGACGTTGATCCTACTTACCCAGTTACTTAAAATAATATGCAATATATTATCTCCTTACCATAGACATATTTTGCAAACAAACTATAAACTTTAAAATGTTGCACTGTCTGAGTTTAAATGCAATGTAAATATGGAGAAAATAGACCATAGTCATAAATATTTGTCTCGGGCACTATTCAGTGCGACTTGCTTGCATTATACACAATTATTGTCGTCATTTATCAAGAGTTATCACCGATTTGAATAATATAATAACTGGTGAGCGTGCAAAATCAATTACGGAGTGGGCTGCGGTGGAAAATTTTTATATAGTGTAGTACCGCGCTCTGTGGCATGCGAGGGATTTTGAATCGGGATTCGGTGCGTGAGTTGATGGAGGAACAGTACAGACGGGTTGATTTTACATATTTATTTTTAGTCATATAAACAATTACACATAACAAAAATGTACATAAGCATTTATAGAAAAATTATGCAGTTTGTAGTAAATCTTCAGTGTTTGTACGTCGTGTTACATCGTCAAATTTACATTGGTCAATATTCAGATTAAGAATTAAGTTAAAAAGATTTAAGTTTGTATTTCACATTATGGGGCTTAACATTTAATAACAGTAGGTATGTTGGTTAGGTTATTATGCTACTAAAATAACAATTTAAAAAACCCTAATCTTCGAAGAGCTCTGACTTCTAACGTTTTTGACGATTTCTTATTCTATTGAAGGAAGATTGACTGTTTTAAAAATCAAAAAGACGGACTCAGACTAAACTTTAAATTTAATGAAATCCTTAAAATATTTAAGATGTGTAGTTGGTACAGTACATTAGTCTTGTCAACGGTTAAGTAATACCGTTGGCGTCGCAAATAGATTTCGGCTCTTGTTAGTTGAGTACGCCTCAAGAGGCTTGGTCTGAAATTGTAGTGCGCTAAACGCCAATACTGGTTAGCGAACATGAATATGGTTGGCAGCAGAGTATGACGTGATGGCAAGTGATAGGTTTTAGACACAAGTGACGACATTGCCTGCGATCTGCAGTTAGCGCATTGCAGTTTGTTATTGAATCAAAATGGAATTTGAATTGTTAATGTAGATTCCTATAAAATTCAATCGATAATATTTAACATGACTATAGCTAGTTAGTCGACTCCATTGATAAGGCCTTGTCTGTTAACATATTACATTAAAAGTAATGTGAAAGTTGTTGAATTATAACGCATTGATGGGCTTGTTTTTGTAACACCCAGACTCGGGACAACTATTTGTGGAACACACAATTTTTTGTGCCTGGGATTCAAACCCCCAACACTCGACGCGGCGTAGTGGAGAGGCGACAATTTGACCGTGTCGCTCGCACCATCCTTGCAATCCACAACACCTACTTTGACGACCTCCGTGACGGCACGGAGGCACGGCGGTAGTTCTTTTTTATTGTATAGTGAGCCAACGAGCAGACGTAAGTGACTACCGCCTCCCATAGACACTTGCAACTCGAGAGTCACAAGTGCGTTGCCGGCCTTTGAGGTGGGAGTACGCCCTTTTCTTGAAGGTCGTATTGGTGCGGCAATACCCCAGGTAGTGCATTCGACTGCCACACTGGTGGTCGCGGGTTCTATTCCTGTTCTTTTTTTTTATGGTATAGGGGGCAAACGAGCTGACCGGTCACCTGATGGTAAATGACTACCGCCGCCCATGGGCACCTGTAACTCAAGAGTCACAAATGCGTTGCCGCCCTTTAAGGTAGGAGTAGGAGAAGAGGGGGAGGGGGAAGAGGGGACGGACGGGAATAGGGGAGAGGGAAGGGATAATACCTCCGGTAACCTCACTCACGCGGCGAAAAGCAATGCAAGCATTACTTCACTGCCGGTTTTCTGTGAGGTCGGGGTATCGAGTAGAGTCGAGCCGGCCCATACGTGCCGAAGCATGGCTCTCCCACGTCAAAATTCATCATAAATAATAATCATTGTAAATATTTGTATTCATGAATATGTCTAATTGCACAGATCTGGTTATTTTTATGTAGGTATAATAAGTAAGTATTTACAAAAAAAACGTATCTATTTATACAATGTTTACAAGTACAAGCTCTGCTCATTTGGATCTAGATAACGATACGTAACATGTCCCAAGATATTACTATTATTTATTATTATTACTAGTTCGTTCGTAGTGGTTACTGATACATACACATTTGTTACACCCACTATAAGATCAAAGGTAGGTACTTATCATACAATTCCTTTACAAATATAATTAATAACCGATCACAATAGCTACAAGTCTACGGACTGATGAAGACAAATTGTGTAGCACATTACAAGTACTTATCGAGTCCGGGAACTGCGCTAGAGTTACGGTAATCGTGTAACATCGCTGCATCGGCAATCATCGGCACATCAACGATCGTAACTCACGTTCGTTTTCTGCTAGTCCTAATGATGTTCATTGAGGCATAGTAAATTCATCGAGTGATGTATCGATAGTGTTTTTTTGTGTTTGAAATAATAAAATGGAAGTAGAAAAATCTCATGAGTAAAAAACAGAAGTGCAAAATCGAAGTGATAAATTAACTACCAAGACATGATTATCGTGGGAGAGCCGTGCTCCGGCACGTACTGGTTACATCTTAAGCTTTTACCCGTATCTTTTGATTGCATTGACTTAGAAATAAGTATTTGATATTAATTTGTTACGCTTTTACACCTAAACTGCTCAACCGATCTTCATGAAATGTTGCACATACACCATATGGTCAGTGGTACAGAAAAGGAAATTGGGTACATTTCATCCAGGAAGAAAGTACTGTTCCCGCGGGAATTAATTAAATAACGAAATCTACATTATTACACTATTTAGCTAGTACATAATTTCAAACACTCTAACAATTAAGTGTTAATTTTGTGGAATTGTGATATTCATTAGACCCTGTTTGCAGAAGCACGATACGATACATTTTGTTTACCCAATGTTAATGAATTGCACCGTTCGTGGTGCTTCATCTTATTAGTAAATATGTATTGTCCCATTGCCTCAGGTGGTGCATGAAATATTATAGGTACTGCAAGTTTGTGTACAATTGTACAATAAACTAACTGATAATAAAGATTTAATACTACATAAAACAGATATTACCGAGTACATTCCTAACCGTAATCTTATATTATAAATAACAAATTAATCTAATGATATACCTATCAGAGATAAGTTGAGATTTAATCGCGGGGTTATTAGATTTGGCTGGTTTACTGAACTTTGTATTTATGTTAGAAGGATATACATATATTTTATATGTATATTGAGATAACAGCAGCTGATAAATGATCAAACTTGTGCTCAACTAGATGCGAGTTCAAACCTATTCCAGTAGACTGCCTTTTTTCTTTTTTTTTTGTGCGTGTGGAAACCCCCTCGGGCCGTCACCCCACCGGGGTTTTCGGTGGGGCGGTGTGTCGGAATCGAACCGACTAAAACCACACGGTGTACCGTACTGCGCCTAAAATAGGAGGAATCCGGGAACAGCTTTATTAAGACATCCGGACCCCTCCTAGCGCCTGCCCGCAAAAGTGCGGGCACCACCTTCGGTTATAAACTCTCGCATAGGCGACGTCCAGGTACACGTGGACGACGCCTCCTCGCGGATGGCCACTGTAGCGGGTGAAGGGGAAAACCCGTCCCGTCCACCCGCGGCCACACTCAGGGCGGCATGAGGCGCTGGAAAGCGCGCCTCCGCCGCCCGGTTCGCCGGCGGCGAATTTGGTCCGAGTGGAGATCGTCCTCCCGGACCCGTTCCGCCGCCTCCTTCTGCGAGATGACGTCCTCACAGAAGGTTGCGACCGCGGTAAAATTCCTGTCGCTACCGGCCATGGAGCGTATGACGGCCGGTAGCGACAGATCCTCTCCGATGGCTGCAATGAGGGCCCGACGTTGCACCGCCCAACTCGGGCAAGCCGCCAGCGTATGCTGAGCCGAGTCCTCACTGCAGTCGCAGTGGTGACAGGCGGGACTCAATTCCCTCCTAGCGACCGAGTGCAGGTACTTCCCGAAGCAGCCGTGCCCGGAAAGAACCTGCGTCAGTTGGAAGGAAAGGGTCCCGTGCTGCCGCCCTGCCCACTCGACGATGACCGGCTGGAGCGCCTCTACAGCGGCAAAGCCAGCACGTGGAGCCTCCAGCCGGGACGACCAACGAGCCATCGTGGCTCGGCGAGCGGCTTCACGCCATTCGTTTATCTCTTCGGGCGGGGGCCGACTGCCGCTTCCCGCCCGGAACTCAGCCGCCCGCCGATAAACTTCGGCGAGCACTTCCGCCTCCAAATCCCACGGGGGAGTCCCGGCCAACGCGCACGCCGCCTCCGTCGACACGGTACGGTATCCGCGTATGGCTCTAACCGCCATAACCCTCTGAGGGCGCCAGAGGCGCGCCCTATTCTGGGCGGTCAGAGCCTCCGCCCACACCGGTGCACCGTACAGTGCCATTGACCGGACAACCCCCGTGTACAGCCGTCTTGTAGCGACGCTGGGTCCACCCAAGTTGGGCAAAAGTCGTCCCAGGGCGGACGCAGCGCCAACCAGTCTTGGAGCAAGCTGCCGGAAGTGCTCGTCGAAGCGCCACCTCCCGTCGAGGATCAGGCCCAGATATTTAATATGGGCCTGAACCGGTACGAGGACCGAGTTGACAACGATAGAGGCGCAAGGGGGTGGACCACGACGGGGCCCATGAAATAAAAGGGCCTCCGTCTTATCCAGGGCCACCCGCAAGCCCAGCGCCTCAATGCGATCGACCACCAACCGCATAGCCGACACCCTGGTGGCCAAGCGCGCCGCCTCCTGAAAGTTCACCCCCCGGGCTGTAACCAAAGTGTCGTCAACGTAACAGATTACGCCCAGCCCGGGGGGGAAGTCACCGCGAAGGGCCCAGTCGTACCCCATGTTCCACAGGAGTGGTCCAAGAACAGACCCCTGTGGAACACCGCACGACATGGGCCGACGTCTCAAATTTTCATCTCGGTCCTCGTACATGACGGTACGCTCCTCTAGATAGTCTGCCACCAGCCGCCTCAGGTACCCTGGCACCCCGTGATAATGGAGTGCTTCTCTGATGCAGCTGAATGGCAGACTATTGAATGCGTTGGCGATGTCCAACGACACCGCCAACAGCACGCCGCCATGGCTCACTACCTCTTCGGTCACGGCCCTCAGGCGCAACACAGCACCGATCGTCGAACGCCCTGCTCGAAAACCGAATTGAGCGTCCGACAGATCAGGGCCAACCTCGGAAAGTTGCCGGACGATGCGGGCAGAGAGGACTCTCTCAAACAATTTACCCGCCTCGTCCAGCAACACGATGGGCCTGTAGGCCGCGACCGAGTCGGTAGGCCGTCCCGGCTTCGTTAAAAGGACCAGCTTCCCGCTCTTCCAGCATTCAGGAAAGTGTCCAGACGCCAGGCTACCGTCGAACACCCCCCTGAGGTGGTCCGACATGTGGTCAAGGGCCAGGGCCAAAACTCGGGCAGGGATCCCGTCTGGCCCAGGGGCGGTGTTCTTGGAACGGATCCGTAGAACAGCCGCCCCTATCTCCGCCTCCGTTACGGGTGGAACATCCTCATCTGCAGCCTCTCCGTTGTCTCCGACCAAGGGGGCCATCGACGGGGGCGTGTGTTCCACCCGTTGCGGGAAAAGGCCCTCAACCACTTCCTGCAGGAAGCTGGGCTGAAGAGTCTCCGTAAGGGGGGGGGCCGACGTGCGGAGCTTCTGTTGCGCCGCACGGTATGGGCGACCCCAGGGGTCACGATCGAGACCCTCCAGCATCTCCTTTCTTTTCGCTTCTTTGGCGCGGCTTATAGCCAGCTTC
Source organism: Euplagia quadripunctaria (assembly GCA_963859945.1). NCBI lineage: Eukaryota > Metazoa > Arthropoda > Insecta > Lepidoptera > Erebidae > Euplagia > Euplagia quadripunctaria. Next base: position 16,195,502 of record OY982583.1, read on the forward strand.
AGAGTACTCCGTGATTCGCGGTATTCCTCGTAAAGCTGGTCCTCTTCCCCGTCATTGCGGCGACGCCGCCGGCTGTGGGAGTAGGACCTCCGGGCACGAATGCAGGCCACACGGAGGTCCGCTAACTCTTGGGACCACCAATAGACCCCCTTCCTCGGAGGACGACGATTTCGAATTCGAGGCATGGCTGCATCGCATACCTGCGTAATTAAATCGCGAAGGTGGCCTGCCCCAACGTCTACCTCCTCAGTTGGAGGTGGAGGAGGAGATAGCCAAGACTGAACAATGGCCTCCTCCTCCAGACGGTCCCTATTTAGTTTTCCCACAGCCCATCGCGGAAATGGGGGAGATCGCCGCGCCCTGTGACCCCTGCTGGGGTCCTGGGATCGGGAGAGCTCGAATCGGATGTAGAGGTGATCCGAGAGCGTCTCAACCTCTTCCAGGACACACCAGTCCCTTACTCGTGCGGCGAGAGCAGGGGTAGCGAACGAAAGGTCCACTATCGACCCCCCCTGCTGTCGCACGCACGTGTTGGCAGAGCCTCTGTTGAGGAGACAGAGGCCCACCGATGCTGCCCACTCTTCCACCGCCTCGCCACGGACATCCGTCCTGGGGGACCCCCACGCAGTAGACTTTGCGTTGAAGTCCCCGAGCACGAGCGTGTGCCCAGACGACTGACGCCGCATCGAGGTCTCCAGGTTGTTCAGAAAGACCTCGAAATCAGCCAGACTCCGGTTGGGGGAGAAATAAACTCCGTAGAATGTGACTCCCCCCCATTCAGCGGCAACATATCCAGAGCCCTTGTCTCTTAGCGACAAGGGCGGGGAATGAGGCACCGAGGAGCTGACGATCGCTACGGAACCGTCCCAGTCGCCCATCCAGTTTGGGCGGGAAGGAACGTAGTAGGGTTCCGCGGCTACGGCTAAACTGATTGGCCACTCCGCCATAGTCTGCAGGAGAAGATCCTGTGCAGCGGCAGAGTGGTTCAGGTTCGTCTGGACGATGAGGCTGAAGACTTGGTCCATTTACCAGATCGTCTCTACAGCCTCCATCGGCGACGGTGGTCGAGAAACAGCTACAGGGATAGCCTGGGTCGATTGGCTAACCCCTGCCTGTGAAACAGATGCTCTTTTCGGAGGCTTACATCCCTTACGCCCCGTCATATGGTTGGCGTGCAGATTAGCCGCAGCACAAGCTAGTGCATGCAGCATGAGTGTGACCCGGCGCCAGGCACTTGTAGCACCTCATGGGCCTGGCTTCCAGGGCTGAAACCCGGACTGCACTGAGGCCCACAAGGTGCCTGCCACCCTCAACAAGTTTTTTAGCCGCGGACACAGGGCAACTGACCCAGACCGATCCGACTCCACCAGGGCCGGGACGAATAGCACCGACTCTGACCGAGTCTGAGGTAGATCCGGTTGCGGAAGTTACAAAACTTCGGATGTCGGCCGGCGTGATTGAGTCGTCTAGGCCCGAGACGCGTATCTCCGCACACTTAGTGGGTCTGGCGACCTTCACGCCTTGCTCCGTCGCAAATAAACTCCGCAATTTATCAGCCAGCGCATCGGCCCTTTCCGCGCCTTCCGCCCCGGGAAACTCCAGTACGCGAGCCCCCGTTTGGGCTTTGCGGGTACGCCCACCGACGCCTCCCAGTTCACCGGGTTGGACGACTTCACGTGCCCTGCGGAAGACCTCCGCGTAGGAGAGGCTACGCTTCTCTGCCTCCGATGACACCGTTATTACAACAGCGGCTGATTTTGGGGGGGTAAGCTTTATGGGCTTCTTGCCAGCGCTTACGGTCGCTTGGGCTGCTCCTTGAGTTGCAGCCCCCTTCTTCTTTCTGCCTCCCCTCTTCCTCTTTTTCTTTGACCCCTTGACAGTTTGCCACCCTTCGCTGGAGGCGGCAGGAGGTGAAGGGTCAGGGGCGAGTTCAGGGGCACTGCTTACGGTAGAAGCCACAGCAGGTGCATGCACAGGTGGTGGATAAGCCCTTGCCTCTGTCTGTGTACGGGGTACCTTCTTCTTTCCCCCCTGTGGCGTCGTTGCCGTCTTTGCTGCCACAGCTGTCGCATACGTTCTCCCGACAGGAAGAGGTGTTTTAGGCAGAGCTGGCTTAGGGGCGGCAAGTGGTGGCCGAACAGTGGGTGCAGGAGGTAGCCTTGCTTCCAAGCCAGCAAGGCGACCATCCATCATGCGCCACACTGCGTCGGTGATTTGATGCAGGTGGGCATCCGGAAATGAGGATGTCAAAGGGGAGGCCTGTTGTGACGCTGAGGGTGACTGCTCAGGTCGCTCCGACGTATTGGCCCTAAATTGTGCGAACTGGGCACGAAGATCGACCATCTCTTCTGAGAGTCGAACATTTTCCTCTTTTAATCGTTCGACATCTGCAATGAGGGTCTCAACGACCCCCGCCACTGCTGAAGATGACTCCTTAAGGGCTCGAACGAAGGGCCCCTTCAGGTTTCGTGACTTTGTGGCCACCATATTTATGATGCCACCGCTGCATCTGTTCTGATTTTGAGGTCAGTGGAACCGCCTTCCGCAGGTGGACGGATCTTTAGAAGAAGATCAGTGATCTCTTCTTCAGCTACGCGTTCACCTTCTGTACGCGTCAGGACCGTTTGTTCGGCTCTTGAGAAGGCGCTCCTGCCCGCAGGCGTCTGAGAGCGCGGCCTCGTGCGCCCCCTTGACGCAGTTGTTATTTTCGGGGCTGGCATGTCTTCTGATACGCATGCACTAGATCGCGAGAGGCTCCGCTTGCGACTGTCTGTGCCAAACGATAAATTCATGGACGACCCGGAGTCAGACTCCGAGTCGCCCCCGAGCTCCGCCGATGCAGCAGCCCTGCAACGAAGACGCTCAGACCTTCGACTGCTCCCAGGAGTCGAATCGACTTCTAGAAGCTCCGTAGGTAGCGGCGTGATTCGTGACGTAGAATCCTCTGTGGATTCTAAGTTCTCAGCGCCTCTCAAAAGCGTTTCTTGCACCATCTTCTTTTGCTTGTTCTTCTCCTTTTCAACTTCTTTTTGGGTATTTGTTAATAATTCCATAATTGTTCCCACGAGTGGGGGAGAAATAAAAGTCGACCCAGGCAGAGATCCCCCAATACCTGGGCAAGCGTGAATTTGTGCCCAACCGAGGGGACCGCAAGTGCCTCGGCTGGGAGTGTGCTTGCGACTGAGCCACCCGTCAGCCATGCATCCCCTGGCCACACACTAAAGCACGGGATTCGGGGCAATTTTTAGAGAGGTTGTCTTCCTCGCAGTCCGGGCGGCTAAGCCAAGACCCTCGCCCCCGATCGGAGTCGTGAGACATAACCACAACACTCCTTTCGGGATTACGATTTGCCGACGGTGGCAGGAAGACCAAGTCAACCATTGCCTGCTCGGTGGCAGTGTAAGTACACGCCGAGCCCGTCCTCGTTCCTCCGCTTTAAACAGCGGAGCAACTCTGGGTGACCCAGGGAAGGGTCCCACCAGGTATCCCGCTTGGTCTGGAGTCTCCCTCTGGGCCAATCCGGCATGAGTGGCTCTACCGGCATAGCCCCAGAGATCATTGACCCGCGCAAGCCCCCCCACGACGGCAACGTAGGGATACTTTGGGGGAGATTCCAGTACACTGCCTAAGTCAACTCACTGCTAACTCCAAAATTAAAGTTAGTTGAAGGAGTTAACGAAAATATCAGCCATGTTTCACCCACTTTATGACACTGATATACGTATTATATGATCGAATACTTCAGGTTAATTAATAAAGGTTCCCTAAAATTTACCAATCATTAAATATATGCCCTCCACTGAAGTGGAGAAAAGCGAAGCAGTGCAAAGAAGTGGGTATTTCCATGAAAATTCAGATAAACCGCGCAACATGGCCAAAAATCAACCAATACCATTTTATGTTGAAATCCTTTTCTCTTCAATGGAAATAGTCAAGCGCAATAGTATCGGAGTTGAGTGGAGTATATAAGAGCCAGAGCAGAGTAAAGAGCGGCCCGATACGTGGTAAAGCGTGATGGCATGCCGGCATACTGGGTTTTCGCCTTCTCCTCTTCCGCCTTCGCTGCACAGGCTTATATACACACTTCTTTTCTCTGCTCTGTTATGCTTCTCTTTCTCTCACTCTCTCGTTTAGCATAGTGGGGTAAAGACGTAACGTGGGCAGCTATTGTGAGTCCACACAAACGTTTATCACAAATGCTAACACCGTTTGAAGTAAAGTTTTGTCTTATGTTAATTTTGATGTTTTTTTACAGTTTTATTGGCATACTAAACAATTTTATTAAATAACTAGTTTCTTTGTAAAATGTTAATTTAATAATTACCATAGATTTTAATAAACAAATTAAAGCTAATTTATTCTGATATTATAGCTACGATAAAGTGTGAAATTTAAAATAAATAAATTAAGTAGTAATAAAAAGGTGACTAAATTTCAAATGAAATGTAAACAACGGTATACATTATATTTCAAGTGTCAAAAATACTATCACAATAAAACTATACTAAAACTTATTTGAACATAAAATATTTATTTTATCAGGACAGCCATGGGCTCATCTTTTGACTTACACCAAGTATTGCCTGTAATAATGCCTGTAGTAATAACGTTATTGTTGCCATTATCATACGTAATGGATAAGTATAAGTGTGTAAACATATATGTATATAAGTGTTATTATACACATATTAATTGTAATATATTTTTTTACTATATAATATGTATGCCTTTTTAACCGACGAAAAAAAAGGAGGTTCTCAATTCGACCGTATATATATATATATATATATTTTTTTTATGTATGTTCAGCCCTCTCTCCGTTATTTATGAACCGATTTTGATTATTCTTTTTTTGTTAGATAGGGTATACCTCAAGGGTGGTCCCATGTCAAGGAAGTCAGGATCTGATGATGGCATCCTGATAAAATTGAGAGAAACCTTCGAAAATTGTAGGAACGAATAGTGTTTCTGTTTACTTTTTATTACTTTATCAGGTATCTGCATTCAGAAATCATCACATCGTGTAGCTGAGTTGATGATGAAAAAAAATCATCAAATAAAAAAGATTTTTATTGTTTAATCATGTTAAAACGTGCGTGACCTCCCTTTATAGGGGGTGTATAGCATAATAACAGATAGTATAATATCACTTGAAATAACTTCCACATCTTACATGGTATAACTTTCATATGCTATAAAACATAAAACCTAATTTCATGTGTTCTAATGTTATATTTCATATAACCTTCGTTTGCTCTAATAACATTTAGTATAACGTTCATTTCATATACTATTTAAATCGTATAATGCTCCATATGCGCCATAAAAAATTAGATAAAATGAAATTATATCAAAAATTCATTTTATCATATGATCGTTATATTAAAGAAAAGTATATTAAATGAAGTTAGGTCATATGATCATTTGAACTTTTGTTATTATTTCAAACGTTACACACCCCTTTATAGGTGCCATCTGAAAACAATTGACGATGCAAACCACTGCACCATTCATGCAACTCATGATGTTAAATATATACGCATATACGGTAGTAGAGACGTCGACACTCAAGACATTTTGGTAATACATAAAACATTAATGATGTATGGAACAAGTTATAGCCCTAGATTATATTGATGAGCGGAGTGAAACGCGAAGCGGACAGAAGCGATCAGTGTTGTAGATCGCCACCTTTTATTATGTTAGAGTCGAGCATTCGAGTGATTGTAATAAAACACCCCCGACTCGAAAATCTCTTCAACGATTATAAAATGCATTACATCATTTTGGAAAAGAGCTGATACTCTTACACTGATGGACCTATATTAACTAAACATAGCTAAAAACTGACTGTTAACTGGCTTTCAAATGAAAAAAACCGCATTGAAATCGGTCCATCCGTTTGAGAGCTACGATGCCACAGTCAGACACACACACAGACATCGATGTCAAACTTATAACATCCCTCTTTTTGCGTCGGGGGTTAATAACAAAAAAAATTAAACAGCCTGAACGATTTACCTAGAGAGTGATAGACCTGGAGCTTTGTGATTCTTTGTACGTAGCGGTAACCGCTTAACATACGGGGTGACGTAAACTACATATACTACGGTTTCATTTAAAAAAAGTCGAAGTGACTATCTCTACGCGGCTACTACATCTGTATTGTGATGTAATGTATTTGCCTATCTCATAGTTTTAACTTCCAGTCGTTTCAAGGAAAGTGGTCTTCCTGCTTTTTTCATATTTATGGAGGCAGGAATACCAGATGTGACTTCTTCTAGAACAAAACAGCCCGCATAAAAATCAGGGAAGGCTCTCTTCAAATAGTCAAAACATAACGCATTCATATGCAATGCACGCTGCTTCTTAGTTCAAAGTACAAAATAGTAGTAGTAAAGTAATATACTGGTGCAAAAAAAATATATAAAAAAATATATTTGACCTAGTCATTTGACCCCACTAATACATCTTTGTGGTTTCTGGCCTTCAGTACGACTGTTCTCACTTATTCCCATGATTAATCTTCAATCACTAATCCCTCTAACACCGCGAGGGTCACTGGCCCCACTAATCATTACCGCTAAGGTTCTGAAATATAACTAAAAGGTATAATTAACCTTACCGCAACTGACAAAATACGATTGACCCCCCAAAAGAATAACAGCTTAACTTAGAATAAGTGTGCATATAAGGTTTTAAGTACCAACTTACTTTATTATTATCTCACAACCCTATTTACACAAATGAAAAATGTGCTTCTTTACAAAGTAGCAATTAAAGTACCACATTACGGTACAAAACGGTAAGACTATGACGACATCATAAAAATTAAATTGATATAAAACGGTCTACGGTTCGATTAGTTCAATTAGTTCATGACTTGATGAAATACATTGTAACGTATCTAAGAACAACACGTTTCTTATTATTTTTTTCTAACTACCAGTCCTCTGTTTACAAACATCATTAAATACAGATATCGAATAAAAAAGACTACGCATTTCCAAGGTACTCTCACCGTTAGTCATAAAAACTACCACTTTTTTATAACAAAAAGTGTTCACCTTTTATCGTAGGAATTAGCCATATTGTCGCGTCGAAAGCCATAAATACGTCACCAGCCATATCTAAGTCAATAAAATGTCTAACGGATCGCTACCGTCGCCAATGAGAGTTGAAACATTGGTGACAATACGAACAAATCTTTTTAGGGTTGTGCTACCGTTTAATCATTACCAGCAAAATATAACTATTATTTAAAAATAAAAATTTGAGTTAGTATTCTACAATCCAGCAATTGGATATTATTGGATTTTCTACCTAACATGCAGTCTAAATCTAAAGTGTTAAAAATATATTTGCGATATTGTAATTAAATCATTAGTCATTCTTCAGTCCAGGGTTGTGGTTAAAGCATCGTTGATAATTATTTGTATTTTCATTATTTTTGCCTCAATTCTTAGATTAAGTAAATTACTAATATTGTTTTTAAAGGTTTTTCGTTGAAGATTAGCACATGGTACAGCGGAGAAACGATGAGAGGGGAGGCGCGTTAGTAGTTTCTATAATCCTTTTGTATGAATACGGTTTAATACAAATCTTTATTCGTCCGAAGCCTTAACTCTGATTGGCAATGAATGGAAGCGGTGACTCTTTAGGGCTGAATTGGCTAAATTGCGGATGCGTGTGCTGTATCTGAATTTATTAGGAAGTGGAGAACGCGGTCTGACCGCTATCTGCTCAAGCTGTACTAGCAAGGAAACCTCTGTAAAAAATAATTGGGTACAGAAATACTTAGCAAGAGATATAAATAGTTCCTCTAATAAAATACAATTATGTACTTGGGTAGGTGCTGTAGTGCTATCAAGTAGTCGATAATAAAAAACCTTACTAAAATGAATAATTATCTAGTTACCAAAGTTATAACTATTTTATTAATTTGTTCAGAATTCATTAGTAAGTAATAAAATGAACAAACAACTTACCATAACTAGTAGCAACATTAAAATTGCTTAATGTTTCTCCAATATAAACACAGTTATAAAAACATAATGATTTACAATCAATAACCCACTACCGACTATATAAATATAAGTTTGTTTGTTTGTTTTATGACGCTATATACCTTTTCAAAGTAAGGTACCTATTTAAAGCTATTTTTTAAATTTGGTATATTTAGATACTAATAAACAAAATTGGTTGTGAGTATGTGTATTTTCATATAACATTTTTTTAAATGTTAATTGATAAAGTTATTAATACTATTCTTTTTACTCTCTATATAGTATATGCTATACACATGCAGTGTATATGATATACATATTTAACGAGTGAAGTTTAAAATTATACTAGTTAAACAGAACTTTCATTAATTCCTATGCCTATAAATATTACACTACTGACACTTTAATGTTTCATGTCTGTTTAGTTAATTAATATATTATTCGTAATCTTTCAAAATTACAAATGAAGGCTGTAAATTAATATAACTATGTAATAGTTTTGATACTTGTGCGAATTTAGTTACGTATATAATGATTTTATAACTCAAAAAAAAAATTAAATTAGTAAAGCTACGGAATTGTATTAAATCTCTGTGTACCTACCTAATCCACGTACTTCAACATCTTTACTTTATTCGATCGCTGACATTTTCTTAATTGTACTGTGTTTATGCTTTATATTGATATAATTAGAGTAACTAGAGTTCTATGGCATAGGGTTGAAAAAACACGATACCCAAAGTGTTTTCTTAATAATATATAACATACATTTATAAAGTAGTGCAATAAAAATCAAATGTACTCAAAGGGTCATTTTAAATCTACAACAGCACGTGTCGTGTGCGCACAGCCCTGTGACGTATGGTGACGTCACAAAGGGTCCAAGGTATTTGTCACTTGTCGCTTTTTGTTTGTTCCATTGTTTTGTCACAGCTATTCGTTAACGAATTAATTGGAGCGAAGTTTTTAGATCATTGGTAATCGATACGGTTGGTGTTTAATGTGAAACTAATTATTATTTATTTTTAAATGTTCCATGTTGTTTGAAGGGGAGAGTTTTTTAACAAAGAAACGTGAAGATATCGATTTAGTATTTTTTTAAGTATGTGGAATTGGAAGTTGTTTCGGTGAGGGTATTTTGAAAAGCCTGCGATAAAGCTGCATGAATAATTGATTTTTATGAATCTGTAACCAAGAAGCTCGTCTTCTAAAAATACTACTATGTAAATTTAAGCAAATTTTTGATTACATTTATATATGTTGTTGCTTTTATTGCAGTAGGTAGTAAAAAAGTTGCCAACGAACTAGTTAATACGCGACCGTATGGTATTAAGAATTAAGACATGTTTTGATTGTAAGTGTCCAAAATACCAATGACAAATATTTTGTTAGATATTTAGTAGGAACAATGTCGGTGGCAGCTCTGAGCTTTGTGGGGCCAGCTACCACGGCAGTAATATTTCGGTTACCTACATAAAAAAAATAGGCAGGCATGGGACTGTTGACAGAAGTGAAAACTTAAACGAAACGACGACCTTAAAACGTCACATTAGCAGGTTGGTGACATAATTAATAAGGAGCTGATAGAACTCAATATTTAGATTAGCGCGCTCTAGTGGATCTATAGATGTATTATTAGTTTAGTGCTTTTTCCCCATAGCAAAAGTACACAAACGTGCCTAAAGAAGTTTTCAATTCGAAAATACACATCACACATCTGAATATTCTAACGGGCTTTTTTGATAATTTCAGTATAAATGGAAGATCTTATGTTAGAGACCTCGGACCAGGCAACAGCCAGTTCCAGTTACGGGTATGCGACCCTGGTCATGTTATGTTTATACGTGGATAGATGACCTCGATATCAGATCTGATCTAGGGCGACGGATATCTATACTAATATAATAAAACTGAAGAGTTTATTTGTTTGGTTGAAACGCGGTAATCTCAAGAAATGCTGGTTCGAATTCAAAAATTATTTTAGAGTTGGATAGCCCATTTATCGTGGAAGGCTATAAACCATAACACTACGACCAATAGGAGCGGAGCATCAATGAAAAATGTTGCAAAACTGGGAAAATTTACAAACACAGACGAAGTTGCGCGGGTCAGCTAGTATCTAATATGACGGTTTAACGGCTCACCTTGACTGCGAGAGATACACAAGAAGGTCAAAGTTGCCATCAATGGGAATTGCTTGTTAATTACAAGCTCCATTATATCTAAGATAAGGCAGGTTATAGCGGTTGGAGTATAGCTTGACAAGTCAGACCTATTGTTAGGTAGGTTTTAGGTTAGTAAAGTCTGCAAACCCTACAAAACCAGCATAATCTTATCTTATATTACTAATATTATAAAGGCAAACATTTGTGAGGATAGGTGGATGCTTGTTACTTTTTCACGTAAAAACGGCTGAATGGATCTAGATGAAATTTAGAACAGAGATAGATTATATATAGTTTGGAATAGCACATAGGCTGCTTTTTCGGTTTCCGTGGGATAGATTTCAGCAAAATGTCCACGCTAGATAACTATAGCTTAAGGGTTCATACTGACATTTATGGTAAAATGACGACCGCTGTGGCGTGGCGGTAGTGCATGCGACTGCCACGTCCCCGACGTCCCTCGAGAGTTCGATTCCCGCTCAATGCAAATATTTGTATGCATGAATGTGTCTATTTGCAAATTGTCTGGGCGTTTCCATGTTTAATATTATGTGTATATTTACAAAACTGTCAGTCGTAGGACTGTACGTCACAAGTGAAAACATATATAGTGTGCGTTCCGATATACACTGAGAGCACTGTAAGGTATGACGTCAATTGAGTATACTGCGAAGCCGTTCCTTTATAGTTAGCTATACTGGTTACTGTTTATAACGGAACGCAGTCCAGTATACTGTCAATTCAAGTCAATTGTCAAATCTCATAATAAAAGTGACAGTGTGACAGCACTGAGAGTACCTTGCTATGAATCCAGTGCTCACAGTACAAAAATGGCGACGTTTATGACGTCATATATTTCCCTACGATACTACGGCAGTATACTGTCAGTCTATAACGGAACGAATTTCTCCCCAGTCCGAGCACTGAACAGTGCTCTCAGTGTCTATCGGAACATGTTTATAATTTATTATTTACAGATATAAAAGTAAACAAAAAACCATTTCTAAACTTATAATAAATTACGTACTAAATTAAAAACAGAGAGAGAAGAAAAAAGAAACAGGTTCCATTCTGTGCGAGTCTAAAATGGCCGCCATTAGTTATGTTTATCCGTGTTCTAGACCCCGTAGCACAAGATCTGCTTAGTTCTGTTGTGTTCCAGATTATTACAAAAAAGGTATTATAATTTACAATAAATAAAATTTCCATTGATTTTGGTTCAAGTCTATCAGTACACAATTTCTCAATCATCGGAAATAATCTTGTTTTTATTTATTATTATTTTAATGCTTGAACGACTGTTACAGATGATGTATTGATTATTGCCTTAGTATCTTTCATTTTTTTATTGTTGATGGAATAGGCGTTTGTCTTCCAACTTGCCAGATGCAAAGTGATGATGAAGACGAAGATGGTACACGCCAATTCAAGAGAAACCTATTCACTCTACTCTTGAACGGTCCAGGATTATAATTGTCTTGAAAAATAGACGCAGGCAGTTCATTCCAGACCTTGGCGACTCGCACCAAAAATGAGCTGTCAAAACGTTTCGCTTGACTTTTTGGTGTTTTTCAATAAACACTATTTCTACTGTGCGAATGAAAAAGAGCTACCTTGAGTGTTTTATAACTATGTGTTTTTCTAGCATGTTCTGTCATGTAAAATTACTTTCCCGCTTTCATAGGTTTTCCTTAATAATCCACCGCAGTATTTAACCACCGCATAGGTCACCGCCAGCCTCAAAGGTCGTAAATATTAAATCGTTTTCTATTTATTTCAACATTTCATCAAGATGTATGGGCAACCATTACAGTAGTCATTAATTTGAAACATGTCTCTCAGTAGGTTAACAGTAGGACTGAAATAGAGAAATGTAGCAGCTAATAAATGAATTCATTGCCCTTTTAAAGACACATTGCTTGCCATGTTATAGTCAAAATAATGAGATAGTCTTTTAATGAGAAGTCTAATCGAGACACGATAATTGTGTTCTGAAAATGTTTCATGTAGGTAGTGTAAAACACCACTTATAAAAATACACAAACGTAATCATTTAAACTACATTACACTAGCAACTTAGGTGCAACTTAGCGTTGTAATTTTGTCGTCAAACATAGTTCAAGTCCACAGCCTACAGATTTTACAAATTTAGGTATTTTTAGTAGTTACTGTCAAAGCTTTATCATTATTGCAATTACTTCATAATTTCAATGTATTATATACAATAGCTTTTGCCAGCGACTTCATCCGCTTGAACTATTCCGTAGTTTTACATAACTAATTCACTCGCGTAGATCCCGATCCCATAGGGATATCTGGATAAATAGTAGCATTTGTTCCTTCTATATAATGTAGCTTCCTAAAGTGAAAGAATTATTGAAATTGTTTTAATAGTTTCACAGTTTAGTTTAGACCCGGGTGGGTCTAAACTAAACTGTGAAACTTCACGGCTTCACACGAGTAGATAGATAGACAAATTTATTAGTGGGTACTTTATTTGGACAGATAGAACATAACAACGTACAACATAGTTAACGTGTGAGAGTCATGCTTCGGCACATATGGGCCTGCTCGACTCCGCTCGATACCACGGTCTTACAGAAAACCGGCAGTGAAGCAATGAACCTCACTTACGCGGCGAAAAGCAATGCTTTTCGCCGCGTAAGTGAGGTTACCGGAGGCCCTAACCCTTCCCATCTTCCCCCTATTCCCGTCCTTCTCCTCTCCCCCTCTCCCTTTCCCCCCTCTTCTCCTACTCCCACCTTAAAGGGCGGAAACGCACTTGTGACTTTTGAGTTACAGGTGGCCATGGGTGGCGGTAGTCATTTACCATCAGGTGACCCGTCTGCTCGTTTGGCCGCTATACCATAAAAAAAAACAGCCCAGCTACCCAGGTAAGATAATTATATTTTACCCGTTTTAAATTTGGGAACATAAGACACTACAGTTTCGTTTCTTTGACCTTCCCTGTGAACAATATTTGATGTCGTTGTATTTTACTGTAGAAAAATAGACTAGCGGAAACTCCGACCCGCGATATGCAAAGACACGAAGGTCTGGCCCATGGGCTTGTTAATTGTGAAAGTAAAAGATGTTTTCATCGACAATTAAAGTCGTTTAAACGGAATAAATATATTGGTAGTGGTTATAAGTAGCCTCCTCGCTTAAATTTTTTAAATGTGTGATTGTTGTTCCGATTTTAAATGTTAATTCATAATTTACAAAAAAAAAAGAAATAATGTGCAAGCGTTGTTCTGTTCGCTCACACCGCGCCTTTTGTTTTAATTTTAGCATTTATCGTAACTTCTAAACGAAAGGTCCGGTTTAATGAAGAATTAACATGTACATAATCAACCTCGATTATGAAATTCAACATTTAGTTTGATGAGGATTAATATCATGATAAGAATGTCATAATTTTTGAAGTTTACCCGTGTTTTGGTCGACTAATTAGAAAAAAAAACACTTATTGTGAATGCTAACTTAACTATAAAAGTTGGACATATAGCCTCACTGACTTTTTGTGAGTAATGGTGATAACTATAAACATATATATAAATATGTAGTACATTATTTTATACATCATCAATGGTTTTCACAGCGCACACCAGTGACTTTTAAGTGCAAATGTTTGATACCTTAGGTTTCAATATTGTAATTTTCGTAGAAATGCCTCATCTTTTTAAAATAAAATATAGGCCAAGATACTCACTGCAAATTTACTTTTCTATAGGCGAAAGAAGCTAGTAGATTTGGAGTTTATATATTACAATGAATCAATCACTTTTTAGTTAAATTTATCAATAATGCGTGGGTTTTAATTTTTAAGGTAAAGTTTTTAACAATAAAATTTATTAAGGTTGTAACTACCTCCTTGTGATGGGAGTGTTTATTTTGTGCGTCTGCTGCCTTTCTCGGGTTTTGTCGCCGTTTCTCAGACTCCCTCTCTGGAACATTTATTTGAAACGCGTACTTGGCGCAAGACACTACTGTGTCTTCGGAAATAAAAATCGCTCATCCAGATCAGGATAATGGAACAAACTATTTACATTATTGCATTGTCATTCGTTCTCGATAAGTGTGCAAAGTTTCAAATTTTCGAAGGGAAACAACGTTTTGAAGGGGGTGAAAAGGGGGGTTCCACATAATTACTACCACGACTGTTTCGCAGGCGCTGTCTAGAGGTTTCATTAAAATACCGAACTAAGTATTCACCCTTAACGGATATAAACCTATATTAGCGGTCGAGCAGTCATGTTCGTGCTCTTTAGTAGATATTAACGTCAGGTTCGATCGCTGCTGTCGAGAAAGTTACACGTTTTATTATCTAAAGCTGATAGTTTAGGCTCAGCTACTAGTTATGTGATTATTGTTACACGACATTAAAACGATTGCGAATAAGGCACTTACTTGTAGTACATGGTCACGAGTCGATACTTGATTAGTATTAAGTCACTACCGGGAGAAGGGGTTGGCAGAGGCGTATTGAACACACACTTTTCGCACATTATCTTTTGGTCCCCTTCATGTAATGGGGGGCAAGTTTATTGCCGTCAACCGGGCGCTTTGGGAAAGATAGGAAGGGTCGAAGTCTCGCCCTGCCCGCTATCTACCCTATCATGAGGCTCGAAAAAAATGTATTTAAGGACCAACTGCGTTGTAATAGAAATTTGAGAGGTCTACCTAACGAAAGATAATTATTTTATTTTGGTTACCTTTGGCTGAGATCTGGGGGCACGGTAGCTTCGTCGTTTTTATGAACCCCCATAACTTGGGTTTGGATTATACCAGATACACAAAGTTCTCAGGATACGATGTCAACAATGGATTTATTAAACATATAAAGTTTCAATTGCATAGTTCTTATACTTTATATTCAATTAATATAAAAAAAACCCTGATTTCGTCACTGACTCACTGATGATCATCAAAATTCTTAGGGTACTTGCGGAAGTCCTAGAAAGCTGAAATATGGTATGTAAGCTAGTATTAGTACAAAAACAATAAAAATATTCTAAAACTTGAAACTTTTACCTCTCAACCCCTTAAACTAGGGGATGAAAGTTTGTATGAGACTTCCGCAAAATTTTGATGCTAGAGGTCTGAAAATTGCTGATAGGGACTCCCTGTCATCACTACATATTATAAAACAAAATCCTCCGCCGCGTATGTCCGTCTGTCAGTTCGCGATAAACTGAAAAACTACTGAACGGATTGTCATGCGGTTTTCACTAATAGACAGAGTGATTTGTGAGTAAAGAAAGAAAAAATGAACAATATAAAAAAATATTGTCATAAGCAACTTATAAAAAGAAGTGAAATCCAACTAAAAACATTTTCATATAAAATATTGTCAAGACGAGACCATATGGCTCGCACTGCAAAAAAGTTATCAGATCTCATGTAGAGCCAAGCTTCTAACTCTACACGCCCTAACTCTACAAGCCCTAACTTCACAAACTCTACACATTAGTCAAAATATGTGGTCTGGCCGTTTCGTTACCACAAGAACTAGTATATAACAGAAAAGAAAAAAAGAAATTTTTCACTCGTATGTGACGGTAGCGAAAATCATGCATGCTTCTACCACAAAATGAAATCCATCTTTTTAATATTCCAGTTGACAATAAATACTTCAATAGAGAACCAATTACTAACTCCTATCATACAAGTTATTTTAAATAAGTTAAATTGTTATTATTATTTATCTACTAACTTTTGCCCGATGCATCAGTCGCCTAAAAGTAATTTCTTTATCCCTTTTTTCTAGATGAATGATGTCATCATCATTCATATGTCCCTATGTCCTTTTCTGGACCTTTGACAACGTGTATGAAAATTTGCAGGATATGCCTGGCGTGGAAGGTAGGACGCCCGTCAGCCAGATGGATCGACGACCTGAGGAAGGTAGCCGGGATAGACTGGATGCGAAAGGCGGAGGACTGGGTGCTATGGCGCACGTTGGGAGAGGCCTATGTCCAGCAGTGGACTGCAATGGGCTAATTGATTGAAGGATTATTTGACTGACCTGACAGACGGCAGACGTTGTCTTGTGTAAGTTTCAATGATGTTTAATTCTATAGAAAACACCAATTACGTACTATTAGTTTTTCTTAAATTTGAAATATTAAAATGAATTATGCCAAAAAAAATATTGAGAATATTACAAATAAAATTTTCACACCATTCGGTTTTAAAAAGATCTATGTGCAATTGTAATATACAAGAAGAATATGAGCCAGAACATGAAATGGTATTTAGAAGCGGGTGGAAAATGCCCTAAATTTTAAAAATATGGTTGCGATTGCGAAATAAATCAAACTTATAGTCCCACCTAACAAAGTACGTGCCTTTATCACATTTCCAAGCCATTATTTCTTAATGTACAACAAAAAAAAACTAAAACCCACGCGTCTATAGATCTTGGAGCAACTTTTATAATGAGACATAATTGACATGAGCGTATAAACAAAATGGCGTTTACACTAGCACGCCCCGCGGCGTCGCTCATTACCGAGCTATTACTGTGTCATTGTGTGTGTCCGTCCGTTCGCACGCAATGCTAAATTGTACTATAATGATTAATAATAAATTGTACTTTAAAATTATAGGGAACATTTCTTGGTACCTATATAAATAGCGCTCCGGTTATGTGGTCTCATCGAAAACGAATACTGTGTCACGTGTTACACGGAGTAGCTAATCACCATCCAGGACACATATTTAAGTGCTTTATTTACAAATAATTTTTTAAAGTTTATAGTCTGCTACACAGGAGTATTAATTAGCGTGAGAGTACACAAAAAGAAGTAATGTTTTTGATGCACGTGTGAACGTGTCTTGGGTGGGTTTGTCCGGGCACTGCATGCATGCAATTCCTTCATTCTGAAATGAAACTCAAAATGCCTTGCTCCTGCATCATGTACGTAAAGTTTTTCTTAGTTCCTAATGTGTTCTATATTTTTCTTAACATATTAGCTCATATACGAGCTACAAAGAGGAAAAAAAAACATTATCTCATAGTCTCAGAGACCTTAAGAATAAGAATATTTGTATTTAATTTCGGTGCTGTTCACCTGATATACTTAACGACTCCCGCGCAGTCATTATGAGCCCTTGAAGATCTAGCGAGGCGTGTAGGTACACATGTATGATTACTATTTACGGAACTACACCATCACACTAATATTACATAGGCGAAAGTTTGTGAGTGTGTGTGTGTATGTTTGTTACTTCTTCACGCGACCGATTGCGATAAAACTTGGGAAATACATAGCTGGAGACCTGGATTAACACATGGGCTACTTTTTATCCCGATATTCCCACGGGATCAGGACTTACGCGGATGAAACCGCGGGGCGCTGCTAGTTGATTATAAGGCACAGATGTTACTATAAAATATATGGTGTAGTTGTAAGCGAATTTTTTTTTGTGATTATATAGGTAAATTATCTTGTGCCAAATTGCACAGGCAACAGATAAATAAACGCGTGAATAGATTAAGTGCCTAGTTGTTTAACTATCTTAGATGTAAATCGGGGCTTAATCTCGTAAATACTTGTAAGGTACACGATACCTTTTTGTTTTCGCGACGTTTAAGCTTTGGAGCCCAGTAAAGGAAATGGGTCAGTGCAATACGTATTCGCGCTTAACTTGTTAAGTAAATTTAACACCTTACATAAGTTACTTGTTCTAATTGACCTTCTAAAGCGCACTGTTATTGGATAACTTAGCTAAAGTTACACGTAACGGTGCAAAACTGACCCGCGCATTCCGAACCTCCCGTGAGCTTTTGCAATTAAATTAACTAATGAATTATTAATTTAATCGAACCTCGCCTAAGGTCATTACCTCCACTCAAAGGCAAAGCACTTATAAACGTAAGCAATCTATATCTTTTCTTTACTATGAGGATTTTATGTGAGGTGCTAATAATAATTTAATTATATTTTGGAAAACCCGTTTTAATAACGAACTGAAATAAAAAATAAAAACTAGTGGCACTATGCTCCTTCTAGCTCCATTCATTTATCAGACCATCGTTACAAACCCCAGCCTGTTGGACTCCTCAAAACGAACCATATGACCCCAAACTCGAGGGGCTAACTAGTAGCTGCTAAAGAGTTCCATCATCCACCTCCTTGGTTTATCATCAGATCAGCTCCCAGAGGCCAAATTATAGTGTTGTCATTCGAACTTCATATACGTACAAAGTTTCATTTCGATACAACAATTAAAAGTAGGTTATTTAAGTAGTTAATTAACTTCCAAGATTTGTTTAATTAGTAAGCTAGTTAAAAGTAAACCAATTAATAGTAGGTGATAGATTCGCAACGACTAAATGACGAAGAACATTTATGTTATGTTACAGGAGTGTTTACAGGTAGCGGTCACCACTTGCCAACATGGGGGGGCCACGTGCTTGTCTACTAACTTTATTGTCTAAAAGAAGCTCTGTTTTACAGTAAAAGCACAAAGATTACGTGGTTTGGAAGTATAAAAATATTTATGTGATTTATGGATAAGTCAAGTTAGAATTATCAGCCTTTTTGATAATAAAACATACTTAGTTACGTTTTAACTCCTAAAGTCAAAACATGCTTATTTATGACCATACAATTATTTCTTAAACGTTCGTTGCCGTAGTAGTCGTCTTTAGGAAAGGTTACATATAGCGGAGGACCTCATACAGTTATTAGTTAGTTAGTTAGTTATTATTTAAATTATTAATTTATAAGCTTTTTAACGCTAACATAACGCCAACGTCAGTATGATTATTGTGACTTACATCCAAACAATAACTTGCCTAATAACTCACTCACTATACACACGTTACGCATGTCGCGGCGCATCGGCTTCTATCTGTCACTATTTGTCACAGGTTTGTTACCTGCAAACGTGATACCGGACAGTAGCTAAGACGCTAGGGTTGTTGAAATGATATGCATTTTTCGTGTTTCTTTTTTATCGAAATATATAATAATATATAGTCTAATAAGCCAGCTGCGGAGCATGTGATACACTTTCAGTATTTTCAGTATCACATCAAAAACTTTTCACAGATACGCACAAGCTACAACAAAAGTGGTACAATATTTTTGGTAAACGATAATTGTTTCATAAAAATGTTAACAATAAAGCTACAAAATAATAAAAAGACGAACGTGCAAACTTGTGCATTGCATATCAGTAATGCATTAAAAAAATACCTTATATAATATATCTTTGATTACTTTTTTATCAGTTTCGTTTAACCGAAACGTCGCGTCGTTGTCGTGAATAAAAAGTTATAGGCACAATTTTATGTATATACTCGTATCAAATATTCTTTCTTTTTTCTTTATCAAATACATCTATGCTATTCGGGAACGTTAATGACAATTAATTATCTATGTGATAAAAGTTACATATGTACTCCTCAAAAAACTGGCAATTTGATTACAAGCAGGTATATAAAAATAGGCCAGTAGTGATGCTTGATAGATGACAAGTACATTTTTTTGTACTAAGTGTACCGTATATATTATAAAGACGGAAAGACAAGGGCGCATTTACAAACCGCCTTATTAGAAACCTTCCATTGCAATAAAATATTGAGTAAAAGTTTGTCAGTCATATCTCATATTACCACATGGGAGTGATAACCCTAAGTCACTTAGGACTGGGCCAGACTGAGCAGGACGCCTAGCCATGTTCGTGTTTAGTTACGTTGTATATGGTTTCACGTACGATTAGGTACCGTCAACATATTAACTAGGCGATGGGAATGTATTTTATTAAAACCATACTCAATTAAGATTAAAGTTAGCTAGTCGTAACAGTTTTTAATGTTGATGGTATTTAAATAACAATTTGTTCTAGAGAAATAAGCGCTTACTGGTATCTGATAAGCGTCAACCGTGCTCATCAACCTCATCTCGAATTCTTTTTGGTAACCTATTCTCCAATAAAGGTAAAAAAATTACGATTAACCCAAGTCCTAAAATATTAGAGATGTTTCATTTAATCTTCTTGAACCCTTCCACCTAAGACATATATATATACTTTTGTGAACTTTCCAATGTAAAGCTATTCTAGCTTTACACAAAAATTTCTATTTTTTTTGCAAAGCAGTGGCAACGTAACAGGCCACTGCTTTGCAAAGAAAAATATAAATTATCAGTAATAAAATAAAGGTCATTACAATAACTTGTGTTTTACGAATGCTACGCTCCCCTTTATCTCCATAATATATCTATAATAATGTGATAAAATGTAATCAAAATGTCGAGTAGAATTGCCCACAGCTTTAGTAGTTACTTCTTGTGGTATACTCGTACTTATGTTAAACTAGCTTTTGCCCGCGGCTTCACTGGCGGGAATGTAGATTTTGTAAATCAATCCAGATATCCAAACATAACAAACAAACAAACTCACATTCGCATTTATAATATTAGTAAGGATATAAATATTCTTTAGTGTAAGTGTAGTGCCTGACAAAAGAGTAAATTAAGATACATATTTTAAATGCAATTTAAAACTAAATCAGTCTAATCCGGTTTGTTTTCATGCTGACCGTACACAGATATATTCGGGAAAGCTGCGGTCTGCGGCTGAAACAGATCCTCCTCTAACGGTGCAGAGCTGGAGGCTGTTGTATCGGAGGGAGTTTGTACTGCCCTCACCTATTAGATATGAATACATTCATGAAGCTTTAGCTGTAACTACGTGAGAGTCATTAACTAACTAATGTACTGTTATGTTTCGTTTACACTAAGCAGTATCAGTGCGGAGAAATATCGCATTTGCTGTATGTTTGTTTGAATGTTATGTCCCAGAGCCCACTTGTATTATAAATGAGAAATGTTTTAGTGCAGCGTAAAAAGTATAGTCAGTAAGTTTGTCGTCGAATTTGGAGACACAGGTACACGGAACTTAAGATCTACTCAGAATTAACTACGACAGAAAACAGTAATTAATATAATATAATTATATGACTTGCTTAAAACCCTTAATATCTGGATAATATGATTTTAATAAACCTAAATAATGCTACAACAAAATAAGCGATTTTTTTACCCTCAGTGGTGAATATTTTGTAAGTACATTAGGGACCTAAGGTATGTAAACATTTTAATCAACTATTCCATTATTAAAACGGACTAAAAATGGACTAGTAAGCTGATTCACAAACATTCAGTTTAGTACTAATCTCAGTTGAAAACCCATTACAGTAAAAACTGCACATATGTTAGCTTCCAATGATATAGAAGAGATATTCTATTTTATAAAATCATAATACATGCGTCAGAGTTTCGGAATGACTTACAGCCCAATACTCAGCTATAGGATGCTGTTAGGAATCGTTCTGTCGCTATAATTCACCTGAGCTGAGGCTGTACTATGGTAACCAGACTGCTAATAAACATACTTATATATTTCAAAATACATACAAATTATAGATAAATTACACCCAGACATCTGTGTTGGCCTGCCAAATGATCATGCTCATCACACAATTATTTGTCCTGGGCGTCCTGGGCGTCCTGTCCTGGCATACTACTACTACTACAAGACCAACAGGTCCGTCAAATTGTGTAGCGTTTCACTGCTACAGTTCGAAATGTATTGGCCTGGGAGTACCTTAATAGATAAACGGTTGCTGTACTGGTATAGTAGATAATAACGTAAGATACCAGACAAAACATTTTTTTTTTCCTAAAATTTTAAGCGCTTTACGTTATTCTAAAGGTCAAGTATACGACCCTAAAAATAACCACACCTGTATGTTACACTTTGTAATACTGAACATGATAATGAACATATTAACAACTAATGTAAAAGAACCTTTAATGAAATTACGACCCATTAATTAGTACTAGGTAGTCATTAGACTTTATGTTCAGCCATCGATAAAAGGTCGATTTAAGATCAGCAATCGATAAAATAGGTTTAGATGTTAAACTAGCTTTCATTTGCACTTACTTTCTGTAATTACTGGCCTGCTCTAAGACCTCGATGTATTTATATTAACTCATTTTAATAAAGATCACATCTAAAGGAGTAACATGATTTGACAAAGATGTTTAAATAGAACAATTATTGTTCTAAAGCAAATGCTTGTTACATTTGAAAACTTTTGTATATCACTTGTTTTAGAATATTTTTAAAGTTTAAAGATATCTAGGTCTATCCCAAAAAAAAGACAAGAATCGCTTTAAAAGTAATAAATGTATCCTGTTTAAACTTTCATCCTTTGTGTTGATGGTGTGAAAAATACTTAACCTTTTTTTAGGTTTAAACACTTCTTATTCTGTGAACTTACATCAAATACAGAAATTGAGAACTCAAAATATTTCATTATAGCAATCCGTGCCGGCTTCGCACGGGTAGCAGAGCACTTAAACCTTCCTCATGAATTACTCCGTCTATTGGTGAAAACGGTATGAAAATCCGGTAGTTATTATGTTTATCGCGTTCAGACAGACAGAAAGTTAGACAGACGCGGCGGTGGGACTTTGTTTTATTTTATGTAGTGATTATTGAAAGAAAACCTTATGTTTAATAGTTGCCAATGCTTATTTTCGTGGCTCAAAATCAAGGCCCATGCTCAAGAGTCTAAAAATTAATTGTACACAAAGACGGATATTTCTTTTTCTTCTATCTAAAAACGAACTCCGTAGTGGATCTGCGCGCTCTATCAATTAACCTTCACGAGTCCCGTACCTTCGAAACATCTAAATAAATCGGTAACAGTCTATATGTTTGTTTATAATCTACATAGATCTAATCTAAAATTAAGTTAGTTTCAACTCTCTAGCTCATCGTCCAGTTCATTTAACATCGATTGCAAGTTTATACCAACTGATACACAGACCGGAAACCGCCGTAATACAAACATGATATAGAGGTACGTGCACATAATATATAGTACACAAAAACCGCCATCTGTCTTGCAAAGACTGGCCTATATCGTGGTCCTATAAATGTAGAAATATATCAAAGTTTTACCAAAATTGGGTTAATCAGCTAACCAGCATTACCAAGGTCATGAGAACTCCATGAGAAGCAATTCATGGAAGTATCAGATTGACAACAGGCGGATTACTCTGCTGCTATTGTTTATTTACATTACAGGAATCGTGTAATCTGGTCCTGGTTGTGTAACCTTGTTTGCACACTTAGCTACAAATCAAATATTCTGGTGTAGCAACCGAGTTCTCATATGGTATACGATTTGGTCGCTTACTAGCAAATATATTTTTTAGTATCGACTCAAGGAAAGACTCTGTTATGAGTACATCATAATCTCGGTTTGTCAAAATCTGTTTTGCACTAGTCTAGGTAGTTATTCGTGTATTTCTTTTTTAATTTCAACTCCCGAAATAGGATAGGAATATTCCTGTGTCGCGGGGACTTCACAAACATTTAAACAATGAACACAAAAACACCCAGACTCGGGACAACTATTTGTGTATCGCACAAATTTTTGTCCCGTGTGGGATTTGAACCCACAACACTCGGCGCAGCGTAGTTGCAAGGTGACCGCTTTAACCATTCCACCATCCCTGCAGTCAAATAGTCAAAAATGATGTATCAAAATATTTATAACTATTTTCTAGATAGCTATGGTTCGTTGGAGTCTAAATAGCGCTGTTTAATAGATTCTATAATTAAATTATTACAGTATTATAATAAATTTACTCAAATCTTATTTACTGCTACGATTTGTTAAACAATAATTGAACTTTGCGACAATCGCAGAGTTTAATTACCACATTGACAATTGCAAATTCGTTATGTAACTCTTATTATTTTAAGATTTGTTTTGTTAATTGTATATTATAATTTCTTATTAATTTCAATGCTTTTAAAGACGCGAGCGCATTACAAGTTAATAGATGCTTTCCGTTGAACGCCCTGATGATTATATCATACTATTTTATGTTTATGTTATCCTTGTCTTACATATCAAATGAACATGCTAATTATTACTAAATGTCATCGTAATATACAAATATATGAACACAAAGTTCTGAGTACATATTACCTACTTAATTAACTACATTGTTTAGATTAACTTACCTTAGCTGTCAGCATATTGTGACAACTGCATATTTGTAAAATCGTTTAGTATACTAGAGATTTTTCCTAGTAATTAAGGTTCATCGCTCATCCTGGGTTTGTAAACCCTGAGGATGGCAAAAGCTAATGTGAAAGATTACTAGTGTCTGTACCTTCTGGTGTATTGCTTGCGATATAACTGTGTATTTATTTAAATAAGAGTGCCATTATTTTTATAAGCTTTGTTCCTTTATCGCAGGAATTACTTTTTTACTGCAATGCAAATATGAGTAGTAGTAGCTATCATATCATTAGGAATAGAAGTCACTCCCTGAGGGTTTAAGTGCTAACTAAATTATTTTGATAGTTTTTAGTTCATAAAACTTTCCGAAATTCATAAATAAGTAGGTAAATAAATAAGGTTAACACTGTAAGTTTGTAGTGAAAAAAAAAGTGTTTTCCAAAACATCGATAAACGTGATTGAGAATCCTTTAGTTTTAAAAGTTGGTGATATGAGAAATCCTATTTTTGGGGGTTAACACTACATTTTAACGATTTTAGATTTTTTGAATTTTTCATGTAAAACCTTGCTTTTTCTTAATTTCTGGAATCTAGGACAACGAATTAACCTTATACGATTTCTGCTCTCTGTTTTGAGGTACGGAACCGTTACCGCCACATAAATCCGAGGCGTCCGAGTAGCTATGAGGCGCAGAGACAAGGCTTATCGTAATTTTCAGAAGAACCGGTGCGAGGAAAATTGGACTCTGTACAAAGTTGCAAGAAATCGGTGTAATCAGATGGTGTTCTTCTGCTTCACACATTTGGAGGTTTCTTGGTACCCTGGGTATTGGAAAGTCTGAAAAATTTAACCCTGCTGCGACTTTTGATTTAGATGACATTAATCGCCATTTCACCTCACTTCCGTTGTTTGATCATCTCATCAAGAGTCGTTCTTTAAAGGAACTGGCTGACTTACCTCGCCCCAAAATTAATTTCTTTAAATTTTCTCCAGTTGCACCAGATGATGTCAAAAAGATAATGCTTTCCATTAAGTCCAACGCTATGGGGAGTGATCACATCAATCGTCGTATGGTCATTACCATCCTCGATCATCTTCTCCCCGTGCTGACACATATAGTGAATTTTTCACTTGACTCGGGTATCTTCCCTTACCTATGGCGCAACGCTTTTGTCATTCCTCTCCCGAAAGTTCCTGATCCTACCCTCCTGAATCACTTACGACCAATTTCCATTCTTCCCTTCCTCTCCAAAGTTCTTGAGGCCTGTGCCTACCAGCAGCTATCATATTTTGTATTCCGTAACAACCTTCTAAGTCCTTTTCAGTCAGGGTTCAGGCCAGGACATAGTACAACTTCCGCCCTCCTAAAAGTGACTGGCGACATCCGGTCAGGAATAGAGGAGTCCAAAGTTACAGTACTAGCTTTGGTTGATTTCTCGAACGTTTTTAACACCGTCAATCACGAAATCCTTCTAGCCATCCTTTCCCATCTTATGATACCACCTGAAGCACTGGAATGGTTCTCGTCATATCTTCGAGGGTGCCAGCAGTCTGTCCGCGTCAACGAATCCTTATCAAGTTGGCGTGATCTTGGCTCTGGTGTCCCTCAAGGCGGCATCCTCTCTCCTTTATTATTCTCTGTATTTATCACAATTTCAATTTCAATTTCATCACTTCTAATCTTCAGTGTGCGTATCATCTTTATGCCGATGACTTGCAACTATACTATCAAGCCACTGTTGACAAAATATCCGAGACTATTTTAATGATTAATCGCGACCTGGAGGCTATTTGTGACTGGTCAAACAGATTTGGTTTAACAGTAAACCCAACCAAATGCCAGGCCATCATTGTAGGCAGTCAACGCCTGATAAGGAAGCTAGACCTAGAGAGACTGCCATCTGTGACTGTTAATGGATCTATTATACCTTTTAGTCCATCTGTCAAGGATCTAGGCCTGTTTATTGATACCAACCTTAACTGGCAAACGCAGGTTACTAGTGTCAGCCAAAGAGTTACAGGAACACTGCGGGCGTTATACCGTCTTAAAAACTTTCTCCTATCTAAAACAAAATCTATGTTGGTTCAGACTTTGATTATCCCCATAATGGATTATTGTGATGTATGCTACTACGACCTGAATGCAGATCTTCTCAACAAATACGACCGTCTTCTCAATAACTGCATTCGATTCATTTTTAATCTTCGAAAGTATGATCACGTTTCCTCTTTTCGCTCTGAATTAAACTGGCTTCCGATTCGTCAGCGCCGTCATTTGCGCGCCCTCACTACTCTGTATTCAATTCTCAATTCACCCACTTCTCCTGCATATCTTACTTCCATTCTCCAGTATCTCTGCTCCAATCATAGCCGAAATCTCCGCTATTCAAATAATCTTCTTTTATTATGTCCAAGTCACTCTTCAACCTGTGTCAGTTCTTCTTTCATAATTCAGTCTGTCCTTCTCTGGAACGCCTTGCCGCAGGAAATCAGGATGGCACCTAGTCGCCTATCATTTAAAGTAAAGGTTCGTGCTCTCCTCTTCCGTAAATTGACAGAGTCATCAGAACAGTAGAAATATAAATTGTGTAATTATAATATATATACTTATATTTAAATATTCCTGTATGTATGTTTTTAAGTATATATTAATTTATTTGCCTTTTTTTCCCTTTTTCACTCTTTCTTATACATTTTAATGCACCTACTTCATTCATTTCTACATCACCCTAAGGTAGACTGGCAGAGAATGCGTTGGCATTAAGTCCGCTTATGTACACATTGTGCATAAAGTTTTTAAATAAATTAAAACAAAAAATAAATGAATGAGATTACATGATCCACCTCGAAAGTGGAATTTGCCTTAATTTCATCCGACTCACACTTAAGGGGAGTTACATAAATAATGAACAGCCTCTTATAGTATTATCGATCAACATAAGTTGGTCATGTTCTCATGAACTTTAAAGGACAAAGCCACGTCAACTCGTTTAGTTCTTAATTACGTCATTATCAATAAGTATAACTATCAAAATGTTACATTAAGTAATATCGTACAACTGTACTGTCACAGTCATTTCAGTAGAGGTTAACAAAGATGTCAATGTTTGTGTCATTAGTATCTATAAATAATTACCTAATATAATAAAGCTGAACAGTTTTTGTTTTTCAAAAGGGTATATCTCAAAAGTTTTCTTAAACCAATTAAAGTAATATTTCTCACCCGGAGTGCGGAAGGGAAATAGATAGTGTTAGAGTCGGTAGTGCTGTCACGGAAGAAGATACGGGATCGGAAGGAATCGATGCCCCTGTGATGACATTTTATTTTCTCATCTTTACACACAGACTGACTGACAAGAGAGATTGTCTCTTGACGTGACGTAGCTCTGATGTAGTCCCTTTCTGACGTGATGTTTACTGACAAAGCTACGGCGTGGCCCTCACTGACGTAGTCAGTCTACAGTACCACTTCAGTAGTACATCGCACTAAACACTCTCTGAGCAGTTCTCTCTGAACACTATTTTCCTCTTCCTCTTTTGTCTTCCCTCCTGTTTTCGGTACCTTGGACTTTAATTGACCGTCGGCTGTGCCGTACCCTTATCGAATCGACTAAACTCGTTATTTGATAGTCTATTGGATCTTATTGTTATTTCGTTTCGTTCTTCATTTCGACCGTCTTTCTTTAGGTCACTTCCGACCCTCCTAAAATGTTTTTATTTATGTTATTATATTTAAATACAAGTTCATAAATTCAGAAAATTCCAGAAATAGAAAATCATCGAGATACGATATACGAAATTCTTAATGGTAACGTTTCAGACGTCATACTACTTTAAAATAGACAATAATAATTACCGAGTATCGAGCAAGTCGTGTAAAGAGGAAGATTCCAGGAGTACAAAATGGCTGTACAACTCCCAGATTCATTCGATGTCGTTGACACTTTGATGTTAAATAATAATCAAGACACTTTCAACTTTTGCATTAGGATCTAAGGACGGTTTTCAAATAAACGGATTCTTGGTATAAATCATACCGATTTGGAAGGTTTTTGCAGCCGAGACACGAAAGTTTTGAAGGCAGGTATTCCTTTCTGCTTGTGGCGTAGTGAATAAGGCATCAGATGTAAATGTAGCTTCTGTCTTTCATAAATGTAACTTCGTTACTTTAAATAAATAATTTCATTGAATTCCATAATTTGTTGTGTTTTAAGCAAATATATTTAGAAGGATGTAATTTGTGTAGAATTAAGTCACTGGTATAGAATTGAGCGTGTGAAGGTAGATGTGCAACGTGTATGCACTTTATTTATTTTCCAGTACGATTTCGTTTGAAATAATAAATATTTTGTGAAATGATTCACAGTAAATAGAAAAACTAAAATATAGGTGCTATGAAACATTTATGTGTCGTTGCCACATCAAAAACTCTTATTTATTTTATTAAAATTAGGGACAAACTACAATAGATGACAGTTCACTATTTAATAAGAATAAGTTAATAGACATTATGTAGACTGGTTATACCGGTAACGCAATGGTATTGGTCGATTGATAAATATTAATGAATAATGGGGTTATAAAAAGGGTAGGAATAAGTTCAGAACATTGTCTTGAGTGCGAAGAATGGTACGAACAACTTGGCAGTTACTGTAGTTAGTGATTTTCATATTTTATATCAGTGGTTGTGAGAATGTTTCTTACATATGTGAACGCCGTTTTATTGTTTGGTGAACACTTTGTGATTAGGCCGCAAAGATGCAGCTCATGTCGGTGTAATCGATGCGTGCTCCCGACTTTGAACGAGCACTGCAGACAGTCTATAACTTCAGCTGTTACTTAACATGTTATATTTAAACACGCAGAATCAAAGTTAATACTTAGATGTAAGCAGCTTGGTACACTGTTAGTACAAAAGACATCAACGCGCTCGATTAAAAAGTGTTCGAAGCCGTAGACAGAAAGAAAACAAATAGAAATATTTCCCACCTATCCTTATTTGTTGCAGATCGCAACACTCTGACCATAAACCGCTTTTAAAACTATTCACCAAAAAAAATTGAAGGGTGGACTTACTGTCCCATTTAGAATCGCTCTAATTCGAGCTGCGATCTGCTGTGCATTATTAATATTTAAATTTATTAATTTTATTAATGCATACATCACTAGTAACTGTTAGTACATGCGTATATTTTAATCTATATTATTATTATACAAGTTGTATCTATAATAATAATACAGGGTGTTTCTGAGAAAGAACACTTACTTAAATCAATGAAAGGGCATGGACTCTAGCGTGTAGTTTAACAGTTATGACCGTTTGAATTTGAGTGATTTAAAATCTTTAACTTTACACATTCCACCTGCTTTTATGAGAAACGGAGGTGAAAATCCGTGGGAACTCAAACGGTCGTAACTTCTAAACGGATAGTATTTTTTTTTAATAAAAAATCTTTTTAGTCAGATATGTCAAATACACCCTGTATATACCTATGCAATATCGTCAAAATCAAATCACATAATATTTCTAATTTTTCACTGGATCTTCTTTTGTTATCACCAAATGTGGTCAAAACCACGGCATAGTAAACTTGAATCATTTTGGTGGCGTAATCAAAAATCGTCAGTATTAAAAAAGTAAAAGAATTCAAGGAAACCGAAAATCAATTTACTTCAAAATGTATATATTAAAATACATCTTATAACATATACCTATCACTTAAAAATTTAAAATACCCTGACTCAAAAATTCAAACAACTGAATAGATTTTATTCAATTATTTATTTATTTATAGGAAACTCAACAGCTCTTTTACATTAAATAAGAACACTCTAAATCAAGTCACCTTTCAAACGAAAACCCTATATCAATATCGATTCATCCATTTAGGAGCTACACAGATACATTGATACATAGACACACGTTAAACTTAGAACTTTGGGGGTTAAAATTTAAAAAAATAACCCTTTAACATAATGTGTATAATATTTATATACATCTGCAATGATGTCGGGTCTAGATGTAAGATACATATCTTACATCTAGACCAAACATTTAGCTTAGGATCCCACGGATACCAGCCAGGGTAATCTAATATTAAATATATAATTATTTGGGGAAACCCTTTGCCCAACATTGGGACAGTATATGATAAAAAGGAAAATATAATAATAGTAGTACACACAAATAAACGTACTTACAGACTGACAAAACTTTATTTCGGAGTATCACTATTAATAGATAACGCACCACATCTTACGTAAATTTAGCAAAATTAATTACGTTTATAAATCATAACCATTTAATCTAAATTCCAACCAACAATAAACTGGGCTAAATATTTATATGTTTTTATTATAAAAACCGCTAGGAATTTGTCCGAGTTGAGTTAGATCGCCATTAGGAGGAATTCCGGATCGTTAACAAATCTAGACGCAGCTAACGAAGCAAAAAATATATAAATGACAAGCCCGCACACCGTCAACAGACCTCCTCGGACCTCATTGACTATCACATTTATATGTAATATAATAATATCTAGGCCCAAACTAAGCATAGCTTATACTTAATTATGTTTTTACACGGGAATTAAGCGATCACGAAATAGGTATTACATACGTCTGAATTGCCTGACGTCATGTAGTGTGTCATGTAATATCCTATTTCGTGATCGCGTTAATTCCCGTATAAATACATTATTAATTATTTAAGTTTATAAATCATAACCATTTCATCTAAATTTCAACCAACAATAAACTGGCTAAATATTTATCATGGAACGCGAAAGTTTAAAAGTTAATATAAGCATAGCTGTTTTATGAGTTTTAGAACACAAGTAAACACATCCAGATATTTTTTACATATTATACAAAGAAATATCCAGACATGCAAACAAAAATAAATATTCATGTTAATAAAAATTCATACTAAGTGGGAATCAAACTCTTGATTCATTATCATCATCATCATCATCACCGCGATAATTTCTGTTAAATTCAGCCCAATGCTTTTCAGTGTCTCGAATGCCACAACAATAGGCAAGGTGCAGTTACAAGTATCTATAAATAATTGCAATATCAATTTTGTCACTGATGTCAACCAGGGTGAATAAGAACAGAGGGGGATAGCCCCTCTGTTCTTATTCACTCTGTCTTGTACCAGTGTCGGTGTAGTAGAAAAGGACATCATTACATTTTTTAATTTTTTAATTACGCTTTTATTAGTTTCGCCTCTAACTAACTATGTAAACAAATGTTGAAAGTCAATTATAACATACTTCTGACTGTCGCTTTAACGTGTATGTTGTTTTGATGACAAAAATATAATTTGACATCTCGGAGCTGATCTGATTATGGAGCCAGGAGTTGGATAACGAATCTCTTCAGTGGCTACTAGTAAACCCCGAGTTTGGACTCATATGATTAGTTTTAACGAGATCAAACACATTGGGTAGCTCGTAGTGCAACTACATTTTACTTTTAAATTCGGTTCGAAATTAAGCCGTATTTTTTAAATTATAATTATTATACAGCTTAATTGGGAAACAAGCATGGGGACCGCGAGATAATATGCGATTATTTTCAGTTGCCTTCGAGCCTCGTAATAAGAGCGTGCAGCGGTGCCACTTGTGCATAGTAGCCAGGTCCCTTATATTTTATGATTTGTATAGTAATGTCTTGATACACAATGCCATAGGTCCCACCCTCATTAAACTTAACTCAAAACATAAAAGGAGTAATTATATAAATAACGTGAAACAACAAACGCGAAACTTTTAGAAAAAGAGAGGAAAGAACAATGATTTTTATTTATTTCATAAAAATATTTTTGTAACTAGTTATTTGTTGTTCTTGATTTTTTTGACAAAAGCTGTTGTTATGCAAACAATTATTATTTGAAATATCTAAATGAATATCGTTCAACATTGCACTTCTGCTTTTAATTTTTTACTCCCTGTCTTGAAGGTAACGGCTCTGCGAATAACACATATTTAGAACATAAACTGACCCTCAAAATGCATCCGATTACATTATTACCTTGAATTATAAGAAATAAATGTGGTTCATCAATTAGTTCTAACAATGTTTTGTTTCCTCGTCGATCATTACGGACAAACATGTTAGTGTAAACATTTTACATTTGTTTGTGATCAATGATAATCAGTTATGTTTGTGATGATGAATTTTATAGGTATTAGAAGGTGAGAACCATTTACATGGACAACTGATGTAAATATTATGTTCCACAGCGTAATTAAATCCTAATTGAAAACTAAACTTACCTTATTGAATGTACAGAGTGCCGAGAAGAAGTTCATGTAAATTTAAATGTATTTTTTATGCCTATCAGTATAGGCCTGTTGGTCTAGTGGTTAGTGATCCTGACTGGTGAGCTGGAGGTCGTGGATTGTATACCCATCCACGATAAATATTGTGTGATGAGTATAATTTGATAAAGTATATATATGAAGTTAAAAAAGGGCGCGCGGTAAGCATTGGGTTTTATCCTTCGTACCTCGTTTGTCAAACATGTCACACGACTAAAAATACTTATTAAATATTAAATCTAATATAATTAACAAACTTCACAACAATTCGGGAACGTTATAGAACATACAACGTGTTCCTTCTGCAAGTTTCAATTAATTTCCAAAACCCACACATACATACTTTCAAAAGTCTGAGATGCGCGACCGGGGATCGAAACAAACCGTGTCGCCGGCAGCCAAAGGTTAAATCACTCGGCAATTACTGCTTTTGTCTCTTTATTTAATACTAACCGTTCCCCGCAGTTTCACCTACGTTTGTAATCACTGCTCCGCTCCTAAGGGTGGTAGCGTGATGCTGTAGAACTTATAACCTTTCTCAATGAATACTCTATCCAATATCAATATGACTGATCCTTTCAGAGATTAGAGATTTATATTATTAGTGTAGATGTATTTCATTATCGTTGCCTGGTAAATTATTCGTCTCAACTGCAAGGACCACACAAACTTAGTGTGGTGTTCCGTTATCAACACTATATCTAGGCTACATTTAAATGAACATCCAGTGTTTATTTAATAAAGGAAAGTTCCCTGCACAATCAACGAGGAAGTGTAAAGATGTTCTATTTCTAGACAAACCACATAGCGACGGCAGCTTAACGTGTGTCATAGAGCAAATAACAAAATAGTTTATTTGTTAAAAGTCCAGGTTAATCAATTTGTCAGTTTCAACTGAGTTTTTTAACATATAATTAAGGTGGTACGCGAGCACCTTGCCCATCTGACGATAAACGGTTATTCGTTTTCAAATACATAGATATAATTATGACTTCTCATAAGTTCTGGATAGTTTGTTATATAAACTGTAAGGAAAATAAATAAAATTATGTATATGTCGCAGTAAGATGGTCATAGCAGTGATATTGTTATACGGATATAGAAAGCTGTTCATAACTATTTTACTAGGAATAGAACCATGACACGAGCAGGATCTAGTAACATAACTATCTTACTAGAGTAATCTAGTGAAATGATTGTAAAATTGACTGTCCACTTTTAACATTGTTTGTTTTAAAAAGCTAAAGATTAAAGGAAAATAGAAGTATTGTACTACTTGTTTAGATAATTATTTATTATTTAGAAGATTTTTATAAAATACTTACATTGTTTGTTTAAATGTTAGTTATTAATGTTAATTATTTGAATTGAATTTGAGGACTTATAACATTGTTTGTTTTATTTGTGATGACTGACAGTTGTGCGAATCAATGAAAGTTTTATTTCACTAGATTAGTCTCTCGACTATTTTTTTGACAAACTTGATAGTATAACTCTACAAATATTGATCCTAGCGTAAAAATGTTTATGACCAAACTTGTGGGAAATTAAATTTCCAACAACTTTGAATACTACTATTTTTGCCCTAAAGTTGCAAATTAACGAGTTATTTCAGAAAAACAAAAAAAAATACCTTTAAATCAAGATAGCGGCGAATCCAACGGTGGGCTTGCCCCGAAAATCGAAATGTAGACTAGACTTCCAACCACGTTCCCCGACGTTTATAAAAAAAAAATCGCGTCCCTTAATTTTTTCTATTTAAAGCTATTTTTATGTCTATCCCGACTGGACTACTAGATAAACGAGCATTTTGTAAAATAAAATCTTGCATACACATACCACGTTTCATCGCAATCGGTTCAGTGGTTTTTGCGTGAAAGAGTAGCAAACATCCATCCATTCATCCATCCATCCAAACTTTCACATTTATAAATTTATAATATTAGTGGTATTAATTATTATAAAAACCAATTGTAAATCTCGTCCAGTTGATTGGCCATATTATAATACGACAATGAACATGTCACTGATTTATAATCTTTCCTTTTTAGCATTATTTGTATTATTTAAACCTGTAAACTCAAACGCCTGGATGCGTTGGTGTATGTATATACTTAATTCTAATTGAAAAGACTTATTAAAATCATATAAATATACATTTTTGTCGAACTTAATTTCTTTCCGGTACGAAATATTTTTGCCTGGAAGTAAATGGGAAGAAATGGAAGTTTATTGCCATACCGGTAATTTACCGGTATGGCGCCCAACTCTCTCGCCCCCGTATCACAGTTATAATCCGAGTAGAGTAGGTATAAAACGCTTTCCTATAACTTTTTTACGGTATATAGTTAAATATATATAATAATTTTATCACGGCTATAACCATCTTACTGCGACATACATCGACAACTGCGTGGTTATTATAAACTAATTGTGATTGTATTATATTATAGTGTGTTTTATAAACTAAATTGTATTTACGTGGTTAACATTAATTGGTTTCTCCTTATTTGTAGAAATTTGATTTGTAATATTTATTCTTAAGGAAGTTAACCCTTTAAATAAAATAATAACATAAGATTGAAGTGTTCGTATACTTGACTTGCCCTAATCTAGAGAACTGCCAAGTCAATAAAATATTTTAAAGGTTAGAGTATACATAACGCTATCATGTCTACAAGCGGGTAACCATAAAATGTAACGAAAGTGATGCCGTCCTTCTGAGTTCATAAGAAATACTTTCGTTTCATGCAGAAACTGAGGAACTTATTTTGAAAACTCGAAAGACTAATGCCATTACAATTCAAACACTATATAATTGTTATTATTCCCGTGGTAGTTTCGTCAAATAACTTATTACCGCCTCACTGCAACAAACACATGAATATTGATGCATTTATGTTGCGACAGCAAAATCAATCTATTCGCGTTCCGGTCAGACATCTATAATTACACTCTATTTATAGAGTCCCCGCGAAGCCTTCGTTAAAATATCGTGCATTTAATAACCTCTTTCTCGTATCTTATAAAAATATTTATTTTTAAAAGCTCTAAAAAGGCAAAATAACCAGGTTAAGAAGAAATCAAAGGTTCATCTTGAATGGAAAATCGCCTTTATATTTGAAACATCTCGCCATGAACAATACCTTTAAAAAATTCGTGTCACAGAAATCTTATTTTGAAACTCGTAAATTGAACTTGAAAATTGACCGATAAAGGTAATATTTCGAATGAGATATTAGATTAGATACATGAATAAAACTATGGGTATTTAATGGATAGAGAATGAAATAAATTAAATCACCTATTTATCTGCTAACATAACACTCCTAAAATTTGACCACACCTTTTTGTAACATCCTGTATATACCTCTTGAAATCGTCAAATCGTCAATCTTGAATCGAGAAAGAATAATTAGCGCGCTTCATTGTAAATTTTTACAAGCGCCTATTCAATTCATTTTTGTATCTCTTCAGTTTTACTTTTTTAACAGTCATTAGTTACTACATATGTATTACTTCTGTAACATCTACGTACAGTGAGATCAATAGTCTAGACATGCAGGAAAAAGTGCTCGTTGTTAACGCAGAAGCCTTCTATATGTTACATAGAAACGACCGCATTAGTGTATTGCTTCACTGAACTTCCTGCTATCATTTTGTATTATGTTCTTATTAAAGAGATGATCCCGACCTTGATACACTAATGCCACTGCAAAGTAAATAAGCGCCTATAATTAGGTTCAAGGTAATTACTTAGTACAGGTTTCTTTGATAGCAATGCTAGATCTTAACATATATTTAATCTACTCTAATATAATATAATATAATATAATCATAACTACTAAGTATAATCTACAATGCTAATAATAACTTAAATATACAAATGTAAGTTTGTTTGTTTTTTTAAAATGAAAACTTGTTTATCGGCGTCGTGCACTTTTTGGGATGGGTAAAAAATGTTAAACTCGCGTCAGGACACGTGACCTGATCGATAATTCGTAAGACGGAGCCGAGTTGCTTATATTTAAAAAAAAAAAACATTCGAAATTCAAACATTTATGATCGGCCAAGAGCGCAGAACTTCTAGTGGACCCTATGTATACATTGAGATATGTTATTACCTACTTTTTATTTTTAACCTAATTATATATATACAGATGTCTGTGTGTGTGTGTGTATATGTAAATACATTGTGAAGTTATATTTTCACTTCTGACGTGCAGTCCTACTACTGACTTTTTTTTTTAAATTAGGGATACTAGTAATGTGGTTCTCACATTACTAATTTTTTTGTAAGCTCCTCCAACGCAGCTTAATCGGTCGGTAGTGCACTGCGTGGAGTTTGAACCTGCAACCACTCGAACGCAAAACCTCGGACTCGGACTTCCCGGCCGGACAGCCAGTTCGAGTTACAGAAATGCGACCCTGACCTGAACTGCTTGAGCTATCGCGTACACTCCCCAATCTATCCGTATAAACAATATCTCTTTCCTTACATTGTCTTCCCTTCTACCTTTCCCTTTCAATGTACACCCAAGTTTCCCAGTGTCTTTAATTCCCAAAGTGCCCGTTTTGCCCCCTATTACATCAAAAGAACCAAATTATATGTTGTTAGCAATATGTGGGTATAATACACCTCTGCCTACCGCTTCGGGGATATAGGCGTGAGTATATATATGTATGTACGGTACCTCTTCGATGATAATATTACTAGTAAGTGATATTAATTGATATGAAATAAGGAAATGTTTTAGTACGTTTAGTCAATTTAGATTGTGCAATGTTTTTTTAATTCTTAAAACCGTATTGTAGTATCTTCAACACGTCATCTGAAGGTTTCCGATGTATGCAGGCGAAATGCCGGTCCATTTAGATCTCGTGGTCAGTGGATGCTGCGGCCCCGGTGGGAACGGTCGCGTCACTCGTACTGATGTACCTAGTCTTTCGCGAGTGGTGTGTTCTGTGTTATACGTAACGAAAAAAGTTTTATAATATCTTTTTACAATTTTTTGACTGAGAAATGTGAGTGAATTTGTTGATGTATTGGTGTTAATTTTTCTCGGTAAGTTATTATTTGTATTGTGGTATCTTTTTTAAAGATGTATATGAGAAAGTTCTATAAACAAGTTTATAATTTTTTTATTGTTTTAACAATTTTTGTTGACAAAGGTGATTATAACATTTTTGCTTTTGTATTATTTATTAAAACAATAACAATGAAAAATAACTGTAAATAAACTTCAATTTAGGTTGAAAGCAAGATCTGTTTAAAAAGAGTATGTGACATTACGGATTTTTTTTTATTAACTTGTCAAAAACCCAGATCTACTTGTTTACAAATAATGATTTGTTTTTACCACGACATTGTTCCATAACTAACATAAGTAACTCAATAAAACTGTTTTTTTCATTGTAACTGTCTTTTCCTTAAGGTTGTTTTTACAAAATTTTATTATTTAATTTTAGGAATCTTTGCAATCCTGCAAATATATTAGTATTTGTCAAACAAATATAGTGTTAAACTAATTTAAGACATCTTATTTCCTTTGTAGGCATTTGCATGAGTTAACTTTCGAATAAATATAAGTGTAATAAAATAAAGTAGTCTTACCTAATTATTTTACTTGCATATTATCTTAATTCTAAGTACATTACTTGAAATTATTTTAAAATGATAATAATTTTATTAAGCCCATTCCAAAAATATGGTAGTCAGGCAGTGTAATTCTTGGTGTCTAAATATTTGATGTTCATACGTGTATTAAAAACTGATTATCATTTGCTTTGACGATCAAAGTTTCATGAGTTCTCCTTCTAAATTTCTCATTCTAAGAGGAGACCAGATTAGAAGCGGAATTCTTAACGATTTCAAATTATTATCCTTTACGTACAAGATCTATTAATCTTTCGTTACGTTTGAAACACATGGTTTTGATTGTGGTGTTCTTTCGTAAAATATTAGACCTAAAGCTATTCAGTTTCTGGTTCTAGGGAAATGATCTCGTATAAAAAACTCTCGACATGCAATTTTAATCACCACAACCAATGTATAAAAGACTAGATAGATAGACTACAATATTGTTCCGTCCAGTTATCTTGTTTCTAAATACTAGCAGTCCTAATGACGGGCAGGGTAGTCATTAGGACTGCTAGTATTTATCAATACAAAGGTAATTCCATATTAGTGCTGGTGAGTTAGGCGGACCCAATTTACCCAATTTTATTAGAAATACTGTGTATGCTACCTCAACAAGATAGTATTTTTATAAGAAAGTTGCTTTTGTCCGCGGTTTCACTCGCGTAATTCTTTTTTCAGTACAGTACATTTTTGAAATGAAAACTTTTTTTGGTTCGTGTGTGTGTATACATATATTAGTTATGTTTTCACTTCTGACGTGCAGTCCTAGGACTGACAGTTTTTTTTTTCTGAACGAAAGGTAAACTATGTCCTTTTCTGTACCCCTAGCAACGTGTAATTTCATTATAATTAATTGAGTAGTTAAGGCGTGAAAGTATAATAAAGTTACATCCTTAATCGAAACTATGAAAGGTTAAGGATTTGCTTCAAGAGTGAAACAATTTTGATTTGATTAATTTTAAATTGCTTTTTGACTTAAACATTTTCGTCTTTGTACAAAAATGATTCTGTTTTTATTCCTCATTCTTGAACGTATTTGCATTGCGAGCCACCTACTGTTATTAAAAGATTAATTTGAAACTTAACTGTTCATAGTATCTGTAGGTATGTACTCCTAAACTGTATTTTAATTGCATTACTGTTGCTGTATTTCTAAATTTATTCATATAATAATACATATATACTATTAAAACTTTAAACAAACATCCTATTCGGTGATGGGTTTGGGCAGAAAACCCTATCACCATCTAGCGACAACATCGTCCCTTCAAACCAAAATGAACATAGCTGACCCTTACACTAAACACCTCCCTTGAGTCCGCCTGCCGCATAGCCTGCCCTAGTGATTTCTTTTTAAGTGGCAGGAACATCTCAACGGATAAAGCCTCTTGGTAACTTGAAATAGTTGTTAATTGGATAGAGTTACTTTTAAATACTATAAATGTTTTCATCCCAGGAATATAATGCGAAGCCATATTAACTGCAATTTTTCTGTATGGT
This sequence comes from Euplagia quadripunctaria, assembly GCA_963859945.1. NCBI lineage: Eukaryota > Metazoa > Arthropoda > Insecta > Lepidoptera > Erebidae > Euplagia > Euplagia quadripunctaria. The sequence goes on from OY982583.1 coordinate 16,235,207, forward strand.
CATTTTAAAACAACCTTATCTGATAAATCTTCTTTCTTAGGCTCACTGTTCAGTAAGTAACAAGTTTATTACTGTATTGTTATATATTCTAAATTTATACATCCATACAAATAAATAAAATTGAAGTAACTGTTTTTAATGTCATAATAACACCTTTTTAATGGTCCACTATACTTATATCAAAAATATATTTTTTAAATTTTTTTCTAACCGTCTGTCTGTTGTTCCGGCTGATCTCCGAAATGGGTGGACCGGTTTTTACGAGATTTTTACATGTATATAGCTGATGTTACAAGAAGTAACTAAGGCTACTTTTATTTTGGAAAAGATTTAGGGTTTCCCTATTTGCGTGAAACCCTTAATGGTACATATTACGAGAGCGAAGCCGCGGCGGGCACAGCTAGTACTTTATATTTTTTAAGATGTAAAGATTGCTTAAAGACACCGGTACCCGCTTACCATCACACAGACTATGTGCTTGTTTAGCACCTAACTTGTAAAAGAAAACTTGTCAAGTATGTATGTATGTCGTGTAATTCCGCGTCCGCGACTGCAGCGGACATATAAATAGCAATATTTAATTATGTAATGATGTTAGCAAAGTATTATTGGTTATATTTTATTCATTTAATTACACTCGACGATAAGAAAATGGCGAACACATGTACTCTAATGGAATGGGGAGAAACTCAGATACAAGTTGTTATCGCTCGTAGAATCTTTGAGTAATGGAAACTCGTAATATGTCATATTATTGACCTATTGAGCCTATAATGGGTATCTCTGATGTTTAATTTAGAACTATTGCCTTTTTTAGCCCAGTGCAGTTTTTGCAGTGATGTATAATAATAATAAATTAATATTTTCAGACTACGGGTTCTAGAACACTGAATAACATACTTAGCCACATACATAGTATACACAGAAACATTTGAATGACGTAATAACATACATACATATAAATATTACCATACATTACAGTCTAGTCTGTGATAAGACCTTTATTTTTTAGGCCCAGAAAAAGTTATCATGCTCATTACACAATTATTTGTCCTTGGTGGGTTTCGAACCACGACTTTTGGCTCAGCATCAGGTCAATTCATCAGTAAAGAGTAGCTATGTGTCGATCTATCTATTTACTTTCTCTATCACTGCTGCTCCCTCAATAGCTCTTTATTTTTCTTCTATCCTTACATACCTCATGCGCTTCCTCTACCATCGCTAGACCCTTCAATACATTCGATACAATTTCTGGCCGGCCGATAGGACTGAACTATTTGCAATGGCAATGGTCAAGTTGCAGTTACGGGTCACCTCGACATTGCTAGTTGCATGTTCGATAGCCACGCGAGATAATTATTTATGGATTAGCGTTAGTGTATTTAGTGTCCATGAATGCTGTTAGTAAAGTTGCGAGACGTGTTTGAACTTCAGATACCATATAAGGTATTTTTGCCACATAAGGTGTCAAACAAGCATGCAGTTTATGTAATGGTAGCTGGTACCGTAACTTGTATAGACTTAAGAAGTGAAAAAACAAACGACTGTTGCTTATTGCTGCACGGGCAATGCTCCCGCTGACAAGTAACCACTTTTTGCCCGAGCTTTATAAGACTTTATTTCAACTTACTGCACGAAAACCGACCTAAACTGCTTTAGTTGCAATAGTTTTGAAGTTTCAAATACTTCCCTAATCTGGTAGTCTACATTTTGATCAAGGATAATAGTATTATATTTTGCTTGTTTAAAGCCCTTTTATTAGCTCCACTTGTAACTAACTATATTAACAAATCTTTAAAGTATTTTTTAACCTACTTCTAATTGTCGTATCAGAATAAAACTTTGAATGTATATGTAGTTTGGATGACAATACTATAATTTGGCGTATTGAAGCTGATCTGATGACAGAGCTAGATACTGGAACTCTTCAGTGGCTACTGGCAAACCCTTTGATTTTAGGCTCACATGCTTTGTGTTGCCGAGTCCAGCAGATTGGGCTCGGTAACGATGGCCTGATGATGAAGCCAGGAGGTGGACATTGGGACTCTTTTTACTTTTTATTCGGTTGGCCATTAAAATCTGTTTTTTGTTTTACTAAACTATAATTGTTTTGATAATATGTTAAGAAGGTCACAGCTAACCTTAGTTAAAATTAAAGCCTCCTGACTTGGGAGAACCATTGTTAAATACCATTACAAATATAGTATTTTGTTTGCGGTGATGAGTAGAGTTAGTATATCTTCAAGCGGACAGAGAGTGCGCAAACAAAACCATTTATATGTGTTGTCTGTTATTGTTATGCATTATATTTTTTAACCGTGGGATCTTCAAGCATTTAATATCCTAAGCTTATTGGGGACTTGCATCAAGAATATGTATTCTAACGTCACCCACTCGCGTAAAGTAAATTATTATTTATTTTCGTAAAGTATTTTCTCATTTATGTATTCACGTAAAACGCAGCTCACCTAGTTTAATTAGTAGACGCTACATGCTTTACTCTCATAGTCAACTAGTTCTTATTTGCCAAAATAAGTATGATTTAAGTCGTATATCAAGGCATACTTTTATCTAGATTAATACTTTGGTGCATAGTTGGTATTTAAGGCCCGTAAAGAATGTTTTTAATTGGCACAGATTTCTTAGAGTACTATTACCCAATGGACATAACAAGCATTTTAACGAGTTTTACTACAACCGTAAAAGTGTTATAATAAAACATAAAATAAAATTGAGTAGCAATAAGAATTTGCCGGGTTTGATTCACGTTAAGAATTAATCATAAATTACTTAGGATTGAATTATTATCGAATGAGTAGGTATGTCTTTTCACAGGTTACCCTGGTTTGTGTCTATTTTTAACCCCTGACGCAAAAGAAGGGGTGTTAAAAGTTTAACGTGTATCTGTGTATGGATCTGGCTGTGGCATCATAGCACCCCAACCAATTAACCGATTTTCATTGTTTAACCTTTTTTTTAAAGATGACTTGAATCGTTGAAGGGATGTATAACTTCCACTGGTCTGATCGATTTGAAGTTTATTATCATGTAAGTTCATGGATATTACAATAACATGGTAACCTCGAACTGATTTTCAAACATCTGGAATCAGTAGGATACCGATTACCCAACTCCTCTCCAACTTATAGCACAGGTATCGTGTTTAAGCTCGGTGGGCTAATCTCAATGAGTACAGTCCTTTCTTCAGTTTTGTTTTTGAGTCGGGTTCGGGAGTTTCGTATTCTAATTTTGTTATTTTTACTCGTGTATCTTACTAGGATGGTGAAATACTAGTAGTAAAAATAAAATTAACAATTAATAAAATTCTGTACACGTTAACAAACAATGTCCCAAACTATCTATACTAAACATATCGTTCGTTATAGAACTTTTGATTTTGATGTACTTCAAATATAAGAATTGAAGTCTGTAGAATAAAGATAACAATCTTAATTAAAATCTCGCATGACAGATTTCCCTCAGCTTCCGAATGGATATACTCTTAAAGTTAATGTATAATAATTTCTCAATCTTCCGTCATCTAAATAATCAAATTCACACGTATCACGGTCGTGTTTCTAACTATCGAGACAGACGACGATAAAAGCCCTCCAATTAATTAAGTTACCAGTTTAGCCTCATTAAAGAAGTTTTCATAAAATAAAAAGTTTATTAGCAACACTCTGGAATGCAGTCCACAAACATAAAACGCGCCGCTTTTCTTAAATATGTAGTAAAATGTAATATCAGCCGTTTTCTATTACTAAATATACTTTTAAATCATGCTAATAATTATACTATATATATATATAGGTATAGATAGTAGTTTGTAAACCAACAATTTTTTTATTAAATTCGATCTAATTTACCCCACTAATATTATAAATGCGAGAGTAACGTTTAAGGTAACGTAAAGTTTTTCATGCCTAAACCGCTCAACCATTTTTTAAGAATTTCGGTATAAAGATAAACAAGACCTTGGAGAAGACATAGGCTACCATTTGTTTTAAAAATAAACCTTAAAGGTAGAAAAATAGGGGAAAGTTTGTATAGGAGACCAATTATTTGTAAATTTTATTTAAGGATATAAGAAGTTTTTGGTTTTGGCACTCCACTAAACGTATAATTTAGTGGAGTGCACAGCGTGGGTGCAGCGCTTCGACCTCGCGACGGCTTTCGGTGCGCGAATTTTTCTGATTCTGTCCATATGATGCCGCCGCCTCGTTTTGCGAGGAATTGATGTTGGCCAAGGAGGCGGTGGAAAAATAAAGCAACTGAAACAGGCCTGAGACGGCGACACAGGACAACTGGCGGCAAAGTCTGTCGAGGTTTGAAACTAACTTCTAAAATTATTTTGTAAGTGCATGCAAGAGTCTTGCACTTTCAGTGATTTGAGTAAATGTTCCATTGTCAGATACAGCCTGTATACTTGCAGGTGTAGGAACACCTGAGACCCCGGCAAGTAGATCTCCCTGACTGAAAACCATGTGGCTTAAGTTGGTTCGAGTCCAAGCTTACCTTGCCATTACCCCAGTGAGGGGACGACCCCTGGTGATTTCTACAGTTAAAAAAGTTGTAAATATATTAAAAAAAAATCCCATTGGCAAAACACACAACAAGCACACACCGAGTATCAAACATATTTTTACTCATTTATACGTAGATACACTATTTTTATATTTTAATGATTACTAAATTAATATAGAAAAAGATGAAAGCTAGGACAAAATATATACTACCCGAACTAGTAGAATAAGTACTCTACGAAGACGAAGTCGCGGACACGTTTGTATATGTGTGAGTTATGTAGAACACAAATCAATAGAATCTCTGGATAAGTCATTTTGTGCACACACGCACAAATATACGAACGACACTTGAAGAAAATAGTCAATTACTACTATATTATTATTATCTTTTTTATACATATAACTAGGTTGTCCAGGCCAAAGCCTAGTTTCATACAAAAATAAAATAAATGTTTAACATAATATAAATATTTAATAAAATTATTTTATTTTATTGTTATTTTAAATAATAGTACACAAATAAATTTGCAAACCTTTGCTAATCAAAGGAAGAACATTTAAATAAACAAATACAAACTTGTTTCTGTTTGATTACTTCTAAGTTTCTAGCTCTCATTTCTCTCTCTCTCATCTCTTTCTCTACTTCTTCACTATTAAGTGTTTAATTGCACTGTTCTAAACAACAGTAAAACGACTAACTTATGGTTTTTTAAATTACTTGTTGTGATTAAATGTTTTTCCATCGTGTGTGGGTTATACCTAGGGTCTTATATAATAACTTGACTCTTGATTTTCTTACTGTCAACTACCTTACTGTATATCTATATTATGCAGGTACTGTTTTGTGTTTAACTGTAGAGCACCAAGACGTTATACGAATGTAGACTACCTTAAATTGGCTCTGCAATAGGCACCGCTATTCTTTCACCTTTCTAACTCGTGTTCACTACAGGATACACAAAAAGACGGAAATGTCAGGTGAACAGACAAAATCACACCTCATAAATACTACCATACCGATCATCTGTATTTTTGGAAAATTAGAGTATGATGCATTGGATATCAGTTAAAGTTAATTAAGATATACGGTTGTACTCACGTGTATATTTCGGGGCTGCCCGACTAGTTTCGGACCGGAAGGGGGGTTTATAAAGTGGTGAGGCGTCCTGGCAGACTAGTCTGGCACCTGCAACCGACGCGGAAACTAGTCGGGCATCCCCAAAATATACACGTGAGTTAGAGGTACCACTCACGAAAGTTTTTATTGGAACAGTTATAGTTAGCACGGCAGAGTATTATCTAGATGATGATAGGGCTGTGACTGTGACGCCTAGGGTCTTGAGTTCTATTCTTTCTATGCACAGTATAAATATTTGTGGGCATATGCATTTGCATTGCTCGTTGTGTTTCTTAACTTTTATATATTTACTATAAAAAAAGAAAAAATATTTAAGTCTGTTTGTCCGTATTTTAGAGCCCATATTACAAGTTATGCTTAGTTTGGATCTAGATGGTGCTGAATAATATACCCATGAATATTACTTCTTTTTTATTATTTGGTCATAAATAATACATTCTAGAAATAACAACAAGGAAACTAAAAGCACACGCCTTTTAAATATTTACTATCTAGCTGCGACCCGCTTTGAATATATCTCGATGCAGTATCAAACAGTCGTGACCGGCCAACATCCGTATCTACATCTGTCCTGTCCAGGTACAAACCTGGGACATCACGGTATCTTGTGTGTATGCTCGATTCTTGTTGGGTTTGCAACCACGATAGACTATAAATCAATAATTGTTTACCATTTAAATAGGGTGGGATACAATTTTATGGATATGTTAATTTATTAGATTTATTTTTTCAAAGGTGTACCTAGTGTGGATCACCTTTCGAAACCGTGAACTACTAGGTACTATGGGACGCGCAATGTCTACTTATGAAGATAGGCCTCTTTTAAATACTTCCACAATAATTGGTCTGACGGCTTCTTGTCATGTTGACCAATCGTAACTTAATATTAATTATAAATGCGAATTTAAGTGTATTTGTTTGCCGTTTCATGCCTTAAATAGATCATCATGACATTTCGCATACACGATGTGGGAGAAAAAAAAAAACACGGAGAAAAAACTGTTCACGAGAGAGAGTTGGATTGGTTGACAAATATTACATTAATGCAAACGAAGCCTCTCTTGAAATCAATTTCGACGTTGCCAGTAAGTTACAATAGAGAGGAAAGAAAAAACCGTATTCTTCGAAAAAATCACATCGATGACATATCACAATATTCAGTAACGGACTACGGAAGGTACTTAAAGTAACATATAGTTACTAATAGATATGTCAGATTAATCAATTTCGACCTTATCTTATATTATATTTCGACTTTCTTAATTCATAATATTTAATTGATTTATATAATTAAAATCAGGAAAATTACAGTTGCATAACATTTTATAGTATTTAAATCTTGCGTTATCTGTGTAACGATCTACTGAACGGATTTGAGTGCGACTAATTAAAATTTTATAGATCATTTAGTTGCAAATATGTGGAGGTAATTTATAGAATTTATTCATACATCTTTATCTGTATTTGTTTAGTTGTTACGAAATGAAGTGATCAGACGTATCAATGAGATACGAAACGCCGCCGTTCATCGAAGCCTTTACCAATTTGTAAAACCTTCGTAATGTATGATAAATTAATTACCCAGTAACTCTTAAAAGCAGAACGGTCAATATTTGTACTACTACTACTACGGCCCTGTAGGGACTTTATCAGGTTATCGCGTCATTGTCAAGCGTTACAAAGTACAACCTTGTATCCTAATCCTTACTTACCTTATTACTATTATACATTTGGGAAAACACTCACCGCTTGCTAGGATTGTTCATCGGTACAACACTGTTTCATGTTTCTCGGAAGACATAGACGTTTTCTCAAATAAACAGGAATAATATAAATTCCTAATCCGCACACAGCTCACTGGTATGTAGGTGTTTTACTTCTTAGCATCCAACTTTTAATTTAGTTTTTAATTTTACTTTCAATTTTTATCTACTACATACTACCGACCGATGTTTGTGTTGGTTTTTTTTTTGGTTGATTTATTGTGAAAAAAAAAATGACACAATGGATATCAATCTTATTAGTTAAGAAAATACACCTCCCCCTGTTATTAAAGAAACACATTAACTCGATGTTATTGTACACCTAACATAGCATGTAAGGTGTATTCCTTGTCGGAGATCCCAATAAATGAAAAGAAATGCGAAAGTTTAGATGGATGTTTGTTACTCAATCACGCTAGAACGGCTGAACGGATCTGGATGAAATTTGACACAGAGATAGATTATACTCCAGAATATTTTTTTTATGTCGGACAAATTTTACGTCTCAGGCAACAGCTGTATTTTAAATACGAAGTGAGTTTGTTTGTTTGTCAAGCTTTTACGTCTTTACTACTGGACTGATCAACATGAAATTTGGCATACAGTTTGCCAGGAGTACAGAAAAAGATATAGGGTACCTTTTATCCAGAAAAAAAGTACTGACACAAAATAAAATTTACGCGAGTAGAACTGCGGGCTCAAGCTAGTCTTTGTTCAATTTGAATACCATTTATTTTTTTTTATTTTTTTATGGTATAGGGGGCAAACGAGCAGACGGGTCAACTGATGGTAAATGACTACCGCCGCCCATGGGCACCTGTAACTGGAGAGTCTCAAGTGCGTTGCCGCCCTTTAAGGTGGGAGTAGGAGAAGAGGGGGAGGGGGGAAGAGACGGGAATAAGGGAGAGGGAAGGGTTAGGGCCTCCGGTAACCTCACTCACGCGGCGAAAAGCAATGCAAGCATTGTTTCACGGCCGGTTTTCTGTGAGGCCGTGGTATCGAGCGGAGTCGAGCCGGCCCATACATGCCGAAGCATGGCTCTCCCATGTCACTAAAGTTTTTATTCATCTATGTTAACAAATTATCCAAATAAAATGTGAAAACAGAAAAGTAAAAGTATAAACGCTCACCTATTTTTGTGTAACGGTGATAATTAGCAGACATTTTGTATTTAATGAAAAGTTTGTGTAACAAATTCACAATACATTATACCGTCTAGCTCCACTCATCTCATAAATATGAATGCGAAGTAGGCACTAACTGGTCGGTTCGCACGTCCCCATATATTATCTGCAGCTTATCACTTACACACTTAATGATAGCTGTTTTAATTTGTCTATGCATATTAAAATGTCCGCAGGACGGCGCTAAAAGCGTTTAAAGTAACTGTTTCTAACAATATTTGTAATAAAACCCACATAAAAAAGCTTTTAAAATCTTTGTAATATGGAAACGAAAAACGCCTTCAGCAAGATGGGACGACAACCTATAGAGAGTGTTAGTGAAGTAAAAGGCTGTCTTGGTTGACAAATCGAACACACAAACAAATAAAATTACCCAAACTCTCTTTAACATTAGTTAAAACCATGCATTAAAAAGCTTAATATTAATAAGTAACTTCAATAGTGTAGAAAATGTTTTCTTTATTATTTACAGCAGCTATTTTAGCAAGCTCTCGAGACTGTATTATTACTATTTTAAATAATTAAGTAGGCTCCAGCTGATGTATGACCGCGTTGGATGAGTGTGACTTGTCTGTCTTTCATGCCTTAATCTCAACCGATCATCATTAAATTTTGCATACACACTGTCAAGAATACAGAAAAAGACACATCACACAAGAGTAGAAACTAGTCGAGTAGAAACTACTTTATTTTTAAATCAAAGATACTCATCTTTGATTTAAAAAAAAGTACTGTTACGCGAACGAATTAAACAACAAAAGTTGTAATAGCAATGGTTTGAACAAACCCACAACACACTCTCGTCTATCGTTCTCAATCGCAGCGATGACAACAACCTGTAACAGATAGGAAAGATAAACCGTACTCTTCGAAAAAAGGGATGATATATCGGAATATTTAGTTACGGAATACGGAAGGCACTTAAATAAACAATATCTTACTAAATATTTTCTTAACATATACTAAAATAATTAAATTAGACATGTATCAAGTTGAGTGTATAAAAATGCCACCACGGAAGACAAAAAAACAAACTATGACTTTGAACTCGAGGTAGGTTTTTGTTCTTCCTTGTAACACAAGTACCGTTAAGACTTTTAATCTTATACTTTTTAATTTTTCCTTTTTTAAACGCGTAGTGATAAGTATTTAATTGATATGTTAATATAGTCCGGTTCTGTTCGTGTCCGGGCGCATTCGACAGCTCGTCGACAGCTAATGTACTAATACTGATAATTAATTATGTCAAGCTTGTCAAAACACGCTCAAAGATAACTCTAAAGGCGAGTTGTTGGCAAGAGGCTGGCTGTTACCCGGTGAAATCGTTCGTGTGAAATCATTCAGATAATTAAATTGAAACAGCTTTTTTAATAAATCAATGTTAAATTGATATCTGTATAATATAATGATTTAGAACGGAATTATAGTGATGCAGGAATATTTCATTAGATATATTATGTAAACTATAATGATGTTGATGTAAAGGTAATGTTTCATTTTCCAAGTTTATTGCTTGTTCTCCTCTATACCATCTAGGTGTTAGAACAGGCAACTAACTTCACGACTGATTGACTTCTACACGTGGCAACTTTAGGCTGTCAAACATACGTGTCGTCGCCACATCAAAAACTCTTATTTATTTTATTTAAATTAGGGACAAACTATAATAGATGATAACACAGTTCACTATTTAATAAGAATAAGTTAATAGACATTATTCTGACTGGTTATAACGGTAACGCAATGGTATTGGTCGATTGATAAATATTAATGAATAGTGGGGTTATAAAAAGGGTAGGAATAAGTTCAGAACATTGTCTTGAGTGCGAACAATTTGGCAGTTACTGTAGTAAGTGATTTTCATATTTATAACAGTTGTTGTGAGAATGTTTCTTACATACGATAAAATAGCAAAATCTTAGAATTAGTAAAAAAGCATTTCACTTAGTTAAACATATACATTCTTACCCACGTGTGTATTTCGATGATGCCCGACCAATTTCCCTATATCAAAAGCTGACGCGCTCTGCACCGTCGAGCGTCGGTGTCAAGCGCCACAGTTTTACTTATATGTATATAAAATACAATTTTTAATTGCCATTTTTAACATTACAGCCGCAGAGCAGAGACTAATAGCTGCTGACGGGGGTATGTACGGAGCTCATGTTAGAGCACACGTTCAAGGCGACCTCACAACAAAAATTAAATTTATTGACGTGTTATTTATGATCTCCCTTGAACACATTTTAAAAGAGCTTGAGTTCTATCCTATTACATAGAATTAATTCCTGTTTCTTTGGAGTTAAAAACAATACGAAGTTCTCCCAGTGACTTATACAGTTTCAAAGGTAGTTTTGTATAAATAGTATAATTGGGAAAAAAGTGTAGGTTATTATCTGTATGTCCATTACCAAAATGGGAAAAGACAGTCAGACAGGAAAGTAAAGGTGGTTTGGAATAAAGATCATTTTCGATAGGTTGTCATCAGTACATTCAGTACCGTAATTATAGCCATTTTGTGGATTACATTATTTCTGTACCACTGATCCACTTAATTGCTACAAATTTGCCTACGCATGTTCCCTGTTCTCCATGTCTATCAATGCAAAGAAGACTGTAATACCAGCGCAAGGGTTACACTTTTCAACCGACCATTGTGTTGGAAGGTGCACCCTTAGAAGTAGTGGACAAGTTTTGCTACTTGTGGTCGACAGTGTCGAGCAATATTTCCTTTGACGGGGTGATCGACATTCGCATCGGCAGGGCAACCACACCGTTCGGAAAGCTGTGTACAAGAGTGTGGAATAATAAACATCTTACAGTCAGGACCAAGATGACTGTCTATCAAACTTGTGTCTTAGGCATACTCTTGTACGAAGCCGTATCTTGGAACCTATAACGTATTTCATACGCACGGTCTTCGGAGCATTCTTAACATAACACTGAAGGACAGCGTAACAAACAAGAGAGTGCTGGAGATTGCACAGCTGTCCAGCATCACCGCTCTCCTCAAACAGAGACGCTTGCGGTGGCTGGGGCATGTGCACCGGATGAGCAGCGCTCATTTACCCAGACAGACTTTGTTGATTAAAGTGGCATATGCAAAGCGTAATGGTGGGCGGCCCTTACCGCGCTTCAAATACTGTGCAAAGCGCGACATGATTGCGTTTAATATTAAATGCATTTTTTTTTATATTATAGGGGGCAAACGAGCAGACAGGTCACCTGATGGTAAGTGCCTACCCTCGCCCATGGACACCTGCAACTCAAGAGTCACAACTCCGTTGCCGGCCTTTGAGATAGGAGTACGATCATGGGAGATCCTTGCTTCCGAGCGTGATGAGTGAAAGAGAACTTTATCAGAAGGATGTATCAATCATGACAGTGCCTGGTTTAAACCCTTAGCCGAAAAACAAGCAAGAAGGCATAGGCAAAGGAATGGGTCTCTTGTTTCGGCGGCTGTCCCTCAACACACTTGCCAAAAGTGTGGACGAACGTACCTATTGTAATGTGATTTTCAGCTACGCACGGCGTTGCCTCTGAACTACAGACGCTGCTTAAAAACATCTGCTAAGATATTAGAGGCCTTTATGGTGATGGTCCAGTTTTACTGAACAAAGAGTTAAGTTTAATAGAGTTGGAGCTCTGGCAAAGTATGACGTTATTATGTATGGTATGCGCCGGGGTAATAGTAATCTACACTACAAACATAATTTATGCTCATGTCTCAATAACTAAAAGGGCTTTATGAAAATATAATATTGATATCTTAACATTACTTGAGTTACTTATACGCCGACTGTTACAAATTGCTTCATAAAAAAGAAATGTGTTTTTGCAAATGAAAAAGAGGAAGTCACATTTCAAGTAAATGATTTCCGCTTGCATTTTTATTTAATGCAAGATCTTTTTCACATAACAAACAGTCCGAAGTGGTACTTAAGTAATAAGTGGTTACGTTTTAACAGTAATTTACTTGAATTCCTATTTCCCTTTAATTGACAGTAGTTGATGACAATGTAATTCAAACTTTTAGATTTAGGTTCATTTAAGTTTGTTTGTTTGTTACGCTGTCACGACTTAACCGATACCTACGACCTAACTTACTTAACTACTCAACCGATCATCACGAAATTTTACATACACGTTGTCAGGGGTACAGAAAAGAACAGAGTAGCTTTCATCCAGAAAAAAGTACTGTTCCTGAGATATGGAAAAAAAACTAAGGTTAAGAATAATTAAAATTATATGGACAATTAATTAGAATACTTGAAAAACACTAAAATCAATCGATCATCAAAATTGAAATGTAATATGTTAGATTATATTTTTGATGTAAATTAATAAATTCAATTTAAATCATTCGTTTTCTGGTGAGTAGGTGTTTCACACGATCCATTATATTACTTATATCATTAAGTAATTTCGTTACTTACACCATCTAGCGATTGCAAATTGTGTCTAATGGGAAATGCTGCAACCTATATTGCAGTTTGAGCCTTCACTCGTAAAGAGGATTTGCTGAAATTGGCGTCTGTTATTGATAAAGTGTATGTTAATACAAGTTTACTAATAAAAGCTATAGAAAAAGCTTCCGCAAGTTTTTATTGTCTAATTTATGTCTAAGTTTCTCCTTTCTGTGACTTGGATACCTGGTACCTTTTTTTCACTTTTATATATTTTTTGCATTTATCCAATTAAGATTAACTTGTGACTAAAGACACAAATAAAATATTTTTCTTTCTTTTCTTTTTTTAAGACATGTCAGTCCCGCCACCCCTTATTACATTGTAAAGACTTAATCATCTTAGGGAACTTTCAGCATCACTGCTGAAAAATTGTAACTAGATGACAGTAATTTAGCCAGCTCAGAATTAGGTGTTCCGCTTTCTATGATATAATTATGTATTTACAATTATGAATTTCACCGTACGTAAGTGACGTTCCGTGCAGAGATCCACAGAACGTCACTTTTCCTCACAAGTTGTACAGTGAAGTGATTGAAATTAAAAAACACAAAACTTTCAATCGGGAAGATGGTTTGAAATTATCTACAACGTGGAATTCAGTGATAAAAAACATGCCACCTCGCTTTTATGCGCAGTCGGATAAACACCAAATAAAGACACATCAGTTTGCTTACAAAATAGGGACACTGTTAGTATGTGACGGTACACAGCGAAACAAAAATATTTAAAATATCTAAAATGTGCGTGTGGATAAGGAACCTTCTATCTCACGATTTCGACGACGGAGGGCGTGCACCACTGAGCCAGTCAGCCTGTGACCACGGCCAGTGCAACCTAATCGAAACGTTAGGCAATTTAGAGGTATGTAATGCCTATTTCGTGATCGCGCTAATTCCCGTGTAAATACATAATTAAATCTAAATCCATTGTATTTCATTTTATCTCGTTCAGTGGCAAATCACATTTGTCTTTATTCCGGATAAATTCCATCAGCAAATTTTGTACATATCCATTATTCGTCATGACCCTGACCAGCTCGAGCCGTTGCTTACACTCTCCAATCCCTTCGTATAAGCAATACCCCTTTCCTTCCACTGCCTTCCCTTCTTACGTCTACCTGTCTCTTTTAATATACTCCCAATGTTCCCATCTTTAATTCCTGAAGTACCCGATTGACGGTAATAGGATTAACTTCTATTACTTGAGTGGCACTAAATTATTGTTGGAAAAATTTGAGTGTTTAATTAGCCTCTGTCTATCCCGTCGGGGTGAGAGTGTACATACGTTTATATGTAACTTTAGCTTACCTGTGACTTGAGTGAAAAATAAAATTATTTTCCGGAATATAATCTAATAGGATCTTTCCATGTATTCAATGTAAGCAGAAATAAAGCGATACAAAAGCTGTTGGTTGAAGTACAATTGAAATGTTTGTTATTATTAAATTAGCGTTTACAAAATTACGAACTGCTTTTATAAAAGATTGTTTTGATAAGTTACGACGCATGAGCTACGGATTTGTATGGAAACTGTTTTCTTGTCTTACGAGTTTTTAATATTGTATCTTAGAATACAATGGTGACTGCAAACTTCTTAAGCTTTCTTAGTAAAAAATAATTGTAATACACTCGGCTGTAGACCCGCACATGTCAACGTTTTTGGAAGGTGCCATAGTCAAGTGTGTGCAACCGTTAAACTTTACGAATGAATACCATTCACGAAAGTTTAAATATCAATTGGATGAATCATTTTTACAGAAACGTTCACATGTGCATTTTCATTAAACAAAAATATGTTTTCTAACAGACGATACAATATTTCAATGGAATAAAATGTGTTTATTTTTCAATATTTTAGTAGTTTAGTTTTAGTCGGTTTCAGATATTTCTTGTAGTTGTAGTTTTCATCGGAACGCTCAAATTTGATATTCCCTTTTCTAAACACTTCACAGTACACATTGTAACCATAATCAGTCATTTATCCGTATCCTTTTGTTGTACACGGATGCTTTATTTTTATGTATAGATTACTGTTCATGTGTACACGCATGCTCCATGCGTATGTATCTCATGGATTGCTATATAAACTTATTTCTCAACAAAGAAGACATTATTTCTGCACACAAAAAAAAACTTTAATCCAATTATGCATGATTTAATGTCCTCACAAGGAATTCCATGGGCAAAAATAATTATGTAAGAACTTAATTTTGCATATAGAAGCTGAACACACATTGGCACTGTGGTATATACAACCTCTTTGGTTAGAATACTCGTCGCGTCGGCGTCGGTGCAAGTCCGACTCTCGGGTCAATGGTGGAGTCACTGAATCGATTAAATCGATACAATTTACACTGTTCAAGCTTTATCTATTATATGGCGAGTTTAAGCACGCTGTCTCGAAGGAAAAACATGACCAACCAAGTCTGAGCAGTGACTATACGTACTAGTTTTCTAAATATTGCTTGTTAAAATGAAAGTTTTGACAGCGTTCATAAATTAACAAGTAATGTAATATGTCCAAGTCTGTAGAAACAATTATGCTACATGGTTTCGAATCGGAAGGAAGTGGAATAAAATAACCTACTTATCTTATTACAAGATATACTTCAATTCTGTCTGTTTTTTTATAACTATTTAACTGATCAAGAACGCGTAACCATGTTTCATTTATTTTATTAAGGCTAGTATATTTTTTGCGCATGCAAATAATGAAAACCTTGTCTCGTGCTCGTGGCACAGATGTCGATTTAATGTATAAACATATACTCGTATGTTAGGTTATTATACATAGGTTGCCTAAAAACGTCGTTTCGAGCGATAAGCCTTTTTTACAATGGTAATTTTTTAACCAAAATTTATATTAAAATGTTCGTCTGCAGGAAAAGAGATATCCTGCAAAAAGAAAATATTAATTATTTAAGCAACAATTTTTTCAAGTTATTTTATAATTATTTACTGACTACGTGTACACGCTTCTAAAGACCACATATTTTTGTTCTATTATTAGGTCTGATATCGAAGACTGATGCGCCTGCTTTATTATTATAGACCAACTTTCGCCCACGGATCCACCCTCGTGGACGTTACTTGTGTACATGTTATAATCCATAATATAATCTCCTTCAGAACCTTCCATCTGTTGGATCATGATTGAGTCACAAACTTCAACACCCATACTACTCGTAATACAATAATTTTTACTTTGTGTTCAAAGTATTATAAAAAAACTTATTAATGTTCACATTGCGACCGTTTCTCGGGCGTTTAATACGCGTTGTGGCAGTTCAATTAGAGTTCTGTATCATTTAAAATGGGCGTAAAAACAGGAATTTAAAAACATATTTTTATTTCTCTATCACTTCAGATTCATTTCTTGTATTTTTTTATACAAAAATAAATTGCGTGGCAAGGCAAAACACGTGTTGACTTGAACGAAATGCGTGTTCTTGTGGGCCTAAGCGCTGAAACTAGCAGCCGAAATAAAAAAAAACCTTAGGTTGTAGCCTATTTATTACATTTCCAATCCTTAGGAGTGGAGCAGTGACCATCAATGCAAATGAAAGTGCAAGGAATAGCTAAGTAAGAATATATAAGAATAGTTTTGAATAGTTAATTAAGGGTTGGGGCAGAAAGCGGACTGGGCGAGATGGCGATGCGGCGTGAGTGGTTGAAATGTACTAGCGAGAGCCGAGCCCGATGGCGCTGTGTGACATCTTCTATACTAACTAGTACATTACAACCTGCTCACGCCACGTCGCCATCCAGCACCGCCTCTGGTCGTTTTTTTTTTTTTTATTTGTACGTGTGTAAACCCCTTCGAGCCGCCATCCCATCGGGGGGTTCGGTGTGTCGGAATCTAACCGACTGAAACCACATGGGATCCCTCCTATTTTAGGCGTAGTACGGCTACTACGCCTAAAATAGGAGGGATCCGGGAACAGCTTTTATTAAGCTAGCGCATGCCCGTAAAAGCGCGGACATCACCTTCGGGTAAAAACCTCGCCCCGCCTGCGGTCTGGCCTAACCTTAAATCACCACCTTCGCAGCTATTATTTTTATTCTGAATCCCCACAGATATTAAAGTATCCTCTCTATCCATGCCTTCTCAGGTATTGTTCCAGGTCAGGGGGGAATACATTCGGTCGGCACTGGAGTACTAAACTAGTCTTATACAAAGTGCTCGATAATCGTTATCGCCTACATAAACTTGTACGCATCTAATCGCAACTGATTACTGAACGTATTTTGTTGCTTCGTCCTTAAATAGAGTGGAATTACACTGGATTACCAGATTTATTGGCGCATTAAAGATTAAAATAGAATTACATCTTGTAGTGTGGGTCAGTTCCTTCAAATATGGTGAGAGGTTTGTCTGTACTTTATATTCTCCAATAGCTACTTGGATGACGTGTTTGTAGAACTTATGGAATGTTATTGGCAATAGATTGTTAATCATTTAATGGTTTTATTTGAAAATAATTTTATAATATACCGTGTTACTGGTTTTATCTGTCGAATTTACACTATAATATATTCTATTGCATAATAATACGTGAACATGGGAATGAAAATGGAGAAATTTCGAATTTAGTTGTTTTTAAAATGATGTAAATATTTTATTTAAAGGTTTGCCGTGTAATTTCAATCCTTGGAAGTTTTTTTATGGCATTACGAATACGAGTTTAAGAGTCAATAACAAAACAATTTTGTTTGAGCCTCATGCTACCTGCACTCTATTAATAAGTTGGTACGAAAGAAAAGTATCATATACTATATGTATAGTGTAGAATAAAATGCCCTGCCAACCCAAAAATTCCATGATGTTCAGATTAATGATACGGCAGCGCATAAAATACGAACAAACATACATGGATTTTTATATATTAGAAGATTTTAGTAGCAACCTTAATTCTCGTCTATTCGGTGACTACAATTTCAGTAAGGATTTTGATGTTTTGGCTTGTGGTGTTGGTTTTTTATATAAATAAGCACTCAGTTCCTCGAATGGTAAACTCGAATGGTTAAGTTACGTGCTTATAAATAGTCGCAATACTAGTGGTGTCACTTGTACGTTGATAATCTGCTTCCCTTTCCCGTGCGTCACGTTTTTGGGTGACACAAATTTGATCGGAAAGCTGCTGTGCCTCGCCTTCTTAGTTTTTTTTACCGTAATATATTCTATATCTTACAACAATTATTATCCTGTATTAATTTCGAGTCCAATATTGATTATTAAGATTTGAGGTAGGTCATAGAGATGGTTTCTGACGGACGATTTTTTTTCCCACTCTGGAAATTCCACAGCCAACCCATTTTAACAAACGCCAATCTACAACTTTCTGGAGTACAATCTAGAAAATCACCTGATTAATTATTGTGACTTGAATATCTCGACTGCTGCGTTGGTCCTGTGACAAAAGTTTATACTTATGTTTGCGTGTAATTGTAAGGGCTTTTAATTCTTGGGTTGAAAAAATTCTTATTGAGATTCTACTTTACATTACTTTATTGTTTATAAAAGCCACACCACAAGCGAACAGACCTATGAAAAAACACACAACACGCATACACACACATGAACACACACACATAATGTATATATTATGGACCTGGTTTGTTAAACATTTAGGGATTGACACTGTTTCTCCTTAATACACTATTCCGTACAGTCTAGCGAAGAGAACAGCGACGCAACCATAACTTTGTACGACCATTTTGTTGTATCTATTATGTTTTACCTACCTACTCAAATTGTTAGAACGTACAAAGATAATGTACAAACTTTGGAAATAAATAAATTATTACTATGTATGCATATGACAATAATTTGACAATCAAAGGAAACATTTTAATCACAGATCACAGCTTCATACGGGCCCATCACGAACCGAGTCCATATGGGACCACAAAGAAAAAAACACTACGAATGGTCCTCATTCACAGGAACATATAATCACGCATGAACCATATATTACCCCACACGCCACGACGGCGCTAAAGCAATTCTGGAGTCAAAAAAACTCTGCAAATCATGGTTAAGGTAAGGCCTTTACATTAATGTGTCACATACCTACATTTCACAAGTTATTAAAAACTGGTTTATAGACTCGCGTATCTGTAAACTGTCATTATACATCCATTCCTTAATAGTTTTCACATTTCTACTGCAGTTAACAATAATTATGGCTCGATTAAATATGACAATAATTTTAAGACAAGACTTGAGTTTCTAGTATGGCTTTGTAGTTAATTTCTCGAAGCGAGAGGATGTTATTTTTATCCTTCGCTGAGAAAACATCACTTTTTTCTACATATGATTGTAATTTTTACGACAAGTACAAAATTTCGTGCTACCTCAGCCGCAGCTACGATGAAATTTGTTAGATTTATGTTATTGTTATTAATATTGAATAACAACTATCACATTTTCTCAATAATTAAATATTAAAAAATATTACACTCAAAACAATGTCATTAATACTTTCTTTTAGTTACAAAAAATAAAGTTCACTTACATAACTGATTTGGGTTTATTGAAATAAAAAATAACTTTATTTTTGCACTGATAATACAGTGTTAGATTGTAATATCTATTTATATATTTATTTTACTCTAGTTTGATTTATAGATATTACATATTTAACTATTTATAAAATAGTGAAAAAGGCCTAATACCCAACACTACCAACTCTCATTAGCTGTTTTTCCACTCTGAGGGTTTGACATTTTATGTGAATAAAATGTCACATACGAATTTACGGCTGCCATCCAATAAAAAACATTGATCAGAATCAGTTCTTAAGCCGTATAAGTATCGCATAATATACGCGAAAATAACTCGAAAGTTTTTTTTGAGTTCTATTTACGTATGTTACAATTTGAAGTTAATCCGGTTATTACTCCGACAACCTCCTTTATTTTACCGTAAACAGGATCGTTAAAGAAATAGAGCTTCGTAAAATCGATTCGATACAGTGCCTATAAAAACCAAGTGGAAATAAATGATGACTCTTTGATGAGATCGCACCGGTTGGCAGATTTATGTGAAATGCTATTGGTGGTCTTTTAGAACAAGCACAACGAAGGCTTCGATGATCTAATTTGCGCAAATTTGGTACTAGTGTAGTGATCGTGTCGTTGTAAAGCTGCCTATTGTTTCAAATGTAGTATGGGAATCTTGACCTTCTAAAGACGCAAGCATGATCATGCACTAAGTTTAAAAACAAGAGAAACAAGAGTTACACTGCCGCCGTAACTTATATATATTTTTTTCTTATATTAAAATTATTCTTTTGTTAAATTATTACAAACTACTTTTTCTTGTTCCAAAGGTTTTTGGCTTTCGGTTAAGTATACTAAAAATAATGTTATAAGTGTTTACAAGTACTTGCAAAAGTCACCATGCAATCTTCTATATTCTCTGCCAAAAGGCTTTTGTGTTAAGTATGTATATTTAATTAATAATTGATCAAGTTCCGCATTAATAAACAATCCTATAAAATCAAAGCCATAAATATACAGTAAATAAATAACGAAATACGACTTCAATGCACATCTGACATCACAGTATAAACATTAAATTAAATTAATTAACTAGTAGAGACATGGCAGTAATGCGAGTGGACAGGCTGCCTACACGCAAGAAGGCGGAGTATTGAAATATTAAAGAGAGGTAAACAGATGGTCTAAATAAAATATAATGAGACATTTTTCGACGAACGCGGTTCACAATTTGGACGTGCGCGAACGTGCACAGAGTAACACACTATCTAACTACACAAAAAAAAATACGTTACGAATCTGAGTCTGCCAGCTATAGACAACAGAGGTTTGTCGAGTTCACTTAGTGGATACTTTAGCGCAAGGAATACCCATTTGAAACTTTGAGACGCTCTTAGTCGGTTCGATTTCAATATTTTACCTCACCGTATGCTCGAAGAGAAAATAACAAGAAAACAACTTATAGTTTATTCAAGTTAAATTCTACTAATCCAACTAATATTATAAATCTCACTAATATTATAAATATGAAAGTTTGGATGGATGGATGTTTGTTACCCTTTGACGCAAAAACCACTGAACCGATTGCTATGAAATGATGTATGTAGATAGCTGGAGACCTGGATTAACGCATGGGCTACTTTTTATCCCGATATTCCCACGGGATCGGGACTTATGCGGGTGAAACCGCGGGGCGCTGCTAGTATTATAAGCGTGAAAGTTTGTAAGGATGTTTGGATGTTTGTTACTCTTTCCCGCAAAAACTAATGAACCAATTGCGATGAAACTTGGTATGTAGATGGCTGGAGACCTGGATTAACACATAGATTATTGTCCTGATATTCCCACGGCACCGGGACTTACGCGGGTGAAACCGAGGGGCGCAGCTAGTAGTAATAATAATAATAATAATAAACTTTATTTGCCAAGAACTTTGTCATAAAGATGGTACAAATGTGTCTTACGACTAGGTGCAGAATGTTTTGCCTAAATTGGGCATGCAAACTTTTTTATAAAATAACATGCATTCTAAATTATGAAAAACTTAATGTCTATGTCTAGTGCCATTTATTATATATCCTTAAGTATTCTGTTACGGAATAAAAGCTTTTCTCAATCACCCACTCTCTTAGCTTTTTCATAAACCGTTTATATGTTAAAGCTTTCATTTCTTTTGGTATACAGTTATAAATATATCCACACATAGCCAAGCAGTTCTTTTTGTATAAAATAATTTTAGGTACTTTAGATAAAACAATCCTATCTGGATCACGCGTATTTCTAGGGTAAATGTCTCTTGCTGTTGTAAATAAGTATTTGTTCAACCTCACAAATTTAGCACATTCCAATATATACATACAGGGCAAAGTAAGTAATTTTAGTTTTTTAAACAAAGGTTTGCAAGATATCCAAGGAGCCACCCCGTAAATTGCTCTAACACATTTTTTTTGAGCAATGAATGCTTTGTTTAAATCGGTTGAATTACCCCAGAGAATGAGACCATAATTAAGAACTAAGGCCACGTATCCATGGTATGCACTAAGAACTGTCTTTTTCGTTGTAATTCTTCTTAACTTAGCTAGGACATAAACGAATCTATTAATTTTGTTACATACGTTTTTTACATGAGCTTTCCAATTTACGTACTTGTCTAAAATTAAGCCTAAGAATTTAGTATGTTCTACTTCTTTAATTTCAATGCCTTTGTAAACTATTTTAAGATTTATACATTTACGTCCGTATGTACTAAATTGTATATATTTAGTTTTCATTAAATTAACTTTAAGATTATTCTCATCCCGCCATTCTATGATAGATTCAATTGATTTATTGATGTCACTGTTATATTTATTAATGTCAGTGTCATTATTGTGAATGTCTTTTGTTTTAGATTCTATTATTAATGAAATGTCATCAGCAAATAATGTCATTGGATATTCAGTTATGCCAGGAAGGTCATTTATATATAATAGAAATAGTAGAGGGCCCAGCACACTGCCTTGAGGAATGCCAGAATTGTTGACTCTGTAGCCAGACCGAATGGTTTCTAATTCATTTTTTTCATTTACACTGTTAATTTGGACACATTGTTTCCTTTTTTTCCAAATATGATTTTAACCACGACAATGCATTACCGCGAATACCATATTGCTCTAACTTATTTAATAATATTTTATATGACACAAAATCGAAGGCTTTTGTCATATCAAAGAATATGGCAGTTGTAGCTTTCCCGTCATCAATTTTATCAATGACTTTAGCCATGAGGTTAAAACAAGCCGATGTTGTTGACTTACCTCTTTGAAAGCCAAATTGTTCCTTCCTAAGAATGTTACTTTACGTTACGTTTATACATAGCGGTCTCAAAGACTTTAGAGATTACAGACACAAGAGTAATAGGTCTGTAATTGGACGATGTCGCTTTGTCTCCTTTTTTGTGTAGAGGTTTGACAATGGATAGTTTCAACAAATCTGGGAAACAGCCAGTAGTAAAAGATAGATTTACCAAATGGGTTAATATGGGTACTAGTTCATTACTACAGGCTTTAATTATTTCTGTAGCAATATCATCATGACCCGTAGATCTTGTATTTTTTAAGGATATTAATATAGTATAGATATCATAGCAACCATACGGTTTTAGAAATATGCTTTTACAACGGTTTTCAATCTTAGTTCCACGCGTGTTATTGGTAGGGTTACAGTTTATAAAATAATTATTAAAATGATCACCTATGTCCTTCGGTTTACATATATTTTTTTTGTTTTAGATAACGTGTTTTATGGTTTCAATTTCCTGAATATTATTAGATTCTGTCTTTATTAGGTTCCATGTAGTTTTGCATTTATTCTTACTATTATTAATTTTTTTTTCATTATATAATTGCATAGATTTATTGATACAACGCCTTAATAGCTTTGAGTACTGTTTATACTTCTTTTTATTATCTATCGAGTTGTCACCATAACATTAAACACGTAACAACCTCTTCGTTTTACAGCATTTACGTAACCCTTTCGTTATCCAACCTGTCTTGCGACCCTTATTTCCTATTTTTACCTTGATTTTAGGAAAACAAATGTCGTAAAATAACCCGATTATGTCGTGACAGCTTTCATATGCCGAATTTATGTCGGAACCGTCATAAACCTCCCGAAACGAAAGACTTGCTAAACATTCCTTAAATTTTAAGATGTTTGTCTTACCATAGTCTCTAGTGGTGATATAGTGTACTAAGACTCATGCAATTCTATTTTTTTTTTGAGGTATGTTAAGCAATTGTGCGGTATTGTGGTCCGACAAGCTCCAGTGCAAAAGTTCACCAGTTGCTGTATTTAAATTACTGATGATGTGATCAATGCAATTATTCTTTCTTGTAGGTTCTTTTATATGTAATGTCAAGTTATAGTTTTTTAGTAGATCTAAGAATTCTACTGTGGTCTTTTTTGACTGCAGTGTGTTAATATTAAAGTCCCCTGCAAGAACAAACTTTTTATTACTTTTATACACAAGTTTTTGCAGTAAAGTGTTTAATTTTGTAAAAAAAAGATTTAAATTTGAATCAGCCGTTCTATACAATCAAATAATTATCATATTTTGGTCAGTGACAACAATTCCGCAACATTCGAAATCGTAGTCTACTGCTAAGTCTTTGGCAATTTGTATTTCCGTGTACCTGATGTCATGTTTTATGAGCACACATACTCCTCCCCTTTTTGTACTGTTTTGTCTGCAGTATGAAGAAGCCAATACGTAACCCTCAACTTTAATGAAATTTTCATAATCCAATAGTTAATATAATCACCATTATTATCATTTTCACTATAGAACGTCCATTGCTGGACAGGTCTCCCTAAATAATTTCGAAGAAGACTAGTTGGAAGCGGCCTGCATCCACTGACGGTCTACGATCTTTACCTACTAAGCCATATGTCCCGAAATTCACCTTATTGATGGATGTCCACGCTGCGCATTCCGGTCCATGGTCTCCATTCGATAACTTTTCGGCCCCACCGGCCATCCCTTTTGCGTGACATGTGCCCTGCCCATTGCCTTTTTCAAATTACTACACTAAAATACTATACTGACACACGTTATTGTGTGTGACGAATTCAAGAATGCTATCACTATACACGCAGTAAAAGCATTGTGATTTTATCACTACGCAAATATACAAAAACATAACGCCTCCTTTCTCTTAAGGAATAGGTAGAGTTATATAACACCTACATATCACCAGCACACGTTCAGCTATGATGCATATTTTCCTTTCCAATTATTTTGTTTTTAATTTATTTATTTTTTGTTTTTACCTTTAGTTACGTCAGTTTCAGTCAGTTTTATTATTCATGCACTCGCGCAGCCTCTTATATTTATATGGGCGCTACCTTGTTTACCTTGTAACCTAAAAGAATAATTAATTTTATTCACAGGTGGAAATTTTATTGTTATTAACGGACATTTTAAATATACAATTATCAGGAATGTTCAAATACAAACGAATTCCACGCAGATTTGATATAAAGATTAGACATTACATGTATCTATTATACATATAACTAGCATATTTAACTAAATGTGATAATAATGTCATAAATATGAAAATAATCCAATCAAATATCTAAAACTGGCAACGGTTCTTAACCGTTGCGGACCCCAAATATATTTCAAACAACACGCTTTGGATATTGATAACTTCATCTATTAGCGGAAATTTGAAATTTATTGCAACGGTCATTGATTTAGAATGAATTAAACGTTAGGTAATTTCCGATAAAACTGTCCGTTGGACAAAACTGCTGGCTGACCACCCGTCGTTCCGTGACCCGCGTGGGCCCACTACATGTTCATTAAATAATATTACTATATAAATAAAATTAACAAACTATTCTCTATACAACATTTATGCTATATCATATTTAGAAATCTTTTTTATAAATTTGTAATATAATGAATGATACTTTTTTCTTTACCTAAATTAAATCTAACTACGATAAAGTCAGAATTTTATATTCAAACAGGTTGCGAAAGATTAAAAATAATATTTCATTTGTAATCATTAAAACACGATGCTTAAATCAATCCTTAAATTCTATGTATCTAAATAATAACTTGAGACGTCTCACACACGGCCGTCTGATCCAAAACTAGGCAGAGCCTGTACCATGGTAACCAGACTGCTGATAGACAAATGAGAACAAATGATCGTCATCACCTCTGGCCCAGCAGCCAGGATCACTGACCAATAGACCGACAGGCCCGTCCATAAAATAGGTAAAACCAAAACAGTTCAATAACTACATTTTTCTCTCTGTTTGTCAACCGACCAATGAAATAATAAAATAATTATTATTGGGCTCCTCAAGGCTTTTCATTTTCATGAAATTATTGAAAACAAAAAACTTTATTTTCACTGCTAAACACTAAAGCCAATACAAAACAAAAAGAAAACACTATGGACAAACACAGGAGAAAATGGTACTGAACTGTTTCATCTTTGCCTATTTATATATAGATAAACTTTCCATGAATTAATCTGGACGTTTTCCCTAGTCGTACTATCATAATTGGCTCACATAAAACCAATGAGATCTGAGCTTTACACGCAGGAGTGAAACTCATCTGTCAACAGTAATTGTCACTGGCGATCGCGTAGCTCTCTCTAAGGTTGGTCAATATCAGTAATAGGTTCCTATATAGCGCCAAGCCTTTCAATACACATTCCATGTACTTGTTACGAAGTATGCACTTTATATTGTACTGGAGACGTTCAAAGCTAGAAAATGTTTTGATATGAGTTCTTGCCTTATTTAAAATTACGCCTTACCTGAATAATTGAAATTTTTATTTAATAATATTGTGAACCCATCTTTGTTGAAATATATCCAAGGGCAAGCCCCTTGGATAGATTGTTCAACAGTGCTGGAATGATAATAATATAGTAAGTAGTTAATCGAATGAAAAATGTATAAGTTTTTACGCAATATTTCACTTCAACACGCTTGTTTTGTAGACATATAAAATATAATAAAAATAAAGCACAAGTATTCTGCAACACAAGTGAACCACAGCGAAGCATGGCTGCTTAGCTAGTAAGACGTAAATCAGACGTAAACGTATAACGTATATGAAGCTCTGTCGGTATGATGCGGATAACCATAAATATTAAAATTATGTTTTATAGTAAAAATTTGGCTTAGTGGTCGATTCGCACACAGTGCGAAACGACCCTTTTTAAAATTAATATTTTTTTAGTTGTCGATTTGCACAAACTGAATTTATTAGTGTGCGAATCGACACCTCTAGCAAGATGTGGTGGCATATACGTATATTCGACAATTTTTTTTTTATTGCCAATGGTGGCAGAAAAGCCAGCGGCCCACCTGATGGTAAATAGTAACCGCCGCTCGTGAACTTCGGCAAGGGGTATACCAAGCCGCCTGCCTACGTTTCGTTTTTATATATTTTTAACCGACTTAAAAAAGGAGGAGGTTCTCAATTCGACTATGTTTTTTTTATGTTTGTTACCTCAGAACTTTCGACTGGGTGAACCGATTTTGATGATTCTTTTTTTATTTGAAAGCTGGTGCTTCCCGTGTGGTCCCATTTCAATTTGGTCCAGTTCTGACAATGGCATCTATGAGAAAATCATATATAAGTCTTTTATGGAATAGTTTTTTTTGTTGAAGTCGGTTTTTTTTTGAAAGAATTATTTAGTTTTGATTATATTTTATTACATTGAGTTTTTTTCTAAAGATAGTGGATAAGAAGTATTATTGTTGATTAAGAATATTTTCCACAAATATATGTTTTGTTAATTATTATTTGTTTCCTTTTTTTAATGATATACACCACTTTTATGCGCTACTGTACCATTTTCTTAAATATTTTCATTTAAGAAAATGTGTGCCAATCACCACCCCACAACACAATCTCTGGAACAAATTGTCGCCTGCGGTATTTCCGGACCGATACAACCTTTAAACCTTCAAGAAAAGAGCGTATTCCCATCTCAAAGGCCGGCAACGCACTTGTGACTCTTGAGTTGCAGGTGTCCATGGGCGACGGTAGTTACTTACCATCAGGTGACCCGTCTGCTCGTTTACCCCTATAATATAAAAAAAAAACATTTATCTAGAGGTGTCGATTCGCACACTAATAAATTCAGTTTGTGAGAATTGACCACAAAAAAATATTAATTTTAAAAAGGGTTGTTTCACATAAAGTTTACGAACAAGTTTGTGCCACAGTTCGGCGCAGGCGCCTAGCCACTGCGGACGCGTGTGACTCACTCCGTTTGCTCGGTTGTCGCGTGTTGTTTACAAGTTCTACGCGTCGAATAAAATAATATTCCAACTTTAATTTACGTTATAAGGGTAACTCCTAGTAGTAGGAGGCCCTTTCTTTTAGTCATGAATCTTACCCCAACGTCTCAAAAAACCCCAATGTCTCAGTTACCAACAAAAAATCGAAAAGATAAAAATAACAGTAATTCAAGTTACGCCAACGTTACGTCAACAACAATGTTTCCTAAGAAGGATCAAGCTATTATTCTCGACTCGATTGATGGAATAACACTAAGGGATTATATCATTGCCTTATCATCTATTGTACCACCAGCGTCTATCCGATTTGTTTCTCGTATATCGAATGCTCGAATATGCATATATCTGGACACAAAAAAAACAGCGGATGACCTTATAGATAACAAGAAAAAAATTACATTAAAGAATCATAATCTGGAAATAAAGCCACTCATTACGAGAAACAAACGTATAGTTCTATCAAATGTCTGTCCGGTAATCCCACACTATATTATAGAACAAAAACTCGAGGAAATTAATATTACAACAATGTCTCCTATAACCTTTATGAAAATTGGTGGAACTGAACCTGGATTTTCACACATACTGAGCTTTAGGAGGCAACTTTATGTGACACCTGAAGACGAAGAACGTCTTCCAGAATCATTTCAGGTTACATTTGAAGATACGAATTACTGGATTTACGTGTCGTCTGATTCCCTCAAATGTTTTTCCTGCAACATGGTGGGTCATGTTGCTAGAAATTGTCCTAGAATCATACCTAACTCACAGCAATGCTCTAAAGAGCTGGAAGACCATTTAGAAGAAGAAATTAATAATACCTTTGATAGAAATGATGACTTAGTACAGTGCCCTGCATTCGTTCAACCAACAACTACATCAGAAGAATATTCACAGATATCTCAAAACCGTACAAAAGGTATAAAACGCCTTCATTCACCTACTGTGAGTGAATGTTCAAAAGGAGATCTAATAAAACCTTTAGATCCAAAAGAAGATGACACGTCTGATATCATGGAAGAAAGTGATGAAACATGTAGCAATATCTCGTCTGAAGAAGTAGAAAATAAAGTTAAAAATAAGAAAAAAATAAAGATAAATGACTTGAGAACAGATGAAGAAACTTGGGAAGAAATTAAAGACAGTATAGCAGATTTAAGCAAGGAAGTCACATTTCCGATTAATCTTGATCAATTTGTTAGTTTACTCGATAATTCCAGAGGAAAGCAAAACATAAAAGAACTAGTTCATTCATATACCGACAATATCAAGGACTTAATTAAAATGTGTAATACATTACATTGCAAAATGAATAAAAGCTTAAAAAATAGGTGTTCCCGATTGTCAAAAAAACTACACGCCATTTACTCAACCTAGAACGGTAATCTAATTCATTTAAATTTTTGCCCATTTCTATATATATCTTTGTTGTTATATATATTACTTAATTACACTCATGGATTTTTTGCAATGGAATGTTAATGGTTATTACAAACGTTTTGAAAACATCAAATTATTATTGAATAAGTTAAGTCCAGCCTGCATTTGCTTACAAGAAACGAATTTTACAGCTGACTATTGTGCTCCAATCAAAGGTTATGAGCATTTTTTCAAAAATAGGTTGCAGAGAAATAGAGCAAGTGGTGGAGTTGTTATTTACATTAAGCCATATAGCCTGCCAGAAGCAGTACATATTAACTCTAATTTAGAAGTTGTAGCTGTGAAAATTAAATTCCCTCTTTTATTAACCATTTGCAATATATATCTTCCAAATAGCAAACCAATAAACAAACTTGATTTAAATACCCTAGTAAGTCAACTTCCCATACCGTTTATAATTTTAGGTGACTTCAATAGCCACCATTTCTACTGGGGTTCTGAAACATGTGATACTAGAGGAAGAATAGTTGCTGATTGGTTGGATGAGCAAGACAATATTCTATTATTGAATAGTGGCCAACCCACTCATTTTAACAGCAATACAGGTCACACTAGTAATATAGATCTTACTATTGCTTCACAAAATATGATTCCATATTTTGAATGGAATGCTCTAGAAGATTTGTACGACAGTGATCACTTCCCGATTACAATAAAATCACGTTTACCGCAAAATTATTTACAAGTCCATGAAATTAAATACCCACAGAAATGGATTTATGAAAAGGCTGATTGGTCAATGTTCCGCGAAGAAATTGTGAGTAGTATTCAAAATTTATTAGCTTTGAGTCCTAATGAATCCATTAACAACACTGTACAAATATTCACCCAATTAATAATAGACGCTGCTAAAAAATCAATACCAAAATCATATGGAACTTTAAGAAAAAACTTTTTACCTTGGTGGACCAATGATTGTAAAGTTGCAGTTAAAGAAAAGAAAAAAGCTTTAAGAAATTATAAAAAAAATCCAGAAAATCAAGAGTTTAAGGTTGAATATATGAAAAAAAGAGCATATTCTAGAAGAGTTCTTAAGGAAAGTAGAAAAAATTGTTGGCAAAAGTGGGTATCATCAATAAGCAGTAACATTCCAACAGGAGAAATGTGGAAAAAGATTCATAAAATTAATCACAGCAACATTGGATTTAATAATATTATAATAGAAAAACCAGATGGAACATTAACAAATCAGCCAGTTGAAACGAGCTACTTACTATCGCAAGCATTTGCCAAAAATTCAAATTCAAGTAATTATGACAGTGAATTCATATCCTACAAAAACAATCAAGAGCTTAACCATAACTTTGACACTCTTAATAACTCGAATCCAATTAATAGCGACATATCTATGCATGAATTAATATCAACACTATCACAAGTACGAAATAGTAGTCCGGGACCAGATAATGTTTCCAACGTTATCATTAGGCATTTACCAAAAATAGGTATTGAGTACTTGTTAAAGATTTACAATCAAATATGGAAAAATCAAATATTCCCAGATGGGTGGAGAGAAGCTCTAGTGATACCAATTTTAAAAGCCGGTAAAATAGCGAGTTCGCCAAAAAGTTACAGGCCTATAGCACTAACATGTAATCTTTGCAAAATATTCGAAAAAATTGTAAGTAAAAGGCTCAGATGGTATTTAGAAACGAATAATTGCATTTCACCATTTCAGTATGGTTTTAGGCAGTTTAGGTCAACAACTGATTACTTAATGAATATTGAAAGTGAAATACTAGACGGGTTTGCTAACGATAATTATGTGATCACTGTAGCTCTTGACATTGAGAAAGCCTACGAAATGGTTTGGAAGCACAGGGTACTCGTACTTTTGCAGGATATCGGTATTAGGGGAAATTTATTAGCATTTACAAAAAACTTCTTGTCGAATAGGTCAATTAAAGTCAGAATTAATGACGTAGTATCTGATTCTGTTCATATAGAAAATGGGCTTCCTCAAGGTTCAGTTCTTAGTGTAATTTTATTCTTGCTAGCCATTAATGACGTACTTACCTGTATAGAAAGACCAGTTAAGGGTTTCCTCTTTGCGGATGATTTAACGATCACTTGTAATGGGACTACTTTAAAACCTACCTTACAACTAGTTCAAAATACGTTGAACAATCTTCAAAATTGGTCTCATAGAACAGGATTTAGATTTTCAAAAACAAAAACAGAATATATAATATTTACCAATAAGAGAAATAAAAAGGTGGACGTTAGACTTAGATTGAATGAACATAATATTAAAGAAGTGAATAATATTAAACTGTTAGGCTTAACATTCGACAAAAAAATGTCTTGGATATCACATATAAATAAGCTTAAGTCAGAGTGTTACAAAAGGATAAATATTATAAAGGTCTTATCATCGCTAACATGGGGATCTGACAAAGAATGTCTATTAACCACGTATCATGCGCTAATTAGGCAAAAAATAGACTACGGCGCTATCATATATGATTCTGCTAGTTTAAGAACTCTAAAATTACTAGAAAGTGTACAAAATACAGCGCTCCGTCTTTGTATTGGTGCTTTTAAAACTAGTCCAATTAAAAGTATATTGGCTGAAGCTGGAGAAATGCCCTTACAGTTCAGAAGGAAACAACTTGCTTTAATTTATACTGCAAACATTTTATCTCAACCTAAAAATCCTATCTATGAATGTTTAAAAAAGGTAACAACATTAGATCTTGAATACCAACTCCGACCTAATTTACCAAAACCTCTCCGGATTAGAGTAGCAAAATACTTAAAAGAATTGAATTTCACGTTCCCATCAATTTTTGAAAAAAAGATTTTGACGGTAGGTCCATGGGAAGTTTCTAAATTTCCCATAAATCTTGAATTGGCTGAAAGGCTAAAGGATGATACACCAGAGTATATTTATAGAAACCTATTCAAAGAAATGCACTACAATCATAGAGATTACAAAACCTTTTATACTGATGGATCGGTTTTGAATGGAAGATCTGGTTGCGCGATTGTGTCGGATAATAACTGTTTCCGATATAGACTTCACAATTACCAATCAATTTTCAGTTGCGAATCAATTGCCATACTTAAAGTCTTAGAAATTATAGAAAGTAAACCTAAAGTAGAAAAATATATAATATATACAGATTCGAAATCATGTCTAATGGCTGTACTAAATAATCAAAATATGCACCCCCTTATTAGAGAAATAAAGCAATCAATGATTAACCTTTTGAAAAATAACTTTTCGTTTGAATTAATTTGGATCCCAAGTCATCAGGGCATTACTGGTAATGAAAAAGCCGACAAAGAAGCTAAAAATGCAACAATTCAAGAAGAAGTAGATAATTCAATAAAAACTAGTCCAGATGAATTAAAAAAATATTTTAAGCATGAAATAAAATTGCTTTGGGATTCTGAGTGGAAAGCTGATAACACAAGTAAATTATTTAGCATCAGACAATCTATTTTCGACAAATCACCATCTTCATTTTCTTGTAAGAAAGACCAAGTTAAAATAACAAGACTTCGCATTGGACATACTAATATAACTCACATTCATCTCATAACCAAAAATAATATTAATAAGTGCAAATGTGGCCAGGACTTAACTGTTTCACATATTTTGAAAGATTGTGTAGCTTATAGACAAGAAAGAAAGATTTGTAATATGCCTGATAATTTGAGAGACTGTTTAAGTCAAGATGGATATGTTAAAACACTGATGTTCTTAAAGGTAATTAATGTATACAAATTAGTTTAAGTACCCTCAGTGGTCGTTAATGACCCTAGTTGTTAAAAAGCGACCTTAAATAAATAAAAAAAAAAAAAAAAAAAAAAAAAGTTTGTGCCAATCGACCCCTAAGCCTAAAATTGTATACCACAACCAATCATTTTAAAGAGGGGTTTTAAAGTCTGGTACTTTTTTACAATAAATCGTTTTATAATGGGACCAATATATTTTATTTATTTTGCTGTAAAAATAAATTTATAGAGCAATTTAGCTACCACCAAAGAGAAAAACATAATGGTAGGGTAGGTGACAGCTGTCAAGTCAAATCAGTATGTTTTTAGTAAACGTCAAAACTGTAGGTTCGGTACATTTTAGTTTGAAATACCAGGTATGACGTCACGACTTATTGTTTTCAAATCAATTGCTTTTAATGTTAATTTGACGATTATAAAATAAATTAAAAACGTTAAGGTTAAATAAAACTGGACGACAATTTTCACAGTATTTTATTTGTTGTTGTTGTTATTTTTTTGCCAGACTTGGCGAAATAATTTATTTTATGCGTAGGCATCGAATCCATTGTAATAAACAGAATCTAAGCCACGAGACACATTGCCTCTAAAATGCTACACTGCTCTGTACCTGCGCGGGAGTCTCTCTCATCTAATTGGCAGTAAAACGCGCCAATTCTGCCGTTGTAATGGCCTCCAAATAAGTATTGTGCACCGTAACCGACCATTTCATTAAATTTTGTACATTTTCATTAGTTTTATTATGACTGTTGTAAATGGTTGATTGGCTTTTAATTAGGATCCCCTGCATACGTTTACACCCACGTGTTCATAAATCTTTATATGTTAGTGTGTGTAAGTGATACAGTGATTCTGTGGGTGATTATACATAATAATAAGTTCTGTACATAATGTATGTGTATACCTGTCACTCAATATGTATAAATAATATTTGACTGCCAAATAGTACTGGATTCTTTTTTTACAAACTTTCTTACTCTAGAAATAGTAAAATTAAGCCTTATTTTCTTATGGCCTTTATTTTATTTAATATTAATATATAAAAAACTTATAAAACAAATCATCAATCTAAAAATAAAAATTGCAAATAAAAACATTATTATTTTTATAATTTTTGGAACTTTATTTTTTCCAAAAGTAAGGAATGACGTAGGGACTTAGGGACATAATGCTGACACAGTAATTTGTATACGAAACGCGAGCGTTGGCCCGGCACGGCGGCGGCGGGCGCAATAGTCGTCTCCGCACAAGCAATGAGTTAGGTCGTGTATTTAAGTATGTGTATTTATACGCCAGGAATACGCCAGGAAACAAAAGACGGACCTGATTGTGGGATGCGACGCCAATGCACACCACACCATGTGGGGAAGCACTGGAATAAACAACAGGGGTGAGTTACTTTTAGAATTTATAATGGCCAATGGCCTACATATTATTAATAAAGGCTGTACCCCTACTTTTGTCACCAAGGACTCGAAAAGAGGTCCTAGACATCACTTTCGCTACAGAGAAAATTGCAAGACAAATTACCGATTGGCGTGTAAGTAGCGAAAACTCCATGTCCGACCATAGACACATTGTATTCGGAATACAAGGCTCAATGACATCGGAGCCTAACAGACTCAGGAACCCCAAAATGACATCCTGGGAGACCTACAAAGGCCTCCTTGAAGAAAACATAAAGGAATTCCCGAAGTCTGTAAAATCAGTCGATTCTCTCAACACCTCAGCGAAAATAATGGCTGAAGCTATTAAAAACGCATACGAGCAAAGCTGCCCAATAAGAGAATCGAAAGGTCAAAGTAAGACCATATGGTGGAACAAAAAGCTTGAAAAGCTAAGGAAAGCCACACGGCGTACTTTCAACAAGGCAACCAAACCGGAAGAGTGAGAACGGTATAAGAAAGCACTGATGGAGTACAACAAACAGATCAGAAATGACAAAAGAGCGTCATGGCGACGTTTCTGCCAGGATATTGCACAAATGCACAAAGCAGCAAGAATCCAAAAAGTACTCGCCAAGACACCAAATAGCTATCTAGGTTTACTTAAAAAACCAGATAGCACCTACACGACCCCGGA
This sequence comes from Euplagia quadripunctaria, assembly GCA_963859945.1. Taxonomy (NCBI): domain Eukaryota; kingdom Metazoa; phylum Arthropoda; class Insecta; order Lepidoptera; family Erebidae; genus Euplagia; species Euplagia quadripunctaria. Next base: position 16,270,384 of record OY982583.1, read on the forward strand.
AGAGGAAACACTGAAGCTTTTAAGAATCACCCACTTCCCAGGATCGTACTAAACCAATGACAAAGATTGCAACCCAAAGGATCCCATCCACAGGGTACAAAACTCCGACTGGAACTTGGCCAGCGCAATCTTCAGGCCCAACCAAGTAAGATGGGCTATAAGTAAATTTAAGCCCTTTAAATCACCGGGGGAGGATGGCATTTTCCCAGCACTTCTGCAATATGGGATTGACATCCTCCTTCCGCATCTGGTAAAACTGTTCCGGGCAAGCTACGCCCGAGGAGTCATACCAGATCAGTGGTCAGAGGTCACGGTACGCTTCATACCAAAAGTAGGAAAAAGGGACTACTCAGTTCCAAAATCCTCTAGACCTATAAGTCTTACTTCTTTTCTTCTAAAAACTATGGAAAGAGTTATAGACCAGCACATTAGAGCAACGTACTTAGTAGAGAGACCACTAAGTCCCTACCAACATGCTTACCAAAAGGGCAAATCCACGGAAACAGCTTTGTTAGATCTGATCGACAAAGTGGAGAAGGCTCTAGAGGATAAGCAAACTGTTCCATGCGCTTTCCTAGACATTGAGGGCGCTTTTGACAATACACCCACAGCAACAATGCTCAGAGGAATGACTGCAAAGGGGGTTGACGTCACCACCATAAAATGGGTGGAAAGCATGTATTCTAACAGAATAGCAACAGTTTCACTAAATGAAACATCGCACAAATTCTATTCGACACGGGGGGCACCCTGCCCACAAGGAGGCGTTCTATCCCCACTACTTTGGACTCTCGCTGTTCACCAACTCCTTGTAGAAATGTCCAACCTCGACTATGACATACAGGGCTACGCAGATGACCTAGTGGTCATAGTCAGAGGACCATACCTCCACACCATCTCAACACTACTACAAGGAGTACTCAACACCATCAACATCTGGTACAGAGAGAACGAATTATCAATCAACGCAGACAAAACTATGATAATTCCATTTACAAAGAAAAGGAAGCTGAAAATTTTGTGAAATCCAAAACTAAACGGCAAAATCCTTTCTTTCTCTAGTGAAGTTAAGTACCTAGGAGTCACACTGGACCAAAAGTTAACCTGGAACTCACACATCACAAACATAGTCCATAAAGCAAAAATGGCATTATGGATGAGCTGTCGCATGGCTGACGCTAGATGGGACCTTCAGACCTTCGCCCAAGATTGCCCTCTGGCTATACACGGCGATAGCAAGGCCAATTGTAACGGTCGGAGCTGCCGTCTGGTGCCGTAAAGTAAGCCAAACGACTACCTCAAGCAAATTAGACAGCCTACAACGTACGGTTTGTTTAATAGCCACTGGTGCGCTATCGTCGACGCCAGGGGAAACTCTAAATGCACTACTAAGCCTGACCTCACTCAGCATCTATGTGCAAAAAGAAACTAGCAAAAGCATATGTGCACAAACGAAACCAAAGTGGCAATCACGAACACTGAACTCACTAAAAGAGTCGGTTTTCGGAATAAAAGCTCTAAACATGCGAGCGGATGACATGCAAACAGAGATTGACTTCGTGAGAAGGTACACAGTAGACATACCACAGCTCCAATCCAACAAAAATGGTAGTCACGAGTGGTACACCGATGGGTCTAAAAAAGGCCCTGATGTAGGGTGTGGAATTTACGGAGAGAGGCCAAAATTCAGATGAAGCGCCAATCTGGGAGCAGAGGCCTCCGTCTTTCAGGCTGAGCTCTTTGCATTAAATAGATGCGTGGAGATCAACCTTGAGAGAAGAGTAAAAAATCAACACACTTACATCAACTCAGACAGCCAAGCGGCGCTATTGGCACTATACAATTTTGAGACTTGCTCAAAGCTAAGGAAGAAAAACCTGAACACAATGGGGCAAGCAAACGAAATTACATTAGGATGGGTACCAAGCCATTCAGGAATCGATGGCAACGAGAAAGCCGATGAACTCGCTAAAGCCGGTGCAGCCAACCGACAGCATGGCTCATAACCATTCTGCGGCATTAGCAAACAGCGAGCATATTTAATCATAAACGCCCAATAAACATCATTGGCTATTAAGAGATGGAAGACCACGACTGGTCTAAGACACACTAAAGCCTTTATAAAGGGCTATGATAATAAAGTATCCAAAGAACTTTTAGAGCTCAAAAGATACAAAACCTGTGCAGCAACAAGAGTCTAGTCTAACCGGACACTGCAAACTGAACAAACATATGTTCACCCTAAAATTGGGCGAGAACACAACATTCAGATTCTGTCAAGAGGCAGACGAAACTGCAATGCATATTCTATGCTCTTGTGGCCCAACAATGCGGCACCGAAGTATTAACCTAGGGTTGCACATCATGCAACCGCAGGAAATACAAACAGTCACTGCTGAAAGGATCTGGAGGTTTCTCGAAGCCATAAGTCTGAGCAGTGAGCTGTAAAGTAAAAAGTGCGCTACAAAAAACCAGAAATGGTCGAGGTGGCACTAAGCACTCAAACAATAATAATAATATGTGTATTTATATACCAATATGTATTTCATCATCATCTTCCTGCCCTTTTATTTGAGGTCGGCGTAATGTGCTGGTCATTCTTTTTTATTATTATTTAAAAAAAAACAACATTGCGAAAGGTTTTGGCTTGTTTCTTTTATGGCCGGCCGCCTGCCTGACGCCAAATCTCCTTGGAAATGTACTCGTTTTCAGACGAGACAAAGGAAGAAGATAAATTGTCTTTTTTTGGAATTGTAAGGAAAGCAGATAGGGCGTGGGAGCTAGGATAAGGGATACCGCAAGTTTTGGATGGGGAACCGGGATTGTCCTGTGATTGCAGAGGCCGCTTGGACAGGAAAATCAACTGGCCAAGTATATATGTGAAATATATATATTCCATATCAAGAAGACCGCATATCATTGAACAAAGTAACACAACAACAACAGTAACAGTTAACCATGCTTAACCCCCAAATAAGTCAAAGCATAGTGTTCTGTTAAACAGGAAAGGAGGAAGTTTTCTTGCCTCAAAATACGAACTATGTATCAAGAGCTAGCTAGAGTAGCCAAGATATCTTAAACCACAGTTTATTCACAACCATTTAATAAAGAACTGCATTGTTCTTGTTCATCTCTAGACGTGTACTGACTCGCACTCTTTGTATTGGATTTGGTTAATTTACACAGCGCCGACTAACAGTAGGCCATATTCTTGAATCACAAATTAATACCATTCGATGAGAAGTTCCATTATTTAGCAACAGACCTTACAATCAGATTATACTTAACTATCCTGCTAGCATGATAAATGTATACGAAAACCGAATAAGTCTCAGAGGAATCTGAAAACGCGATTAATTTAGAATGCGCTTTTTAAAATCGGTGAAAAATAAAACTCATTTATTGTGTTTTAATTATCAACAAGGTTCAATCTGGAAACGCCAACCACACAAATAAAGAAACAGAGAAAATTGACATTTTTATAATTTAACAAACACAGTAATTTGTTATACTTAGACCACAATTCTACCACATATTTATTTTAGGTTATTTTGTAAGAGGTTGTTCCCACTATATTTTAACACCGGATTCTTCAACCACACTACATCGGAAGCCTAAACAATCTACCTACATTATACACGTAATGTGCAACCTTACATAACTACATATATATAATTGTATGTATGCGTGTTTACCAACGTCCAATAACACGCGGTTATCAAACACGCGTAGGCAATGGCCGCGCCCTCGCCGCATTTTATATCACTGCTAAAAACTTAAATGATTGATATTGACTCATAACTTGTGGTGCCATTCGCCCACCATTAGTTCATAAATGTACAAAACGATGACAGTTATGGAACACTTAATTAATTAATATTTAGTATACGGCGTAGTACTAAAATGTGTATTTTTAGACATATTAGCCAAGAGCAACAGATGTTTAATTATTAAGAAATATGTACGTAAATGTACGTTATAATGTTAATATTATGAAATGTCGAAAAAAATTAGGTAATAATGTAATTTTTTCACTTACTACTCAACTATATGCAAATCTGCCATGAAACAACACTCATTCGTATAGAACGCAGTAACTTACTGCTGACACGAAAAAATCAGTAACATATCCTAAAGTTTTCGATCCGGCTGTGGAACGAGCTCCCTGCCGAGGTTTTCCCGAGGGTCTACAGTATGGGGTTCTTTACGAAAGGAGTGCTTTTAATCCTCTGAAATTGCAAGCGTGATTGGTAGCATATTTATTTTAAATATACTCCTATTTCATTTTTGTATAAAGATAATGTTACTTTCTATTCTCAGTAACTACAATTCTTATAAGGTCTTGAATTAGGTCCAGTGGTTGCCACAGTTACACGATATTAATGGTAACTACACATTATTTCGATAGCTATATTTAAATTTTCTTTATGAGTAGTGCTTTTGTGTCACCCTCATATTTTCTATTACATCAACTATTTAACCACAAGAATATTGTAATTATAGGAGATTAAAAAAGTTTCTAGGTAAGTAGTTGCTTCACGGTTGTAGTGAAATGAGAGAGAGAATCACACCCGTAAACGCTTAACCTCCGCTGGATCGTGTGCTTAATTTATTGGTAAAGAAAAATTTAAAAGGGACACCAAGAAACAATTCTATTAAACAACTATAAATCATATTACCTCATATACAAAGCCAGAAATACAACAAAGATAGACACGAATGAACGATGTTTTGCCAATGAGACCAGATAATCCGCGGTTCTGTCACAATATTGAAGATAATCCGATTATCGAGAGTAATCTTGTGAAACGTAACGATTTAAATCGATTAGGCCACCTGACGAAAGCTCGTGGGTGTCGAATTGAGAGATTATGGTGAGAAGATACATTTGCCAGTTAAAATTAGATTGTGAATTATCTATCCGTCATTCGGTATGTATCAAGATATAAAACGTGAGTAACGTTATGTGATCTAGATCTGTATGTAACGGCGACATAATGAGATGAACATAACAACACAACACTCATTGTGATTCTACGCGCAGCTTCCATTGCGACATGCGCTTGTTAGTGGAGCTATTTGTCCACTTTGCTGTATTAGCCTCCTGATAAATATCGTTATATTAGACCTTTTAGTTTATTTGAAAATAATGTTCACATTTAAAGGAGTTGTTCGTTAAAGATAAAGATAATTTTATTGCTTGGCTGTGTACAAGTAGGTGTGTTATACTAAATGTTGTGTTCCAACAGCTTAACCTTTCGGACATGCAACATAAATTAAAAGTAATAATAAAAGTTTACACATCTTAAATTACAACAACAAAATTACATCTTTACATCAGTGCTTACTTTAGCCAATTTGTTTGTTCGTAGATATTACTGTAATTTCAATACGGAATTAAAAAACAGCGATGTTCCACTTATCTCTCAATAGCTATAAAATGTAGGTAGGCTAGTTAAATCCCTAAGTGAAAAAGAAATCTTATTTTGGCTCTGATATAGTTTTTTTTTTACTTTGTTTTATTTTTTGTTTGCTTGCTCTCACATTTGTTTTAGTTAATAGTGGATTGAAATGGAATTTTAGTCGCTTTAAAGCGAATTTTATCAAACATATTTAATAAAAAATAACTTTTACTTTATAAATGAGTAGTAAAGTTTAAATTACTTGCTACATTTTGTTGGGTGTACACAACTGGGGGTAGCGGGTTGGGCTGACCGTTACCCCAGCAGAAGCAGGCCTGAGACGGTGGCGCGACGGGTCCCGCGCGCCTCCCTTATCTGGAAGGGGGGTAGGGCCCCCCTTATTGCACGGTGTGGTCGCCTGGTGATCAGGAGGCCAAAGTCTGCAGGGATTCTCGGTAGCTTCCTTCCTAGGGTACCCCGGGTCCCCTGCCATAGACTCACTTGTGACGGAACACCGTGTGGTTTTAGTCGGTTCGAGTCCGACATACCACTTCACCCTCGGTGAGGTGATGACCCGTGGGGGTTTCCACACGATAAAAAAAAAAAAAGGTGTACACAACTACTGATGTTCCAAGATTTTTTTTTGCAAATTGGTAATTTTTCCCTGCTGCTGCTGCTATCTGAAAAAATGTAACTAAAGGTTTAAAACCTACCATAGAAAAGAATACCTATTTACTTCACAATAATTTCTTTATCAGAAAAGAAATAACCGGCTCTAGCAAAAGTTAATAATTACACAAAGTAGGTATAATAGCTATTCACAGTAATAAAATTAAGAAATTATTGTAAGTAGTTTTTAGTTTTTTTTTTCAAATTAATATGAGATATATTGTGGAAGCATAGCCTATTCAATAAAAATATTCATTAAAATTTTTAAACGGCGAAAGAAATCGTGTAAGAGACCGAAAAAAAGAACCTGTCGCATTAAGTAAGACTCATTCTTTTGGAAGTGCGGTAAATATATTCAAGAACACAAACTTGATTAGCCATAAATAAGTGTGCAAAGTCGTTAACAATTTAAAACTAATCGGTTCACGTTAAACGCCACAAATTGTCGCATAACTCAAACCCACGACCGGTAGTTTCAACATCTTTATATTTAACAAAAGAGTCTGTATTTGCGATCCATACGGATTCCATATATTATATCACCGTAAATGTATCCGAACCGTAATGAAGATGAAATCAGTTGTAAATAACGTCAGACCACATCGTAAACAAATCAATGCAGCTTAATCCAATCGAACATTAGGCTGCGTACACACGAACGATTTGTTTTGTCTTACACAATTTCTCGAACGCGCTTTTTAGGAATCCTCTCGTAGAGATAAAAAATATGGAATGAAGAAAATATTGTCTTATACTTTAGCATTCCTTTCTAGGACATTGCAAGTTTTATTACTTTGAAGCCGGGACTATTAATGTCAGAAAGAAGATATTGTGAAAAATATATCATTTTCAAGTACCTAGTGTAAATTTGTGAGACAGAATAAGTCGGTAACAAAAAAAATAGAGCCAAACATTGAAATTACAGTAAAAAGTTTTTAATTATTATAATAGGATCAAATTCTACATGATATTTAATTCAACCGGGTCCAAATTCAATAATTTTCTCCAGAGGTTAACCTTAAAGCTTATGTGTTGGACTCTGGATTAGTAATACATTTATTTGATGAATTGGAAACCTGCCTATTATTGCAAATAAAAAGTGTGAAATAAGTTGAGGTTCATCAAAAACAACCCACTTCCAAACATAAAAAAAGTAGTTAAGTATACTAAAAAATCAATTAGAAAAAAAATATTCTAATCGATAGAGTGAAAAATTCCTAGACGTTATTAGTCGAACAAATTGACACCTCACCTAAGACGAAGTTTTTGCGCACGTTAACGGTGACCTTAACGGTGCTCGCAAACTCCAATTGAGACAGGTTTGCTTATGTGTGTGGTGCACTGCTGTGTGGTGTCACATAAATAACTTTTTATCAAAAACTGGAGTGGTAAGACGTGTGGTAATCGCAGAAAACAATGAAGAAACTTGCTTCGAGTTCGAAAAAAATATTTCGAATCAGTAGGACATTACTGACGGTCACTAACAAACCTAAAATTATGCTTGCTCCTTTCCTATTCTCCTTCTTTTTTGGCTTATGGAAAACCCCATAGATGACCTCACCGGGGCCAATAGTGCAACGATATGTCTGAATCGAACCACCTAAAACCACACGGTGTTCCGTTACAGGGGGGTGTATTGAGTCAAGAGAGACGCGTACGGGACACGTCGCGCTGCTTTCTCAGGGCCCCTGGTTGCAATTCCTCCTACACTCGATTATTAATCCATATCAACTATCTAAATATCACTAAGAAGCAACTTGATAAACTTGAACACCTTCGAAATTGTTATATATCAGATTTTCGCACCTTGCTCAGGTCGTACGCTAAAAAACTTATTTTTATCAAAAGTACGTAAGCTATGAACTTGATGTTTTAATCATAAATAAAAACAAGCCAATTACCAGTGGGATTCACGCTTTAAGTCACGCGTAGTAATATCTCTGAAATGATCTATAGCTTACCTACTTTTATTATTAGCTGTTTAAATATAGCAGTATGCACTACAATAAAAAATATGACACTTGTGTATTATACTTTTCTAAACACTGTAGTAACAAAATGTGTTAATTTATAGTCGCCTGCGTCATTGGGTCTTGTCTCATAAATTTGCGCTTATGTTTGCATGTAATATTGAGGTGCTGGTTACAATTGCTGGGTTTCGCAAATGGTTATTTCATGTAAGCAAGACGCCCTTCTGACAAGCTCATGTACCTTTTTAATGTTAACTGTGGTAATTTTTGGCATCATTTCAAATATTTCTGAAAGTATAACCTCACACAGACCTTAATACTTAAATCCTAACTTAATATTATAAACGCGAATGAGTGTTTTTTTGTTTGTTTAGTTATGATTTCGCACCTTAACCACTTAACGGAATTTCATCATCAATTTTGCATGCACGTTGTCAGGGCCACAATAAGGACATAGAGGTCTTTACTTCCTTAAAAAGTAATGTTTCGGATGGATATGTGAATTGATTGATAAAATCTACATCAACCAAGCGAAGCCACAAGAAAAAGCTTTTAAGCAATAAAACTATTTATTATGAGGTGTATCAAACTGAGAAAACATGTCCGCGACATATAATTTTCCATCCAAAAAATACTTGAGTATGAAAACAAGACAAGATGACAGCTAGTAATAATATTGTCAGAACATGAAACACGATCGAATTTAAATAAAAGCTACCAATTATTCATCTGATTCATTTCGACAAAAAATATATAATCTACATCTGTCAGGTGTTCAAACGTGATTAATTTCATTAATATTGAGGTTCTGTTTCGTCGTAACCTCAAGGTCCCACACTGTAGGATAGTTAGATAGTTTGGATATAGCGGGTGGCTCAGATCTATGAAATTTTGAAAATGAGAAAATCACAACAATGAGGAATTGTTCGGACTACCGGCCGCAACGTTTCGTCATCGTTGAACGCGATAAAACTTTCATCCCCATCGCCTGGCTAATTGGCAATCCACCACTGTGCGGTTCTCCACTCACTGTGAGGTTTTTGCCTAGCACAACCGATCTTTGGAACAAATTGCGGTATTTCCGGACCGATACGACCTTCAAACCTTCAAGAAAAGAGCGCACTCCTATCTCAAAGACCGGCAACGCACTTGTGACTCTTGAGTTGCAGGTGTCCATGGACGACGGTAGTCACTTACCATCAGGTGACCCGTCTGCTCGTTTGCCCCCTATAATATAAAAAAAAGAAACAGGTGAACTTAAAGATTAAAATCATGAACCGTATCATTACAAAAGGGCACAACGCTATAAATCAATCTACAGCTTAATCTTTGAGACCAAAATTAAAAACGCAATACCCAACTACCTCGGTAGTGGTAAGACTCAAACGATCTCGTTAGTAGTCGCTTTTGGTGTGGCTTCGAATATGTAAAAATCATTGTAAAAGTAATAAAATTTAATTTATGATAGAGAACTATAATACATGCAGATTTTATTATAAGTTAGCGAGTAGCTAATACTAATGATACTGATGGAGTTGTTGTACTTGGACGAGCAGTCATATATATTCGTAAACCTTGAACGGTCTTTATCATGTCATTTTGGGCAAAGACTAACCCCGAGGGCCCTGGTACATCTTGTAGTTGTTCCACGAACAACCAGGGTGGGACTTGGTTTTCCAATTGCGAATAAAGTTCTTGTTGTAATTATTCTTGATATAATAAACTTACTTACTATGGATTATGGATATGGATTCTTTCAATAATAAAGTGAAATGGAACCAGTAACCCACTTCACGCGGAAGTTTAATAACTGTATTTTATATGAAGTAGGTTACTGTTCCTAGTTTAATTTAACAGCTTGTTCAGTGGGGTAATTAGTGATCATTGGTGGCAAGTGTCTTGTATTTACTTAAGTAATTACCTCGGTGGTAGTGTAGCTCTCTACGTAATTGAGTTTTTATAGAGACCACAACTTGATTGTGTTGTGCCTTTGCTCGTTTGTAAGTAGTTACTTTTACTGCAATATATCTTTAAAGGTTAGTGTCCTTAAAAGTGTATTTATTTTTAGTTTCTATTTATATTACATCTCTTTGATGCTCAAGATGTTCATCGTCACAGTGGTTGCAGCACCTTACTTTTAAATAGGCTTCGCACGGGTACAACTTATACACCTAAACCTTCCTCATGAATCACTCTGTCTATTAGTGAAAACGGCGGTGAAAATTATTAGTTATTCCTATTAATCATAAAATGATTATTTTATTATATTTTTGATGTTTGATAACCTTTGATAATCCATTATTGATAGATTTTCTTTATTTGCTCTTATTACTTGCTGATAGCAAGACCTTTTTTTTAAAACTGGCAGACAATACTTTCTTATTTGGAATATAGAAATTGTCATCAGATCAAATGTCAAGATTCGGTGATGTCATAAATTAAATTTTAAGTTTTTTTCAAATAAAAATTTAAATCTACAAAAATTTTTTGAACAAACAGCATCTTATTTCTGTCATAAATTTCATCTTTTTGATCATTGTTTAAATCGGATAAAAATGTAATCTCTTACTTCGTGCTGCATTTGGATCGGGGCAGATGATGCTTCATGGTTCGTATGTAGGTAAGTGTATCGATAAAGACAAAAATATATAATCTTCTAATATACCTAATATAAAAATCATTGTCGAAAGTTTACGTAAATGTTACACATTGAAATAAAACTATTTTTAACGGATTCGTGTTATTTTATTATATCTTAATATAAAACACAGCAAGGCCTCAAGACACTTTGAGCTCATTCTGCGTAAATAGTAACACCAACAATCAACAAACTTCGGGTACTTTGAGATAACTTTGCACTTCGATACATGAGACGACCACCATCTTAGTCTACCCGTGACCATGGCTGCTGAATAGCAACTGAAACGTCAGGATCAATGTAAATAATAAAATAACACCAAATAAATCGCGATAGAATCCGTTAAAAATAGTTTTATTTCAATACTTCAATAAAAATCACTGTTTGTTAGTGTCTTTTGCGCTGCCAAACCGTTGATTCGATCATCATGCAATTTCGCATACACGTTGCCAAGTATACAGTGAAGGACATAGCGTACCTTTAATCCAGAATAAAAGTTATTGCTGTTCCCAAGGGGTCGAAAAATACTTTACGGTAAAATCTAGTATATATATTATGAACTGAATTCGTTCAACAGACCGTAAGCTTCCAGGAGAAGTCCTTGTTCGGTGGTCTCTTAACAGACACAGAAGAAAAGTTGTCCATACATGATTCAAACCTCAAGTGAGTGTGAAGTTGATACACATCGTTTTAATATTATGCTAACTCCACGAAACTTGTAATCACCTAAAAGAACGCAATAAACATGGCATTACATTGGTTTATGAAAGATTCCAATTTGATTTCAGGTTCAATATTCCAGTGCGTGAGGTTGTAAAGCCTCTGCTTTCAAGATGTGTTTATTAGTACAAGTGATGTTTTGGGTCCCCGTCACTATCGTTTATGGCCTTTTCTTATATGTGTACGTACCAATTTATAACTCAGTCTATCATTGCCATAAGTAAGATAGTCGTATCCGCGGAAGTCAATACTAATTAAACAAATATAAAAACAAATTACTCAGAATGTTTATATTTGTCATTGGATATTTAGTGTATGTTGTGGTTAAAGTAAAAAAATATGTACTCATTTCTATATTTGTTACCTCTGTCAATCATACCTCTGTCAATATCTATCTCTATTACTTTATTTTAAAAGCAAACAGGAGTTTTTTTGTCTATAAACCAATTGGAAGATTTTATATTTCTTCGATTAACTGTTGTTTTTGTCACTCCAAAGGTTGCCTGTAAGAAGTTGCTTTAGCAATAAGGCTACCCTTCCTACACTTCCACTTTGGATATTTCTTGTAAGCAAATTTAACGTTCACATTTACGGCCACTGCTCAGCTCCTAAGGGTCGTAACGTGATGTTAACTAGCCTGTATTCTTCATCAAGAATGGGCTATTGGTATAGGGCTCTGTTTCCGCATTTAGACTCATAGACGGTCATTATGCGTTCAGATAGGCTGACTAGTTGAGCCAGCCTAGCTCCTTTCAGAAGCACAGAAGCCTCCAGGGGCGTTCCCAAGCTTCTAGGAGCGATCTCGCACCTGCGATGATACTTGTGGCCGGTGTGTGTACTTGGTTACACTATGTGGCCACTCCCTCGCACTCCAGGATAACGTGGGCGGCCGTTCCTTCCGCGTTGAGACATCCTCTGCATAGAGGGCTGTCTGTCGCACTGATGGTGAATAGGTGCCGGTTTAGGGCTAAGTGACCCGTAATGGTTCCTACAACTATTCTGATGTCGAGTCGGTTGAGACTAAGCAGTCTGCAAGTTAAACGTGGTGAAAGCACCAGTTTAGACTGCCTCGAGCCCGGTGTATCGGCCTAGCGACCGTTGTGCACTTCACGAGTCCGTTACCTTACCCATAAGTGAAGTTGATTAAAGAAACGTGGCAGCAGTATAGTTAGACTTGCCACTGACGTTACAGATCCCTGTCAGCTCATCGGCGGTGTCGTTCCTGAATGAATTACTATGCCCTTTGATCCATTACAGAATTACCCCATTGGCAGAGGCTAAACGCTCCAGCGTCTGGTGGCATTCATAAATGGCCTTTAGGGCCCTTAAGACGGCCTTAAGGGCCCTGGAAGGCTACACTATGAGCTCCGGTCTCACAGTCAGTACTGTCTGACAGTATACGGATGTTGTACTTCTTTATACCTTTTGACATGACCGCAGTCGCGGCGTAGGTTATTGCAACACACTCGCATTCAAATCCCACTAATATTGTAAATGTAAAAGTTTGGATGGATGGATGGATGGATGTTTGTTACTCTTTCACGCAAAAACCACTGAACCGATTGCGATAAAACTTAGTATGTTAGATAGCTGGAGACCTGGATTAACGCATAGGCTACTTTTTATCCCGATGTTCCCATGGGATAGGGACTTACTCGTGTGAAACCGCGGGGCGCTGCTAGTATGGTCATAAGTCACAAGTAATTTATTTCGTAACATTTTTATTTATTGTTTGAGTGCTTAGTGCTACCTCGACCATTTCTGGTCTTTTGTAGCGCACTTTTTACTTTACAGCTCACTGCTCAGACTTATGGCTTCGAGAAACCTCCAGGTCCTTTCAGCAGTGACTGTTTGTATTTCCTGCGGTTGCATGATGTGCAATCCTAGGTTAATACTTCGGTGCCGCATTAGTGGACCACAAGAGCATAGAATATGCATTGCAGTTTCCTCTGCCTCTTGACAGAATCTGCATGTTGTGTTCTCGCCTAACGTTTCATAACATTATACATTGTGTTGAAAATTGGTACACTAATTGAATTTTTAAACATTGCATAACAATATATTAAATAATTACATACATTAAAATATTACATTATACGACAAAATACACAAAAAAAAAATTATTAAATAAGGCCATCCGTCATTAACTTAAATACAGATTACTCATTATTATGTCCGCTGTTTGTCATTTATAAATTCGTTAATACTATGATAGCCTTTCCTCAATAAATATGACTTTAATTTTTTTTTAAATAAGTTTGCACTGTTAATACCTTTAAGTGCTTATTATAGAGAAAGACTGATTGGACTCTAGGGCTATGTTTAACAACATTAAGTTTTAGTTGAATTGTTGACTGTATATCCTTTCTTCTCGTGCTGTCTCTAATCTTTCTTTCATCAGTGGTTTCAAACTTGTGCAGATTCTTAACAAAATCTGCCAATAAAATAAGAATGTAGAGACATGGAACTGTTAAAATCTTTAGAGCTACGTGTTCTCTACATGATTCTGTTTGCTTAAGGCGGAGCATTGTTCTTATAGCTCTTTTCTGCATTACAAATGTCGTATGAACTTTATATTGGTAGCTATTTCCCCAAAGTAAAATGCTGTACCTCAGCTTGGATTCCACCAAGGCAAAGTAAACCATCCTTAATTGATCTACACTGAGTTCTTCCCTTAAGCTCCTAATCGCATAACATGCAGAACTGATAGAGTTGGTAATGGCCTTCGTCTCCTCTTTCCAATTCAAAAATCTGTCAATATTAACTCCTAAAAATTTAACGCTATCCATCACTTCTACTTTATATGGAACTGTGTTGGCCAAGCACCAGTGATTTTTGTATTGTGGGAGAGCCATGCTTCGGCACGTATCTCGGCTCGACCGGTGTCATACCACGGTCTCACAGAAAACCGGCAGTGAAGCCATTTGCTTTTCGTCGAGTGAGTGAGGTTACCGGAGGCCCTAACCCTCCCCCCCTCTACCCTACCCTTCCCCTACCCCCACCTTAAAGGCCGGCAACGCACTTGCGACTCTTTGAGTTGCAGGTGCCCATGGGCGGCGGTAGTCATTTACCATCAGGTGACCCGTCTGCTCGTTTGCCCCCTATTCCATAAAAATGTGATATGATTATATTTAAATTTTGTGAGAAAACTCTTGGAACCGTCCGTGTAGATACGCACTTCATGTATGCCAGATCGATCTCGGTCGTTTTCAAATAGTTGTATTTGATGCTTCCTCTCGAAGATGTTTTGTTTCGGGCTCCTGTCGCATGGGGCAGCAAAAGAATGGGCTATCGAATGCAAATAATATTCTTAATACCAACATTTTAGTTCCCGAGATTAGTAATTCAATAAAAAACTAATTCTTTATCGTTAATATATTAGTATAGATTGGCAATATTGAAAAATGGGTTAACATGTAAAACTTGGTGAAAGGATAAAACAATTTCCGAGGGTAAGCAGCGTGTAGTTCAGTCAGTTTGTTAGTTAAAAGTATATCATATACGTATGTTTATAAATCACAGATGTTGCTGCTCCGTCAACGAGTATGGGTGACTCCGCTCCGATGAACCCCACTACAATTGTCACTAAGTCCACCTCTGAACACGTTGTACATAAAGTTTTCAAATAAATAAATAATTGTATGCCCCCACCATGTTAAACTGATAATAAAGGCTTGATTTAAATGTAGCTGTTCTTTTCATTGGACTTAGCACTCCACTTCTCAACCAGACATTATAGTTAGAAGCGAAATGCCGAATATCATTTTCCGTCCCAGAAAAGCGGGGCATAGGTGCGAAAAACTTCACATTATTTTATCCCGATTGTTTGACGGATAACCTCGTTACTAATTTTAATAAGGAAACTTGATGATAAATATTTAATAAGAGGCCATCCATAAATTACGTCACACGTTAGGGGGAGAGGGTCAACTAGGTGTGACATTGTATGACAAGGGGGGGGGGGGGCTCTTAAGCTTGGTGACGTCACATGTCAAAATCTAAAGCATTAATCATAAAACATCACTACATAGTATAAAACAAAGTCGCTTCCTGCTGTCCGTCTGTCCCTATGTATGCTTAGATTTTTAAAACTACGCAACGGAATTTGATGCGAATTTTTTTAATAGAGTGATTCAAGAGGAAGGTTTATATGTATAATACATGCATAATATAGTAGAGAAACACTGATAACTTTAGAGGTTTCTAATGTGATGTCGTAAATAAACACATTTTTTTTGCGTTTACATTGCAAACGCTGGCTGAACCCTACGAGATAGATCAAAATAATGTACCACAGTATTGTATACCTGAAAAAGGTCTACAAAAAAGTCGGCGACGGTATATGTCTATCTCTTAGAGATAACCCACAATAACCATTTTTTGTCCTTTACTTTTTACGAGAAAGAATGGCTTATTTACGAAGCGATTTTAAGCAATACAGCATTAATCCTTATCTAATTAAGTACCTTTAATACATTGTGCATTTAATATAGATCAAGATGGCCCTTTACAGGCTGTAATTTCAATGAATGTTTTCGAAGATATTACAGATTTAAAATGCAGGGATATAGCGGTTGCAGCCGGAGGGCCGGACTATTTCCGGTAAAGATATCTTTTGCAATGACCATTAATAAATCGCAGGTTCAAACTTTCAATGTTGCAGGCTTAGATTATATGTCGCTCTTTCAAGAGTAACCTCTGAAGAAAACATGTTTGTATTGTCTAATGACAAAAAAACTGTGAACGTTGTATATAAAGACATTCTGTAGTATATTTACTATCATCATTGCACCCGTGCGAAGCCGGGGCGGGTCGCTAGTTACCTATAAACGAAAGACTAGAAACTTTACTAAACTTTTATTTAAAAAAAAAAATTTGATCTGCTCTTTTCACTTCTGGGTGTGAAATCATGAACTTAGTATTTTAAGTTCATGTGTAAAATTGAAAAATATGACATAACACCAGGGAGGGGGGGAGTCCCACAAATGTGACCACCTGTGACAAGGACGGATCATGAAATTCGTATGACGTAATTTATGGATGGCCCCTTATTACATCTACAAAGGTCACTCCTCCTTGCTGTCGAGTAAAAAAAGAGAACTTAGGTATAAATACTAAGAGAAATAGTAATTATTGCTCTTAGTATAAATATTCTCAACATTCTCAATTTTTTTTTTCCTTAAAGCTATTGACAAGATTTAGAGTTATCAAAAAAAAAATGGATATAGTTTTTTACACACCTTCAACGAAGCTTACAATTTGTCATCTTGGCCACACTACTATCTCAGACTATCTCTTACTACTACTTCTACACAGTGTTAGTGTGCTTGACTAGAACATCTGGCAACAACTCATCACATCCTTTTGTTTGAAGAGACAGTGCTACCGAGCGTTCTGCTTCGCCAAACTGGTACTCGAACTAACATTTTACTGAAGCTGAACGGCTGCTGTATGTGCGTGTGTCTCTAAATAGTCCAGAGAGCCAGGAACGAATTTCATCAATAATTTCCTCTCGGGCGATAACTCTTAAAATGCTTTAGAGAGTTGTATCATGAAGCCTTGTGAACGTCAGCTGCGGTTCCGTCGGTGGGTTGAGAAGCAGTAGTCTCCCGAGGACGTAGAAAAAATATTATCTTTAGTCATTTTCTTCCGAATTGTTTAAAATTATAGCTCAGTGCTCACCCAATATCTTGAAGAAAAAAGTCTGTACTTGTACGTTCAGTGATTTCTTCTCAATTGATAATTTATCAGACGACATGTATGATGATAGTAACGGAAAAGAAAACACGTCAGCTGGTGCAAATTAAATAGGCGATGGATACTCCCGTCTAGCTCCTGCGCTACACCTTTCAGGACATCAGCTGACAAACATTCCACCGAGATACAGCCAGCTGACATTTTTATTTATTCACAATAGGATATAAACTGTCTTCTGATAAATTTTCAATTGAGAAGAAATCACTGAACGTATTAGTATACATTTTTTTCACGTTCATGTAACCAGCTGACGTATAATCCACCACTCCATAGTCACTGTCTGACTTTTTCTTCAGAATACTGGGTTAGCTATAATTTGAAACAATTCTCAATCGGGAGCAAATTACATTTTTTTTTTCTACGAGCGCAGGTGACGGCACAAACTTCCATTCGGTCCAACTTGTAACCCTCACTTCTTCGTACACTCTTTGACCCTCACCAACAATGGTTCGTATTGATATACAGTCGACGAAAACGACAACTATGCCTAAGGGCTATTCCTCAATGGTGGATTATATGGAGTAATGGAAACCCGTGGGACCAAATTGTTTTCAGATTCACAGACTAATTCAAATACGTAGAAATGTAATGTGAGCAAATATATTTCTCATCTTCAGTTTTTTAAGCCTTTATTTTCTATCTTTAATTTTGAATGTTTTGTTTCCAGTATCCATACTTTTATAGCTTAATTTATTTTAGTTTGCTTACTTTGAATCTTAATAATATAATAAGACACAACAAAAGCGTGCTGTAATATATTTCACTAAATATTGTTAAACGATCTGGTTATTTAAAAGAGCAGCCGTGAGTTCGTTTGCCCGATTTGTTCTCGCAAGGCTTAACCATTTGAAAACAAGCGGTTATAGATTGTTACCTATTTGTAACATGGTATTATTTTTGTTTATAAAGAATATACGGTTACTCAAGTGTATATTTCGGGAATGCCCGAATAGTTTCGGACCCGACTATATTGGCCCTAGGGGGCCAATGAAGAGCTCAAGGGTGAAACGACCTGCCGTGTCGGTGTTAGGTAATACACGGTACTATTTATTATTACATATTATTTGTTTTACATTCAACAAAGCAATCTAATGTTGCGGTGACATTCTGCTGCTGAAAATCGATTAGGTACAAGCAATTTTTAAAGAATTCTATGAGAAAAAGAAATTTTACTTTAACTTAATACTCCTCCAACTAATCTGCATAATATATCTGATGGCAAAATCATCTTTATCCGTACGATGCAGCCTATGTGCTGATTATAAAAAGATGAAGTGTCTGGCTGTTAATACTCCCTTTAAGACCATAGAGTTTTGCGCACAAAACACAAACACCCAAGTTACATTAGATGCTGTTTGTCATAAATGAAAATGTTTGTTTTTCACAATGCATAAAATTGGGTGTAAAAATATTGACATAATAAGTTTTGTAATAAATGTTATAAAAACTTGTAGTGACCATAGAAAGCATTAAATAACCAAAAGTTTTGGATATTTGCAATAATGTTTCACTATTAATGAATTTATTATGCCTGCAGATTGTGGAAGAATTAGTTACAGGATTCATATTTTAGATCAGTGCAAGAAATAATGTAACTGTGCTTATTATTACCTTATAAGAAAGACTGGAAAAAGGAACTGGTATCCAGACTTAGCAAGAATTGAAACCAATATTTATAGAAAAATATTGAAACAATAGAATATGCTCTTAGCATCTTATTTATGATTACAATTACAAAATGGTGTGTCTCAACACAATTGGCTTGCTGATTATCCTAATGTTTGGCTGCATTCCTGTTTGTATCAAACACTATGTGCATGGTGATGGGCCTGTTTCAGATTGTTCTAGCTACATTTGAAGCGTTATGGGCCACCAAAGAACTAATAATCTTTTTCGTGTAGTTGCATGGCACAAAGATGTCAAGGCCTTCAAAACGTTTCTAGTGTCCAATCTATATTATTCAGATAAATCAGGTAAATATCAGGATTATTTAACCACTAGATTAAAATCTGTTATCCTCTCCTATGTTAGACATATTTAATGTCAGATATATGTAAAATAGTCCCGATGATTATGAGAATATGATTCCTTATCGTGAAAATTTGTGTTTTTCAATATATGAATACGTTTTACAAGGTGACACCACTCCGATGAATCCCATGACCGTGTTGAACTGATAATAAAGTCTTGATTTAAACAAAGAAAAAACTGTTTTTAATTTTTATGAATTTCACACCGTTTCCATTTCCATTTCAGGGAGTACATAGTAATATTGTTTCCCGCGTGATATACAGACGACAAGAAATAATTTCCGATTTTACCAAAGCGTTTTTACCAAATCTTATCCCAGATGACTGACCCAATGTGCTCATGTTTGTCCATATGATTTGTGTAGTTCTATCCATATGATTTGTTAACAAGTTTTAAATTTGAAAGACTTATGTGCAAGGTATGGGAACCATAGTATTTATTTATTTTTTATTAGTGTGTATTATCTTTGTGTGATAGCAAAATAAATGTTCCTTTCTTTCTTTCAACGACTCTTGTAGGCATCTTATTACATATACCTACTGGATCTCTATGAGTTGATCTCTTCAAGCTAACTGAGATTTACTAAGCCCTGTGTTGACGGGGCAGCGATTAAAACTAGCAATATCTTAATTAGATTCCTATTTGAAAGATGCCTATACTCACGTACGTGATTTGAGAAGCCTGACTAGTTAGGGGGTCATCAGTGGCCCTTTACTAAGGAGCGAAGTGACCTATTGTATCAGTAAGAGGCATTAGGCTTCACCAAAACCCACGCGAGATTACAATAGGTAGTTTGTTTAACGATCGTGAAAATGATCTCTGGCCTTCATGAGCTGGCCTGAGGATGACAGGATTACGTATTAACGTGTTTTACGTGTATGTAAGTATGTATTACGTGTTATGTAAAGGTGGTTACTGACCGCAGTTACGGAACGTAATGTAACGTTTGAGCGAGCATTTACGTTACGCCGTGTGCTAAAAATCCTAGTAACATGCTCGCTGCTCGCTCGTGCTCCAGATTCGTTGCCACTCGCAGTCAGGATATAGGACGATGAAGCCAATCTACCCCTAGCATAGTTTTTCTTTTTTTTATAATGTTCTGGATGAGCCGGGTTCCATAAAAGAAATTCCGGAGTAATCGACGCTTATGTTACGTGCGGTCAGCATACTGATTGAATCGCGTAACACTCCAAGGATTCGCCATAAGACCGACAGCCGGGTGGAGCACTGGAGCGAACAACGAGCGGCTCGTTGCTCGCTAGTTTCCCCGTACTGACTGCACGAATGCTCGCTTTGTAACATGTTACAGCACGCCCTGTACCGCCCGTCCGTACCCACCTTAGGGGCAAGGACCGTAGATTTATTATCTGAAGTATGTTATATCTATACTACTACTCAAGAACTAGACTATTATTCAACCGTATGATTTCATCGGTTCGAGTCCGATATACCACCTTATCGTTAGCTCTACAAGTCAAATAAAATCAATGTATAATACTAACAAAAATATTCAATAGAGGAAGTTTAACAAAAACTAGAAAACAGTAAGATATTATCAATAATTAATTATTACTGCAACCTAAATTTTAAATACGCCCATCAAGTTACAATTTCAAACAAATAGACAAGGTGTTCCATTTTTTTTGATATACTTCTTTGTCTATCCCTAACCTAACTTTTTTGGCATATCTAATGACTTAGGTACCAAACTTCACTCGGTGTTTTTTTTACTGTTGTAAAATTGCGCCACTGGTCACTTTTTTAAATCACCAGATAGTTTAACAATACAAATTTAGTGCAATAATGTAGTGCAACACTGTTTCATAGTGCGCTATTACGTTATTAAAAATAAAAGTAAGCAAATTAAAATTAAGAATTAAAAGTATGGATACTAAAAACTAAACAAGATGAAATGATTTTAAGAAAATAAAGATATTAAAGACCGAAGATGAAAAACATATTGAACTATAACATTGATGAGTGGTTACTGTTCCGCTCCTAAGGGTCGCAGTCGTAAGTAGCCTCGAGCCCAATTCTTGACAATTTCTCTTTTTCAGAGATTTTTGTGTAATGAAATAATGAAATGGCATGTCTAGGTTTAACCCAAAACAACAAACTCTTAAGTTTATAAATATGTAAATAACTGGCAGTCAATGGCTTTTTTTTCCACCAAACACCCAAGTGTCATTAAGCTGACAAAGAAGTAAATGTCAGTTTCATCGTCAGTCAAATTTGTATATTTCTTCGTTAACTTTTAAAAAAAACTTGTATAATAAAAATATAAAAAATATACATGCAGGAATTGCTAGATATCTATCTTTCATAAAAATGTTTATTCTCAATTGCTAAATGTGTTGCGCATGCGGATTGTGGATCAAACACTTTTATGATTTTTAGGTAAGGGCAAGAAATTTTCAGTAAATGTACAAGCAGAATATTATTATGACCCAACAGATCAATGTTATGAATTATGATGAACAAATTAGTCAAAAACTCGCAGTACTTCGTGTGGAATAGTACCTATGCATATTTCTTGTATTGCCATCATTCAATATAATGCAATTTGATTACGATAAATTATGTTTCAGAAGCAATTTAATAAGAATAAATACGTGAACCCACCTTAATATCCTGAAAGAATGGTTTGCCCGAACACAGTTGCCATGATTGCCATACTAATCTTTGTGTACGTTTCTATTTGTGCTAATGATACTTAAGTTATAAAACTGATGAAAGAACAACCGCATCAAACCAACGACAAGGCTTGGTACTCTGTCAGATCAGGATAGATTTGCCATTGGATACTTATAGGATAAGCAAGGTTTGGTCCTCTGTTCTGGATTTGGTACTTAGGTGTGTCTTATAGCCTAGTGAAATTCCCAGTCCAGGACTTTTCTATAGATCGGGATTCAGTGTTTTAAATTGTACTAGAATGTTGCTACCATATTTTGACATATGGTGAAATTAATTAACACCTTAACACCTGCATATTAAACAATCTGAGAAACCATTGAACTGATTTAAAAAAATATTTAACAAATAAAAAACTACATACCGTCTTACTAATATATCCTGTATGACAACTAGTGGCAAAAAGTTCCATAGAAAAATTCCAAGTTCCGGAACTTTGAATTATCTCTAAATCACGCGTTCGCAGTTGCTCACAATTATAAACCATGTTACCCTGAATTATTTAACAAAGTATACCTACATATCACCCAAAAAACTGACTGTCTATAATTTTAATTAATTTACTCCAGGTTCTCCTGTTGCTGTAGCAAACGTAGGCGTTTGGTTTGAAGAGTTCACGAAGCAAATTTTGTCGTCCAGAAACGAATGTCGTCGTCCGTTGTTGTTTTACTGAGTTTCGTCCCTGGCGTACTATTATGTTAAATTTATAAACAAACTGTATATGAACTTGAAAATGATCATTTCTTTTATTTATTGTGCGACGTTTCTAATGACTGATGTTTAATGATTTGTCGAAAGCCTATTTTAAATATTAAGGTATCGTTGAAGTGACTTGTTCCATGTAAAAATACTTTAAGTTCTACTGTATCAGTAGTTGGACGAATTATTCCGTGGATAACAAATACAATGTCACATCTACTACAGCGATGAGTGTCTCGATAGTAGGAACAAGTTTAACACTTAGACAGATTTACCATTTTCAGCATTGCGTTTTAGATGAAAAACCCCTACCATATTACCCTTGAAACTTCTTGGTATCACAAGTTTTTAAGAATTGGTAACTTTAAAAAATGCTTAGTGGATTTACAGAATCGCACAAATAATGAATATGAAGTTGTACACAACTTTTTCTAGAACCGAAAGTGGTAGTAAGTGTTCCCGTAAAGAGCGTTGAGTTTCTTTTTTTTTTAGCTTGGTGGTCCGTGGTCCTAAAAGCCAAGCCCCTTTGAGATAAAGCCTTACTGTACATTACGATGGTTGGACGGATGGTAACCAGGTCAGGGAAAAACCCACCTAACCTAACCTGGTTTAGAGTATTTCAGCTGAAGAGCTTAAATAAGCTATAATTCCCTCCGGACTCGTGGTCCCCCTGTGATGTTCCCCTGGGGGGACCACGAGTAAATCGCATTAGCTCGTGGTCCCTCCGATTCACTCTTGACCATAAACACTTGAAAAGCATTTGGTATGTAATTGAATAAACATCACGTACCTACTTATTTGTGCATAATATGAGAATAGTACCTACGTCCATGATGACCACTTAGCACAATGAAAACCTTCTTATATTTATCTATTTCATAATTGTAATTCTCAATTGTCAGTATTGAATGTTAAAATTTCTTATTATTGAACTACATAGTTGTGGTTGAGCATGAGTAAATAAATTAAGAAGATGGACGAATAGACGTCCATTTTTTTACGTTTTTGTTATTTAACTTGTATAATTATAAAACACTTGACATTGGCGGAATTCCAGCGCTGATTCTTGCGCGGGATAGAGTCCATAATAAAATAAGATATATATATATATATATATAAATTAATTAATTAAAAGTATGGAGGAAAAAGTTACAGTACTTCAGCGGAAAAATGGTTTGGTATTATTATTTGGTGGACATCAATATTACCGACACAAGATCTACGAAAATAAAATGGTGAATTGGACGTGTTGCAATAAGACTAAGAAAAAATGTTCGGGATCTTTAACTTTAAATGTAAGTAACTCAAGCAAGTCAATTCCATTAGTCAGCTCCAGAATGATGGATGATTTGCTAGGTTTGATCTGATTATGCCATCAGTCCAAACTGGATTACATTAAGATTAACAATAAACGTACTTATATAGGTTTGCGCCTGTTTTTTTTTATTTTTAAGCGGTTTTCAACCTTATTGTATTACAGATAAACATACACAAAAACTATTATATTATTTACGCTATTGTATTATTGTATATATTGTATTGTATATATTGTATTATTGTAAAAATGTCATTAAGGTCGAAAACAGTTTTTACCTTGCGATAGGTAGACAATAGTTTTTATACATAACATTTTGAAGTCTGGTTGTTGCTGCGGCAATGCCGTGCCGCTTCCGAGTTGTGCTGCTGTTCGGCATTTTAGGGACCACAAATACCTAACAGACAAGTGCTAAAAGCGGGTCATTTTTTATGTAAAGGTAAATACTAATTATTTTCATGCAGGGAGACGAAATTGTGCGGAAGGTCGAACACAAAACACTGTAAGAAACGGAATGTGTCGTTGATAACGCAAAAAATGAGCTGGCAATGAAAATGGATAGCATGAAAAAAGAGGCATCGACGTCATTTGAACCGATGCCTAGAATCTATGACAAGTATATTACTCTATATACTACTATAGTACCTTCGCATAGTCGGTTTATGTGCTGTTTTACCGCTTCTACTATAGGATAAGGTCCCTGAAGGATGGTATTATATTGAGCAGCGTTGTAAAAATAAAGATGATGAAAAATTTAAATTATTTATGAAATACATGAAAAAAACATGGACATAAGAAACAATAGTTACATCAAAGAGTGGTGTGTGACTAATGAGAGACAGAGAAGTAATAACATTATGGAAAATTGGCATTCCCTAGTAAATAGGTCAATCAACAAAAACTATGTTACCATTGCAAAATTATTAAATGAAGTAAAAAAACAATGGATCACTAAATAAAAATTGGAACTCTCAAACGGCGCGAAGGAAAATAGAAATAGATAAAGATGAGGAATTATTGGATTTACAAATGCAACTCGTACATAATGAAATCACCGTAGGACATTTTCTAGAAACAGTACGATGAATTTCGCATTTTTTATTATACCTACTATACTATAGTTTTTAATTTTATTACCTATCTATTTACTTTTATTGAAATAAAACTGACAAGGGGAACCACGAGTCTGGGGGGGAAAAGTTTAATAAGTCTGCCGGTAACATACCATATTACTTCTTATCCGTTAAAATTGGGACCACGAGCGAATGCGATTTACTCGTGGCCCCCCCAGGGGAACATCACAGGGGGATGACGAGTCCGGAAGGCTATAATTTTTCTTCGTTCATTGCCCGTGGTCCGATCGTTAAGTTCTACCAGTCGATGCGTGAGTAGTTTTGTAAAAAATGTATTGAAAACGTTTTTCAGCTCTTTACATGAACTAAACAACATTTTGAAAATTCAAGCAAGAACAATTACCTACCTTACTTTTTGTCATTGTACCCGTGCGTTTTTGTTTCTGATAATTAAGTTATTTTTACTATTTAAGGTTGAACTGGTGCAAATACAAGTTCCATTTTTTTAAATCGCTTAGCTACTTACGATTTTCATATCGCTGTATTGAATATTATCAATTAAAACATCCTGTGAAGGAGTTAAATCTGGCGCTATATGCAACGTTTTTTGAACTACTTTGTTTTCTTAGAGTATTGGTATCAATAATAAAACAACCTTTCTTATAGTTCTACTACTTTATTTCACTGATTTTCTAAATTACATTCCATCTACAACAACAGTTATATTTTACCGATAAATACATCAAAAGAGCTCCATAACACTAGGATGCTGAAATCATACCTTTCTAAACACTTCCATGACCGTTTTAAGACTTGGTCTTACTCCATCCTACAGAGAAACGGCTCTCGTTTTTATAAGTACTCGATTTTAATTGTATCCGTTCTCTGTCCTACGTACCATGGGAGCAACTACGTCATGCCCAACTCGGGAATAAATTTTTATTTTTTGAAAAGAGCCATCTTCACCTCATACATAAAACAGTTATTATTCGGGTTACCATATTTTACCGTCACACATTTAAGGTATTTTATATAACTTGTCAAGTTTGTATATTCATTTCACCAGGTTTGCCATTCTTAGATTAATATTAAGTAAAAAAGTTTAAAACTTTTATTCATTTATATTTAAAATAATAAATCATTGTTTCGAAATAAAATAAATTACTACTCAAGACCATAAAGTACACACAAATACAGACAACTCTGGTCTCTGTCTAAATGTCAAATGTCAGAAAAAAAATCGCCAGTTTGTTATTTATTATATATTGTTATTTATCAAGTAATTTAAATGATTTCTTGTTTGTAATTAAAGTGATAAGATTTAATGTAATAGTAAAGTATTTTTCGTTATGAATTGGTGCAAATAAGTGAACAATGTTCTCACAGTCAAAAGGAGTTCTACATTTTATAAAAATGTATGTGGTGACAGTGACAGTTCCTATATGCTTCAAAACCTTTTATAGTCTTGCAAATTAAATGATAATAAAATATGTTATTAACAAACTAATTAAATTAGACTTTTGTGTTATTTATTCCGTTCTCATAATTATACATTATAGCTATAGCTTTAGTAACAATACATTTTTACACTTTTTACACCTGTAGTCAGCGCCTCTATACGTGAAGTAGGAAACTAAAGTTCCCGTGCTTTGCGGTCAGAGGCGCCAGTCTATTTCAGTATAATATATTTTAGTTTATGAACTACGTGACAGATGTGTTATGATTGTTGTCACACGTCAAGTTAAACTGGTTTAGGTATAAACTTATTACACTATCGTGAGTATACTAAGTTTATGGGTTTAAGACTCTCATTGATGTAAGTATCGAGTTTGACAGTTTATAAAGATACGTTTTTTTAGCTTGATGCCGTTACTTTAATAAAGCATTTTTTTTTAAATATACTTTTTTGTACACATAAAACATCCAAAACAATACTAATAGACATACTAATGTTTAAAAATATTTGCAGTTAAGTGGGATTCCAACTCCCAATTACTTACGTTTCAGGTGATTGCTACATAGGTCGTCACAGAACTACCATAATATTGAGTAAATTTATCTCAATTCTAATAACTAATAAGTTTATCATCAGTAATTTCGAACTTTCCCGAGCTGAGCCTTCACCACGCTCTTCTTTGTGTTGTAAGTTAACCTCGTTCCTTCACAAGACTATATTGTCACAGAATGCTAAAAGCTTCACAGCACTGCATCCAACTTCATAAAACAAGAATACTTGGATAATCCAGATGCTCCTAACGATGGCTGACACCAAACGCTTACCGCTCTTATTCATATTTATCTGTATATCAAATTATAACTCAACAACAAACCTAAAACGATAACATGAGAATCATTGAATTATATTGAAATATATTATTATTTATTTATTAATTATTATTATTATTAATTATATTGTACACCCACTGTAAAACTCAGTTTTCTATTTGACGACCTGGAATTATTTTTAATTTGTGGTATAACATGTGCAATGATACTTGCGAAATATATCACATTTTCTATACGCAATGGACACTGTGACGTACTTAATAGGTAAACGAAACGGCTCACGCAATCGAATGACCTTCTCACATAAAGGTGACTGCACTCTTCATTGAATGACTTCTCCGATTGACTGTTTGTATATTTTTGTAACGGTATCCACTTTGGCTCGTAACTAGATGTATTATTACGTCAATTGTACAATAATCTGGTTGCTATGTATGGAATAGTAATGAAAATATTATTACGGTATGCCACAGGGAACAATGCCGAGTCTTCGTAAACACCTATCGGTGCGTAGGGAATGGTAGGTACAGAACTCTGAGTAAATTGATGAAACTTTCAAACCAACAGTTGCTGCAGACTGCTACCGACTTGCTTAAATTATTCCATAGATTCTAAAACATCCGTGCGATATTATGGTATTTCTATTTTCTATTCTAAAATAGAATTCTTCGAGCATGTTAAAATGAAAATATATCTTACTCATGACTACCATTTATTGGTTCCATATAATTCAAACGTTTTATATTTGTTCTAATTTAATTTTATGAGCGCTTCAAACAATAATATTTGGGACTGTACTCTCATGGTTCCTTGTACAAGAAACTATTATATTTTCTTGGCGGAAGGAACTATTTAATGGACTTGAGTTTATAGCTTACTACAACAATCCTTGGATTAATTATAGGTAACCGAGACAAGAAATCTACTAATTCTAGTTTCTATCTATCGCTTTTCTCTGTTTCGCTTTTACATTAATTTTCCTATAATAAAGCTATATAAATAATAATCGATTTCTCTGTTATATTTTTTTTTTTTACGTGCTAGGGTAATTAAACATATGATATAGAAATGGAGGTTTATATATTGTTAAAAGCTACTATCAAATACACACATCAAAAGTGTCTAGGGATCAAATACGTTTTAGAGTATTGCCGTATTTAAGGATTATTATTTTAACTGTTTTGGATCGTTGTTAATTCTTTTTAGTGATATTCACTATTTGAATAAATAATTTTCTTTAAATTTCGATTAAAAATATTCCTATAAAACAATTTCTGCATCGGAACTGAAAAAAAATGCATTGATATGGAGGGACGACATCATTTGACATAAGAAGAGATGATGATAGCCATCGGAATGTTGCAATCTGGTTCCAGGCAACGTACTGTGACTGTCGCTCTTGGCACTACACAGAGCGTCATAAGCCGCCTCTGGACACGCTATTGTATCACGGGCAGCGTGGCCGAGCGACATTGAGGACGATCTTGCAACACCACTCGCAGACAGGATAGGTACATTCAAAATACTACTTGACGGAATCGTACCATGACTGCCATGATGTTGGTTACGAGGCTCCACAGCTCTTCAGGCTTGCTGATAAGCGACCAAACCATCCGAAATCGTTTACGTTCCCGAAGGCCGCTGAGAGTTACACCTATAGCACCCCGGAATCGTAGGGCCCGTTTACAATGGGCTCGCGAACACAGAAATTGGGGGGAAGAAGATTGGCGTTGTTTGTTTTTCCGATGAATGTCTTTTCGGTATGAGTAGTACTAGAGTTTAGAGGACCTCTAGATGTCAAGAACGTTTGAAATTTTGTCAGGAAGTTCAATCATATGGAGGGGGAACAATAATGGCTTGGGCCGGTTTTTTGATAGGTGGAAGAACCGATCTCATTTGGATTAGCCTCTACATCTCTACAGTTAATTTTTTTTTGGCTCTACCACAGCTCTACATAAAATCCTTTGACAGTTTGTCCTCCGTATACCTACTTATTGGCAAAATTGTGGTAACTCCACAAAGCCACAATCCAAAAGTTGAAGTTGAAGTTGACATTGGCAAAATTGTGGTAACTCCACAAAGCCTCAAACACAAACCAAAAGTTGAAGTTGATTTTATCAATATTTTCTCGTGGTTCTAGTTCCTTTTTTATTAATTAATTGCAATGTATGGCTTCGATATTACAGTCAATCAAAAGGGAAGAAAAACTGTCCTACGTGGTGGTTATCGGTACAACCTGCATAGAATAAATCAAAATAAATCTACTATAAGGAGATGCGTAAATCGAAATGATTGTTCAGCAACTATTACTTTGAATGCAAATGAAACTAAAGTGCTTCGGGAAAATATGCATGAATGTCGTTCAGAAGTAGTAAAAAACGAAGTATTGCAAGTATTGGCATCAGTTAAAAAAATGGTATGTGAAGACCTAGGATCCATCCAAACAATTTTTGAAAATCTATTCGAACCTCTTAGAAAAAAAGGCATCAATTATATCCGTGAAATACCTCGATTTGAACAAGTAAAAAATACTTTATACAGAACACGTAGACATTTTCTCCAATCCGATAAATTGCGTTTTGAGAATGTGAAAGATGTAAAAATTCCAGAAAATTTTGCAAAATCTTTTTATGTTTGCGAAAATGGCACTAATAAAAAAATATTAATATTCTCTTCTGTCTGCAGTCGAAAAATTATTCATAACAACAAAACTAATTCATTCTATGGAGATGGCACTTTTAAAGCATGCCCCAAGCCATTTTACCAATTATTTTCAATTCATTTAGACGTTAAATCTACAGAAATATCTATTAACATCTTTCCGGTTATTTTTGTATTACCACCCGATAAAACGGAAGAAACCTACACCCATTTATTCACCATCATTAAAGAAAAACTAAACGTTCGCATGGTTAAATATAAGTGCGACTATGAAAAGGCGCAAATGAACGCTGTTCGCCATTTATTTCCAAATATACACAATTCGGGATGTTTCCATTATTACAACGAAGCAATTATTAAGAAAAACAATGATTTGGGATTACAAAATTGTAAAGAAGAACGAACCGTTACTACGCTCTGTTCCCTATTACCTCTTCTCCCAATAAATTATATCCAAGAAGGCTGGTTAGCTATAATGCAAATATCACCTAACTCACTAGAAATGGAACTATTTAAAAAATATTTTGATCGACAATGGTATCCTTTATTGTCTGAAACAGTATCCACTGCGTCTGATGAACATCGTACAACCAACTCCTTAGAAGGTTGGCACAGACGATTAAACTCGAGAATAAGGAGGTCCCCAAACCTGTTTTATTTTATTAAATGCCTACATAAGGAATCCATTCACTTTGATTTTTAAATTAAAAACCTTTTATTTAATCCTCTATGAAAAAATAGAAGGAACAAGGACATTTATTTTGATGAAAAATACAAATATTATTTAAGGAAACTTCAAACAGATGATATGTCACCATTGCAATTTTTAAGAAAAATTGTATATTTTAAACTTGCTAATAAAAAAATTACATTTATTAGTCAGTGTTGTTGTATACGGACCTACTAAGTTGATTACCTATTTATGATATAAGGATAATAAATCTGTTGCATTTAGCAAAGACATTTTTTTAACCAAATTGTTTTATTTTGTTATAGTAGACATTCTGATACAATAGACATTTTGATACGGTAGACATTTTGATACAGTGGTCATTTTGTTATAGTAGACATTTTGAAGTGGGCATTTTGATACAGTAGACATTTTGATACAGTGGACATTCTGATAGAGTGGACGAGATGGCCCTAAAGGCTCTTGCCGATGCTCGCATCAACGTTCTGCCGTGGCCTGCTCAATCACCAGACGTCAACCCAATCGAGCACGCATGGGGCACGTTCCAAAGAAGAGCACTGCCGAGTATGGATGCCGTGCATACCGCTTATAACTTTTTGACTTGTTAGAAAGAACGTGGGTGGCCATTCCTCAAAGTGATTTTGATGAACTGATTTTAAGCATGCCAAATCGCTGTGATTGTGTGGTGGAAACACAGATTGCTATTTTTTTATCTTTACAATATATTTCTTTTAAATCCCCATTTTTCTTTTTTTGCCATTTAATTGATGACATTAACTTAAGTTAATTTTTCACAATTTGCAAACGTTTCAATTTTTCTTAATTTTACAAAATATAAGGGATAAGTTGTTAACGTCTGGAAGACTGAATTTGGTAAATATTAATTGAATAATTTTTTTTTAGTTAAAAATGTACTTGATCCCTAGACACTTTTGATGTGTGTAGTAGGTATGCGTATTGAAATCAAACAATATAGAAATATTTTAAAAACCGCAAATATGCCTATTGAAATGAAATTAAATAGAAATATTTAGGCAATTTTATATTATCAGTACAGCATAATGTGGCAACGGTGGTGGAATTCCACCACAAATTTGTCGAGCTTTGTTTCTGTTGCAGCCTTAACGACCTTGCGAATGCTCGTCCAGGCAGCAATACCTGTAATGACAGAAAGATATATAGATCTGATAAATGAAATACTGATTGAAAAGAGGTTATAAGTGCCGTTTAATATGGGCTTGGTCACGAAACGTGAAGACAATTACCAACGGTCGGTTATATTCGCGAGGATGCTAAGGAGGTTATTAATACGCTTACAGTTTATTTAATAAGCTGCTGAGTAGTTGCCGTCCTGCGAATGTATATTTTTGCTACCAGATCATTAACATATGACACCATAACACAACGCTGTCCTCCTCGGTGTGTACGTCGACGGCGACTCTAAGAGCTATTACTGGCATGTGTTCGGATGTGGCTGGCCAAAACAAGCTTTGTGGCGATACCTCGGGACTCAAAGGGCTTAACCGCCATTCTACTTTACTCTTTTTTTTTCTTCTATCGATCTGTGTATCTAATATTCCAATATAAATAAGTCTTCCAATTCACTGGCGTTTACGACCCCATTTTATGTAGAAAATAAAACATATATTTTTAGTTTTTGTATCGTAACAGCAACTACTGTTAATGATGATAAACGCGAAGTTAATAAACAAAACCGTAGAAAATATAAAATTAAATGTTGTTACGCTTAACATTTTACATCGAAATATTTTAAGTTTTGGGTTGTAAGAGCAATCATTCATATTCATCAATAAACGACATACCTACTAACATAATAGTTCTATTTACTACTATTTAGTTTTATGTTTTTGTATTGCTACTATTTTTATATAATACGAGATGTCTCATTACTACTGAACATTTTTTTTCATACATTGAATTTTTATTTACCATTTTCCTTTTATAATGAATAAGATGAGTTATTGAATAGTTTTTAGATAAGCCAGGCAATTTTGGTATAGGTAAAATCAATAATTATTTGTATAATTAGTTATCTGAGTTTTAAATATCAAGTAAACTCTCTTTAATTGATATTTAACCAACTAAAAAATTCAAAGTTACTGTCTACAAACTATAAAAGCCGTTTTTGTTACTTTTAAATTTATTTAAAATATAATTTACAGTGTTCTGCATGTTCTGCACAAAAAAAAAAATAAGAATTTTGGTCTTCTCCTGTAAAATCGAGTTTTGGTGCTTACGCCCTTTGAGCCCCGTATTGATGGGGTCACAAGTGGCACAGAAAAGTTGACAGTTTTCATTGCAAGTGTAGAATTTTGGATGGGTTTTGATGTTTGATGATGTTTTGATGATGATCCTACAATTGTAAGTGTGACACAAATAGTAACATACACAAGACACGCCAGTAGCAGCAAAGTGCAGGCAGGCACTACCAACATAATAGTTAGAAAGAGACACATCCTGAGAGCGCAGCACGTTCCCACCACCTCGCGTAGAATATTGCCCCTGAAACAAACGTGGTACCATTAATAAACGAATGTACATTTTAGTAGTGAGTGACTGAGTACGACCCTACCTATACTATTTCTGTATGATATTTCTTAACAATTGCTGGGAATCGTCTTTTTAAATAAAAATTATAGATCAACACAATGTTACCGCAATAATGAGTTGCTTTGCAGAAAGTAAAACAATTAATTTATAAAAACAAATAATATCGGGATGTAAATAGGTAACATCGCTATCTGCCTATGTCGATCTATAAACATCCGTTTTCAAATAGTTGAGCTTGAGTTGTGAGAAGAAATCGGATCGATACCAGATAGTTAAACAACATTCAGTGAAATGTATTACAACATTGTTTTGTTATGCGCTATTATGTTACCTATTAACATTCAAAGTTAGCAAACTAAAATTAGTCTATGAAAGTATGGATACTGAAAACTAAATATGATAAAATTAAAGTAAGAAAAGGAAACGTAGATGACAAACATATTAGCTCACATTACGTTTCTATTATGTATTATGATTATTAAATAGCTTGTGAATCTGAAAACAATGTAGTCCCAAGCGTTTTTATCCTCCAATATAATCCACCACTGAGTAATAGCCCTTCATGCATAGTTGACGTTTTAATAGTAAATTTATTTAAATTTGTTCAGACTTAAAGTTTGTATATTATTTGAGATCTTATTATAAAATCGCACACATTACCCCCGAAACGACTTGTTAACTATGAATACCAATCATAGAAGTTATAATATTATTATACCGTTTTTGTACTTACCTACATACGAATTATCATGCGACTACACTAGCCACAATTCGCATGCAGGACCTATTGAAAGATCACATCATCTACAACATTTGTTTGATTGCCGCAGTAGATTTTTTTATGGTTTTATATAACAACTTGAATAATGCACTCAAAAATTTATCTCATGACAGCAATGATTGGCAATGATTGACAATACCAAAGAGTATACAAACACTACGTCAGAGACAACACTTCTTTTTTAGTGACAGGTAACGGGCTATTTCTTCTTTGTAATGATAGCATTAAGTTTGAGTGTCCAATAAGGTTTTAGGACTGACCTGTACAAAGGTATGGAAATATTTCCAGAGCAAGGTTTGGTTTAGTCTTGATTTAGATCGGCATCGAGCTAATGAATCTTTACTCCGAGCCGTATACTTTTCTCGTACCTAAACAAAAACCACTTTACATATATTGGCAGCATTAACCCCTTTCATAGTCAAGAAAGTCTTTAGCCACTGTTCATTCTTTTATTTTCTTTGTGAGAATTCGGAAAGTAGTTGATTGGAAATAATAATTATAAATTTTAATATTATTAATAAATTTGAAAAAATAATAAGAATAGATTGTGGGGCTCGTGGCTAAGTAGTAACCGAGTAGGTTAGCACATTACAAAGTTAAGTTAAATATAGCTAGAAAATATTGAGTAAAGAATAGAGTAAAGAAGTGGTAGAACTGATCTTTTGATATAATACTTTATGCTTTATACGTGTGCAAACCAAATTTAATAACCTACCAATGGATGGCTAAAGTTTTGGAGTAGAGCTAACTGACACAACAAGATGTAGCTGATATCGGAACTATCTACCAACCTCCGTCCACTTGCCAAGTGTTTATGCACCAAGATATTTGTCCAGTAGTAAGAAGACAGCAGTATGATGATGAGTATGAAACCCAATTCCTCACAGCCAATAACCACAGAAGCACTACGGGCGGTAACCACTTGAACTAACACGTGCCATAATCTCACTCATTGCACTTTATCTGTCATATACTACTTATGTATGTATGGTTATTTACATGTAATTAATAGTGAATAAATAAAATGCCACCTACATGTAACCTCTTCATAACTCATTCTCAATACATCAGAAACTGCTCTAAAACTCGTATTTTTGACGTTTTCTTTTCATCCTGTGGTTGCCTGTAAAAGATTGCCTTGTGCGATAAGGCCCCCAATTGTATAAATGACTTACAGTTTTAAGTTATCTGTTGTATGATTTACCTGGTGTATACAATAAACAGACGTATTATTATTATAATTGTAAGAAAACAGTCTCACAACCACTGATAAACTATGAAAATCACTAACCAACAGTAAGTGCCAAGTTGTACTGAAGTGAATAGTTCTGAACTTATTTCTACCCTTTTATAACCCCACTATTCATTCATATTTATCAATCGACCAATACCATTGCGTTACCGGTATAATCAGTCAAAATAATGTCTATTAACTTATTTTTATTAAATAGTGAACTGTGTTATCATCTATTATAGTTTGTTCCTATTTTTAATAAAATGAATTAGAGTTTTTCAAGTGGCGACAACATAATTATAGTAATCAAATTCCGGATGTCTGTTGAACAACGCGCCTTAAGCAAACAACCATTGCCATAATTCATAAAGTACCTACCTAAAGATTAAATTTGATTTTGATTATTTTTTAAATATTGAACAAGCAATATATTACAGTGAATTATTGAGAAGATCAACTCGACAAACTGTAGTAGAGTTATAAGAACGGCGAAAGCGGTCTATAGAACCAGCAAGAAAACGGAAAACCTCCTAATGGCGTATAAAGTCTACGTTTATTGCTTCCTCAGTGACTGAAAGAGTAGACCTTTGCAACTTTTTTAATTTTTAATGACGTGTAAAATATTATTTAGACACCTACAGACATAATAAGTAAAAATTACACCAGGCCTTTTAGTTAACCCCGATGTGATGAATGGAATCGCGAAACGATAAAAGCATGTGCTCCCGCGACACATTTTCTTAAACATTTTGAGTCGTTTATGCAAAATTAGTAAATATCTCCAGGCTTCATCACCAGACCATCGTTACCAAGCCCAATCTGTTTGACTCGTCAAAACGAATCATATGAGCCCAAACTTAAGGGGTTTACTATTCACTGAAGAGTTCCACCTCCTTGCTCCATCATCAGATCAGCTCCAAAATGTCAAATTATAGTATTAAAAAAAAACTACATACTTATACGTTCAAAGTTTCATTTCGATACGGCAATTGGAAGTAGATTAAAATTGATTTTCCAAGATTTGTTCTGGGGGCATGGTAGTGACCCCGCCAAGACGAGCCAAGCGAAGCGCAAGGGCACTACCTACTTTTTCTCGAAGCGCTTCGTCGTTTTTTGAAACCCCATAACTTGGGTTTGGATTATACCAGATACACAGAAAATTCTCAGGATATGATGTCAACAGTGGATTTATTAAACATATAAAGTTTCAATGGCATAGCTCTTATACTTTAGATTTTATTGATATCTAAAAAACTCAGATTTCGTCACTGACTCACCGATGATCATCAAAATTCTTAGGGTACTTGCGGAAGTCCTAGAAACCTGAAACTTGGTATGTAAGCTAGTATTAAGTACACAAACAACAAAAAAAATCTAAAACTTGGAACTTTTACCCCCCAACCCCTTAAACTAGGGAATGGAAGTTTGTATGAGACTTCCGCAAATTTTGATGCTAGAGGTCTGAAAATTGATAAAGGGACTCCTTGTTATCACTACATATTTTAAAACAATGTCCCCCGCTGAGTCTTGTCTGTTTGCCTGTTCGCGATAAACTGAAAAACTACTGCACGGATTTTCATGCGGTTTTCAATAATAGACAGAGTGATTCATTAGAAAGGTTTAGGTGTATAATTTGTACCCGTACGAAGCCGGGGCGGGTTGCTATAAATAATAAAATACATATTTCAGGATTTTTAGTAAATCACCCCCCATCCTTTTAAATTAGGGGATAGATTTAACCGCGCACAAAAAACGCATAATGTGTACCCGCTGTAACTGATTATAAACAGTAAACCAACAAAGAAAAAAGGCAAAGATATAGAGTGGGTATATGAACAAAGGCACCTCTGATGTGTAAGAAATACACCAACAAAAAAAAAAGAAAAAATGAACAAAATAAAAAAATCTTGTCATAAGCAACTTACGAAAAGAAGTGAAATCAAACCAAAAACACTTTCATGTATGCTCGCACGTAAAAATGTATCAGATCTCTTGTAGAGTCAAGCTTCTAACTCTACACGCCCTAACTCTACAAGCCCTAACTTCACAAGCTCTACACCTTAGTCACAATATGTGTTCTGGCCGTTTCGTTACCAGAACTATTGTCTAACAGAAAAGTGATGAACAGTGAATACATTTTTCACCTTACGCCCATATGACGGTAGCGTAGGTAGCGAGTAACCATACGGTCTCGTCTTGGCAACATTTTACTATGTGAAAACGTTTTTGGTGGGATTACATTGTTAGTTAGGCAGTTACATGTTAAAATATAATGAATCATGTGCTATTTATAATACAAGAGATATACTATTGTAATCACATATGTATTTCGTAAAGCTTAACAAGTTATTCCAGTATGACCTAAACGTGTGCTCACTAGCAAAAAAGCGCGCGTTAAGCGCTATATTTGCATAGACATCGCCATCAAAAAACTGATCTTATCAGAAACACTAAAGTATGTTGATTAGTTCCAAATAACTTCCAGATTAAATAGCGTAATCTTTATTTTGTGTATTACGAGCGTGTCTGTGTGGCCACAAAAACCGCTACCTAATTGGCTGTGTGTGTTTGATTTATGATCGCGATTCGACATAGCCTTGTGCTTTTGAGTTGATTTGGCTGTAAATTATAAAATATTTGATAACATTACATAAATAATTACTATGATTGATGTGCCTTAATAACGAGTTTAAATATAACGTTTGACATACATGTTTGTTATTTGTTCGTGTGTGAATTAACATGAGATAGAAACGCTACAAAAGTAGTATTATGTAACGTACCGAAAATGGTAGAAAACAGTAAAACAACAAAATGCTAATTATATATTGGTGATACAATTTTTTAATGAATATATTCTTGTTTTCATAATCATTAAACTTTTAAATACGTGGTATGAAAATAATATCTGTTAATGTTTAATGTGTAATCCGTTAATGGTACAGCCTGGGAGAAAAGAGATAGGCAATAACAACCACATTGCTATAATATGATAGTGTTTAGTTACCTTAGTACCTTACACATGAGTATGGTATGGTAATTGTGGTATACACTGCAGTATACTGACATTCACAATAATTTATTTTATTTATTAATTAAATTGAGTTTGTGCAAGACATAAATTCACCATGGTCTGTCTATCTATAAACTTACAAAAGAAAAAGAAAAGAAATACATGTATTATAAATTTGATTAAGTAATACGTGCAAAAATATTAAATTTACATTAACTTGTTACAAAAAAAACAAGGATCAACAATTAATAATGCAAAAATAGATTGCTAGATTTATCTATGACTATCTACTATGACTTGATTAGTGTATTGTAAAATCATAGCACAACGTCAGTGTTTCCTGATAAGTAAATATAGTAATCAATACAAAACCTCGGCCCGCCCATCCCGTGCACCACACGCTGCCCGGCTCCAAATCACATGGCTACATAATTACACATCACAGTATTAGCTCAGATATCAACGCACCCGTTCATTAGCCTCCTATTACACCCGCCCTTGGCATTTACACCTTATAATAACCTCTACGGACATTCTCAAATAATCAGAACACACCACCTCAAACTTTAAGCGTTGACAAAAATAGACCCGTGATTTTTTATGCAATCAACTTTCCTTTTTATAAAGCACATTTACATTTATTAATCTCCTACTGCTAAATTTTACACTTACATGTAAACATGCTTTGTTAGAAAGTAATTAAGTCATAATTTATCGAAAGACATTTTAAGTAAGAAATTTTATAACAAGTCTTAGAACAATCAGAAAATTAAACCCCCTAATTAAACACAGTTATGTTTGTCGCAGTAAGAAAAAAACTGAATAAATCCTTGTAACAATCACTGTTGTCAGGTAATGAGTCAACGAAAGAGTCGTCTTAACCTTGGAAAATCCTATCCTATCCTAATTGTTCATTATCTATTAGGCTTACGGTTTGGCTACGGTTCGGTACACCATACCTCCGTCATGATAATATCATTGTACTATTGTTAACAGTTCCTACTCAACTAAACGGCTTGTATTCTTAATAGGTTCTTGTCACAAAATTTAGCCACTGGAACGCTGCCGATACCTATACTGCTACTACAGGATTAAAACAGTTTGCGTTTTCTTAACAACCAGCCAATGTTGTAATACACTCGAGCAGCAGCTAAAAATCAGAGAAATTATTTTGTTGACCCACAGTTTAAGACACAGTGTCGTAGACCGAGACATAAAAACCTGGCAGCAATTAGTCTGAATTGGTTGATACCATTCGATACGCCCCTTGGATGTCGGCACAGATACAATTATTGGATAAGTCTGAGACACTTCGAACCATGTGATCTTTTATACTTATAGTTATTAGAGCAGATTACGAAGCAGATTGAATATTGTGATCCTTTCTGACGTGTTTATATTTTAGGCGAATGTACTTTGGGGTAAGTAATTTAACGTTTAATTCAGTTATTCAATTGAAGTAGGCGCTACTTGGCAGAAATACGCTGTAAAATAGTAATTTAGGATAGAAACTTTTTCACCATCTATTAAATTTGATAGCTAACGTTTGTTCAACCCGCCACAATTTCACCCGGGTTGAATAATTATATTATCTATGTATTACAAATGGAATATGAATTGCTTTCCAAATCAAATCATTTATTATTTTGCAGAAAGCACTGTTACAATGGTGTTGTCAATTTCAAAGTTACAAAGAATATCACCATAACATAGCAGTTTGAACGTAAACAATGAGTCACAGATTCTCGACGGAACAATATTTCTACGACGTCCACTATTCCTGTCCGGGCAGCACTAATCATAATTTATAACCGGAACACATTATTTCTGGTCATTGGGTCACCGGTGCAACTCACTAAATACAACGTGTAAGTGTAAAGATGGAACCACACTGAACACGTGCCTGTTACGCGCGCATTATGCAGGGTGAATTTTAATTAGTGGTAACCATAAAGTTCTGTAAGGTGATTTTTAATTCTAAATCAAATAATTCTAAAGTACAAAACATAATTCGTAAACACTGCAATGTAAATATTACAAATGTAGAAAATAAATGACTACATCTAGAAAAGCGTTGACGGCGGTAGTTAAATAATATTGAATCTTCACTTCTCAACTTCTTCTTCTCACTTCTTTGTTGAAGAGTGTAAAACTTAAATTTTAGTTTCGAATCTTAAAATGCGAATAAAAAAAAAACCGTGCAATCGCAACGGGAATCGTTAAATCACTTGAATAATATGCGAGTAATACTTGACTGTGCAAAGCATGAAATTAAAATTCGTAAATTCTTTATTGCGTAGGAATTCTTCAATACTCTGAAAAATAAACAGTAACTCCCATGCAGTGTCAAAATATGTGTATTTTTTAAAATGGTTTTACCAACTGTCTGTTACGTGGCATACGTGCAAGTGTGTCTCCATCTTAAGCGATGGTATAATGCGTACAGTGCACTGGAGAAAGTAGCACCTCGTTTGTTACGCTTTAATTTTAATGTGAGGAAAGCCAGTGCAGCTTTCCACAATTGCCGCACTAGACCTATTGTTTACAATTAACAATAAGCTTAGTCTTGGAGAACACTTTAAGGTACATCTGCATATGCAAGTAGAAATATGTAAGAAAGTGACAGTTCCGTACATACATGTATAAAGAAAGACTCAAAAGAAAATTTATTTTTGTTGCCCAATTTCTCAGAATAGAAATATTAAAATATACTAAAAATTGTAGATAGCGACGTAGGCCCAAAATATGTGTACGTTGCTCTTGCTGGCATCATTTAAGAACTAGCATAAAATAAAAGTGAAAGCTCTTATTGAAATTAGAGGATGATGAGATGAGAACATTTATTGTATGCCAATAAATGTTACTAATATAAGGAACCACGGGATTATTAACTTCGGAACTTTCGCGTTACATTATATAATTATGTATTTACGGGAATTAACGCGATCACAAAAAGTCAAAGTTGAGCTAACCTGTGACCACGGCCAGGCCAACCTGGTCGAAACGTCAGGCAATTCAGAGGTATGTAATACCTTTCCGTGTTCGCGTTAATTCCCGTATAAATACATAATTATACGGGATTATTGTTTATAAATTGCATAGAGAGGTGTCTCGCCTCTGACCAAAGAGGTTCCTTATATTATGTGAATTATGGTGATAAAAGCTTTTTCAAATGAATTATTAATCTAGTAATTTTAAGTATGTACTTATAACTATAATGTAGTGATGACATTATTTAATTAGTATGTACTATTTAATAAAAACAAGACTAGGCAAAAACGATCCTTCCTGCACATTTATGTACACATTAATTACAAATTAACACATTTAATGTATTAGCTATAATTTTCTATGCAGTTAGGTCATTTTAATTATAAGTCTAAAAGTGTTGTTTAGTCTAAAAATTTCATTTTTTATTGTAATATTTGACTTCGTGCTTTTTTTTAATCCTTTTGACATGACAAAAATTATTACAAGTATTATTTAGTTCAAATTAATCATAAAAACGTTTGTAAAATGTACACACCTGTTGAGGTAGAATGTGGCTAAAGGGACTCGTTTGTCTCTTTGCCCATATTCTAACTCAGCAGACATTTTCATGCAAATAAATGATAAGTATTTGACCAGGTTTTGGCAGGTTTTTACGCGGGAGAGCCATGCTTCGGCACGTATGGGCCGGCTCGACTCCGCTCGATACCACGGCCTCACAGAAAACCGGCAGTGAAACAATGCTTGCATTGCTTTTTGCTGCGTGAGTGAGGTTACCGGAAGCCCTAACCCTTTCCTCTCCCCTATTCCCGTCCTCCCCCTCTCCCCCTCTCCTCCCCTCTAATCCCCCTCTCCCGTCTTCCCGCTCTTCCCCCTCTTCCCCTATTCCCACCTTAAAGGGCGGCAACGCACTTGTGACTCTTGAGTTACAGGTGCCCATGGGCGGCGGTAGTCATTTACCATCAAATGAGCCGTCAGCTCGTTTGCCCTCCATAAACTAATAAAAAAAAAGGTAATAGAGATTTACTCGTGGGAGAGCCATGCTTCGGCACGTATGGGCCGGCTCGATCGGAGTGATACCACGGCTTCGCAGAATACCGGCGTGAAGCATTGCTTTGACTGTTTTTCGCCGAGTGAGTGAGGTCACCGGAGGCCCTAAGGCCTCCCCCCCTGCCCCTTGATCTACTCCCACCCTAAAGGCCGGCAATGCACTTGTGACTCTTGAGTTGCAGGTGTCCATAGGTGACGGTAGTCACTTACTATAAGGTTACCCGTCTACTCGTTATATCCCTCGGGAACAGCACGTCATTCCCAAAATGTTTTGCATTATGAAAAGCCAATATGCGCTTTAACATATAAATATATTAGGTGAATGGTATACAATATGTACTATACATTAGTCACCCGTGTACACTTCAATTTCGGTATGCGGAACTACCCAGCTAAAATTAGTTCACCTACATTAGTTCGATTCGATATTTAATCTAGAATCTTCTATATCTGACAACATTACTCAAATATACTGTCATCATCCAAGGTCAGATGTTTGTTCGTTTGTTATATTTTTATGCTTTAACTAGTCAAATGTTCTTTTAAAATAAAATTGTGCATACACGTTCACAACAAAAACACAATACTGCGCTAGTCAGTACTAGCACATTATTGTGTGCTCTGTCTTTACATGTTCTGTCTTAACCATTAAATCTTCAGTAAGCCGACTTCAAATTTGAACTACACATTCCGTTATAAATCAGTTCAGATACATAAGACATAAGATTAATAGTCTATATGGAAGAATCTTTCAAGGCAAAGTTCTTATAAACGATGAAGTTTTCCACCAACAGCTATTTCGTAAATTCTTCTATATAGGAGGAAACGGGACTCTTCAAGTACAACTTTTGATTGTATTAAAGTGGTCCTCACTCACATCTTGTTAACGTGATTTTTATCCGATCAGTTTAATTTCTGGTTAAAGAAGATGTACAAATAGACATCTTAATAAAAAGCTCCCTAAAACCTGCAAAATATGCTTACTCTGCCCTGAACCTAATACGCAAATAAGTTTATTATTAACTGCCGTTTGTTTAGCTGGACGCTCCAAATACCTTTTAAAGTCGTCCACATGAACTGAAACGGGAACACAATGAGAATAACCTCAGGCGGACCCAATGACATAACACCCATGATTCACTTGGTAATTGACTGGTGACAAACGTCTTCATTTTCGACACATAGTTTTTGTAAAATTGAACATACCGCGAGTGGCGGCATACCGGGAAGCGAAGCTAAAATTAGCTCGACATTTAACTTATGCTGCATTAAGGCAACGTACGCATAAGGCGAATTTAACACTTAATTTTTGTGTTTAAAATCGTTTGGGGCGACTTCGTAATTTACGTTCGTTTTATTTAATCTGTCCTCTTAACATCCAATATAAAACTTTTCCTTTAGCGACCAAAATTTAGATTCTGTGTTATAGGTTTCATCATTTTATGCACAAATTGGAGCCAGAAAAAATATTTTAAAATATATGAGGTCAATTTAGAAATATTACGCTTTTCTTTTATCTCGCATAGACTATTTTTACTGTGTGATACTGTCATGGGGACATTTTAAGAAACTTCTACACATTAAAACCCACTGCTAAATCACTCGAGTGCTACCTAGAATGCAATCCCTAATGACTACAGTCTCCACTTGTATTAGAAGGACCGGATGGTTATTTTCAAGCTAACGTATAACAAAAAGGAAAAGCTGCGTTTCAACCGCTTATTGCATCAGTTTCCTAACCATCCATTTGCTATCTTTACCCACATTGTGGAGTCGGTGGGCGCAAACAGATTAACCAATTACTCCAATACGTACAATTGCTCCACATGTTAACTATTAATTGTTTCTTCCGTCTTCAGACGCGTTTTAATTATAAGCTGGATGCTGGCAATGTATTTGTCTTCTTAGACTTATACCTTGTCCAGATGTTACCTGTACAGTGCATGTTTTAGCAAAACATAATTACACATCTACATTTGTACATTGCCTGGAAGATTCCATTTAGCATTAAGACCATTCTTTGTGTAAAAGCCCTCTTCGATGTAATAATAGTTTTACTATATTCTTCAAGTAATAATAGAATTACCGTCCCAACGTAATTTTTTGCGAGCATATTTTTTTTTTTAAATCAAGCTGTTAAATTGTACTAACTTTTAAGCTTTCGCGTTCCATGAAATAATTATGTATTTATACAGGAATTAACGCGATCACG
Source organism: Euplagia quadripunctaria (assembly GCA_963859945.1). NCBI lineage: Eukaryota > Metazoa > Arthropoda > Insecta > Lepidoptera > Erebidae > Euplagia > Euplagia quadripunctaria. Next base: position 16,314,836 of record OY982583.1, read on the forward strand.
AAAAGGTATTACATACCTCTGAATTGCCTGACGTTTCGACCAGGTTGTACTGGCCGTGGTTACAGGCTGACTGGCTCAGCGGTGCACGCCCTCCGTCGTCGAGATCGTGAGGTAGAAGGTTCTTCATCCACCCGCACATTTTCGATATTTTTAATAGCGATTGAAATTAAAAAACACAAAACTTTCAATCGGGAAGTTGGTTTCAAATTATCAACAGCGTGGAATCCAGTGATAAAAAACTTGCCACCTCGCTTTTATGCGCAGTCGGGTGAACACCAGAATAGGGGCATATCAGTTTGCTTAGAAAAATCAAAATATTAAAAATATCGAAAATGTGCGGGTGGATGAAGTACCTTCTACCTCACGATCTCGACGACGGAGGGCGTGCGCGTGCACCGCTGACCAGTCAGCCTGTGACTACGGCCAGTGCAATCTGATCGAAACGTCAGGCAATTCAGAGGTATGTAATACCAATTCATCATTGTCTTATTTTGGGTGAAAATTTCTTTGTACTCTTTCTCTCTTACACCCTTTTCTTTTTTGTAACATTCCTATCGAATTAGAGGACACATTAAAAATCAAAAGCTTAGAAAATTGTCAACGTCTTTACAATTAATACCTATTATTTACACATTTTAATTAATTATACCGTTTAAAAAAATGTTTCGCTCCCACATTGCACAATTTTGTTCATATCACCAATGTTTACGATTGAAACCACCACCTATAACATAGTTTAGTTAGATATTCAGAGCAAGAGTAGGGCAAGTGTGCGACAGGGTCTATGTTACGGTGACCTCATTACGTCCAATATAACTATTGATATTTCAGCGGACCAATGTTAATAAGCCTGTTTGCTCTTGTAACGACACTTCGCTTGTTTTATTGACTAACTACATTTATAAAATTATATGAAATCACATTCCTAATGACAGATCTAAATGAGACCATATTGGTACCACTGTATTTACCAATGTAGAGAAATCGACGTTCTAAATATTTTCATGGTAAGGTCAGTAACTAATGACTCCGCAACTAGAACTACAGTTCTGACAGAATATGAATCATTTGATAAGTAGAAGTGTTGAGTGCCGTAGTAGTAACTGAAACCTAGAATAAGTTATTAGTGTTTAATGGTAATAATTAATATTTATAAAATAAATATATTTGAATTAAACAAATATAGGGTATAAGGCAAGGGTTCCACTAGATACAAGCAAGATACCACTTAGTCCGTTAAAGACAGAGACTTCCTCTAGCATAGCGAGCCGTATCTAAGAACACTGCTTTCGCCTAAGTCTAACGCATAACTCTTCAGATAATAGTCATGGCTCTTGTCTATCAAACACTTGACTGTAAGGACTATTGGTACAATTATTGCCTTTTACTTATTAGGTCAATTATCTTGTTAACCAGATTCAAAAACTTGTTGGTATTATTATTATTATTATAGCAAGTCATTATTCGATCATTTTTCAGACTTCTAGTTCTCCGTTTAAAATAAATCGACTTCCTACCCACAAACGATAAAACAATTGATCGGTGTTCAGTTCTTCCGATAAAGTGATGTTTAATCGAATGATTGAAGTGCAAATGCTCCGAAGACGTGCCGTTTTTAGCACAAATTACACATTTTGAACACCCATTGGCCTAGTGTCGATAAAACGAGATGATATATATTGTATCTCAGAATATGTCGCCCAAGTTCGGAATTTCCTGGATATATCCATACTAATATAATAAAGCTTAAGAGTTTTTATGCTTAAACCAGCTAATCTTTGTAAATACCGGTTGGATTTGAGTTTATTTTTGCGTTTGATAGCTATTCTTGAGGAAGGTTATAAGCTAATTAACATCACGCTACGAACTTAGGGAGCAAAGTAGTGACCGTTAACGCGGGTGGACTGCGGGGAACATCAGTGCCATACACCTCTGCCTGCCCATATGTTTCAAAATATACTAAAGTATGAAATATTGTAATGTTTTATTAATACTTGTTAATTTGGAAATAAGAGTGTTAACAACAATCTCGCCACTATTGCTTTAAACTATCAAAACCACTAAATAACAGTAACTGCTATGTTGTTCGTACCTCTATGCCGCATACGCATGCCTGTCCTTTTAGCACTACCGCTATAAGTAGTCGTAATAATGTAAATATAAAATAGTGAACTGTTTAATCATCTATTGTAGTTTGCTCCTATTTTTAATAAAATAAATACAAGTTTTTGATGTGGTGATAACAAAAGATTTTGTAACAATTAAAATATTTATACGCCGAGTCTCAATAACTTACATACATATGTAGTATTCGCGATTGAAACCCTTGACCCCTATTTTTTATATTTTTACAAAACACAAAAGTTGTTTTAACAATGTACTTGTAGATTTAAAACTACGAAACTTAAAATTCTGAACTGAACTAAAAACTAAATTGAAAATACGTTTAAAAGGTATAGGTAATGCACAAGTATTAATAGTTTTACAGTATACACGTAGATGTAGACATATTTACAGCCCCAGCGAGGTCTCGGTCTCATTCTAGGCCAATCTCCGACTGATGAGTCATCACGACTGCAGATACTAATCGCACCCATAAACCTACCTTCCGGGAATAACTCAAAGACTTACTTCCCGAAGATCTAACCTCTTTTCAACGCATCATAAACAGACTTAAAGGAATTTTATTTTAATAAACTCTTGATCCTTTTTCAATATTATACAGTAAAATATGGTTTACACTAACGATATAAATAAAGATTACAAGCTAGAACTAAATTAATAGAAATTAATTGGAAAATGAATAAAAAAGAAACACATCGGTTTGCTTATAAAAGGGGGACACTATTAGTGTAGCAAGTATGTGATGTGATGTAGGCGAAAATAAATATTTTTAAAAATATTGAAAAAATGCGGGTGAATGAAGAACCTTCTACCTCACGGTCTCGACGCGGAGGCGGCGGAGGGCGTGCACCACTGAGCCAGTCAGCTTTTGACCACAGCCAGTGCAACCTTATGTATAAATATAATATAATACCTGTATCATGATCGCGTTAATTTCCGTATAAATACATAATTATATTATGGAACGCTAAAATTTAAAAGTTATTAAAAAATAAATGTTATAAAACACACACGGATACGTTTTACAGTTTTAAAGGTAATCTTAAAATACTTATATACTACTGCTGCAAGTTTAATCGGAATGACTGGTAGAACTGTATAGTGTATATACGTTTTCCCAGTTTGCCAAGTCAGCAACCTTCCTAACCCTCGATCTTAACTAGTTAGCTCTCATCCCTTGTGATGTTCAGCCAGCGCTTTCTTGACTCACCTCAAGGAACAAGGACACTCCAGAAACTACCAGATTGAGGCATTTCCAACTAAATTACCCTTCATCAATATATGATCGGAGCACACAAGTTGACTTTTCTCACTGTAACTTGCACGCAATCTTCAAAATAAAAATTCCCATTTCTATTTTGAACCTCCCGATTGTGAAAGTATCTCTGTGTCTTAAACAACCTGGAAATGCAACTACTTTTCAATGAGAGATTATAAACACACTACTTCAATATTACCGTTTAAATGAAGATCTGTTCTCAGACCCTCGTATAAAATGTGGGCGATATTTACAGCATCATTCGTATGAGTTACTGCACCAACTAGATGAGCGGCGTTGTTCATTACTTCGATAACTAGCTGTAGACTTGGGTGTTCTCTGGATAGAATTGTCTACTGGAAAGTCTAGGAATTTGTTTATAGTTTAACATTTGTTAAATTAATACTTTTGATAATTATTTGTTTGTTACACTAAGATGATAATATCTGTAGCACGGCAGGTATGCTATTAACAAAATTACCATACAATAAAGCTGCTGAACGTGTTCTCCGTTGTCCAGTGGCGTAGCGTGCCGTGGAGGGGCCCTGTATCACAATTAATTGAGGGGCCCAAATGAAGGGTAAAGATTTCTCACAAAAGAAACAAAAATGCTTTAAACGAGGAAATCCCGCAATAACCGATGTAGGATGTTGCCAACTTTTGGGCGCACGCTTAACCCGGGAAAAAAACCGGACAAGTGCGAGTCTAACTCGCGCACCGAGGGTTCCGTAAGCAAACAAACTATACATCCATCTCGGGAATCAATTCTCAAAGACTCATGCCCGTCTTTTTCGAAAGACAAACTTAACTTTGGTTGCGATGTACGACAAAGTGAACAATCCAACCGCAAAATATAATCACAAAAACTTTTTTTTTATGTGATATAACAAATTAACGACTTTCGGATTTTTTCCTTCACTTGTGCTGTCAGACCTTGCTTCTTACCAAATTTCATGATTCTAGGTAAATGGGAAGTACCCTATTGGTTTTCGACCCAAAACTTATAGCGTACTTCCGGTTGACCTAGAATTGTCAATTTTGCTTAAAAGCAAGGTCTTACAACACAAGTAAAGGGAAAATTCCAAAAAATTAAAGAAATTGAAAATTAAGGTAAATTTTGGTACTTACAAGTTTGAAAATCAAAATTTGCTTATACCTTTTTATCGTGTTGACTCAGGACCTTGATTTTTATACACCTAATAGGGGCTATAAATCTCAATATCTGGTATAAATTTCAACTTGCTAGGTCTACCCGTTCCTGAGAAAATCGGTGGTGACACACTGACAGATGGACAAGAGAGTGATCTTATAAGGGTTCCTTTTTTTACCTTTTGAGGTACGGAACCCCAAAAAAGAGATTGTTTTTTTTACTTTTGTCATTTCTAAAGTGAAAACTCTCTATGGCACGTAGGACAGTTTTTTTTTAAGTTTTTGTCCCGGTAAGCACGAGATTAAGTGACATTGTGGATGACATTTTACTGATTTGTGCTTATACACGTTAGGGGCCCCTGTAGCCTGGGGAGCCCGTATCATTGATACGGCTCATACGGCGGTAGCTACGCCCCTGCCGCTGTCATACTTAGTGTTCACCTTGTGGTTGCAATTAGACCGTTAACAATAATGAAAATTTGAGAAAAACACCTCATATGATGTTTCTATTTTTTTTTTCATTCTTAATATATTCGTGAATTGTACATCTGCCACTCACATGCAGATCGTTCTACATCTTATAAAACGTTATGGTACACTTTTGTAACACTAAAGTCCCGTATATACTGTTTTTTTTTTCATATTGCATACATCCTCAAGCCTGTGTGAGAGGTGGGCAAAGACGTATTAAACACCCACATTTTGCCAACTATAATTTGGTCCCACTCACGTTACAGCCCTCTGTAACGTGTCTATCGCCATTAACCGGGCACCTTGGAAATTTAAGGTGGGAAAATTTGGGAGTATATTGAAAGGGAAAAGTAGGTAAGATGGAAAGGCAATGGAAGTTAAAGAAATTGATTATACGGATAGATCGGGGAGTGTATACAATAGCTTTAGCAGGTCAGGATCGCATACCTGTAAGTCGAACTGGCTGTTGCCGGGAAGGCTGTGCCCTCTAACATATTACTCTGCTACTTTTATTTTGTTGGAGCTTCGTTTAAAAAAATATTTTCGATTCATGGATTCATGACATATTTTAGGGAACAGGAATCATCCAGATAAATTTAAGTTTGACAGAAGATTGATAAAAATGTTTGAACTGCGTTTTGAGGAACGTGTTATGTACATTAAACGTGTCAAACAATCATGCAGCTTGATATCAAGTGGTTATCGATACCCATAAACATTGCAAACACTTACACGTTACCAACTCTATCGCCCTCGAAATGAAACTCTACTGACTCAATGTCACAGCAGAAACACAACATATGGATCCGATTCTAAACTTAATAACGCAATAATTAAAGTGAATTTTTACCTGACTTTATTAAAGTCTTCTAATATATAAAGATGATGCTATTAGTGGACTTAGCAAAACAAATATCGCAAGTCTTATAGAGGTATTGCTTTGGGATTAAAGTGATACTGATCTTTTTACAGCCTTGGTATACATGCTATACCCATAGCCTTTTAATCTTCGTTCTAAATACTGATTGTGTGATTGATTGATCAGTATAATATAGCGACATATTTTATGTGAGCTCGTTACCAAGATACGCGATAGGCAATATACAACACCGCAAATCAATCAGTTCCGGAGCACATCTACAAGTTGATTTACTGTTTATACTGTGACTCGAATGTGCGAGTTGATTTACGGTTGTAATGCTATACTGTGGTGTTAACGGTTTTGTAAAGTAACAATGCAATTACTTTTATAAATCCAAATTTATAATAGTAATTGCATTGTTTATAGCTGAAGTGTTGGCGTATAGTAATTGGTTAATTAGGGAAAGAGAATAAATAGCATATACTGTAAATTCACTAAAATAAACATTTATTTATTTATTTTTTACCTAGTATATAATACCAGTTGAAAACATTAAACTAAAATGTGATACTTTTCTATTTTAAAATGAAAAACACACGTGCAGTTTTAATGGGATGACTTATTTTGTAAGTTAACTTACTGTATTTTTCATCGCATCGCTCTTTATTCCACATAACGAAACTGTTTACATATATTGTGTAATAATAAATACATTAAGTGCAGATGCTATACCGAGGCAAAATAATTTTTAAGCCTTCATCCATACCAGTTCAAAGGCTTTTTTTATCATTTTCTTTTCCATTGCATATTTTAACATACACTATGATGGCATTTATCTTTATTACAAGTTAAACTAACGTAGTTATAAACTTTGGTTGACTGCAGTTCTCGTAAGTCAGATTATGTCTGCCCGTACAGCAGTGGGCTCAGCCAAGACTCCATCTAGAGTTATGTCTCATTGAATACTATTCACCAAAAATATATCCTTGCCAGGAAGGAATACACACCTCGCGTAGTTCAACCTGGGCTTCTAACTAGGGTTCACATAATCTATGATTTTTAGTAAGTCCGAACTCGATTTTTATTTAGTTATTAATTTTGCTTTACGCTTCTGCTTATTGTATTAACTATCTCTTTTGTCATCACACATACACATGATCAATAAACGTAGAGATATGCGTGTTCCTCACTTCTCATATTTCGTTTCGTTACTGATTTTTTTAGTTAAAATGTTGGTGTACAGCTTAGTGCACCCGTTATTTTTATTTTATACATCAAAAATATTTTCTAAAAAATTTACTTTTCTTATTTAGTTTATAAAATTATTGCAATAATAACTTATATCTTGTGCCTTTTAAATGTTTTAAAGCGACTTTCAAAAAGGGAAGGTGTCTATTTTAGCGATGTTTTTTTAAGGAATGTTCTTCGGTTATACCTTTTGTGTTTTGGTCAGGGTAATTATTTTGTTAATTTGCATATTGACGAGGCGGTCTTTTATGTATAAATTATTTATTGGTTAATTCCGTAAACAATTATCTAACTGATTAACGAACTGTCGTAGTAAATTAACCGTAATTCAAGGTGACTACTTATAGTTGGTACACTGTAAAATAACTAAACTACCAATCAGGTCAGGGCTTGGTGTCAAGTTTACAAATAAACAATGGCACTCCTTATCAGATAGTAGTAAATACACTGTGATTTATGAATATTTGCTACTGTCAATTGACATTTTGCATAATAACTTTAACACCATCGGCCCTAAGTGACAAAACAATTGTGTTGATTTGGTTTAATTAAAGCCCCGCCTAAGTGCAAATTACGTGTATAAGCACTACTTGTTAATTTATTACATAAAGTAGGAAATTGTGGAGTGATTTATTTAGCGTTTTTAGTTCGGGTCCTATCATAATATTAATTGAAGGTTACAATTGTTAAAAACAAGCCAATAGTGGTTCTAATAACTTACCAAGTCCATGTAATAGAGAAATATCGTAAATGATAAATGAATTTCTTTTGCAAAAAAATCTTTTCAGACATTTTCACACATCGATTTGTTCTTTAAATCTAGATGGTGGCGGCATTTTTTTGACTAACCTTGAGAAGAAACGCCGAAACAAACTCAACCGGTGACTGGTTGGCTAATTGCAGGTAACAACTCGTCACCACATGTCACCCTAGCATGTCATGCGAGCGTGGCCAGGAGACAAACCTGTCTATATAACTGTAATATCATTTTAAAACCTATGTTATGCTATGAATACGATCAACCTATCAGTGGATAACATTTAATGAATCTCTGATGTTTCAACATTCTTTCTTTTTAATGGCTTTTATGGTGTCTTTGTGGACGTAAATAAACACGAACTTCGCCCCGAGGCGTTGTACGGGTAGTTTAATTTTCTATGATTTGTGTAATGGCCTACGGTCCCAAATAGATAAATATGTGAAATTCTTGTTTAATTAACTGTTATGTTAACAGTTACTGAGCTTTTACTCAGGAAAATATTTGTATAAAAGGATAAAAGTGCTGTATTACTTATAGAAAAGACTGGGCACATTTGTGATACTGATAACAGGGACAAAATTTATATTACTATTAAATACTTGGCAGGGTCTAGGCAACATACAATATGTATGCATTTAAAAAAGTATTAGTTTTGATTAAATAAAAAGTAAAAATACAGTGTATGTGACTTCAATCATCGTAAATAAAAATAAATAAATGTTATTTTTTGAATAACCTATTGTTTGTTTTTCATTGCACTTGTAGACAGTAACGGGTAAAGTTACGTCATCACGCTAAAGTATTTCTTGAATGGCAACGCCATTAGCTGTTGTTACGATGACGGTTCTTTATAAATTAAGTCCTGGGAATCTGCCCCTTTGGTAAGTGTTTAAAATAATAAAGGTAAAAGAATAATAATTGTACCCAACTTTAAAAGTTGAAAATCACAGCCATGATAAACTTATTTTGTATACCCCGCATTTAAAGATATCTTTCTCTTTAAATCACGCTTCAAAACTTTTCAGTTAATCGGAATACTTAAACTTCCTCTAAAATACTCTATTCTTGTCCATTCTCATAACACCACATACACAATTAAAGACCATTCCTATTTCATCACATTCGAATCAGCTCAGCTTAAACTCAGAGGTAGCCATGGACTATTTCTTCAGCTTAAAGCTTCAGAAAATGCCGTATCACTAGCAGGTTAGGTTATAACAAAACAATAAAAATAACTGCAATCATCTGTTACATAAAACACTTTCAACTTGAATTAACTTGTTTAAATAAAATGATTAATGAATATTTATTCATTATTAAAATAAAATGAACACTTCGATATATTGTGTTAGGTTTCGTGAATTTTGACAATTTATTACTCGTACATATATTCTTAAATCGATTAAAATTCATTTTACTGGCAACACTCGAGATATTGAGGGAAATGTGCACCCTGTCAAGTCACTTTTTGGCGAGCTGGCATCAAGTACGGACGTCCTTATAAGTACATACATAATATTACTATTGCTGAGGGTAATTTTAGAAAAGTTATACATTGCTCTGTTAGATTTATTGTGTTTTATTATAATACATTTGTAAGCACAGAATACCAAATACTTCATTCTTTTATTATGACATATTTGGGAGCACAAGACACTATTACCTGTACTAAATACTTACTTAATACTTCTAAAAGGTAATTATGTTTTAAAATAGTTATTGTTTAAGCAGATAATGGTGTATGCTTATAATTTCTGGAAATGTGAAATATTGTTATCGAGGGTAGCCTTGGAATAAATATTTATTATTCTATTAGATTATTGTATTTTATTACAATTGTTTACAAAGAACATGCCTGCATTACGCGCTAGTGCCCGTGATATAATTGTGAGTGCTCGCGTACGACGGCCGCGGACGGGCCAGTGCCTATGACAAGTGGTATTCATAAACTGTTCACCACAACTAATGCAAATGTCCACATTCTGTCTGCGATGTAATAATCAATATGTCGAGGAATATACTTTACCTGTTACCAGCGTTGTAGCCCCGCGTTAATGTAGATTATCTCAATCAAATTAGGTATCTCTCGGGGATAGTACTTTTTTCTTGATAAAAGTAGACGTTCTGTACCTCCGACAACGTGTATGCTAAATTGCATGGTTAGCGGTTAAATGGTTCAGGCGTGAAAGCGTAAAGCGGTAAAGCCTCATTCAGAGAGACGCGGGCATCTATCAAATCAAGCAAATGCTATTAAATGAGTGTTGAAGCATGAGTGTGAACGTAGAAGCGTTTTCAAGCGCGTTTTGTTTGATATCTACAACTAATTGCGACGGAGCGCGTGGCGCGGATAGCTAAAGCGGTAAGCTTATATCTAGCCTATAGAAACTCTTAAAATCATGTTTGTAGACATCAATAACTGCTATGAGGTGTTCCTATAGACCGACACAGCAACCTATTCAATGTTCGGTATCTGATGTTTATTTCTTAATTTGTTGATTTGGTGAATAAATATGTTAATACCTGTGATACATGAGAGGTCAGAGGTCGCAACATGTATTCACAAAAAAAAATATTTTTGTATGTTTATCCGTGACTTAGAACCCATATGTTATGTTATGACTTAGTATATAGTAGTTATGCTTAATTCGATTCTAGATAGCGCTGCGTAATCTGCCCTAGAATATTATTATCTATTATATTAATACGTAAGGAGAGTTCTTTGTACACATTTTTTGTACACTTGAAATGAATACATGGAATACACATGGAATACTTAAAGTTTATGTATGGAAGAAGTGCAGAAAGCTAAAAAAAATAAGTAATATTTGTTAGAAATATAAAAATAAAATAAGTTGAAAAAACTGTAACCCGACTACGGCAAAATAAAAGTGATCAAAAAAGTACGAAAAATCAAGACATTGGCACTAAAATGGTCAGCGTAGAGCTTTTTTTATCTTTTGATTTTAGACCAATTTAAATTTTTCATAGTTGGGTTACAGTCTGTAAAGTAAATTTATTATTTTATACTTTTCCATTTTATAGCTTTTTTGGTTTCATTTTAATTATGCTTTTTATTGCATAAATGGTATTAATTGTACACTATTGTACAGCTGCGCCGTACGCACGCCGGGGTCTGAGTTTCTATTAATACCTCAGTCCTCAAAATCGGTTTAGTAGTTTAGATGCTACGGTTTAACACACTTAAATAAAAATATACATACACACATACATAGACTGCTAAAATCATAACCCTTCGTTTTGGCTTTGCCGTAGTCGGGTAAAAATACGTGAAAACGGGTAGCCGTTTTAGGTAGCTACACGCGTCTAGTATATATTAGGTATGTTAATCTGTCATGGTACGTTAATCTATACAACGACAGTTCAAGTTATACTGGCCAGTGTAATAAACTAAAAATGAATAATGGTGGAAATGCGACCACCACGCGATCTTTAGTTATTAATAGTTATTATTAATCTTCAATCTCAAAATACTGTGTCATTTACGAGATCTGTACTAACACAGAGCTTGATGCACTTTTCGTATTGTTTAACTTACTTGCCACTTGGAACTCAATACTCTAGGTTTATTTAGCAACCGATAATTTAAAGCTATCTCGATATAAATTCCAGTTTACATAAATGGTTGATGTCAGCAAATATCACGTAGTATATATGTACATGTACAAACCTGTATGTCCCACGTGCAGGTATGTGCGTACCTACGTATGATGGTGGAAGTGAAATAAACGCATGGATTTAATAGCATTCTCGTGTAGCAGTGACGTTAATACATCTGATTTAGGGTTCTTTCCGAATGCGCCTGCCCAAGGCCGCAGGTCGCCGTGGTGACTGGTTAAGTTAAGACGCTGGTTAAGTGTCTGAAATGATGAGGATCATTATCGTTTCTCCGTTTGCGAAACTAGGTACTCTAGTTCCAAAATAACTGTGGGCTAGAAACACTACCACTTTTAGAATCTGTTGCGGTCTGTCTCCTTCATACTATAACTGGACATATAAGTAAACTAGATTGTTATGTAGTTCCTATTTACAGTTTGAAATCTGTATTAATAATAATGATATACTGTTCATTGGTAAGGGCATCACTTGAGAATCGTTGGTGGAATTTTAAACTAAATTTGGTTAAATAACTGTAGTAACTACAAATAAGGTTTTTACTTTGGTTTTAATTTTACAGAGCTTTTTGATATAGACCGAAAACCGTATTCCAAAGAATAACGTATGTCACGTCAGCCAAGAACTAAAACAACTTGGATCTAACTTAGAGCTAACAATAATTATGTGTGCACGATACGGAACCCACAAGAGTCTGATTTAGAAGAACAAACAGTGGTGATTACATTCGAGAGTATTGTGTGTGCTAGCGCTCGTAAACGCCCTTAGCATCGGTTATTCTATGTAAAGCATACATGTTGCTATATCGCTTATAAACTCCCATTCAGAAACTCTGCAGTTCTAAAAATACTCTCCCATACATCGATATTTGACAGTCAACTTTCTACCGGCAAAATATAAAAATGTAATCACAAAAAAATATGTGAAATGACATCAAATACATTCGGATATTTTCCATTACTTGTGCTGTACCTAAGGCCTTTTTTTCACCATACCTATATTAAGTTAATTTTTAATATTTACTCAATAAGTTTTCAAAAATCAAACGATCTGACCGATCATAAAGGCTCTAGTAAACTTACGATACATACATCTTCTTTACGCTATAGATACATCATACATCACTGGCATCTCTTCGAGCAAAAATTACCTGTGCCCCTCCTCATTTTAAACATATGACATGTGGCGACATCCACATACAACAAAAACAAACTTCAACGTCATCTAGCGAAGACGGGCTGAACCACGTAGTAACTACTAATCCTGCACCGCTCAATGAAAGTTCTCGCGCCGATTAGTATATAAAATATACAACTTCCCAATATCAACCGTATGGTCACCCCCACATGATTGGAAGTGGCCTTCAAAAATCAGGTCAGTGTCTAGGCACAGCACACTGCACCTACGGTCCTCGTAAGAAGAGATCTCTCTACCGTCTACCCAACTACCACCCCGACTCACTGCGGACTTCACCGCTGCACCGCAGCACCGCACGCAGCCCCGACTCACTGGGACCAGCGGAATTCAGCCCCTACCCACTGAGACTAGCGGAATACAGTTTCGACTCACTACTGGCACGCTCCACAAGAGAGCAGAAAGAGCTGACTCATCAAGATATCAATCTCAGGTCTTGGAGAGGAGTAATGTGGCGACTTCTACACATTCACTAGAAGCAAACTATTGAAAAGGTATTTTTTAAGTTTTGAGTTAAAAATATCAAATATTAGGAAGAGAAAAACAAGAAAATTAAAAACAATATAGTGTAGCTTGCACTTGGCTGCAATTTTTTTAATATAAAAGACATCAACGTCTAAACAGTAGTACATTTTTGAAAATAAATAAAATCACATTCGTTAATTGCAACTTCTTGTTATACCACAAATAGATCAGCAGATCAGAGCATGAGAGAAAAGAAGATTATTTTCTCTCCTTCTCTACCTATTGCATTTGCTCAATCGGTATGTAACTCTCTAATACATTCAAAGTTTTGAAATAAATATTACTACATATAAATATATCAGATAATAAAGACGTCCAAATAGCAAGATTGCCAGTTGCATGCGATTATTTATTATGTTACATGTTGCACTAATCAATCAAACGTCAAAGAATGTCATTCTCATGATCATAATCTATCTGTACCAATATTACTGTATAATGTAATAGAAGTAATGATACACAAATTATAGAAGTTTACAAAAGTTTCACTCAAAGAAATTCAAATATTGAAAAACCAGTTAGGAAAATGTTCCCCCTTACTTCGATCTGCATCACGGTCATCGCTCATGCTGCAAATTTAACCTTGTTATGAGAAAAATATACAGATGTCACAGATAGGTGCAGTCAATATTTCGAAACAACATAATATTATGAATTTTCATGTCAATTTTAATGATTTTGTTTTTTATTTTTTATGCAGACATTTTCTGATAAATCTGGGCATTCCTTCCAACATCCTTGGTGTTAAATACCTACAGTTTCATTAATGTCAGTCATCTCTCTTACGAAATACTAGCTTTATCGGTCAATTTTCAAGTTCAATTAGTCAGATTCCAAATGAGATTTCTGTATTAAAATTATGAATTATCTTACTTACTTGCTTTACGTTATATACGGCGTTTACTGTACCTTATGTGACTACATCTTTTTGCAACACTCTGTACGTTTTTAGCGCAACGTAACTGGTACAGGCACATTCATAGGCACCATTAGTTGACTTATTTAATCATGTGAATCACTCACATGAAAAAAAAATGATTTCATTTCTTAGTTCGGTCATGTGTATTGTAACGATACAACCCCGTCGCGGGGTTCAAGTTCGAGTAGAAAACTTTTGTTCCCGATCACTTTGGATAATATTTTTTATTTTTTCTAGTAACATGCATTAAATATTGGTGAGCGAGACCAACCTAGAAGAATTCATATAGTTGTCCGTATTAATGATATCCTCAACGAAACAAATATGTCAATCAATACCTTCAAAAATCAAACTACACTCATTATTATACAAACTTGATTTTACATTATACATCCCTATAGTCATAGATATAGCATTGACTGGTGTAGAATATAATTGTGTAAATGATGGATGGTGTGTAGAACCGATGCGATGTCTGTCTCCTTGTCATCATAACGCGGTAACTAATAGATCTGATGTAATGTTATTGACTATTGTGTGCAATATATATTGCAGACATACAATTACTGTGCGAATATTTCTGAGAATTGAGGAATATACTGAGCACAGCCACAACAGCACACATTCTGCATTCAGATATTTGATTGAAAGATGTGTAGCTTAGGTTCTTAGAAAGGTAATCCTAATCAGTATGAGGCAAGAAAGGTCAGTGCACTTGATTGCAGTTTCAGCAGTGTAAAATAATTATTAAATAAAATTAGATCATCTTAGTAGTAGTACTCATAATTTCACATTCCTGTCTGTGCGCGTTTGCTTAAAATATGCGTACAAAGAATTTCCTCACGTATTAGCATAATATATATAGATGACAAACTATCTTTTGGCCGCGGCTTCGCTCACGTTATAGTTATTTTTCTATCCCTCTGGTATCCCCTATATCCTTTTTTTGGACAAAGAAACTCACATTCATTTATGATATAAGTTAGGATGACATTTTAAACTAAAAATGTTGCAACTTCATTATTTTATAGGATCTCTTGGACGTTACAAAATTTCACATAAATATTGTATGGTCGGTAAAGTATATGACTATAAGTAAGTAGTTTTCAAGTAATCAATCTCTGTCGAGTCCACAATATCGAAACCCTCAATAACTTCGTTACGAATCATTAGGTCCCAATATTAATATTAAAATGCCGAATGCACGTGTTGGTGTCGATGTTGTACTCAAAAGTTTCTTTCATGTGATAAAAGAGGACAAACAATTAAATTCTCTTTCCTTACATACATCGGTTTAGATCTAGAGGTTTCCATGCGAAAATAATCAACAAAAAAAAATAGCACCGACTTCAATTCGCCTAAATCATGATAAATTGTAATAAGTCATCCCTTAATATTCCACCCTTAGGCGTCCATTACACGGCAGGTTTTGCTGTCAGTTTTACCACAATAAAGACGGTGATTGACGAACAATCTATCATCTAATGCAGTGATTGGTGTTTACATGATACTGATTGCTCAAAATTTGGTTATTGATCGCGCAACCATCAATCATGACCTTTGCGTGAACGTGTAGTGGCACGGTACATTTTATCGGGGACGGTACAATTTTTTTGGGTACCCCCTGTATTTTTCAGACCGCCTGAAAAAGTTTATACAAAATTGTATGATGATCGGTTTAGTAGTTAGGGTGTAAAAACATGACATTTTCTTTGATGATTTTAGGATCTGATCTGATTTTAGGAATGGAAATTTTCAAAATTGTATCAATTTAAAGAAGTCCGGCAATCAAATGCTTCATTAGAGGATGTTAAAAAGAAAATAAATACCATTCGATCATACTACCGGAGAGAGCTGAAAAAAAAATTATGTCAGCTAAAACATGGCTTTAGTGGTCTCTTTTTTTAAGTTTTTTGCTCATAATTACAATCAAAATTGCAATATGGGCTTCTTTTATGAATATTCATATAAAAATAAAAAATGAGCGTCTAATGTCAATGTTATTTCATCAATCACCAACAAAAATTGATCAATCATGACTTTTGGAATTGATTGATGCTTCCATGAGCGTGTAATGGACGCCTTAGAGGTGGAATATTTTCTTTAAATTTTAATGGAACCAACCTTGAGTACAACCAATTTAAAAAAAAAATATGATTGAAATCGATTTACTAATAACGAAGATAAAGCGTAACACACAAAAGGAAAAAAAAGTTGAATTGAAAACCTGCTGCTTTTTTAAGTCTGTTAAAATCGGCAGATCAGCAAAAAATACTTTGTTTTCTATAGTCCTACGATAACGATACTTTTTTTCCGATACCACTCATGATAACGGTATCGTTGCTTTTGATTGGATATCGTGTGCAGCTAAACTTATAATGGCACAGATGATCGTGTCAAACATGTGGACGGCAGTAACATGTGTCGAGTCGGAAGTGTCCGGGTATTTGCGGCCTCGGTCTAGCGCGCGCCATGTCGTAAAATATTACGCGCCCAATAAATACTTACACTAGGGTACACAACTAAGCGCGATAGAATTTCAGGATTAGGTGATAGGAAATATAAGCAAATAGACTGAGACTCAATAAATATGTTGTGAACCGATTACTTACATAAATTTAGAATTTAAAACACCCCCGACTTGAAAATTCCTTCAACAATTAGAAAAGAGCTGTTGATCTTCGACCGGCTGAACAGATTTTCTGGACTTATATCTAAGAAAACTCTCGACCAATTCACCTTTCAAACAAAAAAACGCACTTAAATCAGTCTATTCGTTTGGGAGTTACGATGCCACAGACGAAAACACAGACACGTCAAACTTATAACACCTCTGTTTTTGCGTCGGGGGTTAAAAATTATTATATTACATTTGGTATAGTATGTTTTGGCAGCAAAATGCTCTTTAAACTGTTTGTAAAAACAAACAAAGTAATTATGAGATCGTAACCATGGCCGGCAGTTTTCAAGATTTGTTTTCCTATAATTCAACAAATAAAAATTGAATACGGCGGCAAGGTAATGGCTAATACGTCGAGTTTGCGATCAGGTTCGAATCCAAATTAGTACATTATTGACATGAACTGCCCCGTAATCCGAACACAAACGTTATAATACCAGTTAAGGGTGACCCACGTGAACTAGTAACATTATTTACAGTTACATGGTTAACCGGGATCACTGTGCAGTAGGTGGAGGCAAAAGACTTGAACAATGAAAATATGGTTACTCTTAGTCATTTAGAAATAATTAAGACGAGTTATCCATTCAATTAGACATATAAATACGCAATATTTGAAGGACCTCTAAGTACAGTTGATTCGCTTTTTTTGAAAAATTCACATTAGTAATGTAAAGTTCTCAAACCTCCTCAAGCATGGTGCTCCTCGCGCCAGTATTGCACAAACGCTTGCAGAATGTAACGAGACGCATCGCTCCAGTACGGGAATGTTCGACAATATGTTCGTGATGCGTGGTTAATGCGTTCACTATTTCGTCACACCAAATATTCAGTTACATACACTACGTAGTCCGGATTTATTTTCTATTACTAATCAATTCATTCGTGCACTTTTAGCGGAGCAAACCTTACGGAACCTACGAACGGACCTTAGAATTGGAAATAAAATTCATGACGTCATAAGTAATACTATGAGATTATCAGTGTTCATTGACTGGTACCACCACTTGTGTTTCAAGACAGTGGTTCAAGTACGAATCCTGGATGCGCTCCTCTGGCTTTAGATCCATGTGCGTGTTATAAATTAATTATCATTTGCTTGAACAAATGAAAACATCGCTGGGAAACCTGTATTTATTTGTACTGGATCAAAAATAAATTTTAATTATAGAGTCGTATACACAGCAGTAGGACAGTTTATAAATAGGACTGAAATCGACTTTGAAATCAAAACCAAAAACCAAGTTCGAGTACTTTGTCGATTTATGCTCTACTCTCCGATGCTATTTCATGTGATGTCATTATTTAAATTAAATGGGGTAAATTTGGAGTTCTGTGGTGCCTCTGGTGTGGCATCCAAGGGACGGGAAATACGGGAACATAATCGCGTTTTTTGACGTACATCGCTACTCACGGAAAAAGGTATCGGAACAGCTTTTTCTTCCGAAATTCCACAAGAGTATACAAAGAGGTATGAAACCCCGATGTCTTCGCACGCATCGGTGCAAAGTTATTTAAGCATGAATTTAAGCTGGAAGTAATGTAAGCCATTCGTAATGCCTGAAGTAACTTTTTACGGTAATAATACATTAGACCATTAAAAATCTTAACCGTACCGCCTAAATTGTTCTTTCCAGGCAGCCATGAGTATCTAGTTGAGCAGCGACCGTTGTGTATTGCTTTTAATTTCTAAGTTTATCAGTTCCCTATTACCCAGGTAAGTAACATTAAGATTTATCGAGGATCGTATTGCCATCTATTTTTTTTATAATGATCGCATTTTGCCACTGAAACTTGTGAACAGAGAAGCATCAAACGGCACTTACGCATTGTGTTACAGCACACACACCACGTGCTAATTGCCACCGCAAACAAAATAAATATATCTAAAGTATTTACTTGCTCGTACAGTCTGCAACAAAAGTCGCTAACAGTTTCAAATTTGTTAGATGCCGAGACCCCGAGACCTACCGTCTGACCTAGTAAAAAATGGAGATAAAAAAATTATGACTAATTTTATAAACACATTAATATTCATTTTCAAATATGTATAGATTACAAGTGATTCCTGATGTTCCTATATGTTTAAAGTTTTAAATAATAATAAAGTGTTTTATTCCAGCACCAAAACCCATATTACACATTTATTGCAGGCAATTACAGCAAATAAATATAAAATACAACATTACACCAACCGTTAAAAATAAAATTAATTGAAGCACCTGACACGAACACAAAAATATAAAATAAAAATTTAAAAGAGTTTACCTACTTACGGTTTATCTCGCGGTGCACGGATAACCAATGGAGCTATCTAAGTACTTGGTAACTGTGGAGAGAATCGAATCAGTAGTCTAGCGGTGGCGAACATACCAGATGCTGAAAAATGGTGACGTAACTGCATCATCACTTTTGGTTTTTGGTGAAATTATATCATAGATTGCGTGGGTAGAAACTTTGGCAGTAAGCCTTGAACAAAGTAATTGTGACCTCGTTGTTGCACTGAGAAAATCTGCCGGCTATCACACTGCACCCTGCTATAGACTTACGCTCAAGTTCGATGTCGTCACCGTCATCTAGTACTTCCTAACTCTCTTTAAAGGCGTTCTGTTAAGATAAACCGGTGGAATCATGATCCGACCTCCCATAGCCTTGAAAACTAAAACCACAGTTTTTTTTACATATTTGAAACCATTCCTCTCTACGTATCATTGCACAAGTTTAATAGTGTTTTAAGCCGATTGATTTTTTTTTGTGTTTTAATTACCTGACTATACATAGTTACACTTACAGCTGACACTGAACTGTGTTTAGTGGGTCACAATGTTTTGTGATCAGAGAAAGGAAGAACGTTTTTGATGTATGTGATTACGAGGACGTATATTGTGGGAGACACTACCTCCAAATGTTTTTATTCACTGCTTTTTTTTTATATTTAGAACCATTGTTTATAATGTTGTGGAAAATTGTAGCAAATAAAAAAATATATATTATTATTTAAAATATGTATAGTTTTTATATTTCTGAGGAGTGGCCTATCACTGTAGTGAGAACTTCTTCT
Organism: Euplagia quadripunctaria; assembly: GCA_963859945.1. Taxonomy (NCBI): domain Eukaryota; kingdom Metazoa; phylum Arthropoda; class Insecta; order Lepidoptera; family Erebidae; genus Euplagia; species Euplagia quadripunctaria. The sequence continues at coordinate 16,334,720 of OY982583.1, forward strand.
GCTGCTGCTTCTGTTTTTTCTGGAACGTTTTCTAAACCCAAATAAGCACAGGTTGTACGTACGATGGGTTCTAGAAAACCGATAACCATACCTACATTATTTTGTTGTAAATACCTACACTTTACACTTTAACTTCTGCAAGTGGTTGTTACAATTACAATTTAAGCACTACTTAAAACTTGAATAAATTCAAATGTTAACAAGGTCTTAGGTAAGATTCATTTAAGGAATTGTTCATCAAAAATTTAAGCTCATTGTTACTTTTTAGAATCACCTCGCTCGCCATAGCGAAAATTATTTGCGTTGAAACGTACACATACAATTTAATACAAAATCAGGAATACATACATAAATTTCCAATAATCACTTATTAAAAATTATAATTATAATTCCATGTTATATAACTAATACATATAATATGACTTGACATTCAACCACAGTATTTAAAAATATAAATAAAAATTTCAAATCTCCTGAACGATTAGAAAAGAGCTGATGATGTTCGAACGGCTAAACAGATTTTCTTGAACTATAGGCAAGAACATTCGCGATGAAAGAAAGAAAGAAAGAAAAAAGAAAAGAAGAAAATAAAAAGCGATCAAGTCACCTTTCAAACAAAAAAAAACTAAGTTAAAATCAGTCCCTCCATTTAGGAGCTATGATGCCAAAGTCAGACACAAAGATACACACGTTAAACTTATAACATCCCACCGTTATGCGTCGGCGATTAAAAACCAATATTATGGATAGTATTACCGTGTCAATATGGTCGTGAACAGCGCAATTCCAAAGAATCTCTATCTACAGATGATTTCCTCTTCAGTCTTCAAAATTACTACAATGAGAGTTCTTCAGAAGGAATATAAATTGGTTGTTAAACGATAGGTAAGTGCACGTGATATACCCACATCGTACATTCGTACTCATTGACCTCGAAACGGCTTGTTTTGTGAGTTTGCATGTAATAACATGACACAATATGTGTGTTTACATAAGATTTTATGCGCCAACTACCTACGTTTAATAGTTCCCGTTTTGTAAGAAACAATGAAACATTTTGTCGTGTACATCACTCGCTCGACCTGTAGAACAGGAAAATATATATTTTATAGACTTCTGAATTATGCCTATTGTAATACATACATACACCCATGCCTGTATCCCCGTAGGGGTACGTAGAGGCGTACGTACCCGTGTAATAGCTTGCTAGCAAGCTTGCCAAGTATTCCGTCAACCGGGCACCTTCAGCATTAAAGGTGGGAAATTTGTGTGTATATTGAAAGGGAAAGATAGGTAAGAAGGGAAGGAATCAATGGAACCTATGTTAACACTAAGAAAAATACTCAATCACTTGACTTGCTACGTAAAACACTGTTATAGTTATCACTGCTATAACTGTCTATAATCATACATTCTTAACTCAAGCGTAAGTTTTTATTACCGTTTCTTGGTCACCAGGAACTGGCGCTCACTGCATCGTACCGTATCATAAATAAAAACTACTTAGATATAATACTTCATGACGCATATATACATTTCTAAAAAAAAGATTCTGCTAAATTTTCATCGGTAATAATGGACAACGGAGTGATTCATGAGGAAGGTTTAAGTGTATAATTCATTAAAGTTTTGTGTAAAATGGCTGAAATATGACGGTGATTGTTGAACGGAAAAAATCAATATATGCTTTGCTACGCGTGCGAAGCCGGGGCGGATTGCTAGTAAGTGATAAACGGAGCCAACCTTTCTACGTATTAGATGTGAACATCTGGACTTAATCGGTGTTATTTCTAAGGTACGGTCCTTTATGTGATCCTGGTCACGGATGGGCTCTCCACGTGTGATCTACTTATAGAATATTATACACTTGAGTAATTAGTAGTAGTATTAAGTGGTAGTTGGCATTTTATTTACATCATTACGTTCATTCAATTATACTGCTGATCATAAATAAACCTGCTGACTTTAATTCTCAATCATTTAAACACTATACTAGAGTTAGCCATTATTGTTACCTTTCTTGCATTATATATAAACAGTATTTTTCGTATCATAGAAAATGTGTCTACTCAGCACGTGTACTATTTATTAGTAAAAGTAATAATTGTTATTTGCTATTGTTCGCAGGTGACCCAACACTACTTCGGACGTCGGACGGATAATTTGCGCAGCGTAACATTTGAAAACTACAAAAAAAACATTCAACAGTGACTCGAAAATATAAAAAACTAACAATTAATTTGAAAACATCTAAGTAATTTAAAATATTATAGTAATTTCAAAATAATTAAAACTATACCTAAATAATTTGCAAAATGGCTAACAATATTCGGAAATTGACCTTTTAATTTGAAATTTTATAACCCAAATATGCGCGAAACTATTTCTATATTTATTTCTCAATCATTAAACCTGTAGTAGATAGTGTAAAGATGTGTGTGCAACGATAAGTGTGTGTGTTATGAAGTAGTAGGATGTGAAACATGTCGGGATGTGCGCCTCGGCGGAGCTTGCAGAACCGCGCGCCCGACCACGCACCACCACTCAGTATCACACGGGCTCTGCTGCTGCTGTACCTGTATCTGCACTGTGCCAGGTGAGCCTGAAATTACTTGTCATAGATTATCACTTTACTGAAAACTCAGTTTATCAATCAATTTATAATTTTTTAGATATCTAACAACCTGCCACCGAATCTTTTCTGTATACTGGTTACAACTTGGCAAAAGTGTGATATCATTCTACTATAATTTTAACGACGGCTCACCTAATATCGATTTTGCGTATTTCTATTTCCACAAATTTGAAATTTGTAATTAAGGATATTATTAGGACTGATCAACAGCTATGTCCTGAGATACAGTCTCAACTAGTTCAGACAGTACGGAACTACATTGCTAAGAATAGCCTAAAATAAACACAATTTTAGTGGAGACACCTTAGTTTATATTAATAACAAGCTGCGCCCCGCGATTTCACCCGCGTAAGTCCCTCGTTAAGTTTTCATAAATTTTCTAATTTTCCGCGCAACTCTCTTATTTTTTTATTTCATAAGAAGCTTCTCAAACACAAAAAAAAAGAATTAGCGAAATCGGTCCAGCCGTTCACTATATATTATAGTTTATAAAAAGTTTGCTTAAAACATAACAAAGAAAACATTAGGTAATATACATTAACATCAAATCAACGGTGCCAATACCTCCTAACTGTTTGAGAGTTTTTACTTATTTCACATTTTTAACCACTTTTTTGGATGTTTTAGTGAAATCTCCTAGGTAAATTTTTAGATGCAACAGCATTAAATATAAAATTGTAAATACTTCCCAACTAAACTAGCGTGTAATTTTTGGCACTACACGTCTCTATAACCAAATACCTACTTCACTATTATAGACTGTACTAATACAGCAAAATTATGAAAGCAAGTTGTTATTGTTCTTAATAACAATCTTATAAAAATTCTCAATTTGTTTCTGTAAGTTGTGACTTCGTCAGTTAAGAGCTATTAGCGCTGCGCGAATATACATTCTCAGTTCTGTGGTTACGTCCATCCAAAAGTAGTCTGTTATGTTAGAGATCGCAGGCTGCGATAAGACGCCCCATTTATTGTATCCTAAACATTGTTTGTGTTATGTTTACTGTGCAATTAAGTGTAGAACTCACATGGAAAGAAGCTAGAAAAAACTCTTAGAATTTTCAAGTGGGTATACAGGGTGTATTTGAAAAAGGAACACTTACTCAAATCACTGAAATGGCATAACTCTAGCATGCAGTTACAATAAGAGTTTTTTAAAGAAAACTATTCGTTTACAAGTTATCACCGTTTGAATTTCTAGGTATTTTTGCCTCCGTTTTTCATAAAAGTTAAAGATTTTTACTCGCACATATTATTTAAGTTAGTTTTTATGGATTTTATATATATGTATAATAGTCCACCCTAAGGTTATCTGTAAGAGATCGCAGATTGCGATAAGACCGCCAATTGTATTGTTACTTTTAATTATGATTCTAGATTGTAAAATGCTTTTTTGGTTGTCAATATAGAGTACCTATCTATCTATTTATATATAAACATGACCAGTAGCTCAAACGAATCGACCTATCGACTCAGGCTCACGAGAAGACATGAAAGTTACCATTCGACTTCTGCACTAAAAGTTATAAATATGTATAAATGTGATTCAGTGTCCGTTTAATTCCAACACCAATTTAAAAATCATTTATTTACATATCACATTTCACATCAATTATAATATTTAAATGTTAAATAACGTGTTTATTTGACACGGACGTAATTTGCTAAGAAATTTATTTGCTTGTATTAATTCTGCCAATCCGTACCTAGATAAAGAAGGAAATCGTAAAGAAACGGTACAAAATCGACACTTTAATGAGAGGTAACGGGTCTTGGTGGTGTCGTGACCTTTGATTAGTCAACATTTTCATCTAATTGCATGAATTATAATAATTATTGATTTTTTGCCGAACCTATACATTTTTACACATGCTTTGCGGTTACCAATTTGTTCTTAATACAATTTGTGTCCAGCATTAGCAGCTGCCGCTGAAATACGCTTATTACTTGTATAACAGCTAACAGTGCCTCCTCCTCGACCTCTGACTATATTTCATGTTTTAATATCTTTAATTCTAAATTACAAACACAATCTATGTAACACATATTCTAAAATAAAAATACGGACTATTTGTGGAGGTATTCGATGACGCGTGCACATGCACGCGTCATCGAATACCTCCACATCATCGGCTACTGGTAACGTTCCCAGAAGGCAACTGAACTGTTGTGTAAAAACATAATTATTTGATATAAATGAACCACTGATCCCGACCCCGTGATATACATGTGAATAAAAATCGTATATTTTACGGTTTTTATTTATTTATTAAAATTTCATGCACATATTGTACAAAGGCGAACTTAATGCCTAAGGCATTCTCTGCCAGTCCATCTTGGGGTGACGCAGAAATAAAGAGTGGTAGGTGCAAATATATGGCAAAGAGAGAGGAGAGATAGAGATAAAATTCCAAAGGTATGAATTTAGTTAGGTTAATCAAGTCATTAACTAAATATACACATTACATAGAATACACACATTATATGAATACAGAATATACTAATACATTGTATTTAAATATACATACATATATATGCAGGGTGTATTTGAAAAAGGAACACTTATTTAAATCAGTGAATGTTTCTATCATGCAGTTATAATTTAAAAAAAAATTAAACTATCCGTTTACAAGTTATGACCGTTTTAATTTCCGGGTTATTTTTGCCTACGTTTCATAAAAGTAGGTGGAACGTGTACTGTGTTCGCTTTGGTGTGGGTAGCCTCTCGCTAGAGACCATGGTTCTGTCCATGGTCCAAATTGAGAGTGCGTGGGATTCCGCCGCCTCGTTTTGCAAGGAGGTGATGTGAGCCAAAGAGGTGGCGGAACGGGAACGGGTAAGGACAAGCAGTCTCCCATCCCGCAGAAGACGCTCCAGGCACCGGAGAGCTCTGAATGATGCTCTATCCTCCATGAGCACTGGCCTGGGGGTAAGGGGTAGGGCTGACGGTTACCCCAGCAGAAGCAGGCCTGAGACGGTGGGGTAACGGGTTCCCCTCGCGCCTCTCTCATTTGGAGGGGGGGGGGGGTAAGGCCCCCCCTATTGCACGGTGTGGTCACCTGCTAATCAGGAGGCCAAAGTCTGCAGGGATTCCCGGAAGCAACCTTCCTAGGGTATCCCGGGTCCCCTGCAATAGATTCACTTGTGACAGAACGCCGTGTGGTTTTAGACGGTTCGAGTCCGTCATACCCGTGGGTGTAAACTTAAAGATGTTAAATCTTACATATTTTTTTTTATTTTGGAACTATTCACTCAGTTATTGAGTCCATAAAAACAAAGTTAAAAAAATTTCGAAGTTAATTTTCAAGTTAGTTATGTAAAATTGTCATACTTTTCTTCTTACCAAATTTCATGATTCTAGGTCAGTGGGAAGTACCCTATAGGTTTTGATTTACCTATGAAATGTTCAAATCTGTTAAAATCTAGGCTTAAATGGCCATATCTTCCGATTGCGTTGACTTAGAAGTTTGATTTTTTTATAGCTTCAAGGGAAGGCAGTCATAAGGATTTTATATTAATTTCAACTTGATGCGTCCACGGGTTCCTGAGAAAAAAGGTCTTAATAGACAGACGGACAGACAGACAGACGAATAACAAAGTGATCCTATAAGGGTTCCTTTTTTCCTTTTGAGGAACGGAACCCAAATTAAGAAAATCGGTTGACAAACTTAACTTAACTGCCTCTTTATATATAAATAACAAAATCACATCTCTTACTTAAGTGTACAGATCAAATAACAGAGATCACTTCTGGAAATCAAATGACATGTTGTAAAGGTACACTTTTATATAAAACAAACACAATAATTGACGTGGTAATCGATAAAACTTGTTCTTATGACAGTTCACAGCACTTACAGTGGAAGTTATTTGCGCTCGGAGCAGTGCCAAGTGGTCCACACGACTGTTTTTATATAATGATCTTAAAGGATAATGTTCGTGACCTATACAACAATGTCGGTAATGGTCTGTCGTGGTCATATGGTTGTAAACAGTGTAGATACAACTCAAGGGAACAGAGTCGCCGAAATGTAATATCAAACTTGCAACAAACAAACACTGCAATGTGAGACTTATTATAATATTCGCTATTTGCCGCGGCTTCGCTTGCGTTATACATTAACAATTTTGTCAATTAATTCCGGTATGCTAAGTTTAATGATGATCGGTTAAGTAGTTAAGGCGGGCCCACTACATAATAAACGTTAAGATGATTTTGCATTTAGTGTTTGTACATACAGTTAAAGAGAAAAGGGTTCTATATTCAAATAAAACTAAGTATGAAATTGGATAACATAAGTCAGTCTTGTAATTCGAAAACAACTGTTGTAAATAATAATATTTCAACAGAAAGTAGAATTATTATGGTAAACGTTCAATGGTGTTTAATATAATAGTTATTTTAGTTAAAAAAACTAAAGTCCCGGTTCACATACATAAATCGTCGTCTCTTTTACTGGGCTGGATTTCAGTATGTTTTAAAAGACAAAATCAAGATGGTTCTGTGTTGTGGCGATGTGCTAAAAAGAATTCATGTTCAAATATGCTTCGATAAAAACCAAGTGTACCAGTACTTTCAATTGTGCACGAAACAAACCACAGTCATGCACCGGGTGATATAGAGACAGCTGATGTAATAACACATATCGCCAAGTGTTGTGAAATTGTGACGTCCGATATAAATAAGCCTACGGGCTTATTTATATCGGATGTGTCCCAAGAGTACAAATTCGAATTCAATATCTTTATTTCATAAAATTTATCAACAATTTTTCGAAATTGTCAATTAAAAAAATAATTATTATACTTAATTAAAAATTATAGATCAACACACCCAGAGCCATCGCAACAATATGTTGATTTGTGAAGTGTAAAATTATTCAAGAAAAAAAAATGGAAAACATAATATTATCTTTATTCATTTATAAAATATAAGCATCACAGTTTTACACCAAGTAGCTTATATCTATGCTAATTATAGCTACTAAAATAAATTACAATGTACAAAACTTAGACTTACAAAAAATAAGTAAGATGATATTTGTAAACAAAAACAACCTTATATCAACTTAGGAACTATAAAATTACTCTTTAACATTTAGATAAATATAAATATCTTTTAAGATTATATTTTGGAAGTCAAAAAATATATCTGCATCTGGACAACATTGAAGGAACTCATTGATAAGACAAATTGCTCTAACAGTGGGGCTTTTGTCAACTTAGGGAGAGCGCCACATAGGCGGATAGTACAGGAGTATATGTGTCGTCTTCCAACGCCAACGCATATATTCGTCGGGAACATATAATGTATTGATTCCCGTACAACAGGGCTATCTGCCTGTGTCGCCATAACCGCCCGTTTCCGTAAGGTTGAGCCTTGTGATAAGAAATCGGGCAAACAAACTCACGGCCACTCTTTTAAAACACCAGACAGTTTTAACTATATTCAGTCAATTTTATTAAATCATTTTGTTGTGGGCTATTATGCTTTTAAAATTAAAAGTAAATAAACAAAAAGTATATGAGAATAGGAAAACTGAAAATTAAAGAAAAAATAAGAAAAGAAAAACATAAAAGATAGAAAATAAGAAACACTCACATTGCATTTCTATTAAGTATACGAAGTATGTGAATCCAATAAAATTCAATCCCAAGCGTTTTTATTCTGTATATAATCCACTACTGGGTAATGGAGTTTAAGGCATAGTTGTCGTTTTACTATGGACTTGCTTAGACTTAACATTTAAATAGTATCCGGGATTTTATTATAAAATCGCACACAGACCTCGAAACCTAGAGGAGCCTAGAGGCAAGTACAACAACTTTTTTATTGCGCGTGTAAAAAGAATGTATAGCACTTTTTTTACAAAACTGATCTTTATTTTTATTAAGTTAAATCAGGTTTTCATAAATATATTGGCACGCTACCGTCATTATGTTAGTTTCAGTGAATCACGATTGCCTAAGTTATAAATTGCTCCGATAGCCCTCTTATCCAGCACGAAGATTCGTCGAATTTCAACTTGATGCGTCCACAGGTTCCTGAGAAAAAGATCTTGACAGACAGACAGACAGACGGACAACAAAGTGATCCTATAAGGGTTCCTCTTTTTCTTTTTGAGGAACGGAACCTTAACAAACAAACGCATTTTCACATTTATAATACGAGTATACTAGCGACCCGCCCCGGCTTCGCACGGATGCAATGATGATACTAAATATACTACAGAATGTCTTTATATACAAAGTTCACAGCTTTTTTGTCATTAGACAATACAAACATGTTTTCTTCAGAGGTTACTCTTGAAAGAGCGACATATAATTGGTCATGTCAAAAACACTCAACGCTCAAATCTAAGCCTGCAACATTGAAAGTTTGACCCTGCAACCGCGCCGCAACTGTTATGTCCCTGCATTTTAAATCTGTAATATCTTCGAAAATATTCATTGAAATTACATTCTGGAAAGGGCCATTTTCATCTATATTAAATGCACAATGTATTAAAGGTACTTAATTGGATAAGGATTAATGCTGTATTGCTTAAAATCGCTTCGTAAATAAGCCATTATTCCTCGTAAAAAGTAAAGGATAAAAAATGGTTATTGTGGGTTATCCCTAAGAGATAGACATATACTATCGCGTACTTTTTTGTAGACCTTTTTAAGGTGTACAATACTGTGGTACATTATTTTGATCTATCTCGTAGGGTTCACCCAGCGTTTGCAATGTAAACGCAAAAAAAATGTGTTTATTTACGACACCACATTAGAAACCTCTAATGTTATCAGTGTTTCTCAACTATATTATGCATGTATTATACATATAAACCTTCCTGTTGAATCACTCTATCTATTAAAAAAATCCGTTCGATCCGCATCAAATTCCGTTGCGTAGTTTTAAAAATCTAAGCATACATAGGGACAGACGGACAGCAGGAAGCGACTTTGTTTTATACTATATAGTGAATTAGGGATTAGGATTCTCAAAAGTTAAGTTACGTACCTTAGATTATAGACCTACCGTACCTATTCCCAGGCCGTTCATAGCATAACGGTGTAATTCTAACAGTTCACTTACTCTTGGTTTTTTAAACAACTGAGTTGGCAAATAAGCATATGCAAGGGTCGGTGGTAAGCGGTAATCTGTGCCTATAAAGGCTCGCTACTCTAGTAGAGTCAATTGTGCATTAACCTCAAGAATAGATTTCTTGGAACTTCACTTGTCAATATTATTAGAACAATACGACTTTACTATTTTACCCAAGTCTTCTGTAGGGTAATGGTGCATCCGCGAACAGGTGGCTCCAATTCGAGCCGAAACCTGATGTACCTACATTATATTCATTCATACGTCAGTTGGTGAAACTAAGTTTTTTTATACCTAATTTATAATTAAGTATATGGCTATGGTAATTCTTGATAAGAACTTTACTTCAGGACGAAACCTAATGCATCTACATAATGGCGATTCCAATACATATCAATGTACCTACCTATTGTTCAAATTTCAACTATTAAATATGCCTCCGAAACGATCGCGTCCACTGTCAACCTCTCGTAGAATATCGATGGTTATTTGTAGTTAAGATTGATTTATTATCTCGCGCGGCTGGCTAATCAACATGCGAATACGAAACACAACCATTATGCTCATTCTATGTAAATATATTCATACTCACATCCAACTCATCAATACAGTAGTTATCAGTATCACATATTTATTGCCTACAATCTTCTAACCACATCAATGGCAAAAAAAAATCACTACCAAAAAACTGTTCATAAAAATTCATCGAGACCCCAAATTATTTCGACCCATGAAAGGGATCCCAACAATACCAAATACTTGTACCCTGTAATTACGTACAATAACTGCGCAAAAATGTACAAAAAGTTTGATCAAATCCCACTGAACATCAAAACCTATCAAGTCTGGACGCTGACGTGAATAGTTATTTATTTGTCAACGTATATTTTTTATAGGGAAAATAACGTAAACTTGCACGTTGTCGAACTCGGTCGTCGTGGAGCTCGGGGGCCAATTATGACGGTTTTGTGTTCGAAATGGGCGCTTGTTAAAAGTTTTTTGGAGCGTGTACCTGCTTGTATTCAATGCACTGTTATAATTATAAGGCGTTTGTCGCAACACAAGCGGGTGGCCTGTTTGAGGATAACTTGCGGGGAAAAGATAACGTAAAGATAAGGTGGTGAACTTATCGAGCAACTTAGAAGTTTAAAAACTTTTGTTGTTGCTTATGATGAGTTCTTGTTTGTATTAACCACACTTTAAATGTATTAACGTTATCGATTAATAATTTGTTTGGAAGCACGCGGTAGTAACTAGCACTTGGATTGTATTAATATAGGCACTAAAGCAGACTGACACAAAACTGGCCGGATGGGCGAAACGCTCTTCCTGTATGTATTTTTTTTATTAGCAACAACAATTATTTACACACATTGCAGTAAGAGTACACAGTTTTGCAGGTTTGTTGTCTAGTGTAATATTACTAAAAGGTAAACTTCACAATTTATTAATTTGATGACCACATTTTAAAGTAAACATTTTAAATTTCAAGTGGGAAAGCCATGCTTCGGCACGTATAGGCCGGCTCGACTGAAGTGATAACGCGGCCTCACAGAAAACCGGCCGTGAAGCAATGATGGTGTTGTGTTTCGCCGAGTGGGTGAGGTTACCGGAGGCCCAACCTTTTCCGTCCCGTCCTTTTCTTTTTCCCACTCTTCCCATAATCCTTTAAAGGCCGGCAACGCACTTGTGACTCTTGAGTTGCAAGTGTCCATGGGCGGCGGTAGTCACTTTCCATCAGGTGACCCATCTGCTTCCGTTTGTATCCCATAAAAAAAATTAGTGTAATTTTCCGGAACCTGATAAAAATGTAAAATATTTACAAGAAACTTAAAATGGAATAAAATGGTTTAGGCCACCCGCTCGCAGTGAAACCAACGCTCGAGGAATGCCCATCAAATTTCCATATTTGAATGTTAACAAGTCGATCAGTAATTATATTATTTGTTTACGAGTTTTTTTTAATAATACAGAGATAATGTTAGAGCCCAGTTTAAGTATAGCCTCGGTAGTACCATGTCTGGGGCTACAACAACTAAAAATGTAAGAAATTCAAAGTTGTGCATACGTTTGAAAATGATCTGTCTCAGGTATCAGACACACTCTGGACTAAATCATGTAAATGAAAACGTTTTTAAACATAGTTAAAATTGTATGGTTCCAGATTTTTAGAGATTACTATGTTTAGTAGTAGGTACTCGTAGTTTAGTGTTTTACTTGCGATATGAGTATTATACATGTGCTTACAACATTTTTATTTTAATCAATTCAAATTACATCTGTTTACTGAGTACGTGATGATAGGTATGTGATGATCTTTAAAAAGCTCAAACACATGATTTTACATAAGTTTAATGTCCATATCGCTTATCTGTATAGATGCAACATTGCAACATGCCTGCCAAGAATAAATTTTGAAATGTTCTCTTAGACAATTTGCGTTTAACGAGCGATTACTAGACATTTATTTTATTGAACAGCACATTAACAAAAAGATCTTCTAAATGATGAAACTCGACACGGGCCAAACCCATCATTGCCAATCCTTCCTATAAGGGCAGTGTGAAATCACCTTTACAAAATCTGCACAAGCGATACCAGATCTTATGTCCACTACAATTAAGTTCGAAATGCGTTACAGCTACACGTGATTATGACAGTCGATCATTTCCGATTTCGAATTTAAGAGCCACGCCCTATCGCCCACGAGCCCGAATACGCCTTTTGATTTAACGTCTTGGTTGTCGTTCGGTTGTATAGGCTATTGTTTAGGCGTGGTAACGTAAACGCGCAGATCATTCGGCGTTATGACAGAATGCTGGGGCACAGTTAAGTAAGCTATATGCGTAGTACCTAGGGGTTATTCTTACATGTACAAACGGTTTGTAGCCGATACACAATTATTAAGTTTGTGAATGATATATTGTTAGGGAACCAGGTAGATATTTTACTTGGAATATGTACTATACAATACATTACATCCAATGACATGATGAAAAATTAAAAATGACATAGCCAAAAACACAAAACAAGAAATAAATAAATTAAAATCGGTCCACCCCGTTAAGAGCTATGATGGCACAGAGTACAGACAGATACACACTTTAAACTTATAACACCCTTACTTTCAGGGGTTAAAAATACTCATAAAATTGGACGAAATCGAAAAATGTAAAGTACGATATAATTTGACTCGTACATAATTGGCTTCATACAATATAAAACAAGTTAGCTTATGTATTTGTAGTTAAACGTAAACCACCAATTCTCCATTTGAAATGTTTTCTTTTACGTATGACCCCACGCCCTACATATCTTAGTCTTATTTTGATGATTAACGTACGACGTTATATATACTCGTATTTTTATTACAAATAATGCATTTGTAACTTTTTACGGAGCAGTTCAATATTAATGATTTTCTCTTTACCTAATAGGTCATGCTTCGAAGTCTCCAATTCTCCATACATACCTAAAAAAATTACACCTAAAAAATGCGGGATTATTGATTATTCCATTAAAACTTTAAAATAAAGTCAAGTGGAGGTATAAAATATGATAGATCTGTCTGTTGAAACTTTATGGATATATGTACAAACATATTCAGTTTTGATGTAGCCCAAACAATGACGACGAAAAGAATCTAAATAGTGAATAGTAATAAGTCTTAATAACTAAACCTTCAAACAAATTGCAACAAACACATAATTCATATTCTTTTCTGCAAGATAAAAAATTCTTCATCATCTTACGGTGAAGTAGTATGTCGGAATTGAACCCACTAAAATCACACGGTGATCCGCTTTTTTTTTCCGGTTTCACTTTTTTCTTAATTTTTTATTTAAAATAAAATCAAAATACACTAAATACTACTACTACTACATTAAATACTAGTTCTATAACGTGTAGCGACACAACTATACTACATATCAAACACCGCCTTAAACTGTCCAGTGTTTTATTGAAGCAGCGCTTGCGCAAGGCAACTCGTTAACATTTTGTTATTACAATGGCGTGTGATGGGGTTTTTTGTTCTCACTAAATTAACTGTCTCAGATCTATATCAACCGGTACCAACTGTTACTTGCATTCCGATGGATATTGGCTTTGTGATGCAACAGTTCCGGGTAGGAGGTAAATGACTTGGATTATTTCTTTAAAAAATTACAAATACATAACTTAAACTTAACTGTGTGCTGGACACACACTCACAAATTTGTACACCTTTAAATTTGTTTTTAAATAGAAGTAAAGCAGTTCGAGTTCTTATTTATTGCAGGTGATGAAAAAATCTAATCTGACAAATATCCGAAGTAAAATAACCTCAAGTATGTGTAGGAATTTATGGTTTCCATCATCAGCTCAGCTTCATGATGTTATGATTCCTAAACGCAATTACCTGATTAAGTTATGAAAAGTAAACAGAAGCACTATTCGTGCCCACAATTTTCGAGGGTTTCTCTCAATTTTGTCAGGATCCCATCGTCAGATCCTGACTTCCTTGACATGGGACCACCCTATCTAACAAAAAAAGAATCATCGAAATCGGTTCATAAATAACGAAGTCAGGGCTGAACAAACATAAAAAATATATATTGTAATATTGGGGGCGTGCGTAGGTACACCAGATCGGGATGTCGCTGTCGAGAGCAGTACAATTAAAAATTTAGCATTAGCAAGACAGTGCAGACACCACGCTGTCTGCCAGAAGACTCTTCTCTTCCCTATATTTGAATTCCTTTTCATTTTCTTCTAAAGAGTACGATTATTCTTAATTCGAGTTTGGTGCTACCAGCCAAGACCTCCGTGCCTTGTCAAGGAGTTTTCGTTCCAATAGAAGGAGGTTGAATGTAGCGCAGGAGGTCTCGTCACCACAATATATTTATAGCAGCGTCCCGCGGTTGCACCCGCATAAGTCCTGATCCCGTGGGAATATCGGAATAAAAATGTAGTAGCCTATGCATTAATCCAGGTCTCCAGCTATCTACATACCAAATTTCATCGCAATCGGTTCAGTGGTTTTTGCGTGAAAGAGTAACAAACATTCATCCATCCATCCATACATCCAAACTTTCACATAATATTAGTGGGATATACGGTCGAATTATGAACCTCCTCCTTATTTTGAAGTCTGTTAAAAAAGTTAACTTTCGTGCCCTACCTTCCATCAAACATCTACATTTCACTGTCTGACACTAGCGCCTACACAAAAAAGTCTTAGTATTTTCCTGTAGGCGCACTACCTACCTGTACCTATCTGGCATTCCAAGAATTATACTCATTTGCAGCAGATGTGTAGATTATCTCGTTCTATGAAATATAGTTACCGGTTGGCAGATTATATGGAAAACTTAGTCAATTACATACATATATGTATGTATATATAACCTTAATTGTTTACATTACTACGAATCTTCCTTTATACAGTCACGGCTCAAGACCGATGTTTTCAATCACCAGAATGTGTTTACTTGATATCGTGGCAAATACGATGATGCAACGAAGTACACTTTATGCTATAAAAGTCTTTTGTCCAATTGGTCGTCTGCCTTACCTTTCACGGTGTGTTCATTGTATTAAATTAATAAGCCGAGCCTAATACGTTAATAGTCTTTAATGTATGTCAAAGTAGTAAACACAAATTATTTGTCGTGTCCAAGATCCTTCAGCTAACAGTGTCTAGTGTTATTTAGTGAAGCTTTATTCGTAGTTTATAGCCGCGGGCGACTCGTTAAGTGTATTGTGATCGATTCTAGGAAGGACGAGATGTTACCACACTGACTTAATGTTAGCCTTATTAAATTCGCAGCCAACGATCCATGGTTAGACATTCACGCGAATATTTTTTAAAGCTTATTTCTTTTTTTGGTTTATTGGTCTGTTCTAATATCATTACAGTCACATTACTCTAGTCTCATTACTTAAAATCGTTTATTACATCGTATTCGTTAAGCATAAATTGCCTGCCATTTTATGCAATAATAAAAATACGCTAGGATAATAATTCAGTGACTTCATTAAGTCTTTTTAAGATGCAGACAAACAAAAGTACCAGGTTTGTACATGTATAAAATAATAACAATTATGGTTAAAGCCTACATAGGCTTTATATATATAGGCCCAATTATGTTAAGACAAGTTTTACAAAAAAGGTAGAAAGTTAGAAGATAACAAAAATTAGAAAGTGTTTTGTCTTTTCTCTTTTTAACCCCCGACGCAAAAACGACGGGGTGTTACAAGTTTGACGTGTCTGTGTGTGTGTGTGTGTGTGTGTGTGTGCGTATGCGTGTGCGTGTGCGTGTGCGTGTGTGTGTGTCTGTCTGTGGCATCGTAGCTCCCGAAGGGATGAACCGATTTTGATTTTGTTTTTTTTGTTTGAAAGGTGAATTAGTCGGCATAGCCATGTTTGATGAAGATGGCTGCCGCCACAAAATGGCGGATTACATATTTTTTCACAACTACCTCAATATGGGTATCAATCAAATGAAAGGGCTTGACTAGTAGAATACTATACACTATGATAAATTTGAAATCCAAGATGGCCGTTCGATGGTTTTTAAAATTTTTAATTTATTTTAAACTATTGACAACCTCTCTCCATAGGAGATTAAGTAGGATACAATTTACTTCACACAGTACATGGATAGTTGCATAATTTCATATAACAATAAAAAAGTTATATAGAAAAAGTATATAGAATTATAGGCAATGCTTACATGGATAGTTGCATAATTTCATATAACAACAAAAAAATCATATAGAAAAAGTATATAGAATTATAGGCAATGCTACTTTAAATTGACGAATGGCTCACCGAACGAAATTAGCATTTAGTAAGCTATTATTTACATGACATAAAACGTTTGAGGTGTCTTTGGAACACCCGGTTGGGATAAAGTTCTTTTCGCTATATATAAATGTATTTAAGGGATGGAATAAATTGTATCAAAATATACAAAATATTGTTAAAAATCGAAATTTAAATTGCGCCATCTGTGAAAGTTACCAGAATTATATGGATAATTAGTTTGCAACCAACATCAAAGTACAGTAGTATAGCGCAGAATCCAAAGATGCCGTATATGAAATAAATCAACTTGCGGTCACCATTTTTCGTTGCGCTAATATTTTTTTCCGTCTAGCCCCGAGTAATTGTTATTATCAAATAACCTCTTGTACGTTTGAAGTACGGTGTAGGAAGTATTATCAGTGTACCTATTAAGTATACCTATTTAAAAGAACTCAAATCTCGTTTTATGTGTCTCGGTTACAGACAGACAGACCGCCGAGTGTTTACGACTTCTAACGAACGGTTACGACGCGTATTAAGAACCTTTAATGTCAGACAAAACTTTAATGTGACTGAGAGACTGGTAGCACACCACGCGCTGTACTATACTTATAGTTAAAAAGCTTGGATATGCCATAATATATTTGTTTATTTATTTTTGTGTTCCGTGTTGGATGTTTTCCATTCCCGTAGTAGGGAAGTTTTGTGAATCCTCATAAAACATGACGGATTTGAAAAATATTATTTATAGCACCTTTCACTATTATTGATTACACAACGGTAATTAATCAATTCTAAAATAGTTATTGAATGGGTAAAATCCTAATTATTCCTCCTAAGATTGATTTATACTTTAAAACTTTATGGAGGTTACAAGCAGAAAAAAATCACTGCGTGCAGGGAGCGGTTACACATTTCCTACCAAACTAGTACTGCTCGTACCTACATTTCATTATTTTTATACTTGTGACATTCAAAATTCCTGTATTATAGTTATTTTTTGGAGTTGCCTGTCTTAAAAAAAAGCAGGACTCCTTTGAGCCGGGACTAGGGTTGAATACGTACGAATGGCACAGATATGATTCTGATCTAACTCTTTGTGGTGCACAGCAGCTTACTGCTCAAATTATAGCCGCCCCACTGGTGCACCTTATAAAAGGTAATTATTAAATAGTACTTAATAACAGGTAGGTAATAATTTCTTTTAATGTCATACTCTACTGTCTCTTATGATACAGGCTTGACGTAGTATAAGAGGCAGGGTCGCTATTTGATTGTGCATAGATATTTCTGTACAGTAACTAACCATTTATAGTCACTTTTATACCATACACTGTATGTCTCTCTATGTCATTATTTGAAAAATAAATATATTATTATTAAAAAAAAAGTAAGATATATTAACAACATTCGGATTTTTCCTTGACTTGTGCCATGAGACCTTGCTGCTCACCAATTTTCATGATTTTAAGTCCATGGGCTCTATAGGTTCACTCGTGATCAAAAGAGTTTTGACAGACGGACAATGAAGTGATACTATAAGGGATTTTTCCTCTTGAGGAACTGAACCCTAAAAACTGTGTAAATTCAAACCTTTGCACGGTTTGTTCTCCTAGTGTGCCACTAGGCTTACAACCGTCTGTGGTGCTGGTCCACGCGCCCAGACTCACAACCTTATAATTTATTAAAGTGTAAAGTCATTATCTGCATAGTGTTAACTCTGCATTATCTTATTAGTGACTGGTGTATAAGTGTCTTATAATATACTTTTTTTTTTCTTTTTAAAAAGACAACTCCCGCATTAGGAATTACTCCTGTGTCGCGAGGGACTTTACAAACATAGAAACAACGGACACAAAGAACACCCAGACTCAGGTGGGAATCAAACCCACGACCTATAAGCATAGCGGTCAGGGTCACTAACCACTAAACCAATAGGCCAGTCGAGTCAAATACTGGTATTATGGTACTTGTGAATTGTACAATGAATAACGAATTACTTATTCTCCTTGAGATGAGACACCCGCAGCTGGGGACCAATCATATTATACGATATCCGCAAGTGTAGTCGAAACATTTATTTACCGTCACTTTCAGAATAATAGTTATTCTGAAAGTGACGGTTAATGCTAGACTAATGTAGCGATGTACCATGCTATACTACAACGTATTATACTCTAATGGCATTTAGATAGTAAACAGGTATAAGCAATATGGGATCAAATTATGATAATAAATTGTCCACTTACAAGTTATTGCCACTCTGCTATAATGAAGCCATCACTGACATCTAAGTATCAAGAACATAATCCTCGAACAATAAATTATCCAAATCGGTTTACTTAGTTGATAACATCATTATACCTAATCACTTTACAACACTATACTTATAAGATTATATACACATATAAAGCGCGGTCCGCACTCTGGCACCGGTAAAATTACGTTTTCGGTTAGATCAAATTACTATCCAGTACCGTCATGCTCTAGTTAAACTTGTTTTGAAAGTTTTTTTGTCTAAATATTGCGCGTGATTCAGTTAAGCCTTTATTATTAAACTATTTTATAATTATCTGTATAAACACACTCGGATGTTAATGCTTTTGTCCCCTTTAAATTGGATTCTTTCAACCTTAGTCACCACCAGAAATACATGGAGCTATTTACACAGGTAGCAATTTATTAGAGCCGAAACGTACGAAACTTTCCTTTTTTTGAGTTCATATATGGATATGTTTGACAAAAGTTTTTAATGTGATGAAATAGAAAACGCGCCACGTGGAATAATGTGAGTAACCTTTTCAACACTATTATGAATCTTAATTTGCTGAAGTATATTTATCAACAGTCAGTGTGGAGACTTCCACATACAGCGTAAAACATACTTCAATGTCGTCTAACAAAGACACGCTATGAAAGTTCTCGCGCCGATTAGTATATATACAACTACCCGAAAACATCCGTCGGCCGCCAGACATGATCAGCTAACCTGGTCGGAGGTCCCTTTCTTGTGGAGGGACATAACACTGTTCCTCTACAGTCAGCATTACATAAACAACCTCTTGGGTATGTTAAATTTTAATCTGCTGTCTGATAACTAAAATGGTTCAATACATCACTAACTTTAGATGGAGAACGGCGGAAATTATACCAAAAATTAAAAAATGGATTGGATACATTTCCAATCAAAAAATGTTACAAGATCATCATGTTGTTATACATGTTATCCGTTGCACACTAATAATAAAATCAGATATAACCACAGTTGGTTAGTATGGACACGACCTTACGTGTACACTTATCGAGTGATCACGACTAAGTGTCGATAATTGCCTCACCATCACATAACTTGCTTCTTGTCGATGTTTACCGATTGTATCTAAATGAGGAGCGTAGGCGCCTCCACTAGGGCGCGGCGGCGCTACGACGTAGAGGCTACGAACGTATGTACGTGTTAATTAGTAATAAGACGATACTTGTATAGTATTAATGAAGCTTGTTATCTATTATATCTAGACATGCGGCAGCGTGTCAAGCCAAGTTTAAGAAAAATGAACAGATGACGCAGCAGCCGTGTGTTATAATTACACGAACCATGTGGAGTCACTTTTGACCGATTAATAACTCATAATCTCTTTAACATTCATGCTTGAATTTTTATTCATGTTCATTTATTAAGACCCTCTAGATTTACTAGAATCCCAAATTTCATAAATACGCCTCAAACAGTCATTGAGATATTATCGTTTAAAAATCGGCATTTTTATCACTGACTGACTGACATATAGATCAAAAAAATAACCCACTTCCCGATGCCTTAGAAAGTTGAATTTTGGCGTCCAGCTGGGTAATTCTGTGTATACAAAGGAAAAAATCAGAAACCAGTAAATTTTCAATTATTTTAACTTTTAACAGACACTTTGTGTGATTAGCTCTAGCCAAGTCAAATCTTCAGGATTATCTACAGAACTTGGCAATCATTTAGATGTCAATTCTTTTGTCGGCGTAGTCAATAACCACGTATATTAAGAATATATTGATTTTAGCTCCCATTTTCACATTTATGTTTTTGATAGGATATTAGTTTCTACTTGGATAGCCTGTATTAGTAGTTTTATTCTAGCTTATACTAGCATATCTAGTCCTAGATATTTCAGGTCAAGAACAATCACTAGTTCCAAAGTAATTTTTATTATAGAATATTCGAGTATACTATATCGATCGAATATTGAAATACACAGTCCACCACTTGCACAGTTTTTTGTTCTGCGGATGTGGTCAAATCTTTTGTAAATGATCTGATGTCAAATAATTTAGTATTTTAAGTAAAATCACTAACTTATACGTACTAATTTATATTGTGTTGCATTCGATTGCTCTTATAAGTCTGGTAGAATCTCTGGTACCTTTTAAGTTTATTGGTGCCAAGCGCGTTTAAATTGTTTACATATTACTGTATTAGCTTATTACTTCTATATTAAATTATTGCCATAATATATGTCAACTCTTGGAACTGGTGGTTTAAATTATAAACCTAAATTGAAGTCATTAACCTATTAAAAGACAAAGTCCCGCATGGTCTTCATCAAATTTTTGGGAATCGAATCCGAAATTTATATTTATACCTCTGCTTAATATACATAAAAGTAAAAATAAAAAAACAGCTGTCAGTCGTAGGACTGCACGTCAGAAGTGAAAACATACATTACACACAAACACACACACACATCTATTTTTATGTATGTGAGCGTGACGGTCAGTGCTTTTTTCCCCATAACAAAAGTGATCAACGTGCCCAAAGAAGTTTTTACTTTAAAAAATCTGACTCAAAAATCCCTTCAACGACTCGAAAACAGCTGATGATCTCCGAACGGCTCAACAGTTTTCTTGAATTATAGCTAAGGATACTCTCGCTAAAGTCATCTTTCAAACAGAAAATAAACCTTAACCAAAATCGGTCCATCGGTTTCGGAGCCATGACGCTACAAACAGATGCTCAGAAACACAGGTTAAACTTATAACACCCCTACTTTTTGCGTTACCTGTTAAACAAGCTAAAATGCTTTATATAAAAAGTAATAAAGGAGAATAATTTATTGAACAGCGTATATGTAGTTGAACCTGATGAATGCAGCTAACAGACGCAACAACAGCTCGAGCTCCGATCCAGTTCTAGCTAACGCAGACAATGAGTGTCGTGAGGACAGGGCGCATTCATAACAGCAGCGCTACTCATTACTTACACGCCGCTATTAATATACTCATTAGGTGAATTGAATGGGTTGCCAACTGGTGGGTTAGCGTGTGACAGAACTCATCGATAGCCACTGTACTGCTTTGTACCTACCAGTGGCACTCAACACAATATCATTTACATACTACTAGCTTTTGCTCGCAGCTTCACTCGCATTAAAATCTCTTGTCTCTTGTCATTAGTATTATTTTCTGGATGAAAGGTACCCTTTGTCCTTTTATGTACTTTATTTCATGCTAATCGGTCGAGTAGTTGGCGTGAAAGCATAACAAGCAAACAAATAAACAAACTCACATTTATAATATTAGCCTTATTAGTATTGTATAGCCACATACTAGAATAGTCTACTCACTTTAGTCACTGTTGCAGTTCAAAGAGAGCCATTTAGTGTTCACTCTGTTGTGGCATTATTAAACATATATTTCAAATATATAGTTACACGAAAAATATTAATTTTGCTCCCTACCTAAGCTGTATAATTATCTTTCTTTCTTGAAAGTGAAAGAAAACGTAACGCTTTTATTAATTTCACTCCTTATAATATTTTCATACCGGGGCGTTTTGTGAAAATTGATTTTTAAGGAGTAAACTCGAAAAACATTAACTTTCTAATAATATTTTATTTTTATATATTTAGTTCTGTAATACCTTACCACAAGTGATAAATTGCAAACTGTAGTCAACCCATATTAAAGCAATCATAAACAAGACGTCCTCATAACAAGAATAACGCTAGAAGTATGTAATGAAACAACTCAGTATTAAACACGATTCGGAATACAGAGATTTTTTCACCGTGGGAAACTAATTATAAGCTCCATTCAGATATCAGTAGCATGTTGATAAGCTCATTAGCCCATCTCACTACCTTACAGATTAAATACTACTTGTTATTAAAGATCAGTCTACACGGTAGCATTTAAAAGCGGTATCGATATAAACGAGACAAAAATAATGTAAGAAATACGACTTCTACGTCATCTGTCTTTGATAGATAGAACAAAAATTTAAGTTGACCGGGTTCCTAAAAAGTCACTTAAGAAGTCTTTCCTTCCCGTCATTTCCGGGTCCTGCGCCCAATGCCCAAGTCTTCTTGTCATCGTTTAGAGGCATAGACGTTTATTTAAACGCCACTTGCAGCTAATTTCAGTACGATCAACTTAAATGAGAGAATAATGCATGTCTAAACAGCTACTGGTATAGTAATAAAAATTTTAACAAAAAATGTACCGACTTCAACGAAATTGATTATGAAAAAAATTAATTAATAAATACCTAATAATTATATTTATACTAAAATTTTACTGAAAATTTGTTCAATACGTTAGTGGAACAATCTTGAAAATTGGTCCGTTACCTTTTTAAAAAAAGCGCGTACATACAAACATACATACGGATCGAATCCTCCATTTTTGAAGCCGGTTAAAAAAGATTTTTTACTCACTAAATAATAATCTTTTAAACCACATATTTTACGAGTTACATAAATTGGAACAAATTGTGTAAATCAAACCTTACTTAAGTAGGTTGTACAAATATACTACGATTTTCTACTTGTGCGGCAACCTACGGCCATAGCCCGATAAACGATCACATTCAATTACATTAAGCGCTGCCAGCGGACACTAACAACATTATAGAGTTAAGTAGATAGCAATGTGAGGAGTAATCTCAAGGCACACGGTATCGAGACAAAAGTAGCAATCTTAAACAATAATTGAAGAGGAAACCCACTATTCGCACTACGGTTACCTATTTACCCCAAAGCATATCATAAACCTCAACGAAGTGATATAGACAGCAAAACCGATCTCCTTGTCTTGAAATGGTTCTCATGCATGAAGCGCATATATAGAGCTTATAAGATATCGTATGCCTGACACCTATGATTCTGAACGCCTGGTTTTTGTTATTCAATAGTCAGAGCAAGTTCAAAAGCAGCTAGAAATTTAGGAAAAGGTATAAGAAACGAAAACATAACTGGATAACCGTACAGAGTGCCGAGAGATTTGATTACAAGACTGAGATAGAATATGAGATAATATTTATTATTGGTAGTACGGTTTGACCATCAAGATCAAAATCTAACCCTAAAAGAATAGATGTTATCTCTTATAATAAAAACAAGCAATAGCAGCAGTAGGGTGCAGTGGCGTACAATATTATTTACGCACATAGTGTTACTACGAACTGTCGCAATATATGAAATAGGACTTAATAAAGTCGAGTTTAAGCAATCGACGTTAGGGATGGTAAGTTTTATACCCACTCAGTACAAAAAAAATATGTTTAAAAATATCTGTTTACATTCGCTTAGATGTTTATTTAGGGATTGAACGTGTATTTACAAAAATATATATATTTCATTATGTTTTCCGTGTCTTACATAGTACACGCTATGCTTAGTTTAAATCTAGATACCGCTGTGTAATATGTCAAAAAATACTTTTAATATATTTCGATAATAAAACAAAATTAACTAATTCTATTTTAAACTAATAAACACCTGGATTGCCTATCATATATGCTTATTTTCCTATCATTTAATTTATTTTTTAGCTGCCTAACATATTGTAACTTTTCTTTCTTTCATTAGAGAGGTTTGACGACATTTTTCTAATACACATTTCAATCAATGAACAACAAGACTCACAGCGCTCCTTCCTCGAGCGTGCTCGTACTGTAGTTAATACTGTACGTTCTAATATTTAATGAACTAACCCAAATACAAGTCTTAATAAACTTTTAAAGATAATGAAACACCCACTCTTTTTAACTTTGAGGACGCGCCAATCCAACCATGCTAATACCAATAAGGTATTTATCACCGGTGGTTATATCACCTACAAAACTATTTGTGTGCACTAAAATATTATAGTGTTATTGAACACATTATGTTAGACCTTGTCGTTCTCAATAACTGTACAATAAGTTATATATATTGTTAGTCATTAACGTGAAACGTTTGATGTTTTAATGCGCTTATTGCATTAGTGTCGCGGACACTCCCGGCTGTGACCTCGTATACATAAGCGCAAGCGACTCTTAATTTAATATTATAAATAAGAAAGCATTCTTCAACACAAGTAACATTATTTTTTATGTACTGTTTGTATGGCTTTATATATGTGGGTACGTTTAATAATGAAATAATTATAATCCAATAATTAACTGGTAAAAGCCATTTTTTAAGCTAAATAAATTATGTATTGCATTACCTAGCCCTTATACTGAGGAAGGTTACAATGAAAATAGATTACACTTACCCAACCCATACAAGCAGTAAGCACACAAATTCAGTGCGGAGCCCTGGGTTACTGGACATCGCATCGCATGGGTACGGGTATCGTATCCTGAAACTAAATATTTAATTTTAGTTACATCTTCTCTCTGAATAGTAGTTAAAGATATACGGTTTTACTCACGTATATATACGGCATCTTACCGCGTCGGTTGCAGGCGTCAGATTTCTGGCACCTGCAACCGACGTTGTAGGACTGTAGGACGCTTTACCCCTAGATAAAGGGTCCCCGTCGGGTCCGAAAGTAGTCGTGCATCCCGAAATATACACGTGAGTAAAACCGTATTTCCTTAACTAATCTTCAATCGTTTGTTTTCGTATATAGACTAAGAAGATAACACTTTTCTATCACCTTATAGTATTCTTTTTAAGTAGGAGGCATTCAAGTCAAGTTGAATTCTTAGTGGCTCCAACCAAATATATACATGAATGTTGCAAAATGTTCGCATTGGCTTTTGAGTTACAGCTTAACTAGCAACCCGCCCCGGCTTCACACGGATACAAATTATACACCTAAACCTTCCTCATGATCCTTCCTCATCATTCCTTTTGTTGCAATAAACAATTTATTTATTATTATTATTATATGAATCACTCTGTCTATTAGTGAAAACCGCATGAAAATCCGTTTAGTAGTTTTTCAGTTTATCGCGAACAGACCGACAGACGCGGCGGGGGACTTTGTTTTATAATATGTAGTGATATGTAGTGAGGATTTTTATAATATGATTTTTTTTCATCATTAGCTCAGCTACATGATATGATGATGATTCTAAACGCAAAAACCTCATAAAGTAATGAAAAGTAAACAGAAACACTATTCGTTCTTACAATTTTCGAGGGTTTCTCTCAATTTTATCAGGATCCCATCATCAGATTCTGACTTCCTTGACATGGGACCACCCTTGAGGTACCCTGTCTAACAAAAAACAATAATCAAAATCGGTTCGGCCCGCCAGCCGCTCTGCCCCCGCTTTTTAAATCTCTGATATCTTTTAAGATATTCATTTTTATTATATGCTGTAAAGGGCAATTTTGATCTACATGAAATGCACAATGTATCTAATGTATTTAATTGGATAAGGATTATTTTGTATATATATATATATATATATATATACTGTATGTAGATATATTTGGTATTGTATTGTTTAAAATACTTTGATAAATAACCCATAATTTTTTTGTAATATGTTAAAGATAAAAATGGTCAGTGTGGGTTATCCTTAGGCGATAAACATATACCATCGCGGACTTTTTTATTGATCTTTTTAAGATATACAATTCCGTTGTACATTCAAACTCAAACTCAAACTCATTTATTGCGAAAATGGGTAATTTATAGGTAACATTCAGTAAATAAAGTGGTCCCTCCATAATCCACCTGACGGCATGCAATTTTACAGGTATTTTTAAATTAATATTGATTATGCATTAGGAATGAATAAAGAAAATTAACAATTTAAATACAATGATTTGTCCATCAAAGAGAATATGTCAGAAGTTATATTTATATCCTTGGTACAAGTCAATAATGTATACATGTCAAATAAAATTAAAATTTAAAATATGTCAATAAATATGTAAAACAATATGTTATTTCTGGTTATTTTGCATGTCATTTATAAGTTCGGTTACACTATAATAGGCTTTTTCCACGAGAAATTGTCTTACTTTTCGTTTAAATACATTGATGCTTATGCTGTCTAATAGTTTCTTTGGTAAGTGATTATAAACCCTTGGAGCCATACAGAGGACACTATTTGTCATCAATGCACTTTTGTGTTGCGGACAGCTAACTTTTAAACAGTGGCGCTTGCTTTTATAATGTTCGTACATCGTTAAGTTAGACCTGACAAATAACACCAACTCATACATAAATATTTGTTCTTTTTCTGTACAGTTCCCCCAAAATATGATTCCGTATCTTAACATACTTTCAACGTTACCATAATATGCTGTCAGTACTGCGGTCTGGTTAAGTTTTTTTGTGAGCATATACAATGCATAGGACTGAGTACTCAGTTTTGAGCAAAGGATCTCTGCATGTGTATTCCAATTTAGGTTGCTATCAATGTTAAGTCCCAAAAACTTTGTTGTGTCTAACTCATTAATGGTTTCGTCATTATATTTAATATTAGTGAGTGTCATAAGTGGAATTCTATTTTTAAATGTCATTAAATGTGTTTTGCTTAAATTAATATTCAAATTATTTAATTTCAACCATTGTATTACATTATTAAGAGTTTTTGAAATCTCAGATTCAATCAGTGAAATATTCTTGCCTGTAAATACAATTGTGCTATCATCAGCGAACAAAATTGTCGGGTGGTTTGTTATTTTAGGTAGTTCGTTAATATAAATGTTAAACAAAAGTGGTCCTAATACACTTCCCTGCGGAATACCAAGGTTAGTCTCTCTATATTCCGATATGAAGTGTGTTTCTGTTCTGTATTTGGGACATAAGCGTGTTATTTGAGTACATTGTTTTCTCCTAGTGAGATAAGATGCAATAAGATCTAGAGCCTTACCCCTTATTCCGTAAGCATTTAATTTTTTTAACAGTAGCTCATGATCTACACAGTCAAACGCTTTTGTGAGATCCATGTAAAGCGCACAGACAGGAACCCTTTTATCTACACTATCTATGACCACGTTTAAAAAGTTATAGATGGCCATATTTATACTTTTGCCTTGTCTAAAACCGACTTGTTCTTCTGCAAAAACGTTATGGTTTTCTAAAAATTGGTATATTCTGCTGTGTATTACCTTTTCAAAGATTTTCGATATCGTAGGTATTAAGGCAATTGGTCGATAACAGGCCATGGAACATGGATCACCTTTTTTAAATAATGGTTTTATTACTGTCAGTTTCAATTTGTCTGGATATACGCCATAGCAAATACATAAGTTAATAACGTGACTTAAAACGTTACATATTTTTGTCGAGACTCGTTTCAGAATTTGTGTACATATTTCATCATATCCAGTACTCTTGGTATTTTTCAAATTCATAATAATAGAATGTATTTCTTTGGGTGAAGTAGGATTTATAAATATCGAATTGGAAATATGCACTGGCACGGCTATGTTGTTCACTTGATTACTCTTTTGAACCTGGTCAATAAAATAATTATTAAATGATTTGGCTATCACTAATGGGTCCTCAATAATTTCTTTATCATTTATTTTAATGCTATGTATTTCCGTCTTTGGAACAGCACCTTTTGCATTATTAATGAGTGTCCATGTGGCTTTACATGTATTACTAGCTGTTCGTATATAATGCTTATTTTGGACCTTTTTTGTTAGCCTAATAATACGTTTAAGTCTCGAAGATAATGTATTAAAGTAATCAAACATTAACTTGATCTATCTCGTAAGGTTCAGCCAGCGTTCGCAATGTAAGCGCACAAAAATATGTTTGTTACGAAATGACATTACAAATCTTTGAATTTCTCGACTTTTCTCTAAAACATTATGCATGTATACTACATATAAACCTTCCTCTTGAACCACTCTATACATTGGTGAAAACCGCATGAAAATCCGTTCAGTAGTTTTTCCGTTTATCGCGAACAGACAGACAGACAGACGCGGCGGGGGACTTTGTTTTATAATATGTAGTGACTAAAGAAATGTGGAACATGAAAGGTTTATCCTCGTCTCTTACACGCAAAAACATAAGCCAAAATCAATAACCGTTTATAATACACTATTGATACTAAAATTCTAAATGTTGTCGTCGCTGCCCTTACGCTTGTGCGTGGACCGATATTATCGTCGCGATTATAAACTCGCCACTTTATAACATTGGCATTGATTAAATGTAACTGTGCACGCGTTGTCAACACATTACACTCATCCATTATAACATACAGAGATATTATTTATACTAATCTGATGTCTTTGGTTTTACTAACAATGTGAAATAGTTCATTCACTTGCAACTTTCCTGATTTGCGATTGATCTATTTATTTAATGGAATGCATTCCATAAAATAGTTAAACTTAATAACTTGCCACTAAGAAAACTTTTGTTAATAAGAACTACACTTCTGGTTAATTACGATGAGCGTAATCACTAAAGTCTCACTTCCTTTTCTTTTCATAATTTCAAGTAAACAAATAGAAATAAAATGGTAAAATATGATAATAATATTTTCTTTGTATTAGAAATGTTGTCGTATCATCATAGAATTTAAAAAAATCTTATACTTATACATGTACTATTACATGTACAATTGAGTACGTTAACTTATGAATAAATTGTAATGGTTACCTAGACATTTGGCCGTAATGCATTAAATATATTGATAACACTATAGCTCCGTTAAAGATAGGATTAAAGGGATTTCAAATATTTTTTCATGAGCTAAAAAGGGTTCAACAGCTCCTACATATAATAAATCCAACCAAAAACATTTTCATGTAAAATGTTGCCAAGACACTCCATAGCCATATGGCTCGAACTGTTAAAAAAATATCAGATCTCATGTAGAGCCAACGTCGTCGTAACAACATTTTACCTACATGAAAATGTGATTGGTTGGATTTCACTTCTTTTTGTAAGTTGCTTGTGACAATTTTTTTTTTATTTTGTTAATATTTTCTTTAAAAGGTGGGGGGGGGGGGGTTATTTACTAAAAATACTGAAATTTGTATTTTATTATTTTTAACAAGAAGTCCCTATATCATCAATGTTCAGACCTCTGGCATCAAAATTTGTGGAAGTCTCATACAAATTCCATCCCCTAGTTTAAAGTGTTGGGGTAAAAGTTCTAAGTTTTGGATTTTTTTTTTGTTGTTGTGTACATAATACCAGCTTACATAAAAAAATTCAGATTTCTAGGACTTCAAAAAGTACCCTAAGAATTTTGATGATTATCAGTGATTCAGTGACGAAATGGGCGTTTTTTAGATATAAATAAAATCTAAAGTATAAGAGCTGTGCAATTGAAACTTTATATAATTAATAAGTCTACTATAATCCAAACCCAAGTTATGAGGGTTCATAAAAACGATGAAGCGCTTCGAGAAAAGGTAGGCAGTGCCTTTGCGCTTCGCTTGTAGTAAGTGTGTTTTTTAGTTTTTTTAAACTATTATTTATTTTTCATTTTTTACTCCAATTTATCATAAATGCGTGGTTTTTAATTTTTTCAACAATAGTTTATTAGATTGCTACATCCCTGCACTACCTCCCTGTGATGGGAGTGGGTAATTTGCGCGCCCGTTGCCGCCGTCAGTCGTAGGACTGTACGTCAGAAGTGAAAACATAAATTACACACACACATCTGTATATATGTGTATCTGAGCGTGACAGTCACGCAAATTCGGTACTTTTCCCCATACCAAAAGTGCACAACAAGCCTAAAGAAGTTCTCACTTCAATAAAAAGAAAACTTACTGAACTGTTTTGTTTAATTCTTTTTGGCTTTTAGCCTTACTCATAAATTCACTGTGTACCTAGTTCTAATACTACTACTTATTCAAAAAGTCATCGTTAGAGAGGGGACTAACGACATCAACCCTGGTACATTGTATAGTTGTGAGCGATATTAAGATGCAAAACATAAGTTATCTTAACTAGCAGTTGTTTGTATGCAAATCGCGGCGCTAATTGAACTGTGTTGTTGTGAATTAATGGTATTAATAAATTGTGGCGTTTATTAAATGTTAGTGAGACGTTAATATCGCATTGTCGCATGTTCTGTTGAAAGCTTTGAGCTATTACATAAATCATCGTGTTGCTGTTTTGATATGAATATCAATTTCGAATCTTTAGCCCCGACGGGCTAAAGCAATAACTGTTCTGTCAGCCTACAATCACTCTAACAAAATTATGAAAATAGTTAAGACGCATAAATCCCTAAACGAAAAAGACGAATCTTGCTCACGCGCATTCTCGTGTTCTCGAATAAGTTCTGTAACCGAAAGGCTTCTTTGCTACTTTGGGAAACTCAGACGCTTGTAAGGAGGCATTGCTCTTATGCTCTATTAAGGGCAGATGATGCCTACCCGTTCATATAATGTGTTCCCTGCAGCTCATTGTCTTGTGTAAAAAGATAGGGACACACAATTCCGACTGACGCAAATAAAAAATATGATAACTACCTGCATATTTTGAACATTGGTAATGTAGGTATTTTTAATGGAACATAGTCATGAGAATGCCGAGTTTTTTATGACCACAGTGACTAAGGCACAGAGATCGGTCACGGTAATCTATGGACAGAACGTTGTACATACGCTTGCGATGAATAGTTTCGGGTTATAGCTATTAATTAGTAGCCTTGATCTTGCTGTGTAATTAACCTACATTATTATTCTAGAATAAAGTGCTCTGGCTAGAAAAATAGTGTGTCATCGTCTGATATTACCTCACAGTACCTCTAAAACCAGTAAAAGCACGTTGCCTGGCAGTTTTGCCGGACCAATAAAACTGCCGGCAATACTAGTGGCTGTACAATTTACATGAATCTAATCACATTACCGACAAATTAAACCAACATTTTTTTTCGGACGTTTTGTCACTGCGGATTTCGGGCAAAACGCACGGAGTCACGTAATGTAAACGAGAGTAACCAGACATTGCTCTCCCCACAGGTACCATAATAAAGTCGAAGCCAACTACCCGGCTTTCTTGCCGGATCTGTGTAATGTGAAAACCTAGTCCTGGCAAACGGTATCCGGTAAAACTACCGAACTATCGAACATGTGGGAACGCGCCGTTAACGTATTACTTTACAAAACTGTGGTAGCAATGAAATACAAACTAGACGTACGAGTATATTGTTACATGATCCAAAATCGTCACGGCTACCGAGTTGTTTAGTACCTAGAGGAAAACAACGAGACGAAAATTTATACTATTTTTATTAGCACACTAGCTAGCAACATAGTATAATAGGCATATAACTACCTATTATACTATGATCACAAAAGTTCGAGAGGCAGTTTTAAAGTATATAGTGGTATATTACAAGGGTTCTTACGGTTCCTAGGTGGGTACGATTATCTCATGGTGTAGCCTACCTCGTGAGGGTCACATGCGCATTTAATCCAGTAAGCTATGCGTACATAACACTGGTTAAGCGTGACGTTAATTGTGTTAACCTGTACAGCCCTTCTCTACAAAAGTGTTATTTAAACGAATACCCAGTTATTTCTTACCGTTACTGGGGTCCAGATTCAGACCACTGTTACATTACGTACCTCCGGCTCCGCTCGCGTGAATATATTCCCACCCTAATTCTTTTTCCAAAATAAAAGTAGCCTAAGTTTCTCCTCATAACAACTCTGCGAGCGAAAGTCCCGTGGAAATTGGTCCACGGGTTCGACAGACAGACAACAATATTAAAAATTGAAATTTGGGTATAATTATCGTGTAAACAGGCAGATGTCTCATTTAGTAAAAAGCTGTTATTATGACATTACAAACGGACACTTCAATTTTATTTACTTGTTTAGATGTAAAGATTAAGAAAAATACACAAGGCATTGCCCACTTATCGAAATAAATAAGGATTTTCATAGACTACGGCCTAAGCAATGAAACAACAGAAGTGTATTATACTAAGCATTCATTTAACATACAACAGGATGAAATTCGACATGACATCATACATACAACAGTTTACCCAGTGACCGTGTGTGGCACCCGTGACCACAAATGGGGACGCATTATTCACGTCCGTAGTCACGGTCTGCAGCCCACGGCGTACCGACCACAATCTTAATATCGATGAATACACCAAGCCACATCAAAACTAATATATTGCTAACCAATCTGTATTCAATTATATGAAGAAGAGTCGTGTCGAATTGAGCCATCAATGTGAATGATATGTTCCGTCGTCAGTCACCCGGTGACCAAGCATGACGCATGTCGCCGCGAACAATGTGCCCTGGTTCATGGCGTATGATACATTGTATCGTCTGTGGCACAATGAAGGCTCCTTGCATTAAACAGCTCTGTTTGGGGAATTTTAAATTGTGGTATTTATTTAAGACAAATAAGTTATTACTGATCATGGCAAAATCTTCACAGTAAGAGATTTTCACCATGGTTTCTTTAGATTTATGATCAATTAAAATAAATTAAATCCCCATTTCATAACGTGGCATAACGGTAGAGCAATCGACTGCAACGTCACAGATCACGGGTAGGATTCCCGCTCAGTGCAAATATTTGTATACGTTGGTCTTTACATTGGTCTGGGGTTTTCTATGTACAATACATATGTATGTAGGTACTCGTATTTAGAGATCATTATCATATGCATTCATTTAATTCCAATTTCTAAAGGAAATATATATCCCATCAAAAACATAAATGTGAAAATGGAGCTTCCATTTCAGTTCAATATTAAGAATATACGTGGTTGTGGACTACGCCGACAAAAGAATTGATATCTAAATGATTGCCAAGTTCTGTAGCTGAGGGTTTTAATAAATAAACAAAAATTCAAGTATTTACATTAAATAGATTGAGTCATTAAGCAGTCAAAAGTAGCTCCAAATGGTTCGTGTAATTTTAACACATGGCTGCTGCGTCGCCAGTTCATTTTTCTTGAACTTGACTTGACACGCTGCCGCGTGTCTAGATTGTATTCATTTTTTACGTGTTTACGGGAATTAACGCGATCACGAAAAGGTATTACATACCTCTAAATTGCCTGACGTTTCGGCCAGGTTGCACTGGCCGTGGTCACAGGCTGACTGGCTCAACGGTGCACGCCCTCCGTCGTCGAGACCGTGAGGTAGAAGGTTCTTCATCCACCCCCACTTTTAATTTAGACGTATGTAGTATCTTTTCATCATCGCGTTAATTCCCGTAAACACGTAAATAATATTATGTCATGGAACGCGAAAGTTTAAAAGTTAGTTTATTCGTTTTGCCTTCCCTGCCTACCGTAAATCATGGTTGAGCTTAATGTTTTGTTTTTAGTCTCTGTTAGGCCATTAGAAGCTCATGCAAACGTCAATCATTAACAAAAGTCATGATTGACGGATGTTCGTTGATGATTGATGAAATAATATCGACATTAAAATCTCATCATGCAACCGTCAATTACTGCATTAGACGATAGGTTATTCGTCAATCACCGTTTTGATTGTGGCAAAACTGACAGCAAACCCTGCCTTGTAATGGGCCATACGGTGAGATTCCGCCGTGAACCACTAATCAATTGACTGCTTAAATTGTCTGTAACAGACACTGATCGCAATAAATTTAACTATAACATTAACATAAATGTATTATCACCAATGGACGAGACATTCCCATCAACACGGTAAGAAAACGAAAATGTAATGTGTTGAGATGATTTAACTTCTTACAAGATTCTAAAAGGAATGCCGCTTAATGACGTCAATGAATACGTTTACCAAACCTTTAAAATGATACGCCTAATATCATTACAATACGGATATGTGGCATTACGGCAAGATTATCATGTAACTGACTACATAATTCCAGTGAATATGGCTCTCCAACTATTCATTACATTAATAATATTATACGGTAATAATGTTGGGATGTAAGGGCGCCGCTGCGTTGAAGCGAAGACAAAATAGTTTCTTTTACATCACTGAAGCGGCAAATTAACCGAGTGTCGTAACTTATCAGTGCCAGTAACACTAACACCTAAAAACTAAAGGGTGAAACAATCGTAACTCCGCCTTCAATAATAATAATAACAAAAATTGAGACACCTCACACACGACCGTCTGATCCCAAACTAGGCAGAGCCTCTACTTTGGTAACCAGACTGGAAATAAACATACTTTTATTTTCATAAATACATACATATTATAGATAAATCACACCTAGATCATAACATAAAGGATCATGCTCATTACACAAATATTTGTCATGGGTAGGAATCGAACCTACGAACTCTGGCTCAGCAGTCAGGATCACTAACCACAAGGCCAATAGGCCTGTCAATAGTTCTCAAAACTTGAATGTCCTAACAGGGTCCAGGTAATCCTTATGAAGCTCTACGTTAAGAACTTGTTTTTTTGTTTATGATACCTGTTAGTTCAATCTTTTACTTCAAAAGATGCAAAGTTTTGCAGGCACCAATATTTGCCACCTTCGTTGGGCCGTATACTTGTTTGCTAATTTAGTTGCATAATAGTAAAACTAAACTACATTCTTTAATGGCGAACCGAATTAAAAAAATAAAAATAGAGTTCCACCACCCACCTCCTGGCGACATCGTCAACCAATCGCTACCAAGGACAATTAGAAATAGCTTAAAGTTGACTTCCAAGATTTGTTTACATAGTTACAAGTGAAGCTAATAAAAGCGTGTTCATAAAAATTTAAACGTCTAAGTCATATAATAATAAATATTTATCTCCTATGTCATAATCACCTGGTCTATTGCACAATAACAAAACATTTATACACTTATATACTCATGTTGTTAGTGAATCGTAAATTAAATCTTATAATCTATAACTTAACCTTCTCTATTTACAATTTATACTATATACACAATGGTAACTATGCCACTACAATTAATACAATCAAATACTATGAATAAGAATAAAAAACTACGTATTGGACTATTCAATGCTGGGTCGCTCGGTTCGCGCCAGGAGGAGTTCCTACTGGCTATGGAACAAGTCTCTGTAGACGTTATGGCAATAAACGAAACCTGGCTCCGGGACGGGGAAGAGGGCCGCGCGCCTTCTGTGCCGCATTATCGACTTCGACATGCCCCTCGCCCGAACAATGTGCGCGGAGGCCGTGGAGGCGGCGTCGGGTTCTATGTGCGCCGAGACCTTCGCGTTCGCACCGTGCCGCACCCACCTGCGTCGATGGTCGAGCAGCTGTGGATTAAACTAACCGTGAACACACAATCTGTCATCATCGGCACAGCCTACAGACCTCCCTGGCTAGATGCTAACACCTTTTTAGATGCAATCACCGAGTCTGTCTCCTCCTTTGCAAGAGCTGATAGCATCGTCTTACTTGGCGATTTCAATATTAATGTGTTGGACGATAACGACCATAAAACTAAACTCCTTAACAACTTTCTACGGTGCACCAGGCTAAGGAATGTTATAGTTGAGCCTACTCATTTCACTGATCATAGCGAAACACTCATAGATATAGTCTGTACAGATGCACAAGTGTGTGGTACCTCTGTAATGCACGTCCCCGAGCTTGGTCAGCATGCGATAGTTGCGGTCGATCTTAACATAAAGACTGAAAAACCTGTTTCCCATTGGATCAGTTACAGGCCACTGAAAGACATATTGATTGACCTGTTCAATATCGACCTGAATAAAATTGACTGGGATCATATTGTAAGCCTCGACAATGTAAACATTATGGTAGATATTTTTAATTCATACATCTTAACATTATATGATCTACATGCCCCACTCAGGAGAACTCTAATTAAAGATAATAGGTGTCCTTGGATAACTGACACAATCAAGGACATGGTCAGGCTGCGGGACAAACATTACCAGCGTTTTAAATCTAGTATGTCAGATTCCCACCGTGACACATATAAGAACCTTAAATGTATAGTTAAAGCTGCAATTGAGAATGAAAAGAGTGCCTATTTTAAAACTAACATAAACACAAATATTAAAAACCCAAAAAAATTATGGAATAACATAAAATCTGTAATAGACCACAAATATAACAACAAGCATGAGTTACCCTATTTCTGTAGTAACCCTGAAGCTCTGAATAGACACTTCTTAGAGGTTCCCGGAAATGATGTAGTTAAAATATCTGAATTAACCTATTTTGAATTCCATAGATATGGTCCGGGTACATTTCGTCTCCAACCAACTAATGAAGTAGCGGTTCTAAAGATCATACAGGGACTCAGATCAAATGCCCTAGGGATTGACAGTATATCCCTTGACATGCTGGTCATGACTCTTCCATATACTCTCAAAGCTATTACAGGAATCATAAACAAATCGCTGACTTCTTCTACATTCCCGGATCAGTGGAAGACAGCAGTGGTCAGACCCATTCCCAAGAAAGTAAACCCTGGTGGTGTTAATGATCTTCGGCCAATCAGCTTACTGCCCTGTCTATCCAAGATCTTGGAAAAGGTGGTGAGCAGTCAAATGAGGAAGTATCTGGAGGACTCAAACATCCTCCCTGAAAGACAATCTGGATTTCGAGTTGGACATAGTACTGCCACAGCCCTAATTGATGTTGTGGATAACATCTTGGAGGCCAGGGATCAGGGGAGAGGGACATTGCTCACATTACTCGATTTTTCCCGCGCATTTGACTCGATAAATATTTCTCTCCTTCTTTCTAAGCTTTCCTACTATGGTTGTGATCATGAAACAGTGCGCTGGTTTGACAGCTATTTGAGCAACCGCTATCAGTTTGTTCAGGTAGATAACAGTGATGGAGGTAAGGCGGTTTCCTCGCTTAGTCCGGTGGCCCGGGGTGTCCCGCAGGGATCTATTCTTGGTCCACTTTTATTTATTCTTTACACTGCAGACATAACTGCCACTTTAACTCACTGCAAATTTCATCTATATGCTGACGACCTCCAGTTATACATCTCCTTTCATCCGGAGGACTGTCCTGGGTCTGTAATCAAATTAAATAACGACTTAAACAGAGTCTCTGAGTGGGCAAAGAAAAACTCTTTAGTACTAAACCCTAACAAATCCAAGTTTTTAATCATGGGCACAAGAGACATTATACAGAAAATTCAGAGTAGTAACCCGGATGTTAGGATTGATGGAAGTCGAATTGAGCAGGTGCTGGAGGCTCGCAACCTGGGAGTGGTTTTTGATGGCCTTCTTCAGTTTGAGACCCAGGTCGTGGAAGTTGTGCGGAATTGTTTCTACAGGCTCAAACTGCTTTATCGGATACGACCATATATTACTGTGGATATGCGTATAATGCTTTGCGAGAAACTTGTACTAGCCAAGCTAAACTATGGTGACAGTGTATGGGTCCTGCTTACAAAGCAAAGCTGATAGGCTCATTCAGCGGGTGCAAAACGCATGCGCTCGGTTTTGTTTTGAAGTGCCACCGCGTTCACATGTTACTCCATTTTTAAACAAGGGCAACATGTTAAAAATGAAGTCACGTAGAAGGCTTCATTTAGCCACTCTGTTGTTTGGAGTTATTCTGACTGGGAGGCCTACATATCTTTACAAAAAACTCGTCTGGTCTAGTGACCATAATATACATAATACCCGGGCATCTACATACCTGCTTATGACACCTAGACATCGAACTGCCGCTTTTCGAGGGAGTTTCAAGTTGACTGCCACTCGGTGCTGGAACGACCTGCCACCACCTCTCCGTGCCCTTAAATCGGTATTCAGTTTTAAAGAAAAATTTAAACAATATCTCCTCGATATGCAAAAGCAACAAACCTGAACCTACCTTGTGTATGCACTATATTGCAAGGTGGCTGGCCTCCCTCAGCAGCAGCAGCAAACTCGCTTTATTTGTCTTCTTCACTTGATCCACAACTTACTTAATTATAACACAGATAACTTATATACATTAACAACATTATATACACATAATCACATTAAACTTTCTAAATACACACATTAAACGTTACACCAAATACACTTTTCTTGTTAATCTTATTTCCCGGGCTCAATACACATAGAATATAATACTCTAACATTAGCGTCGCGGCGTCGCGTCGTATTGAGAACCCCGAGCGAATTCCAAAGACAATGGTGTCGATTATGTTGGATTGCTCTCTTGGCTATGATTGACTAAATTTTCTTCTTGCGAGATTTAAGCATTGTTTGCTTTGAGACAGGGTCTTATTTGGAATTTAAACAGGAAGAATGTATAGTTTCTAATTAAAATTATTTATACCTTTTTGTATTTTGGATTTTTTTTTCTTTTTTTTTCTTTTCGGTTTTTCTTTTATTTGTTTATTTACAATTCTAAAAATTTTCAGACAGATGTATTTTATGTATTAATGCTATCTGTTGTCTGTGAGCGTCATTCACTACATCCGGTCTTAGCAGAATATCAGCGCCACCTCTTAACTAAGAAGTGGCCCAATGCTGAGCTAAGAACCATTTTTGTACCCTGTAGTCTTAAGTCACTGTGTTATAGATAATCTAAGAATAGTTTTATAATGTAATTTTAGTGTGTTGAATTTACTGTAAACTGTAAACAGGAGTACAAAATAAATTCATTTCTTTCTTTCTTTCTTTCTTTCTATAATATATAGAAATAGCAGGTCACTGTTGTAGCCATTACATCGGCCAAGTATGAGTGTTGCGTGCATTCAAAGACAGAGTGACAAAATCATCTCGGAATAATCATCTTGTAAACGATCACCGATTTAAGTGTAATTACTTTAAAAATAGTACATTTAGATAATATTATTTGTATATAATATGTATACTCGATGTGTTCCACTTACTCCTTGCCTTGCATATATGGTTATTGTGTATTAAACAGATAAGATAATAGCACGATAATAGTTACTGATATTAGTATTTTTCGTTTTAATTTACTTCTCCACGTGGACGAACAATATCTTTAGCAACCTTGCTCAGCAGTAAGTTAATAAATGTATTGATTCCAGAAAATCCAGTGAATTAGTTAAAATACTTTATCAATGCGTCGGCATAGAACAGACATACAGACAGATTTATATAGTTCTTAACGTCAAATGTTTGTTACCAATAAATCTAGCCGCGCATCTTTGTGTGTGGCGCTACAGCGCGGCGCGGGCAGGGGAGTGCGCCGCACGCCGCGCTCTTCTAACGTAAATTATCACGTGATTACACGCAACGTTAGTTCATTTGTAGGCGATAAGACTCGCCCATTATTAGATGGAGGTCTTCTAGTGCAACACTTAATTATTAAGTCGATTTTGGTGAAATGGATTAAAAAAGATGTTGAAAGTTTATTTATTGTACGCTGTAACAATATTTAACACGAGTTATTGACGACTGCAGTGCTGCTGCAATCAGTAGTTAAATGGGCGACCCTAGCGTTTAATGTGATTCCTACCTTGTTTTCTACCAAAAAATCACAAACTACAACCATCTTTTATGTCTGCAATAAGGATACCCTAAACAAATTACTGAGAAATAAAATTAACTGTCCTAATTTATTAAGTCTCATCGGATTTCGAGCCCCCATCTAGATATCCAAAGAATAGCATTACACCCTTACGCCTAACTATACTCGGTTCACACTCGCCTACATACAGCCAGGTTAAGCAAGCTCATTAACAGTTGTAGCGACTTGTCAGACATACACCATGACAATTGTAGTAATTGTGTACATCATAAATGTGTTGTACAGGTTGTACTGCTTTTATTAGCTCTTCCAAGATTCTTTCCTTTTGAGATATTACAAAATAAGAATGTCAAACCTTGACCATAACGAAGGTTATTGGACTCGAGAATTTGAGCTATCGGAAACAAAAGTAAGTATGGAACATCCCGTAGCAGGACGCGGCGACCGCGCCATGCGCCACGGCACGGCACACATAAATCACGCGAGGCATGTTAATGAGATCCGATTATTGGAAATATATAGTTCTTATGATAATGTATCGAGTTCCTAAACACAATATATCACTGCGGTCCAAAGTTACGTAATGTTTTAATAACGACTAGGGGCGACCCCTGACTTCGCTTCTCCTTCACTACTTTGGAAATACACCAAAACTACACTATATTCCTTTGTCCTTTGAGTACCATAATTCGCTCTATTGATTTTTTAAGGTCGCCATAAGTTATTCATTGGTAAAAATATGATAAATTTGTATTCGCTAATCCACTTGGTCCAACGCTGATATCATATCCGATTGGTTTAATATTTTTAATTATTAGCGGCGCGTCACACCAAGAACAACTAGTACTTTTTGTACTGGTTGCTAGTTTTTATTAGTTTATTTTTACAAAATAATACATAGTACGGTATAAGTGATAAACGACTCCGCAGCACACAACGCAACGCAAATGCGAGCGTCTGCATTCCGGCGCTTGTTGCAACACATAAATCGGTGGGAGGCAGGAGCGAAGCGAATCCAGTCTGGCACTTGCAACCGACGCGGTAGGACACCTTACCCCTTTAAAAGGGCCCCCTTTGGGTTAGAAACTAGTTGGGCATCCCCGAACTACACACGTGAGTAAAACTCCTTAATTTCTCCTTAAAAAAATCCTTAATTAAAGTTTTTTTTTCGAGAATAAGTTAGTCTGCTGAAAATCGTTCGATTACCTTTCAAATAAGTAACATAGCTCAGAGACTCA
Organism: Euplagia quadripunctaria; assembly: GCA_963859945.1. NCBI lineage: Eukaryota > Metazoa > Arthropoda > Insecta > Lepidoptera > Erebidae > Euplagia > Euplagia quadripunctaria. The sequence continues at coordinate 16,376,050 of OY982583.1, forward strand.
ATTCACTGCCTTTACAGGAAACGCTTTCAAAGACCAAGACCAAACTGAAGATTTTTTTTACTGATATGGCCATATTTATTGACGCTTGAAGTAAACACACGCACATTACAACATAACATATAGCTTTATTTTCTAAGACATGTTACACAACGCTATTTAGTCAAAATGAGCATAGCTTGTACTGTGGGTTCTAGAGCACGGATAAACAACTTAGATATATTATTTTGTAAAAACATACCTATTATAAATGCATACAAATATTTGTGCAGTGTGGGAGTCGAACCCGCGATGACGACCTCTGACGTTGTAGTCAAAGGCCGATGAGCAGGTCACTCATCGCATCAAATAATCATCTGTCTTCTTATAAAACAGCCACAGGGTGGGCTGCCCAGAAATGGAGCAATGGTCTCACCGACCAAGCCGACTGGCTTAACATTCCGTCCGGCTCCCGTCCGACGTTTCTACGGCGAGGTATCGCCTCCGTGTCGCAACACGGACACGGGGAAACGTAATCTCTTTGTAATAGTACACGAAAGTATTGTGTTGCTACTGTATGAGTTGAGTGTCGGGTGTCGTGTGGTCACAGTTTAGTGTTTAGATTTGTGGTTTCGTTCCAATAAACTGTATACTTTAATTTTATCAACAGAATTTAATAAAATAAGAAAGTATGGTAAAGTAATAAATGTCCAACACATCGAGAACATTGGTTAAGATATAACCATTTTGAGCGCCAAGTATGTTAATCGCGATGTGAGGCTAGAAAAACCTCTTGCTGCATTTGATAACTCGTCATTAACTCTAATCTTCTTCTTCTTTTTCTTTCACAATTACATAAAAGCTGACACTTCGCCATTACAACAACATCACTATGCCTCTATACCAGATTGAAGTATTTCAAAATGTTTTACTAAATTAAATAAATCTTTTATTCCTGGTACGGAATGCACGTGAACAAATGGACATACCATGAGATAGGCATGTGATTAAAACACATTGTTTATTGCTAGTCCACACACATTAATTATCCTACATTGAATATCGGTCTATCATTTTAAATGTACGGTTTTAAGAGAATGCATGTTTCATCATATTCTAAAATCGATCTATCGATGGCGAAGAGTGAGCAGTGGATTTTTGACTGTAAAGCCAACCTTTGGATTTAATGAAGGAAGATTATGTACTTGTGCCGATGTACCGAGTCTGGGAAAACTTCGTTTGCAATGTTAATTCTATTGTAAAAGAATTTTCTTCTAAAAAGGAAAAAGAACAACACACCGATATGTGACGAGACTTTGGCTATAAACTCCTGTCTTTACTTTCTACATTCCAATTTATAATGTTCATAAGAATCAAGTCTCATACTGCATAATTTTATTACAAAACATCAAATAGGTAATCGACCGAAACGAGCCGACATTCATTCTAAACCGATCGAACTAATAAGTTTAATTTAAGACATCTGTAAAACAAATTTGGTCGATAAACATAAAATTAGTGAAGTTCATCGGTCGTGGGAGATGTCGACGCGCATACCTCACTCGTATCATTACTGTCTTATTGTATATGGACGAAACCATAGCGCAGCGGATACTGGACACCATTAAATAGATTCTATGGTATTTTCTGTTGCAGTTACAAAGATGAAATAAAGAAAATTAATTAACACAGGAATGTAGAAATAGGCTCTCAGTAATACCAGACATAATAAAAACTTAAAAAAAATTAAACCGACTTCAACAGGGCATTGAAAATTCAAAAATAATCGATTTCAAACTTAATTAAAAAGACTACATAAATGTGACACTTTTAAAATAATAGGTAACATTATAAAGGTACTAGGTACCTACTGGTCTGTTAACCTACTGTCTACTTGATAGATAGACTAGGACCTTCGCGGCGGCACATATGTAAGTACTAGTAAGTTTATCGGCTGGTCTTTAAAATAAACAAAATATTCAGATATTTCAGATGAATTATACCGTTCTTAATTAAACTATTTTATATCCCTGAGTGAGAGAGATCTGTAGTGTAGAGTTATTATTATTTCTCTTTATTAAACTTAAAACTTATAAATTACATTTTTAAATATGTATAAAACAAAATATATATTTAAAAATATAAAATATAGTAGACCACCGACATCGGGTACAGGGACCAAGACACCGGTGTTTAGGGCTCCAAAGACAGGAACCTCCTCACTATACAGGCTGTGTCGAGGAGAACTGCTTTCTGCATCAGTCCCTTGACCCCACCGTCTGACACGAGCCTCTTAAAGTGTCGATCGAGGCTTTTGGCCATTAATCCATGAGCAGATATGACAATCAGAACATTGATCGCCGAATCGACATTCCGCATATCGACAATCTCGTGAGACAAATCATAACATTTTATTTGTTTTTCTTTTTCAACTTTCGCGAGGTTCTCGTCATGAGGAACAGCGATATCGATAAATAATCATTGCGCGGCGCTCTAATCGGTCTATCAGCACTATATCAGATTTATTTTCAACAATAGTTCTGTCAGTGATGATCCTAGATCGATCCCAATACAATGTGGCACGCACGACCATTTTCGAGAACATTTGCTCCTTTTTTTTGAAGTCGGTTAAAAAGACTTTATACGCTTAGTGTCTTCAGCAAGCAGGTCGTACGCCTGTTTGATATCTTGGTGAGATAAAATAAATACAACTTTCAACCAAGTTAATTTTTAGTCTTTAATTTGCCACTTTTTTGTTTTCCTATCTTCATATTTTTTATGAAATATATTTACTAATTGTTAGAAGGAAGAGAGCGGGCCTCTGCTTGATGTACTCGTATATATAGCCCTAAGGCTGTTACAAGTTACTTATAGTGTAGTAAGCAACGCGTTCTCCCACGGCTGCGGACTGATAAGGGTTATCTACGAGCGATGTAATTAGCACTAACAACAAGATCGCTTGGGACACCGACAGTGCGGTAATCAATTATTTTGTGCTTGATATATTGCTAAATGTAGAAAGTTGTAGTAAATTCCACTCAGATTAATTACCTACCTACATAAAAGGGATACTTTACCATTAGTATGGCTAAGAACCAATTCAGGCATTTTTTTTACACTTTCGCAATTTGATGTGTTAATCGGTACTTAATCGTGGTAATATTTACTATATTTTTTATTCGTCCGAGCTTTCGATCTAATAGCAACGAGGTTTGTTTTAAGGTATAAGGAAAACGCCTCCCCGTGGTGATTGCTTTTATAACACAATTGAGTTAATTAGCTTCACTTGTAACTAACTTACTTACTATGTAAACAAATCTTGGAAGTAAATTTTAACCTACTTCTAATTGTCGTATCGAAACTTTGTATGTATATGTAGTTTGAAAATACTGTAATTTGTCATCTTGGAGCTGATCTGATGATGGAACCACGAGGTGGATAGTGGAACTCTTCAGTGGCTACTAGTAAACCACGCGAGTTTATTTTTCTTTTTAAAAAAACATCTCCCCCATTGGGATTACGATTTCTGTGTCGCGGGGAGATATATAGACTCGGGACTATTTGTGGATCACAACATTTTTTATCCTGTGTGGGATTTGTAATCACAACATTTGGTGCGGCGATGGCGAGGCAACCACTTAAACCATTACGCCATCCATGCATTTTGTTTGGGCTCATATGATTCGTAGGATTGTGCTTAGTAACGATGGTCTGAAAATGAAGCCAGGAGGTGGATAGTGGAACACCTTTTTAGTTTTTAATTTGGTTCGCCTTTTAAACATATTTTTTTAGATTTACTAAACTACCTATAATTATTTTATTACTGGAGTTGTGTAACGGGCAACGAGTAGTAAAACTCTCGCACACTATTGAACCTTGGCTTTAGCCTTACATTGCAACCAAAAGGCTTACATGCTTGAAAAAGGCAGTAGCAATATACACATCTACTAAGATGGTGTATAGGTCAACATTGCAAGGAGATTGGACGTTTTGAAATACGTAACCTATTTAGGTAAATTTGTGAGCAGCCAACCCTGCATAGTCAATTGATTTATCAATCAATGGGTTATCACCTAGCTCCACCGTGAACGGACTTCTCTGGTCTCCTCCAGCATGAAGTTTCAAAACAAATTCACCACAGGAGACACAATTTAAGGTTCTCATTACCGCAGTCTTCTGCAGGCTTGAAGTATAATATCTCTCTAGGAGGTTAGTTTAACCAGTTCAATTTATTCAGTACAATTTATTATGTTGTTACTACACGAACATTGAAACTCGTTGGCACCGCTTTCAATCACCTATGTGGGTATGTCCGTCTGTGTGATTGTGTATCGATTGTCGCGAATTATGTCTCAGGTCTGTGTTTCGTTTGTCACGCGATTTTTATCGCGCCACCGGCACCAGCTTGTACTGCGGACAGTTATTATAATGTTTGTCATAAATAGAGAACTTACAAGAACAACTGTTACAAGGAAAGTAGTTCTTGTTTAGAAAGCTGAGTTTTTTTTTAAATATCAGGCAATATATGACGGCTTTGAATGGAACAGAATTAAACCTCCAACCTTATACATATTGCTTGAAAAAAAAAAGGATTACCCACATGTTGAGGCATCTATATATCATCTTTCTTTTGTTATATTTAGTAACTATTGTCTAGTTTAAGTAGTATCAATAACAAACAATAGGAATAGTTTAATTTCGATCCTTGAGATACTCTATTGATAAGTTTATTATAACTTAGTAGAAATCAATTATTGTTATTATCTAGAGATTAATTATAACTCAATCATATATCCACTGTGATTGAAGTTCAATCTAAAATAAACTATGTGGATATATCAAACCAAATAAAGATCAGTTAAAGATACAACATACGGTACCTCGAGTCGATTGTTCATTGAAGTAAGCCTTAAAGGTTGTTAAGGTAAAAGTATTTGTCTAAACCGAAGCTGAAGATTTCGACCTCCGACTTCGGCAACATCGGTCAACCGATAATGAACAAAGTTTTTCGGAGCTATTAAGGAGGTAAAAAAAATACAAAGGAAACGTGGACGTGGCGGAAGGGCAGCCTACCACCTCTTTACGGTCACTAACTCATCTTGGCCACAGAATACATAATAGTACCTTGGCGTGCTCACCTCTAAATACAAGGTCGCCAGACGCGGTGGCTAAGATCTACTGGCAGAATTGCAGTATCAGTCACGCCACCAGCCCCGACATGTCTGAAATTAAACACCGTGTGATTCTCATCACGTGTTTGCCCGATTAAGTTTCAATGAAAAACAAAAGAAAAGGATGCCGTAACACTAAAGTATTGTAACATGATGCAGTCTGACACTTCATATAGTGGTAGTAAAAGAGTTCCCATACCTGAATACTCTTTTGGTTGAAATAAGTAAATATTTTAACTCTTAATTGGTAATAATAGTATCAGTAAAACACTATGAGAAATTAAAAAAGCCGTCTTTATACTAATGTTCGTAAAAGCCAACAATTTCAACTTTGTTCAATTGATTGGCCGGTTATTAATGTTATCGATAAATAACTCGATCGAACGTTACTTATGTTATAGGAATTAGAAAGCATGGCGGTGATTACAGCCGGTGCCCACCAACTAAGACCAGCCCCGTGGGTGCGCGGTTCAGTGCTTCCATATAGTTGAATATGTTCAATACTTGAAGTTTAATATTAGATGAAGCGATGGAACAATTTGGTAACATTGAACACGTACGGCGATTTTGTACCAGGTATTATTGAAAGGTGTGGTAATTAAAGCAAAACAGGAGCTTATAAAAAAAGCATCGCCCTCGCTCACTTGATAGGTAGATAATAAAATGCAGCTCCAGTAATGCCTTGCTCGCTTTTTTAAATAGGTTTACGGTAGTATCTAGAGGTAAATAAATCTATCGGAGGTTTAGGGAATTTCCGTAACTGAACACAGTGTGATTTTAGTCGGTTCTGTTTCGATAGAACCACTTCATCGAGTGCTCGGCTAAGAGGCCCCGAGACCCAAGGCTGCAGTTTTATTGTAGTTTTATTGTAAAACTGATTAGTTGTAGCGTTTAGAAGTTAATAGATAAGAGCATCTACGGCGTAATTACCATCTAAGCACTGACCCGGCTCGGACGGACGGACCCGGCCCTGTGCAAACAGCGCCTTAAGGTCCATTCACACAGTACCGCCACCGTACCGCCGGTACTGTGCCAGAACTGTGCCGAAACTGTGACTTCACTGATATGTGTGAATCAGCCTTTACTCCCCATCCCCACGAGCCAGTAGGGCTGTACCACGTATAGCTTTCCTCTTAAATCTCATACTGTTATTTTTGGGGTACTTTCCTTTCGTGACAGATAAAACGTTCATGAATTTTTTACACGTTTTGGATCATTTGCTCTTGAATCTGGTGAAACCTATGAGAAATCTAGTGAAATCACTGGTAAACCTGGAATACTTACCGAATAGCAAGCGATCTAATTGGAGAGTATCGACGCATTACCCCCTTTGGATCTATCTTGAGCTGATATTACTAAGCCATTAGGCAACCTTAATTCATACATAAATGAGAATAAAACGTATCTAAGAACGCATTCTGAGTTTCAAAACGAAATTTTACTTAATTCACCTCTTTATTTACCTTTAGTACCTTTTTTTACTAAATAATCCTCGTGTTCATGTATTCAGGTGAAGCTGATATAAAGCTAGCAATGAGTAAACTGGTTGAACAGTGTGAACCCTGCAGATAGGCGTGTGGCGTGCGCGGGCGCCTCCCACGGCCGCCCCGTCACATCGTGACGCGCTGTATTCATTATACGACTTTAATTAAAACTATATTATTGCCTCACTAGTATTTAATACTTTTCTCTGGATATTAATATGCAAATTGAACATTTTCTATTTTTACTTTATAGATGTTAGAGACTATAAACGCGAAGATGAGATACGTTTCTAATGAAGGAATGCCTCGTAAATACTTCAGTGGAGTTATTTAACTAGTATACGGATTGTAGTCATTTATAAGTGTTAGTTGGCCATTTGACCATTGCACATACTCCGTAGTAATTCACCGGCGGCGGTGCTATTTTATGGATAGCGTCAACATCATATCCTAAAAGAAAATCCTACAGCATTGCGTTTTTATGCTGACTACATTAATTTTATTAAATCCGCCACCGCTTCAGTATTAATTTGCAGCAGAACATTTATATAAACTTTTGCTTGCCGAATTGACCTACACTACATTGTAGCCGATATTGATGTAACAATAGCAATTAATAATAGTTGGTATATTACTAGCTATATAGGAAAACTGAGGCTCTATTTAAACAAAACAATAACGTTTTAATAACATTTTACTGGGAGTTTGTAGAACGAAGTGAAATGTTTTTGTATACAAACTCATGTCATGATATGTCGCGGCCTGCTCATTCAATTGATCATGTAATAAATATGAAAGGGTCAAATATTTATAATTCCTAAAGGATTGCGTTTTACTACGTATTATATGTTCAGAACATCAAACAAACATACAACTCTCTTTTTGTGTAGTGAAAGTTCCATTCCGGAAAAGAAGAGTTGTTACTTTCGTTAACCAGGGTGCACCATAAAATTATTTTCTACCACCATCTATAAAATAGTGTAGTTACCTAATTTAAACGTATAAAGTTTACGAAATCTATATCTACATAACGCATAACTACAACTAGTAAGGAAAGTTGGCCACACACGTCCGTCTTAGTAATTATCAAAGACTAGTCGCCGTCGACGTTCGTCTTGCACCAGCCTTTTATTAACTATCATTTATTTATTCGATTTCACAAAAGACTGTTCGTTGCTGCCAATCAATGCTGCTTTCCCATACTACCACACAGTAAACCACGCGGCTGCATCACTAACTTTTTTCTTGTCACACCAAAATATTCTCAATATCAACCGAGACAAGAGTTGAATTTACCTTCGACTATTGAGAATTGGAACGGTTATCTGTGTGGTTCTGGTAGGTTTCATTAATACGTCGGCGGTAATTCGTCACGCCAATTAACGCCGAGACGCGACTTGCGGCGCCCACGCTGTCTCGACGGGCGACTATCCAACATTGCGAACAATGCCTTATTAATTAAGAAAACAAATACGACTGTGACAAATAGGTATATACATACTGTTTTGTTAGAAAACTTGTTAATTTATAAGCTTTGAAAGTGATAGTTTGTATATATTGTTGATGCGACACAATGTCGTCTTGTGTCGCCCGTGTGCAAGCTTCTTAATTATTACGTTTAGCAGGTGTGTGTAATGTCAGGTGTAGGTTCGAGGAACATCTCGTGTTAATGGGACGTTAATTGTGGACAGCGCAATAGTAAAGACTTTGGGCTTAACTTAACGACTTATTCATAAAATAATGCGTTCCCGTAGAAGGAGCTGATATTTGGTAATCGATATTATATAAAACTGACTCTGTTAGGTACATCTAAAATGACTAAGTAGAATTATGACAAAAGCAGAAATAACAACAAAGATGTGGAGGTAGATTAATACTGTTACGAGTTAGAGGATCGAGACCAAAACCTTAATAAATATCTACTTCGTATATTATATTCTTAACAATGTTCCTTCTATACTAACTTTTAAACTTTCGCGTTCCATGATATAATTATGTATTTGTACGGGAATTAACGCAATCACGAAAAGGTATTACATACCTCTGAATTGCCTGACGTTTCGACCAGGTTGCACTGGCCGTGGTCACAGGCTGACTGGCTCAGCGGTGCAATGCAGTGCATATACCTTTTCGTGATCGCGTTAATTCCCGTATAAATACATAATAATGTTTCTTCTGTGACAATTTTCGAAGTGAGCTCTAATTACTACTACATTCAAATCTCAAGTGTCCGATATTGTTACGGCCACTTACTTAGCTTTCTTTTTAATTCAATTTAATAATTCAATACAACTCTTTGAATGCCTGTTTTTGAATGAGGTAAAAATGAATTTATCATTTTTACCTCAAACACATTATTTGCTCGTTTTCTTTTTATTCCATTCATAATCAGTTTATATTCTTTATTTACCAGGCATTCAAAGAATTGTATTAAATTATAAGAATCTCAGAGTTTACCACTGTATAAGATAAAATGCTACTGATGTGTGGCAAGTTCAATAGTTTAAAAATTAAATAAACAGGACAATAGACCATTGAATTGGCCATATTCACCCAAATATGAAATTATTCCCTCCGACAGTATACAAATGCTCTCACATCTCTCTCAATGACATTGAATTTGCCATTATTTCCGTTGGACAGGAAACCTCGTTTGTTTATTTGCCATACTGTATATAATTGCAATTTCCGCGACATTCAGCACAGACGTGCACAGCGGAACCACGGTACGGTGATGCGGGCTCTGAATAATGTGCTCGCGACAATACGTTGACAACGGTCCATTCATAGTACGATAATTAGGTTTAGCGCTGGTCGAGTATTTGTTTGGGAAATATGAATGATGACCAAGTATGTTAATCTCTCTTTCGTAAGTTGAAAAGCAATTGCTGCTCTGTTGTCACCGGTATATTGTTCTAGAACAACACTAACAACAAGACTCCAGCTGCCCCTATGTAGAAACAAAAGTCAAGATATTTTTTGAGGTTCAACCGAATAATCTCACTGTCAAAGTTTTGCCACACAGTTCAGATAATTTTTCACAGTAGAATTTGGCAGTAATAGAAGAACTCTTCGGAATGTATAGATTAAAGCCTTTTTTATGCTTACCGTCTCAGAGCATTCAACCAACTCCAACTCTGGTGAGTTGGTTGCATGGTCTGAGACGGTAAGTAGCATAAACAGTAGTAAATATTTTTAACAGATTAGTCCTGTGACAGTTGTATAAAAAATGTTTAGGTACTAACTTTTCGAATTAATTTTTACTGTGAAACCTTTCTTGATACATAACTTACAAACAAATCAATAAATATAAAGATATTGTGATGAAGTCCATAATAACTTCAATTTGTTTGTGTTGCAGTGTGTCAGTGTCAGGTGGCGGCGGCGGCCAGTCGTTAGGAGCGGCACTGGTGTGCGCGCGCGCCGCCGGCCTCACCGAGAGACAGCGCGCCATATGTCGAGCCTCACCCGCTGCCGTGGCTGCGATAGGAGATGGGCTCAGGTACACACTCATTACAGTCCTTTATAGTACCAACAACAGTCACCGGGTCAATTTTCACCCACAATCCAGATTGCATTCTGATACTGATACTCTTTCACGCCCCAACTACTTAACATGAAATTTTGCGTACACGTTGTCAGGGTTACAGAATAGGACATTTCGTTCAGAAAAAATTTCAGCTCCCGACGGATACCGGGATTAATTGACAAAATCTACTTCTCTACTACACCTACTACTCCTGCAGACATTTAAAACTTTATAGGCCCGTCTATAAGGTGCACCGCGCACTTTAAGAATTTTGGCAAAATAATATTAAAAACAAAATTGTGTTCTGTATAGGTAAATGCAGTATAACAATTATTATCACCGCATTCTTTTACCAGGTAAGTCTACGTCGGAGACAGGACTTTTTGTACCATGTTGCTCACACCATTTATTCGGGGGTGCTACAGAAAGGTGTAGTCAAATTTTAGGAACGTGAAGAGTAACCGAAAAATATTCGATTTAGCTGGAAAAAGAAATAATATGACCACACCTTTCTGTAATAGTCTGTATTCTCCACTACAATATTATTCCCTCGAATCTGTCTGTATGTGAAGTATGTCGGCTAAAACACCGTTAATATCTGCCACTTTGGGCAGTTTGGGGGCATTTCATCAATTATCGCGTCGTAGCAGTACAGCGGTCGTCACTCACCAAACTTACGCTTGAAACCATTACTTTACAAGTTGCTGATAATTAAACAAGAAACGATTAAGACTCGGTCTGGTAAATTGAGCTTAATTTTGTGTTAACAAAGTCTAATAACAGAAATAAACGTTAAGCTACCAGATGGAATGTATGAACAACGCCTATGAACAGGCGAATTTTAGGTGAAACATATATTTAAACGAGGTCCAGGCTTCTTGCAACCAAATTCTATATTACTATAAACCTTGTGTATTTAATGGATACGACCACCATGTTTGAAGCCCTGGTTCTATTCTCCTATCAAACTGCAAATGGGTTTTCCCAATTTTGCGGCCAAGAAATTTTCAGTTCCAATTTTGGCCGCAAATCATTCTTAACATTTAGTAATAATAAATATACGATTGTCACACTTTTCTACCCACCTCTGTCTGGGACCAAGGCGTGACTGTTATATATGTATGCTTAGATTATATATAGGTCCAGATACCGTGACCAGTACAAATCTCACCGTTTACTTTGAAGCCACTTTTTGGAGCTGTGTGAGTGAACCCCGCCCAACGCGAGTGTCTACTTACAATATTTGTGCTTGTGTGCATAACGGTTTTACTACCAGCGCATAGAGGTTACCCCAAAATTTAGGGACTTTTTTATTAAATATAATATTTTTTTTAAATGTAATATTAAATAAAGACATTTTAAATATATTTAAATGTGTTACAAGTGTTCTTTTACTTTTTTTAAAGCTTAGTAGGATAACAAATTATTCTTATTATTAATTTATTTGATCAAATAACATGCGTTATATTTCAGTCACTGTCATAAATGAGACAAGATAGATATTCTATTATTTCTCCGCGGCTTGAAGCACCAGGAAAAGATGAAACGAATTAGTAGGAACTATTTATTTATAACAATATTTTTTGGTTTGTTTTTCAAGGCGTTTTTTTTTTGGAGTTTACTCCTAAAGAATCGATTTTGGTATGAAAAACATATGAAAAGTTAAATTTTGTGATCGAAGGATAGCGTAACGCGTTAACGCTTTGTTGAATTGTAGGACGAGACGGCAAATTAAAAATAATTAATTTTTCAATTCGGTCGTATTAGTTTGTTTTGGGATTAACTAAAAAACAAGTCGGTTTCTAGGTACTTGCAACACCGGCAGGCAAATATATAAAATAACATGTATTATTTTTGCTAACATTTTGTAGATACTTCTTACACATAAACATATACATAACACAATACTACTTAAATAACACTATTTATGAGCACGATACAACTAAGATGCAATAGAAAAATTAACATAATACCGTGAAAAATTATGTCAATAATGTAATTTTTTTAGAATATAGCAAAATGTCAATGTACTCACTAAAATTAATTAACTGTAAGTATATTTCTCGTCTTCCTATAAATAACAAGTTTGGCAAAAAAAATATACATACTGCTAGAATGTGTTATGGGTAAATAGAATTCACGTCCCTGGCAACATCTATAGTAATGGCGTCGATATTTTATTCATTTGAAATTTTATTATATTTTCATAAACACATTAGCAAATAGAATACTTAAATATGAAATGTGATGTTCGGACACATATGATTTTTTTTAGTATAATTTTTACAGGATTTGACGGCGTACGTACACGTACTTCAGCGGCGAACGTTCGCTCGCGTGTGACGAGTGAGTCGCTTATATTTGTAATAGTCGCTTATATTTTTTGGCTTCAGTTTTGGGGCACGGGTTAGGCATCTGGACCTATATATAATTTAAGTATGTATGTATGTATTTTTTCACTATGTTAATCTCACATCTTTGCCTTTTGACGTTAAACTTATGCATGGTTGTTTGTGTATAAAAGTCATAAAAATTATAATTTAAATCTTTAACTAATTCATGTTTTGTCCTCGGTCAACTCCAAAACAACTTGCTGTAAGATCATTGGACTAATCCAGTACAGTACCCACTGATTTTACATTGAATAGGTTCTATCATCAGATGAATTGTACCGTTCTCTGTTTCTCGTCAGGATGGCGTATGCCGAGTGCCGGTTGCAGCTAGCGGGGAGGCGTTGGAACTGCTCCGGTGTCGGCGACTCGCATCACTTCGGACACGTCATGCCTTTAGGTATGTGTTCCATCATTCACTTCTTAAGGTATCTACCATTTGTGTATAAACATGCCTGTTTGTCTCTTTATTTCCTTTCAATAGATTGCGGTTAAAATTATTCGGGGGACGTGTCGGTATGGATTTTCAGACAAACATATGACAGACACGGCCGGTGTAAATACAAGGCCTGTTATAACGTAATAATAAAGGCTAACAGAATAAAGACAAAGCTCTCTCCCACAGACTGTACAACACTAGCTGGTTCTTCTGTAAGGTACACAATTTTTTTTCCAATTAGTCTTTTACATAGCGATTCCACAAAGTTACCTCTCATTTTGTGATAGAGTTATTAGCTCTGGCCATGACAACAACAAATATATGTCAGGGATAATGTAGGTATTTAATGCTTCAGTACACTTCAGATGACTTTTATTGATTGTATGTTAATAAACATTAGTGGTATTGACTAGACGATGCGGTAGTTAAACAAAATCGGCTGGGATCAACTGTGCTAGCGCGGGCGAAGCTGTGTAAATTGTGAACTCATATTAAAAGTCTCTTAGGTTTAAAGAATAGATACTTAATCTCTTTGTATTACTTTGTTTACGGTTAACTTACTAATATCTAGTAAAGCCGCTTAGACTTTGGCATTTTTGTGGAATAACCATTACTTTTAGTAATACTACAGTAGTTAGAATATTTATATAAATTACTGTTGAGTGTTAAAAGTTGTAAGAAACATAATTACGACTTTTCAGCATGATAATCTGATAATTGATAATACATATTGTAAGCAATCTGAACGGAAGTGACAAAGAGTAGTAACGGTTGAACCAAAGGAATGACTGTCGCCTAAATTATCACTTTGTGAGAAATTTGAAGTAACTCAGTACATTATCGATTGAAATAACATAAGAACTAACCACGTCACATAATACAACAATAACAGAATATTTAACTTTTTGTTGCACCCACACCTTCAATATATTACGAAAACGTGCTAAAACTACTAACGCAGTAATTAACGAGGTAGTCTTAGTACCTAGTACATAATGTGGGACCTTAGGGAAACATCACACCTTCACAAGTCACAACACATGTGAGGGTGGACACATAATATTATGTAGTAATAATGTTATTAATAGGTAATTAGATCTTAATTGATTAGGTACACTACCCAGAGATGTTACTCTTTTAGACGATGATTGATGAAATTAAGAAGTAGAAATCGCCGGCACAATCTTAAAATTACGATACAGGGCTAATTACTAACCACCATTTATTTCCATTTCAGTTTTGTCATAAATATTCAAGGTATACATACATTGCGTATTGATAAATGTGGGGCTACACTTATAGTGAAATCTCGAAATGATTAACAACTTGATTAATAGTGTTTTGTAGTACAAGTTGTAGGTACCTAACAGGTATAGGTATATAGTAATTAATAACTCAAGTACGAGCACACCTGTGCGCACGAGTCGGGCTCACATAAATCACCGCCAGTTGTCGATACTCAGTATAATTACAAAATTATATACCAGGTAAGAAAATATTAATTAGTTATGGGCATAAAGACATCTATGTACAGAGTACAGTCTCCTGCAAAATATGATAGCCTTAACTATGAAATTGGGGATTTTTAATACTGGCGAATGTGGAAATCGAATCGCATCGAATCGAAAAATAGATCACGTCGGCTATTGGTGAGGCTGTTAGGGCGGCATGAAGCGCTCTTGATCTCGCCTATGCCGCCCGGGGTGTCAGCGGCGAATCGGACCCGCTTGAAGATCTTCCTCCCGTATCTGGTCCGCCACCTCCTTCCGCGAGATTACATCCTTGCAGAAGGTCGCCTTCGCGGTAAAACACCTGTCGCTACCGGACATGGAGCGTAGGATAGCTGGCAGCGAGAGATCGACTACGGCTGCTACAGAAAGAGCAAGATGCTGCGTCACCCAAGCCAGACAAATCTTTGACAGTGGTGGCAGGTGGGACTCAATTCCCTCCTAGCGACCGGGAGGGAAGACTCCACGAAGGACCCAATCATAGCCGATGTTCCACAAGAGTGATCCGAGAACTGACCCTTGTGGAACACCGCATGACATAGGTCGTTGCAGCACGTTACCATCGCCGTCCTCGTATAGAACCCGTTGCTCCCTCCTGCAGACAATCTGCCACCAGCCGCCTCAGGCACACGGGCACCCTATGATGGCGGAGCGCCTCCCTGATACAGCCGAATGGCAGATTATTGAATGCGTTCGCAATGTCGAGCGATACTGCCAACGGCTCACCGTTTCCTTTGCTGCAAAGCGCTCCGTAAAGCGGCCGCTTACGGATTCGAATCGCATCGAATCGAAAAATAGATCACGTCGGCTATTGGTGAGGCTGTTAGGGCGGCATGAAGCGCTCTTGATCTCGCCTATGCCGCCCGGGGTGTCAGCGGCGAATCGGACCCGCTTGAAGATCTTCCTCCCGTATCTGGTCCGCCACCTCCTTCCGCGAGATTACATCCTTGCAGAAGGTCGCCTTCGCGGTAAAACACCTGTCGCTACCGGACATGGAGCGTAGGATAGCTGGCAGCGAGAGATCGACTACGGCTGCTACAGAAAGAGCAAGATGCTGCGTCACCCAAGCCAGACAAATCTTTGACAGTGGTGGCAGGTGGGACTCAATTCCCTCCTAGCGACCGGGAGGGAAGACTCCACGAAGGACCCAATCATAGCCGATGTTCCACAAGAGTGATCCGAGAACTGACCCTTGTGGAACACCGCATGACATAGGTCGTTGCAGCACGTTACCATCGCCGTCCTCGTATAGAACCCGTTGCTCCCTCCTGCAGACAATCTGCCACCAGCCGCCTCAGGCACACGGGCACCCTATGATGGCGGAGCGCCTCCCTGATACAGCCGAATGGCAGATTATTGAATGCGTTCGCAATGTCGAGCGATACTGCCAACGGCTCACCGTTTCCTTTGCTGCAAAGCGCTCCGTAAAGCGGCCGCTTACGGATTCGTTAGAATTTTTAAATTCGTAGGAAGCTCGGCTAAAGAGTCTTAGTAAGGGGGGGGGGGGGGGCTGCGTGCGGATCTTAATGCGTGCCGCACAGTAAGGCGGACCCCAGGGGTCACGATTCAGACTCTCCAGTTCGCTTTGATTTTCCAGGGTTAATAACCGTCCAAAAGTAGCCCAGATGTAGCACTGTAATATTTAGGTACATAGGGAGGTTTTGTGACTGCGATTGCACCATTTGTTAGGGTTCCGTACCTCAAAAGGTAAAAAAGGAACCCTTATAAGATCACTCTCTTGTCCGTCTGTCAGTCTGTCCGTGTGTCACCACCAATTTTCTCAGAAACGGGTAGACCTCTTCAGGCGAACGCTCCTTGGCCAGCGTATGACCAGCTTTAGAGTCGACCTCCGGCACTCTAACCACCTAACCTGATCAATATATCCAATACCGGTGGGGCATTGCTTTTAAAATATATATTTCAAAATCAATCCAAATTAACTAAAGAACTGTTATATTCAACTAGCAGCGCTGCGCGGTTTTTTTTTTATTTGGGTAAATCAACAGTAACACAATACAGAGCTTGTGTACAGTTTTCTTATAAATGTAATTTAGTTAATGTGTCACCAACACCATTTACCACAATTTGAGTAAGTTCTGTTAAAATTTTGCGCCAGAAATAAGAATGGTAGATCCATCCACCGCACTGCGCGAGGGAGATTATGATTTTTGCTCTATGTTTTCAAAATAATAATAATTATTGTTTTACAGAGTTATTTTCTGATTACAGAGATATAATATATATATATATATATATATATATATATATATATATATATATACGCATATATGTATATATATATACACATACACGCATCAAAACAAATTGTTGACTTATACTATATGACTAGACTACATGAGGGTACCATTACCATTAACAATTATTGTTTAATAATTTTATACATTACCTTTAAAGGTGCTAGAACACATTGCTACACCCGGTTTCACCCGCGTAAGCCCCGATCCCGTGGGAATATGGGGATAAAAAGTAGTCTATGCGTTAATCCAGGTCTCCAGCTATCTACATACCAAGTTTCATGGTATTTTTGCGTGAAAGAGTAACAAACATCCATCCATCCATCCATCCATCCATCCAATCTTTCACATTTATAATATTAGTGGGATGTATTTTTAAATCATGTAATGAGTAGGTATGTTAAAAGGAATTAAATTAAAGATGTTTTGTTTAATCTCCTAATATTAAAAGGTATCAATGTTATATGTCGCTAGATGACGCTGAGATATATTTTCTGTATCTGTATGTCGCCACAGCACCCTCCACCGGGACCGGCGGTCACTAGTATTGATGAGTCAGCCGCCTATGCTTCACTGTGGAATGTGTCAATGCCAGTAATGAGTAGTTCCAGTTTGTCGGAACAGTGAGTCACAACTAAATGCTGCTGGTTCCATAGAGTCGCAAGCAACTGAATGTCGATAGTTTCAGTGAGTCTCAACTGCATGTCGCTTGTTACAGTAATACTACGTTATTCCGCAAAAAATAAAGACTCAGGAAGGACTATATTTTTTAATAAGTTAGAATTAAGTTTCAAGCTAGGTGTTTCTGTTAATTTCTAACTCTTCGTTGCCTTACTAAATGAGTTACCTGTCTAGAAAATATCTATGTACTTTGTGTACATACAAAACGTAAAGATATAATTAATTGTAATACTAATAAGCTACAAATAAATTCGTAACTAATAATAGTGCTGAGTGCGGCTTTTCCCTTCGAGCTATTATACCCTCGGGGACCTCCGTGCTATTCGTGCACACAACAGCTTTATAGACGCGCCATTAGAAATACTTATTCAAATGTCAAAAATATAATAATTATGACTGTGATCAAATACTATCTAGGCAAAAAAAACTTGAAGAAATATGAACCATTGTCCGACCGATCTGAAAAACAATGACTAAGACAATGACATTATGGTATACTTCAATACCTAGTTAATCAATACAGTGTGAACGTCATGGAGTATATTAGCCGCAGAGGCGACATAATGATCTCTCTCTCTTATGTGTCATCATCAAAGTGTTCTGGACTGCACCTAAATCAGGCCCTGAACTTCATGTCTATACTTCCAGTTGCTTTGCAGCCGGTCGAGGTCTACCGGGCTTTCCTTCTTAAGATACAGCGAAGCCGCGGACCCCGCCTAAAGACCTCTTGATGGAACACAATTGTTCACATGTGCAACCTCTTTTAAGAACTGATTAACAACATGATTCATTACAGCAATATATAGGTAGGTAAATAACAAATATACCAGCTAAATAACACGACGAAGAAGACAACGTATTAAACACTTAAACACGATTAAAATTTGAAGTTAAATAATAACTTGCAAATGTTTCGAGCTAAAAGCTAATAGTATTTATATACATTTACATGTGAATGCCATTAATCTTTTACAATAAAAACCAGTACAAACATTAAAACACAAAGTTTTTGTCTGTGGCGCGTCTATTCGGCCAGCGCCGCGGCCGAGGGCAATGGCCAATGACATGAATATTTATCTTAGTGCAATAATTGATCGCCATTAAACAATAATGTCCAGTATTTCCTGATCGATATCTTGAAATATCGCCTTTATCTGTGACTAAATGCATTGCTCGCGTTTCAAATATGGTAATGGCTGTCCGCGAGATTGTCACACAAAAAAATCTAGCATTTATTAATTTTATGGTCCACCGTTTAAGCTAATAGTAACACCGGTATAAAAAGAATAAATTTGGAAATAATGTCATGTCGCTTTATAATAGTTAAGATAGAATCATTATGGTACAGGACTAATTTAAATAATGTGGTGCAATATTTACGTGCAAAATTATTTGTTTTAATGCCACAGGTTCAAGCTATTCAATTATTTATTCATGAAAGTCACAAGCGATATATTTATGAATATTTACGAGTGCTAGCACACTATTACTATTCCGTCGATGACTCATAAACGATACCAACGAATCTTTACAATGCCGGTAAATTAAAAGCTAAGCCTTATACCGCTTCAGCTGTAGAGGAAGTCGAACTCTCTCACATACAAGACATACACCTTTTCTATATAACAATATCTATTGTCAAGTAAGCATGCAGCCCACCTGATGGTAAGCGGTTATCGGCGCCTGTGTGAACTCAACATTAAAAGAGGTGTCACTTGTAGGTAATTTGTTAAATCCTCTCCCATGGAATCCAGCAGAAATCTGATATACCCTTTTTTTAACTTCAATAATCAGGACATTGGCCGTTAGCGCAACTGTCAATTAAACACGACGCAAACACAGATATGTCTAAGATAAAACTATTAAATATGTCTTGAATCTTGACGGAATATCAAGAGAGAAATGAAATATGGAGTACTACACTCGCAAAACTCAGAAACGACAAAACGTAATTGCTTTGGACCCTGGCTCGATAATTTATGTCACTAATCAATTAAATCAGTTTACAATTAAAAAGGGAATGTGGCAGAAAGATTTAAAATAAAAACAGACAAGAACTCGGACTTTCCTTAAAGCAGTGCACTTATAGAAACCACAACGACATGATCGAAAGGTAAAATAAAAGAGTATGCGCGCGCGCCGCGTATTCCACACTACACCGTCAGGGTTGTCAACTTTTAAAACTAATATAATACTTACTGCGTAGATGATATTATTTATTTACCTTTTTATTTACATTATCTTACTTCAAATGCTTTTTCTTTATATATGAAAACACACAATAAATTAATTTGTTAGTTTACATTTTTATCAAATTTATACAAATAATAAATCAATATTAACCATAAGATAAATATTAATTAATAAAAAATAAATGATATAGTTAGCGCTCCTTGGGGGAGGCTTTCGTCCAGCATATAGTGGCCCCCCGCGAGGAGGCGGCGTCCGCGTGTGCTTGGACGTCGTCTAATTTAGAGAATTTTACCCGAAGGTGGTGCCCGCGCTTTTGCGGGCAGGCGCTAGGAGGGTTCCGGATGTCTTAATAAAGCTGTTCCCGGATCCCTCCTACTTAAGGCGCAGTACGGCACACCGTGTGGTTTTAGTCGGTTCGATTCCGACACACCGCCCCGCCGAAAACCCCGGCGGGGTGACGGCCCGAGGGGGTTTCCACACGAACAAAAAAAAAAAAAAAAAAAAGAGCTTTCGTCCAGCAATAGCCGGCGATAGGCTGATGATAATTATGATGAAATATGATAAATATCACCACATGAGATTAAATAAAAAAATCAACGTTAAATAAGTTTCTCCCTAATACTTCTTTTGCTCTGCCAAATGCCGCCCCTAAGTCCAACCTACACCAATGGGTGTGATTTATACTCAACAACTAATTGACGACCGCGCTCTACTGCCTAACGACTATTCGCCTTACAACATACGATCAGCGACACAAGTCGTGACGTGTCGTTGCGTAGGCTTTACTGCTATAACTAAATTGTATGACGTCATTGTTTACAACATTTATTGGTTTTTCGGTGGCTGTTAAATTTTCTGTTGTCTAACTACAGCTAGACCCTTTAATCGTACCTGTACGTATTGACATGGTACGGTAAACTGTACTGCACATATTATTTTAGATTGTTTGCTAAAAGTGCCCTATTATTGTCTTGTATTTCAATTTACATCCCCCGCAATCAACAAATTTCTTGTAATTATATGGCTGATTACCAATTTCCGACAACTTAAACAAAAGATGAGATAAGGGAGGTTAACAGTTCTCGATTAAATAAATACATTTTTTTTTTTGTTAAAATTTACAATACAAGTGGGGATTATGTTAATGGTGATAAGGATGAAAGGTGTTTGATTTTTTTTTTAGTCTTAAGTGACTATTTCATACATCAACTAACGATATAACATAGATATGTAACATTAAAACACAAAACAATAACAATCAGCTGTACGCTACGAACTTGTGCATTTAATCGTGTGATATAAATGAATTACTTAATAACGCCACAGCATGACTGTGGCTCCATCCTTCGTCAATTAAGCTATACCGTACCATGCATCCTACAGTTATATTTACCTTTTGTGCTCTCAGTTAATTGAGCTGAGTGAGTGAGTGAGAGCCCAGACAGGTGCGAGCGTGGACCGCCGCATCCCACAGGTACACAAACGTTTGACACGAATTTACTAGTTTGATAACAATGATCGTATATCGGTGTTTTATTCACAAGTAACATTGTCAAAATGTTACTTGTGAATAAAACACATGGCATCGGTTAAATAAAATTCTAATAGAGTAATGTCGATAGCATAGTTCCGTTTATATTATTATCTGTTTATAGTATTTATGTATGTTTAGTTTGATTTTTCCATAATTTTCCATGTTTACTACCCGTTTTAAACAAGTTATAAATTCATCTATTCACCCAATTAGTATCGTATCGTATTTCCAAAGAACACTTAAAGTAACAAAGCTAACTAAGCTGTGATATTTTTATACTATATATACGATATACTACGATCATGAATTTTACCAAATTTTTCAAGCCAGCAGTTAGTTTATAGAAGGGGGGGGGGGGGATACTTGACCATAGGTAAACTTTAAGGGTTCGTTGTCAGGAATACGGAACCTTAAAAAGTAAGCTTTTCACAGCTCAGCATTTTTCATCCCAAAACCAGATCAGTTCACCGAAAATTTATAAACAAATTTATTAGTTTCACTTTTAATTATTCATCATTTCAGTTTTAGTCCCATGTGACAGCATCTGTCATAACTGCTAGTTGTGATAGCATCAGTGCGCGACATGTAGTTAACACTCACTCGCTACTATGTAGTTATGTATCTGATATGATCGTATCACTATCGCTCGTTGGATGTTAAGAGAGTAGATAATTAACACCTTGTAAGCAATGTAGTAATTACAAATTTTAATTATCAGTCTGTTTCAGATTCAGTTACAAATGTACAGCGGGATAAGCGAAATGCATATAATATAATACGTTTTCGTGATCGCGTTAATTCCCGTGTAAATACATAATTATAACAATTAATCTTATTTAGAATTAACAATAAAAAGGTGTCGTTAGGATTGAACAGTTAGGTCGAGTTCATTTTAATATAGTATAAAAATTGCATGGGCATAGTTATACATGCCTATTATTATTTGTATATTATATCTTGTAATTATTAGATATCCTCTTGATGGGATTTATAAAATTTTTATAGACCATACAAATGATCTAATTTGAATTATGATATCTATCTTAGACTTGTCTGATATTTTATTATGGTACAACATATTTTATTACCATTTCATTAAAAATAAAAAATGTATTTATGTATTTCGAATCTTTTAGGGGTTTTTACGAAAAATGTGATGGACCTTTGTGACATCTTCCTTGTTATATAGCTAATATTTGGCTGGTAGTGACATTAGTCATAATTGTTCGGCCTAAGAAGCCAGAGGCAGGCAAGTAGTAATGTTTAGTTCGTGAATGATATTCTGGAATATAGGTATTTATATTTTTTACTATTGCTACAAAATTGACCTCTCTCAACGATTTCCACAATCAACTCTGTTAAGGATTCCGTTCCTGAAAAGGAACCCTTATAGCATCAATTTGCTGTCCGTCTGTCTGTCTGGCTGTCAAGACCTTTTTTTCTCAGGAACCCGTGGACACATCAAGTTAAAATTAATACCAAATACATAAGCCAAACCAGACATTATCACGGGGCACGTATTGTGGGTCGTGTTTTACGTAACGGCGGGCGCGCGCGTCTTGTTGAATTGTGTTCTCTTACTACATCTAAGATCCCGCATAAGCACGTCTCGCACGCTCGCTCGCGAGCTGTCAGATGAATGCTTCCAGCATAATGAACGGTAGTGGAATATTTGCCTACCTACACGTAGTAGGTAAATACTTTATACTAGCAGTATTGATGTATTACATTAGCATGTACATACTATTTATCTATTTAGCTGTACTCTGTAGATTGAAACATAACATCACCACACTCACAACATCCTCTCACACACACCCTCATACACGCAAATACACATTAAAAAAAAATTAAAAGGGCCCAGTTGAAAACTAGCGTCGGGCACCCACCAGTGCCCGGCACAAAGCTGAACTGAGCTCCCATTTTGGTTCGACCGCGAGATGCCTACTTCTCCTCTTGTAAACTTAAGTTAGGCACATCTCCTAAAACGCAGCTCTATGTTTAGAATTTAATAATTTTTTCACGCTATTAGCGTCTCGTTTAGTTGTACCAGAATAAACGTATTTTCTTTCTTCTTTCTTTCTTTCTTTCATAAGCCTGCGGTCCCTTGAAGCTGTAAAAAATCAAACTTCTAAGTCAACGCAATCAAAAGGTATGACCACTTAAGTCTTAGATTTGACCAAATTCCCACAGTGGGAGAGCCATGCTTCGGCACGTATGGGCCGGCTCGACCAGAGTGATACCACGGCCTCACAGAAAACCGGCGGTGAAGCAATGATTTCATTGCTTTTCGCCGAGTGAGTGAGGTTATCGGAGGCCCTAACCCTTCCCTCTTCCTCTCTCCTTTCCTTGCCCCTTATTTCCTTCCCCTACTCCCACCTTAAAGGCCAATAACGCACTTGTGCCTTTTGAGTTACAGGTGCTCATGGGCGGAGGTATTCATTTACCATCAGGTGACCCGTCTGCTCGTTTGCTCCCTATACTAAAAAAATACACATTTCGCAGGTAAATCACTACTTGGGTACTTCCCATTGGCCTAGAATCATGAAATTTGGTAAGAAGCAAGGTCTCATAGCACAAGTAAAGGAAAAAATCCGAAAGTCTTTAACTTTTTTTCTTTGTTGTACATCGCAACCGCAAATTTAAGTTTGTATTTCGAAAACGACAGGCAAAATTCTTCGAAAATTGATTCCCGAGATGGACGTATCTACATACAAGTTTGTTTGCTTACGGAACCTTCGGTGCGCGAGTCAGACTCTCACTTGTCCTGTTTTTTATTCATATTGTTTGAACAGTAACTGGTATTGCAAATTATTGCGTTAACAAATAACTATTCATTCATCAAATATAAGGAATAATTGGCGTAGTGACAAATAGATAGAATTTGTAAACCATATGTCCCCATGTTCCTTATACGGAGGTCATACTGAAAGTTTTTAGAAAATAAAAATCATTAAAGATTATGGAGTTTATTAGATACGGGTACGTTAGTTAGGTGTCGTTTCAGTAAATACATAATGACCAACGCCTCATTATATTACATTCGCAACCACGTACCTAAAAATACGTTTGGAAATCATAAATAAGCACCGCACCGTCAGTAATTAATCCTTTTCTATGCAATTAAAGAACGAACATGAAAATTGTAAGGCACGTAAGCACCGAGTGCAATGAAATGAACGACAATTACCCATCTTGGTTCATTAGTTACTTTTAGATGAGTACCTGCTCGTTACCGCAGAGTAAATACTAGTATACTAGGTACAATTAGTCCAACAGTAACAGCATCGAAGCGTTCGCAATAAGCATATATTACAGTTATGTAAAGCGTGGATGCGCGTACTCTTGCCAATCATACGGTCGCCGGTCGCAGTGTTGAAGTCTGACTGTTCTCTAACATTAAAGTGCGTTTCTTTGATTATATACAGGTGCGTTTATTCTTGATTTGACGGACGTGAGTGAGGACTGAACGAAAAGGTTGTCACACACTTTTATGAACGACTTTATATCATAATCGTATCGTATCTTATTCGTATTTATACCATAAATGATTTTTTAAATTGTAAAACCTAATAGTTTTAAGTAAAGTTTCGCATGCCTATTAAAGGCGAATATGTCGGCTGCTTTTTAATATTACCATCTAATGTACCATATTTTATCTTATCTTTGGGGAGGATTGGTCAATTTAAAGATTATTGCAGTGTCGTCAGTGACGTAAAAATGTTGCATTTACATAGACTGGCATTTGGCTCTTCATCAGCCTATCACAGGTTCCATTTGGTTTAAACCACAAATTATTCTACGTGAGACTGAAAAGGATTAGCATCTATTCGATACCTTCAAACGTCATGTAAAATTGAACAAAATAGTTATAGAGGCTGCGGCGAGGGAAGACTTCCTTCACCCACCACAGGTAGGGGGTTCAAACAAAAACACTAGTTAACCCAGTTAGCTTCTTTTATTCGATGTAGCCAATCTTCTCGCGACCGCCTCACGTCTCAATACAAATAGGGAACACTGCCCTTAGCTAAAATAGTGTCCGCAGTAGGCAGTCCTCTTGCACCAGGGCGTAGCAAAGTTGGCCCGCGGTTGGTAGAACCGCGGTCCTGGTAGCTGGTAGCAGCTTCGGCTTCTAAACGGTGGTGAGACGCCGGTAGCTCTTTCGTACGCGGAACTTGAGCTTGGTACTGGCTGCTTGCAGTTGTAACTTGAACGCTGGTCTTGAAATTGGAAGTATTGGATGGAACCTGGAACCCCCAAAAAGGGAGGCATGAGAGAACTGCTTTAGACGGCACAGAGGTTACACAAAGGTCAGTGTCCCAATGGAAGGAATTAGGACAGCATAAAAGTAAGTGGGTAGAACACCTTACAATACAGTGTGCTCGTGTATTTGGAAGTGGTCAGTCGTGTTATTCGTTGCGCAATGATAATCTTGCACCTGTGAACTTATCTTTTTTCTATTGGTTAATTGAACGATTTATCGATTCCTTGTTGCTCTTGCGGTGTTTAAATCAGTGGTGTACGCCCCCTGGGAGGAGTCTGAGCAGGATAGCAGAGATCAGTGAGCTACCTCTTATAGTGGTATTTACCAGACCTTTTGAAAATAATTCATCTAAACAACTTTCGGAATCACAAAAACTGCTGGTGTTGGGGGAGGTTTAAACCGGCGACGCGGAAGTCTGAGACTAATGCATTATACGCCGTACCACGCAAACAGTTGAAAGAAAGAAAGAAAGAAAGAAATGAATTTATTTTGTACTCCTGTTTACAGTTTACAGTAAATTCAACACACTAAAATTACATTATAAAACTATTCTTAGATTATCTATAACACAGTGACTTAAGACTACAGGGTACAAAAATGGTTCTTAGCTCAGCATTGGGCCACTTCTTAGTTAAGAGGTGGCGCTGATATTCTGCTAAGACCGGATGTAGTGAATGACGCTCACAGACAACAGATAGCATTAATACATAAAATACATCTGTCTGAAAATTTTTAGAATTGTAAATAAACAAATAAAAGAAAAACCGAAAAGAAAAAAAAAATCCAAAATACAAAAGGTATAAATAATTTTAATTAGAAACTATACATTCTTCCTGTTTAAATTCCAAATAAGACCCTGTCTCAAAGCAAACAATGCTTAAATCTCGCAAGAAGAAAATTTAGTCAATCATAGCCAAGAGAGCAATCCAACATAATCGACACCATTGTCTTTGGAATTCGCTCGGGGTTCTCAATACGACGCGACGCCGCGACGCTAATGTTAGAGTATTATATTCTATGTGTATTGAGCCCGGGAAATAAGATTAACAAGAAAAGTGTATTTGGTGTAACGTTTAATGTGTGTATTTAGAAAGTTTAATGTGATTATGTGTATATAATGTTGTTAATGTATATAAGTTATCTGTGTTAAAATTAAGTAAGTTGTGGATCAAGTGAAGAAGACAAATAAAGCGAGTTTGCTGCTGCTGCTGAGGGAGGCCAGCCACCTTGCAATATAGTGCATACACAAGGTAGGTTCAGGTTTGTTGCTTTTGCATATCGAGGAGATATTGTTTAAATTTTTCTTTAAAACTGAATACCGATTTAAGGGCACGGAGAGGTGGTGGCAGGTCGTTCCAGCACCGAGTGGCAGTCAACTTGAAACTCCCTCGAAAAGCGGCAGTTCGATGTCTAGGTGTCATAAGCAGGTATGTAGATGCCCGGGTATTATGTATATTATGGTCGCTGGACCAGACGAGTTTTTTGTAAAGATATGTAGGCCTCCCAGTCAGAATAACTCCAAACAACAGAGTGGCTAAATGAAGCCTTCTACGTGACTTCATTTTTAACATGTTGCCCTTGTTTAAAAATGGAGTAACATGTGAACGCGGTGGCACTTCAAAACAAAACCGAGCGCATGCGTTGTTCTCAAGTTGCGCGCTCACTTTAAATAGCTACCAACTATCGGCTCCACATTACTAAACCACAATGCCACGAATCTTATACTCGCCCCCTAATAACCCGCTTCAAGAAACACAATCAGAACCGGATATCTCACTAGCTGGTGCTACTTGAGTTTCTGAGCGCAGTCCCTGTGACACGGTAAATATAATCTCAAGACCCGGTAAGCGCTTTAGACATGATGATGTTTCACCTACACAATGTCAAGTACATCCAGATAAATTTGATGAGCTTAAAAGCATGCTGTTGTCCTGGAAAGCAGAGCAAGATGTTACTCTTAATAAATTTGTCTCAGAAGTTGCTGAATTAAAACTACAAAACATCTCAATTCAGAAAATTAATTTAGATATTGAAAAATCCCTATCATTTATAAACATAGGCTACCAAGACATGAGAAGCCGAGTTGAAGCTTTAGAAAAACACCAAAACGGCCTAGAGAAGCGCCTCTGTGATGCATCTGAGAGTGGCAACAATTTGAAAATGGCTGAGCTCGAAGCTAAAATCGATTCTATGGAACAGCAGGTACGTCAATGTAACATAGAAATATGTAATCTGTGTTTATGTGTAAGCAGTGAATTTTTCGGTTTCAACTAGTGATCTAGTAACTAGTTTCAACATGACGGTAAGCCGAAAAACGTCATTGTTAAACTAAAGTCGAAGATTATACGTGACAATTTGATTAGCGCCTACCGAAAAAATAAGAGTGTCACATCTGTCCAACTGGGAATTTCAGGCGCTGCGGTACAAGTCTATCTTAATGAACACCTGACGCTGAAGAACAAAATGTTGTTTCGGAAGAGTCGAGAAGTTGCTCACAATAGTGGATACAAATACGTTTGGATCAAAAATGCGACTATACTGGTACGTGAACGCGACGGAGCCCCGGCGTTCGCTGTTCGTTCGGAAGACGATCTTAACAAGTTCGCTCAAAAACATAAGGCCGGCTCTTCAGGCTCATAAAAATTACAACGAATATCTACCTATTCTGCGGATCGTCACTATTAGTACTCTTACTTCTATATTGTGTCCTATTAGTCCAATAAAGGCATGTTATCCTCTCAACAAAGATACTCTCAAATTATATAAATATTATATTTTTATTACAGTGTACCCTAGGCATAAATATCTTGTCTTGTTAAGAACTTTCTTATTTAATTATCAGTATTATTTATTCGTTAGATCTACGATGTACTTAACAAGTAATTATGTCGTTCCTGATTTCTGGAAGTATAAGTATGGCCAAGTAGTTTTAATTAATATAATAAGTTTATGTTCCATAGTATCTGTGCTAAGAATTGTCTTCCTGATAGGGTTCCACACCGTATTACTTTTTATATTGCTTCGTCCCATGGTAATATGTATTCATAGTTTACTCACTTCTAATGACTTCGAATAGTATCGTTATGTACTATCAGAACTGTGGAGGCATTCGTACAAAGCTGCAAACTTTATATTTGAACATTATGGCAAATTCCTATGACGTAGTGGTCCTAATTGAAACTTGGCTCACACCGGACATCCTAGATAATCAGTTTATTGATGATCGCTCCCTTGTTTTCCGATGCGATCGTGACAGGTATGCCACCTCTAAAGCTGAGGGTGGTGGTGTCCTGGTGGCAGTTCGACGTGAACTGCGTCCAAATAAAATAGTTGCCCAATTTGATAACTCTGCTATTGAGCAGATTATTGTAGAGCTCCCAACGCCTCAAGCCAACACTCGTCACATTATTAGTGCTGTATACATTCCACCTCGCTCTAGTGACGCAGTGTACATTGAATATCTTAATTTGATACAAAAT
The DNA here is from genome assembly GCA_963859945.1 of Euplagia quadripunctaria. NCBI lineage: Eukaryota > Metazoa > Arthropoda > Insecta > Lepidoptera > Erebidae > Euplagia > Euplagia quadripunctaria. Next base: position 16,404,953 of record OY982583.1, read on the forward strand.
ATTGTCAGTGATGCATCTGTTAAATCTTTTTTTATTACTGGAGACTTTAATCGCCCGGACATAGACTGGATAGATCAAAATAATCACGTTGCTCCAAGTTTAGTTTCATCGTCAGTTAGCTCCCTCAGACAAACATTAATTAATTTCTTGTCAACCATCAATGGTACTCAGTACAACACGTTTAAAAACTCTTTGGACCGAATACTTGATCTGGATATTTCAAATGTTGACTGCGAGGCAGTTTCTCGCAGTGCTATTCTGAATACTGCCCCTCATCATCCCCCGTTTTCTGTGATTACTGGTTTGAATACTGATTTTACCCATGAAACGTCAGACATTGCTCACTCATAAATACTTCAAAGCCAATTACGACTATATTAATGAGGAACTTGGCAAACTGGACTGGAAAGTAATACTATCACATCTACCTGCCGAACAAGCCGTCGACACATTTTACGAAATCTTGTATGGTGTGATTAGGCTACATGTTCCCTTGACTCAGTCAAAGAGTTCAAGTTTTCCCATCTGGTTCTCTCCCAATCTAATTCGAATCTTTAAAAACAAAGAACGCGCTTGGCTAAAATGGAAAATATACAGAAATATCTCGCAGTACGAACACTTTTCGAACTATCAGAAGATATTTCAAAGAGAAATGGTCAATTGTTTCCGTGTTTATATAAAGTCAGTAGAAGACAGCATACCCAATAATGTTAAATATTTCTGGTCTTATATTTCAAATAAGAAAAATAAGGCTAACTTTCCTAATAAAATATATTATAGCAATGTTACATCAGATAATCCTACAGAGATATGCAACCTATTCTCTTCTTTCTTCTGTTCGGTCTACGAGCAGTCTATTCTAGATCCAGTAAATTGGAAACCTTATGATCAATATTCCGAGCTCTCCTTGTGTCTATCTCATATTTATCTGCCAGAAAACTCTATTCAAAGAGCCCTCAATTCGTTAGATTCTTCCAAGGGTGCCGGTCTTGATAGCATTCCGCCATACTTCTTTTTGAAAACTGTAAACACTATTTCTTACGCTTTACACATTATATATAATAAATGCCTGCAAGAGTCTGTCTTTCCGCCGGTGTAGAAACAGGCATTCTTAACACCCATTTACAAGAACGGGGACAAAAATAACGTGGAAAATTATCGCCCTATTTCGATTTTGTCCACTTTGTCTAAGCTGTTTGAAAGACACGTCCACGATGCAGTATATCCTCATATTCAACAACTAATTTTACCTGAACAACACGGCTTCGTCAAACGGCGCTCTACTTGCACTAACCTTATGACCTTTGTTGGGTATTTATATTCAAATATGGATAAGCAGGTGCAGGTAGATGCCGTATATACGGATTTTCAGAAAGCAATTTTTTCCAATAACAGCAAGTGATCCACATCACGAGCTGTTATTGGAAAAAATTGCTTTCAACGGAATACGGGGTAGTTTGCTTCGTTGGTTTATGTCATATAATTTTAATAGAACACAGAGAGTCGTTATTAATGGATATTGTTCTGACTCCATCGTAGCTAGCTCTGGAGTTCCACAGGGGTCGATATTGGGTCCGCTACTGTTTATAATTTTTATCAAAGACATAAAGCAATGTTTTAAGCACTCGAACTTTTTAATTTACGCCGATGATATTAAAATTTATAAATCATGCAAAAATATACAAGACTGTCAGCTGCTTCAATAGGACCTGTGTAGATTGCATAATTACTGTATTCAAAACAAGCTATTTCTTAGTCTCCCCAAATGTCACACTATTTCATTCACCAAAAATATAAATAAATTTAACTTTATAATGTACAATTAAATAAAGTAAATTTAGTTCGTGATCTAAGGGTGATATTAGATCCTTCTCTACATTTTGACAAGCACATTGACAATGTAATAAACAAAGCTTATCGTATGTATGGCTTTGTCGTAACATCTTCTCGTGACTTTGTGCGACCCTCCACACTTTTGTTGCTGTACAAAACACTGATACGGTCTCAATTAGAATACAATATACCTGTTTGGAACCCTCTCTATACTAAATATTCCTACAGACTGGAGCTAGTGCAGAAAAAGTTCTTACGTACAACTTATTACAAATGTACGCGATCTAGACTACCCTATAATGAGTTGTTAAATCATTTCAATGTTCTAAGCTTAGAATCTAGACGTCTACTTCTAGATGCCATGATGCTACATGGTCTATGTAATAATAGATTTGACTGCACAGCCATCACAAATGAAATATGCTACACGGTACCTAGAACAGTCCATCGGCGAATAGTGCGCCAGTATCAACTTTTTCACTTATCATCATGTAAGACTAATGCTGGTGTCCGCATACCTCTTCGACGCCTAGTAGAGACGTATAACAAATATTTCAATGACATTGACATCTTCGCTTTATCTAATAACCAATTCACAAGTTGTGCCATTGAACTATTATCCGCTTTGCCAACATAATAGGCTATCCTGGTTTTGTTTGGATCTGATCCTGAATATGTTGTTCCCTACTTGTACAATTACATCTCCATTTTTATGTACTTCTATAATTTATATTTAGGTATCTGCGCTCTCGCGCATTTGTAACAATGTTCTGCCCTGTTTCCTCTTTATACAAATTAATTTGTGTTTGGTAATTTGCGAACAATGGTATGGGTTATGTGTTTACCACTTCGTGTATTTAATATCATATAGTTTAGACTTTAACATATAACTGTTTTTTGTTCCAATAAAGAAAGAAAAGAAAAATAAAAAATAGTGGCCATAAAATAAAAACTTAGTATTTTAATAGTTTAGGAATTTAATAGCTTAAGGAATTTAACAGTTTAAGAGTTTAGGAGTTATTACGATACTATGAGAACTCACCCCAGCGGGTTCCAAATGTTACGAATTGTAGACTGTGACGTTCGTAGAATAGATAAATACTATAACGGCGTGCTGTTAGACAACCACTCGTCGCGAATAATCAGGTGAGAAAGAGACCTACTCGCAGCGCGCGGCGCGTTATAAAGAATGCGCGAGCGACGAACTACTAACACATCGCCCCAAACAGAGGTAGACTGAAATTTCTGATCTATTTATTAAAGATACTTAAGGTATATCAATATATTTTTTTTGCCGTTCTTCCGTACGAACTGCAATATAACGTTACAAGGCGAAAACTTATATTTACTTCTGATTGTCGTATCGAAATGAAACTTTGTATGTAAGTACCTATATGTAGTCCGGTGTGCATGGAACTCTTCAGTGGCTACTAATAAACCCCTCGAGTTTGGGCTCACATGATTCGTTTTGACTAGTCCAACAGAGTGGACTTAGTAACGATAGTCTGATAATGGAGCCAGGAGCTGTCCTTTTTAATTTGGTTTGCTATTAAAGCGTAATTTTTAGATTTTTTGTAAAATTGTGAAAATAATACATATACGATAAAAAACCAGGATATGATTAAAAACCTCGCTGCGTCTTATAAACATTAAGTTCAGGAATCCAAATACTGGCCATCTCGGCAACTCAACTCAAACTTTCTACACTATAAACGCGACTCACTGACATCTTTTATGTCATTCATATATATATATACAGCGTGTAAGTAACACCGTCGCAAATAATTTACAAAAACGTCTTTCTTGGGATACTTATTACAATGCAAAAGCCAGTTCATTATAAAAAAGCGATATTAAGAATTTACAGTCAATAGTTTGATTTTGAACTACGCAATGTAACGCGACACGCGTACGTGTACGGTCCGGTGATTAACCTTCAGCGCACGGTGTCGTCGAAGCAGCTGATTGCATAAATGTTTTACATTGCTGTTTTTGGCTGTATGGGGTATTTACTGATTTTTTGTCGGCAAAATGTTTACTCATTGTGATATCACTTTTAAGCAAAAAAATTAAAAAAATATTTAAAAAAAATTATGAATTTTCCGGTAGAAATTTCCAATGGTTTTCCACTCAGAATGATGGTCTGAATGCACTATTTCAGGATTCGGTACGGTGTTACTTACACCCGCAATGTATATCCACTGCGTAGATAAGTCTGTTAGCGCCCTAAGACTAGTCCGAGAAACGAACTGTACACCGGTAACAGACAAATAAAAGGTTTGTGAAACGCCATCAGGCTCGCGTAGGATACATTAGTGACTCGTAATGTGTAATGATACAAGCCTGAGGATATCTAATTATGCGCCACATTATACTCCATCGCGAGGTATATTTACGTGTAGTCGACTTAAATACAGGTTAAGAGAATACTACCACAAAAACTTTACGTGCTACAAAGCTTTTCTACTTGTAAATGTGATGGAATAACAATTACAATAGAGTTACTGCTTCAAGGTTAGGTTATTGTGTCATACACATTTGCAACCCCAAATATTACCCTTTTACCATAAGGGATAACCTTTGCATAAAAGGGTAATATGTTTATTAACATTCATTATTTTTCTAGTTTGTCTATTTCTACAGTTTAACAAAACGCCATTTTAGTACAGTTATATTATTTAATGGTGTAGAAACTTGCATATTTCTAAAATAAACAGGATTGTTCATACCTAATTACATTTGACAAATAGCAGCCCACGCTTGTTGTTATCATTATTGTGTTAGTATTTGTAACACAACAAGAGCGATCGCACTGTTTGCGAACTGATAGTGGAATGTTCTCGCGCTCCAGCATCGACGGTGCGATTAACGCTCCCGTGTTACTTCTTTAGACTTCCTGGACGCGTACTTACGAGTCCTGAGATAGCTTAATGTCTTAAGGGCGGAAGTTCTTTACTTATAAACAATAAGAACTTGGCTAAAACAGTCTCCGATTCGATTACGATTCATTTTTGTCTCCAGTTTGAGAATCTTCCACCTCGTCACTAAAAAAACCATTGGTTTAATTATGTAAAAAACATTTTTGGTTGGTTTTCTGGAGGGTCCGGTTAAGACATATAGGCTTGCCACTTAACCGAACCCACTACCCCACTACCCACCACACTTAAAATGTGGGTAGTTAATGACTCTGACCATCCCATCGGGGACACGGGCGTGAGTGTGTGTATACCACCACCACCATGGCAGTGGCAGTAGAATGGCTTTTACCTAAAGAAACATCTTGTATCCTTCCTGCGTACATTCATAACTATTAGAAAATGTATAGGTATGTACATTTTTTATTTAATTGGAAATCCTTTGGTGGAATGCTTCTTCTTAGACCCCACATTGAAACATGTATAGCAGTTAGTAATGGAATGAAACTAACATGTAATACTCTGAGTTTCTGCTACTTCCAGACATAATATCCTATATATGGAAAAATGTCTAATTTCCTCACCGTTGTTAATGTGCCAATTGAAATGGCTACCCGATAAGGCGCCTCGAACGAGAATATTATAATTAGTCCACAGAAGCCAATCATTAGTATTCACAAGTTATCAGTACATTTGCTAAGTGTCCGATGTCTGAATATTTAATCATGTAAAGGGATAAGAAATACCAGACAGGTTCTGATGAAGAAAACACTTTGAGGCGGGCGGTACTATTGTAGGAATGGTCAGATAATGTGCATTCATTGACCAGTCTCTGTGTCAGCGGTATGTGTAGTTTGTGTATGGTATTGAGATAAATGTATATCTACAATATAATGTTTAGTAACAACTTCATTTTCCGTCCGTACGACGATCAAACGCAGAATGATCAAAACAAAGGATATTATTATTTGATATACTAGGCCAGTGGAATTGAGTTCAATTAAATTTGATCCATTATTTGTTTAAATAATGATGAATTACGGTCGAAAATCGCAAAATTTTAATTTAGTTTTAATTTCGAAAAGAAAGCTCCAATGAACGTGAAACTTTAGGAGAATACGTCTTTTATGCTCCTAAACATACAAAAAAATATAATTTGGTTGTTTTAAATATGTTATAAATTATCATTTGTTAACGAGAAATTCTAATTATTTATTAAATTTGCTTAAATGTTTATTGCTATTTGAGCCGGTTTCCGTCTTCCAAATCGATTCATTTTGCACACATTTTTTCGTCGAGGCCTATATTTGATGATTCTGCAGTGGGTGTATGTATTATTATTATTATTTAACACCCCCAAAATGGCGTCCGATAAAGTGTTCGCAGACATGGTTTTTTGAAATATCTCAAAAACGTCGAAAATCTCGTAATCTTCACAGATTTGTTGTTGGTAATTTTATACAAATTAAAAAAAAATGTAGCATAAGTAGTAGTCGACATAATTTTTTTTTAACTTAATCGCTATTTGTTTACTAATAACAAGTATAGCTTCAAATTTTACATGTAACTAGTTGAATACTTGCATTTTGTTAATCTATTCTCAGTGATGCGAAAATAGCCTTCCCAACAGGTACACAATCATTTAAAAGTTATAATATTTTTTTAATTTTGTGCTTAAGCGGGCGATGTTATTTTACTTCCATGCCAAACGGTGCTTGAAATCTCGATCGAGTTACTTCAAATTGAAAATGAAAAAAAAGATATTGATCTCAGTAATTTTTTCTTACTCGATTTTCACTTTTTTTTAAATCTGGGGTAGCGCGTGCATATAACATCGACTGGCATCGTCAAATTAACAAATTGTTTAAACAAATTGTTTAATACGTACCTAATATAATCGAAATGAAGATTTTTATGATCTCAAGTAGAAACAAATCGAACCAATTAAATGGTGCCCAAGATATCCCAGAGTTTAAAAGAAATTAATAAATAATAGACACTTTTAAATAAAAAAAATTAGTTCAATAATTGTGAAATGAAATAAAGAATGCGCATGCACATTTATATTATTTCCACTACCATCTGTAATTTGATTCTCCCAGGTAAAACGATTTATTCTTCTTTATTCTTATAGCTTTTGCCCGTGGCTCCGCTTGCGTAAGTTATTGCCCTGCCTCTCGGGAAAAGTACTTTTTTGGAGTAAAGGTAGCCTAGGTATGTCCTTTTCTGTACCCCTGAACAAATAAACTCATATTGCTTTGCTACGACACATACTCACAGGGCATTAGGTAAAGGTCAACTAAGCTCTCGGCAAGTACACGAAGCGAGATGTTTAAACCTCCAATAGATCAAAATGTAAAAGTGACATGTGTCTTCAGCATATAATAGTCACTATGTATTATGAGGTCTTGTGTATGCACAAGACCTCATACATATAGGCCTGTTTATATGCCAAAGACACCCCACACCTACGCCCCCGGGCAATGCTTAAACTCTTATCCATGTGGAGCACGCAGTCATAAGTAAATGTTAAGTAATCAAGTTGTAGTAAAAGCCGACTCATATTGCTTTGGTGTACGTTGATAACATTTATAGATTCACATCACCTTTTAATTACACCTGAATACTGATATATTATCCGCTTTATAAAGCTGTGACACTGCAGAGGCTATCATCTGGGCAAAGAGCAACGAGATCATATGTTTTTATATTCTTGATGATCAGCTCCTACACTAAGGGTTTGCTAAACTTGAACAACCTGACAATGCTGTGTATTTGTAGGATTAAAGATTTGTTCAATTCTAAAATTCTGTCAATCGAAAATAGTAGTCGATTCGATTGACATAACGATTGTGCAAAATCGTACGTCAGTCGTAACGTCGAGTTAGTATTCGAGTACACAATCTCAGCGGCACAGCTAAAACTACTGAAAACGATAAACATATTTTGTTTTGCTAATGTTGGTTTCAGTTTTAGTGTAACCGTCACGACACCGATATTTTATAAACAAATAACAAATCCAATCGGTTGACATAACTGTCTATTTCATTTTAATTATTTATCATTAAATGTATTAATAGTTGGTTGCAGCTAAGGGAGTGTGCGCCTACGATGTATAAACAAAAAGCGGTAGCGTTGTGGCTAAGGCGTCCAGCTCGCAATCCAGTGCTTGCAGTGGTTCGAACCCTACCCTTTAAATTAGGGGATGCAATTAATCGCGCGCAAAACGCCTGATGTGTATGTGTACCCGCTGTGATTGATGATAAAGCAAAGCTCTCATTGATATTGGGTCATCTACGTTCTCTTGTGGGCAGGCTTATGTAGCACTCCCTAGACTATAAATATCGACTTTAGTAGTATTAAATCACAACAGTCAGCTATAGTCGAATATAATCGCCTAAGAGCAAAGTATTGCTCTGAGCCATCGCTTATTGTATTGCAGCCGCCATGCACAATAGATAGTTTAATAAGTAAGTTTTACCTTATTTAACACTTAGCTAAATGCAGAGTAGTTACAATAAGTACAATTTTGAACTTACAATAAGTTATATTTAAATGTTAGATATTTATTTCTAACACTTATTATAAACAGTAAACCAACAAAAAAAGGCCAAAGACGTAGGAACTGGGACTGGAAGTGGGCTATGAAAAAGGCACCTCTGATGTGCAAGAAATACACCCCAAAAAAAAAAGAAAAAAATAACCAAAATAAACAAAATATTGTCATAAGCAATTTACAAAAAGAAATGAAATCCCACCAAAAATATTTTCATGTAAAATGTTGCTTAGATGAGAGTTGTCCACGTGGCTTGCACTGTAAAAACTTTTCAGATCTCATGTAAAGCCAAGCTTCTAACTCTACACGCCCTAACTCTACAAGCCCTAACTTCACAAACTCTACACCTTAGTCAAAATATGTGGTCTGGCCGCTTCGTTACTACAAGAACTATTGTATAACGTAAAAGTAATGAACAGTGAATAAATTTTTCACCTTACACGTACATGTGACTGTAGCGAAACGGCCAGACCTAAAATTCAAATGTTTTTGGTGGGATTGCTATGTGAGATTGTTACTAGACTTATGAAGATTATATATGACAAGTAAATCCAGCGAAGTTGTAGTGTTTTTGTTTTTCTTCTTCTTATATTCATGATTTCTAAATCGGTAAATGTTAAACACAATGTATATTACCTTCGTCATTTGGCAACACTTCAGTCACTGTCGCCGGCGTCTCCATGCTAATGGAACTAATGCCTTAATACACTCAATATATTTGCTAACACTTTCATTCACTTCTAATAGATCGATATGCTTCTCTCAAAACTAGTAAGGTGCAGAATATCACACTTATACGCAGTGGCCTATCCAGCCATCCTGGGCAACCCAAATAAACTTGGCATACCAAAACCGAGCGGGAGCAGTTGTCTTCCTCTGACGCCCACTAGCGCTAGGCTTGGCTTGGTACGCCAAGCTTATACGTCAGACAAGTAACCTTGGCCTCATGTTTGAGTAACTTTACTTTAAAGGTTTACTCTACCATCCAGATACGATGGAAAAAAATGTTTTTTCTCACAGAAAAAACACTAAACATTTGGTTGTATTGTTGTTCCAGCAACTCGCGAGGCAGCGTTTACGTACGCCATCACCTCGGCGGGTGTGACACACGCGCTGAGCGCAGCGTGCGCTCGCGGCGACCTGCCCGCCTGCCAGTGCACTGCCAACCGGTACGTACTGGGCTTCTTAATTATCGCACAGAGATGGACAATCGTATACTTAACCTACTCCTCCATGATTCTTTGAAAATTTTATTAATGCGAATGTCAGTTTGTTTGGTACGCTATCACGTGTTTTTTCATGCATATGGTCAGGGATACAGAAACGGACATAGAGTAACTTTCATCTAGAATAATTACTGTTCCCGAGGTAAACCTGAATTGATTGTCAAAAACAAACGTATAAAAACTAGTCAATAATAAATACATGTAATGTGTTTGTATGTTCAGTCGACGCGGCTCCTCAACGTCGGAGCAGTTCGAGTGGGGCGGTTGCGGGGACGGCGCGTACGGCGCGCGGCTAGCGCGGCGCTTCCTGGACGCGCGCGAGCTGGAGCGCGATGCGCGCGCGCTCATGAACCTACACAACAACCGCGTCGGACGCAAGGTGAGCGAGATATTGGATCCAAACAGCTCAAGCAGAAACGTTGCCGCTATTTACAGTGAGGGTAGATGATAATCTCAAATGCAGTGCCTATTGCGGCAAAGACTCAATCTGTTGGTAGAAATGTGTGATTATGTAGAAGATCTCAGAAAGTGGTATTCTAAGGTATGCGCCACAAGACAAGTCTTATTCGTTATACACACAAATCAAATAAATGACTAATTTATTAAGAAGGCGTGGCGCGTGCGCCCGTATCTGGCATAAAATTTGCTTGTTATTCGTTTCTGTCTTCAGTCGAGTTCAACCAAAAACCATGTCATTCCTCTTACATTTTGTAAAATATTAGGAAATGCCGTGTTGTTTGGTGGTTGTATGCGGAAATAACAGCTGTAAAGTTAATTATATGAAGGATAGCATCTCATTTCATATGTAAGTACAAGAATTGTATTATATTTTACATAATAATCAAAAAAGAAATATATTACTGTGATATTTACTTGACGAAATAATAAATCCGCAATTTTATTAGAACAAAAACCATTGCTGGCATAGTAGGGCTTAAATAATAAACAGTACTTTTGACGACGCAATGGATTAGTTTTTTGACAATTCTCTCAATAGCGCGATAAGTTCGTAGTGCGACCGCAGCAGGCTCGAGTATACTAGGGATGCACACGATACGTCCTGTTATCTTTTGTTTTACACGATTCGACCAAATAATTATTTGTTATTCCTGAAAGTTGAGTAAAGTACATATTTTAGCTTATTCTTATCTATGAATTAAAATGTGATACATGCTGTAGCGGTTTGATTGCTAATAGAGTTGAAGACAAGCATCTTAGATTTATAAAAGTTAAGGATAAAGGTGGCCTCATATACCCGTCCAACGATGTAGTAACCATTTGCAAACGAATGGAAGTGATAATAAAACCTTATGTTCTTTGTGATGGTCAAATAAAGTTTTCTTCAAAAAACATAAAAGAAGAAATAATATCAAAATCCTTGCCGCATTTCATCGGAATGAACCCTTTCAAAACAATTGATTTTCACCAGTATGAGCAATGTCCAATGAATAACCATTTAATATTCCTGATAAAAGCGGTAATGGAAAAATATATCAATGTAAGGCTGCATTATTTATCAAAGAACGCAACACCGACTAAAAGAAAATCAAATCTCCTCGTTTCTTTTATCTGAGGTTATACATATAGGTTGCATGTTGAACATAGTCGATGAGCGGTCACTGGTTATATCTGCTCACCGCGTCAAATGTGTATGTAATTTGTATGTTCGTAAAGTCCTCTACTGTGCAGGAAGTATTTTCTAGTGTGGGAGATCTGCATAAAAAGGGGTAATCATAACTGCTTATGTTAAGGTTCTACCTCTTCAACTAAATAAGGGGCAGCTTTTGTAATCAGGAAAACGAAGTGTTAATACTCGATCTCAGTCCGACTCTCGTTAATGAAGGTTACAGAGAATGAAACAACGAATGCCTGAATTGTCAATTATCTTTCAGTAGTATTATAAAAACAAAACGTCATGTTCATAAAATTGAGAATTGTTGGCCACCCTTTTATTTCACTGCTCGTTGTGTATCTGCGGTATGATCGACAGTTTGAAGAGATGTGCGTGTGTCCGACGCAATTAAGTACACATTTTGTGTGGAATGTAATACGAGGTTAGCAGCGCCTTAAGCGAGACGAGCGTGACGCACCATCTAAATACTTCAAATTGGTTACTGTTTTTCATGTACGTTAGTTAAAATGCTGCCAAAATATTGATACCATGTTCCATTGCGTTGAATAGAGGCTGACATATACGTATAAAGCAATTATAATTATCATCTTTTGTGTATTATTGCAAGTTGGTAAATGCCATAATAACGGTAACGTCACTCCTTCGCCACCCTAGTCTAGTAGTAATGCTGGTTAACCGAGGTCTTCTCTACAGACGATGTGCTTGCCGAGGGGGGGGGGGGGGGGGGGGGGGGGGGCGACTTCACTACACTACTATAGCATTTTGTCTGATACTTCCATGGTCATGATTACATACAGACAGGTCACCTGATGGTAAATGACTACCGCCGCCCATGGGCACCTGCAACTCGAGAATCACAAGTGCGTTGCCGCACTTTAAGGTGGGAGGTGGGAGTAGGAGAAGAGGGGGAGGGGGGGAAGAGTCGGAAGAGGGGGGAAAGGGGAAGGACGGGAATAAGGGAGAGGGAAGGGTTAGGGCCTCCCGTAACCTCACTCACGCGGCGAAATGCAATGCAAGCATTGCTTCACGGCCGGTTTTCTGTGAGGCCGTGGTAACGAGCGGAGTCGAGCCGGCCCATACATGCCGAAGCATGGCTCTCCCACATAAATTTTTGATTGATTGATTGCTATTTACCTCAAAATCGGTACAATATGTTGCTTCTTTCATACGTGTAATGAAACAGTATGAACATGAGGTAAAGACCCATATCATATACCACTGTTATAGCTTGTTGCTCCGTACGTAAACGTCAGTTAATGACGAAACAATAATATGTAATTTGTGCGCGCGCGTATAGCGCTCCATTACTGGCGCCATTAACCGCAGTAGCCCGTGAGATCTCATGGCACACTCTCATTACCTGCACATTTATGTTTACGACTTACTGGGGAATGGGGCGAACTCAACCCCGGGGCAAGTTGCACTTTTATTTCATTAAAATAGCAGATTCCAAAATATGATTTCATATTTTATACTATTTTTATACTGAGCCTACTATTTGCCCGTTCTTGGTGTATACCATAAAAGTTTATACTGTTTTACATTATTATATTAATTTAATCTTAAAAGTAATTAAAAATCGTTTTGAAATAAGGTGGTCTGAACCGCATCATGATCCGTTGCCTAAAGTCTATTAATACTTAATACTAATGAGGATTGTAAACGGTAGACGGAGAGCTTCACAAACATTATAAACAACGGACACAAAGAACACCCAGACTCGGGACAACTATTTATAGATCACACAAATTTTTGCCCCGTGTGGGATTGAACCCACAACATACGGCGCGGCGCGGCGCGGCGCAGCCATCTGTGCAATCAGACATTTATTGAGTGTAACGGCTTTTTCTACCTATAATTTATTTTAAACCTTTTAAACTTTCGCGTTCCATGATATACTTAATTATGTATTTATCCAGAAATTAACGCGATCACGAAATAGGTATTTTACCTCTGAATTGCCTGACGTTTCGACCACATTGCACTGGCCGTGATCACAGGGTGACTGGCTCAGTGGTGCACGCCCTCCGTCGTCGAGATCGTGAGGTAGAAGGTTCTTCATCCACCCGCATATTTTTGATATTACCGTCACATACTATACTAGTAGTGTCCCTATTTTTGTAAGCAAACCAAATAACTATACGCCGCATACCTTTGGAGCGTGGCCTTGGAGGTTCAAAGCGAGGCAATAGCCGTATCCTTAGACATCTCTAAGGCCTTTGACCGGGTCTGGCACGAGGTTCTTTTAAGTAAGCTTCCAGCATATGGGCATATCAACCGAACTTTGCGTCTGGATAACTGATTTCCTAAGGGAACGGTCGATTCGAGTTGTCTTAGATGGCTGCTGATCTAATGGCAATTTATGCCGGGGTTGCTCACAGACATGTTCTCTTTGCAACCTGGTTCCTGTTCAATATTAATGACCTTATAGCACCTGCCATCATCGGCTAGGCCGATGACAGCACCGTTGTAAAGCGCAAGCAAGTTCAAAAGAAATCTAGTCTTTACAGACACTACAGAGGGTGTCCGATTGGAGCGACGCCAATCTTGTAAATTTTAAGCCTTCCAAAACACAGGCGTGTCTCTTCTCTGTGAAGAATAATACCTTTGAACTTAGACCCACTTTCCATAGTGTATCCTTACCGATTACTGACTATCTAGGGCTTCTTTGTATCACTGTCACGTCCAAACTTAACTTCGGTCAACAAATCGAGGCCATGGCACAGACAGCTTTCAAGAAATTAGGGGTCCAGTGGTACTTCAACTCTGATCAGCTGCTTAATCTCTATACGTCTCTCTATATGTACGTATTTAGAAATATGTAAGGATGTTTCTCAGCAGTCTGGTTACCATAGTGCAGGCTCTCCCTAGTTTGGGATCAGACGATCGTGTGTGAGATGTGTCAAGTTATTATTATTCTCTTTATTCACTTAAATATACATATAATTTACATTTTTAAATACATTCAGATTTTATAAAAAAATATATTTAAACATATAAAAATAGTGTCCCACCGGTATCGGGTACAGGGACCAAGCTACCGGTGGTTCGGGTTCCAGAGACAGAAACTTCCTCACTATGCATGCCGTATCGAGGAGGACTGCCTTCTGCATCAGGCTCTTAATCCAACTGCCTAACGTGAGCCTCTGAAGGTGTTGGTCGAGGCTCTTAGAAATTAACCCATGGGCCGAAATGACTGTGCCGATGTACAACGATTGCTGAATCCACATCCCACATGTCGACAATCTCGTGGGCTAAGTCCAAATATTTTATTTCTTTCTGTTTTTCAGCCTTCAAAAGATTGTCGTCATGGGGAATGGTGATGTCAACAATCATTGCACGGCGCTCTAATCGGTCTATCACCACTATATCAGGCTTATTGGTAATAATAGTCCTGTCACTGATGATAGATTGATCCCAGTACAATGTTGCCTGACCATTTTCAAGAACTGGGTCGTGCACATACGTGTAGTACGGTAACTCGACAGTCACAAGGATATATTTAAGAGCAAGTTGCTGATGGTACGTACCATTACGCCCAATCATAAGTCAAATTGATTTCCGCCGCCAGCCGTTGGTTGGGAGAACTGCATCGTTTGTAAAGGATTCTCGCCATTTTGTGGACATCATCAAGAGCATACAGTTGGAACCAGATGAGATAATGGTGAGTTTTGTCATCGAGTCTTTATTTACCAATGGTGATGATTGAGCGGAAGCTATTGGACAACTACGTCTAAGGAATACGCCGCTTTGCTTGCAAATTGTTTAGAAGGTAACTACTTCCTTTACCGTGGGCAGCATTACCTCCAGATGGACGGAGTGGCCATGGCTAGCCCCGGTGATGGCCAACATCAAGATGGAGCATTTTGAAGAAGCAATCAACCTGCAAACTTTCCACGTAAAGCTACGTTGACGATGTCTTCTGTATCATGAAGGGCAACAGTAGGGAGGTGGAACAATTTGTAAGTTACTTAAACTCCATCCATCAAAACTTTAAGTTCAGTTTTGAAATGGAGGTAAACAGATCGTTACCATTTCCCGATGTTAAATTAACGGTGAGACAAAAGCTGACACACAGACAGATACTTGCACGCCCACTCACACCATCACCCAAATCATCTGCAATCCGTTGTTTCTTCTTTAACGAACCGAGCCTACGACTTGTGTGACCCTAAACATTTAGAGAGTGAGTAGGCTTATGTTCAGGAGGTACTAAGACGCAACGGATATCGCGACAACCTAAAACGTCCAAAGAGGAACCCAAAAACAAGTACATTTTAACAGATGTCCAGCATATCTTCCATATGTTAAAGGAGTGACGGACAAAGTAGGAACAGTATTGAAGAAGTACTCCATTAAGACTTTATATGGTCTGCACTTAAAGATAGTATAGTGCTTAAGAACACCGAAGGATGTCGTTCCTCTACAGACGCCAGGAATGTATAAGGCGGATTGCAGCTGTGGTAGCTCGTACATTGGATAGACCAAACGTATAATCGCAGAACGGGTCAAAGAACACATCGCACCTGTGAAAAACTGTCAGATAAATAAGTCAGCGATCGCCGAGAATTTGCTAGTCAGGTCCTAACCACTGGATAGAACTACACTAACCACAGGTTCTCTCCACCAACCGTCACTATTACTCCAGAATAGTACGGGAAGCAGACGAAATCAAAAAATTTAAAAATTTCAACAGAGGAAGATGGGTACCGCTTGTGAATCTTGGAATTCTGTCATCAGCAAATGCAATAGTCCGCGAATACACGCTACTCAACGACACTCAACGGACGTCGTAAGTATGGTGTGTCGACATAGCGATAGTGCGAATGTAAATAAAAACAATGAAGACCAAGTGCGGGTAGTTGCTGAAACTCGCACTTCACGGAGGCGTCGTCGCTATGCTCTCACCAGTCTACCCGTGACCACGATTAGAGCAATTCGATAGAAACGTCGGGTAACCAAAAAAGGTATTGTACCTTCTAATTATTACCGCGATTAAGTCCCGATTTACACATCCAAGAATCTAGAGTCTAGAATCTGGCTTTCAGAGTAAGCACAACCGTTGTTCTCCTAATAACTGCACGACTTCATCGTTTGTTCGATATTGTTTTGTATTTACTGAATATTTAAAACAAAAAGATGATTTTGATACTCAGATAACTACAGTATCTTTTCGTTATAACAGAAATCCTGTTACTGATCAATAACTTATACAAAATATTTCAATATCACTATTCTTTAACAGAAGATCTAAGCCCCCGGCTGATAACCAACATAGGACAGCAAGAGCAGGACAGAAGTTTTAAAGAATGACGACAGTGTTCGATGATAATGACTAACAGAATTTGTTCATTAATTCTTAGTTCAACTTCAAAACCTTTCTAATAATATTAATTACGGCTTTACTACATAGTATAAAACAAAGTCACTTCCCGCAGGAATTTGATGCGGTTTTTTCTAATAGATAGAGTGATTCAAGAGGAAGGTTTAAATGTATAATACATGCATAATATAGTTGAGAAACACTGATAACTTTAGAGGTTTCTAATGTGATGTCGTAAATAAACACATTTTTTTGCGTTTACATTGCAAACGCTGGCTGAACCCTACGAGATAGATCAAAATAATGTACCACAGTATTGTACACCTTAAAAAAGTCTACAAGTCCGCGATGGTATATGTCTATCTCTTAGAGATAACCCACAATAACCATTTTTTAGCAATACAGCATTAATTCTTATCCAATTAGTACCGTAAATACATTGTGCATATAATATGGATCAAAATGGCCCTTTACAGCATGTCATTTCAATGAATATTTTCGAAGATATTACAGATTTAAAATGCAGGGACGTAGCAGCTGCGGCGGTACCGGCCAGAGGGCCGGACAATTTCCGGTAAATATATCTTTTGCAATGACCATTAATAAATCGCTGGGTCAAACTTTCAATGTTGCAGGCTTGGATTTGAGCGTTGAGTGTTTTTCACATGGCCAATTATATGTCGCTCTTTCAAGAGTAACCTCTGAAGAAAACATGTTTGTATTGTCTAATGACAAAAAAGCTGTGAACGTTGTATATAAAGACATTCTGTAGTATATTTAGTTTCATCATTGCACCCGTGCGAAGCGGGGCGGGGTCGCTAGTACGAAATAAAACGTCTAAATTTGCTATCTAACTCAGTAATAAATGTTTGTGTGTATTGTTGTTGAACGCCAGGTGGTGAAAGAGCTGGTCCGTCGCGAGTGCAAATGCCACGGCGTGTCGGGCTCATGTGCGGTGCGCACGTGCTGGCGCGCGCTGCCGCAGTTCCGCGCCGTTGCTGCGCTACTGCGCGACAAATACGACCGCCCCAAACAGGTCACGCTGCAGGCGAGACGACTCATGGTGAGCAATTTAGCATCCTCACTTCCGAAGCAAGTGGTTGTTGAGAATGAGTTGAAGTCTGATTAGATTTTTCATTAGATACTCCTTCCCTGTAAGACACGTATTGTGACATTACATACTGTACTTCTACTATTTGAAGTGTTCACAAGATTTAGTCGTCTGCGAACTAAGGCAATCGCTTAGGCAGGCATATATCTCACTACGCTCTATCCCTAATCGTATCTTGAGATTCATTCCCCGATGGTTGTAGAAACTTCAATTTTACGGCTTTTGCTACATAAATCAATTTTTGTAAAAAATATCTTCAAATGATAAACATTATAAGATAATGCATGATCTGAATGCTTTGAATGCTTCTAGTTGAAAAACCGGGCAATAAGACATCTTATGATAATGATCCTACATAATTTATTCTTCTTTACCGTGAAAGACTAGCTTTAAAGCATGGGCAGTCAAAAACCAAAGATAATGTTGTATGTAAAAGGTTCTGTTTCTCCCAGGTGGTTCGCCGGCACAAGCACGCGCCCGTGACAATGAGACAGCCGAGAAAGGCGGACCTTGTTTACTTGGAAGTGTCGCCCTCGTACTGCGAGCCCGACGCGGCGGCAGGTTCGCTTGGAACACATCACAGACATTGCAACAGAACCTCCAGAGGTGATAACTGTACACTGTTATTACACGAATAGAATATCCGCTAAAACGACCAGATTTATTAGTACCTTACCTAGTACTGTAAATTGTACTGTAATGAACATTTTATCAATTTATAGTCTTCCATAAGTCCATTTTAGTAATTCAGCAAGTTTATACAAACTAAGTAAGTAATACGAGCTTAAAAAAATATTTTTTGAATTTAAACAGTTCAGGTGTTGAAGAAACAGAAGTAGGTCTAAAGATTAGAGACATTAATATCTAGTCAATATTTTAGGAACACCTAGAATCATTAAAGATAATGTTACTCGTATGTTACATTTAGAAATACCAATACCTTTCAGAATGTATATATCGACATGTTGTCATCATGTCGTCATGAAAACAATAATTATTTTCATGACGATTTCGTTCATGCATTGGTGAATGTCAACATACACCACAATAATGTATAGTGATTGTAGATAAAAACATATAAAATGTAACCTTACTGGATTGGACAACCGCAACTTTTCCCCTCGACTGTAAATTGCCGAGACGAGTAACGTCTTATCTTTTCTTGGTTTATCTTTTTCTGTTCCTGTAACATAATTCCCTTGTATGTTGTGCAGGTGAGGACGGTTGCGAGTCGATGTGTTGCGGTCGCGGTTACAGCACGGTGCGACGCGTGCTCGAGACCAAGTGCCGCTGCCGCTTCCACTGGTGCTGTCGAGTCACCTGCGACACATGCGTCGCGCGCACAGAGTCGCACGTCTGCAACTGACCTTCACTGACCCAGCTTAAACTGTTCCTGATCAACGTTGCCGATCGCCAACGAAGAGTGCTGTGAGACGAGACAGTACCCACAACTTTCGTCCAGTACTTGAGGCCCAGAAAGAGCCGGAGTTCTGTTACATATTTTCGCTGTGCGGCATGGGGCGATATGATGGTTTACCCTCTTTGTAAACGAACTTTTGTCCATTGTAGGTACATCTGAATTTAGACGTTCGAATTATAAATTCGAAAATTGCGAATGGACGCAAAAAAAGGCTTGTTGTTTAGCGACCATTCGATCGCGAACACTGAGATATTAACAGCTACTAAACTACAGGTGACTAAATAAAATAGTGACAGGTGAACCCAGTGCCACGTGAGTGACGTGAGTCTCTCCAAATGTGTATAATCTGCTGCATTAACTAAGTACGTAAAGGGACTACTACTTACATGTATAAGGTTAATATATAAACAGTCGACGTTTCTACTTGCCTTTGTACTCTAATCGTAATAATTTAACAATTGCATTGCACGCAGCGTTTTTTGTAATATTCAATATTCACTATCATACTTTAGTTAGGTTTACTGCGACCAAATGTTCCATTCAACTCATTATAACTAAATAAACTAAATATTATTTACTTTCTACCCTACGAGCGTTTGTTCACTTTATCAACTGATGAAGTACCTAATTGTGATCATTCATACCATGAGATTAATGTCAGTGTACACTAGAACTTTGTAAAGAAACAATTAACGATGTTTACTATCTTAAAAGCACTACTAACATAATCTACTCGTATTTTGTAACAACGTAGTGCGACGTGATTCTCACCAACAACCAACAAAAGCTCCTAACGATCGACTTCCGCGACTGGCTCTTCAGTGTTGAGGAGTGTAGTTTACTATCTGAACTCATTGTGCAATCGTTGAATGTGTTATGTAAATATGTTATTATGTACTGCTATTGTAAAGATGTGATTGTGCATTTACTGTAATTATTGACGGCTTTAATGATATTGTTAGAATTATGAGTTTTGTATTGTTTGTAAGTGTCGCCGGATGGCCAACTCCAAATACCAATTTATTATCTACGATAATCCTCGAAGCGGTTCCATCTATCGAAACCAGTTGGCAACTGCGACGTTTTGAAATACTATTGAATATTCCTTTCATACCAATCACTGAAGTTCTATAAAGTACCTACAGGTTTTTACAACTTCGCAGTTGCTAGTTAGATGTCCAGTTTAGTTGGGACTAATGTCAGTATTGCAGTTGTCTGTGCGGCGCAAGCACTACGCAGTGTAGGCGCACATTCCGACTAGGTGTTACTTAACTTATTTACGACGCGACGAACAACAATAAACGATTATACTACATTGTGATATTATTTCCTTCAATACAACCCTGACACAGGTACCCTTAAAAGTTTCTATATACAGACTACTTCATGGGTACGAAAAAGGGAAGGCAATGGAAGGGAGGGGATATTGCTTATTGGGATGAGTTGGGGAGTGTGAGCAATGATTCGAGCCGGTTAGGGTATGTCGAGTCAGGTGTGCACATGTAACTTGCAGTGGCTGTAGCCGGGAAGTCCGAGCCTACGGTTTTATCTCGACGGGCAACCCCGACATACATACACACTTGAGTAAAACCGTATACCTTTGTCTAAATAGAGACGCCAAAGTTATCCGAAAGTATAGGGAAGTGTTTCAAATACCTCAGCTCGCTTGATGTAACTGACAACCGCATTTTTTGTCGAAACACTATTGAAGGAAATAAACGTTTTTGGTAAATGTGGCGAATGCGAGGCAGCTTCACACAAGACTCAAGTGCTAAGTTTCAAAGCCTAGTCGACTTAGGAGCGGGCGCTACAATACTGTCAACTTACGGGTTTTCTTCTAAAATTTTCATTCCCGCCATCAGAAGATGCCCTGTGCGTCAAAGCAGGATACTGATGAATGGAGAAACTGTATCGGAAATGTCACACATACTCTATACCAGACGTCGAGACAGGTGACATGGTCATTACCGAAGTTTCTGCTGACTGCATATTCGGATATATCCACCTGGATATAACCTCACTGAACGCGATACTGACATATTCAGTGGGGTTCGAACCGCGTGAAAGCATTATTTGTAAGATTCAGAATATGAAGGTTGTTTGACCGAGTCTGCGATTATTCCCTAAGAAATTGTTTAAAAAAATCTGCATAACAGACCACAAACAGTTCAGTAGTAAATTAATTTCCCCGTTACATTACACACACGTGCGTTATCACGGCATATTGGTAGCATACGACTATAAATTAATAGTCCACAAGGGCAAACATCGTTTGTAAGCTGTGTCGGAGCTCGCAGCACACGAACCTGACGTGCCATTAGATACATCCCATAACTCTCTGAAACAGCGATTTCATGCAAATTTCGCCGTTTTCAATGATTCATGTGCCACACACTACGGTTAGCACAATCTGTTGCCCCATAAGCGATTTATTCACTCATTTTCGAAAATGTATTATGACAGTACATATGAATGGGTCACGACTGATAGCTGCCGCTTTTGTTACCTAGTGCCAGTGGTGTAAGAACCGTTCAGAATAAATTATTTTGCAAAACCTTACTAAATAAAATCTATGCCATCGAAACCCATGGGGGTTTCGATGGCATAGATTTTATTTAGTAGACTAGGTATGGACCTAGTCCAATTTAATCCAACGAAGACAGGTTTGCGCGTTCACCGCCAAAAAGATACCGTTTGTCGTGTCACCTAGCTTTGAGAGCACTTCCCTGACTGCCACAGCTAGCATCGGAATCCTTGGTGTCGATATATCGAGCGAAGTCCAGTTCCGCGGTCACTTGGAGGGTTAGGCCAAATTAGCCTCGAAGAAGCTTACATATTTATAAGGCGCAGGTTCGGCCGCATATGGAATACTGTTCTCATATCTATACAGGAGCACCCCAGTACCAGCTTCTCCCTCTTGACCGCATTCAACGGAGAGCGACTCGAATCATCGATTGCCAGGATATTTCAGATCGGCTTGACCCCTTGGCGTTGCGTAGAGATGTAGCTTCACTCTCTTTTTTTTTTTTTTTTTTTGCCTGTGGAAACCTCCTCGGGCCGTCACCCCACCGGGGTTTTCAGTGGGGCGGTGTGTCGGAATCGAACCGACTAAAACCACACGGTGTGCCGTACTGCGCCTTAAGTAGGAGGGATCCGGGAACAGCTTTTATTAAGACATCCGGACCCCCCCTAGCGCCTGCCCGCAAAAGCGCGGGCACCACCTCCGGGTAAAAACTTAAATCCTCTCAATTAGGCGACGTCCAGGCACACGCGGACGCCGCCTCCTCGCGGGGGGCCACTATAGCGGGTGGAGGGGAAAACCCGTCACGTCCACCCGCGGCCACACTCAGGGCGGCATGAGGCGCTGGTATGCGCGCCTCCGCCGCCCGGTTCGCCGACGGCGAATTAGGTCCGAGTGGAGATCGTCCTCCCGGAACCTTTCCGTCGCCTCCTTCTGTGAGATGACGTCCTCACAGAAGGTCGCGACCGCGATAAAATTCCTGTCGCTACCGGCCATGGAGCGTATGACGGCCGGTAGCGAGAGATCCCCTCCAATGACTGCAGTGAGGGCCCGACGCTGCGTCGCCCAGGCGGAGCAAACCGCCAGCGTGTGCTGGGCCGAGTCCACACTACAGTCGCAGTGGTGACAGGCGGGACTCAGTTCCCTCCTAGCGACCGAGTGCAGGTACTTCCCGAAGCAGCCGTGCCCGGAAAGAACCTGCGTCAGCCGGAAGGAAAGGGTCCCGTGCTGCCGCCCTGCCCACTCGACGATGACCGGCTGGAGCGCCTCCACGGTGGCAAAGCCAGCACGTGGAGCCTCCAGCCGGGACGACCAACGAGCCATGGTGGCTCGGCGAGCGGCCTCACGCCACGTACCTCTTCGGGCGGGGGCCGACTGCCGCTTCCCGCCCGGAACTCAGCCGTTCGCCGATATACTTCGGCGAGCACTTCCGCCTCCAAATCCCACGGGGGTGTCCCGGCCAACGCGCACGCCGCCTCCGTCGACACGGTGCGGTATCCGCGTATGGCTCTAACCGCCATAACTCTCTGAGGGCGCCAGAGGCGCGCCCTGTTCTGGGCGGTCAGAGCTCCCGCCCACACCGGTGCACCGTACAGTGCCATTGACCGGACAACCCCCGTGTACAGCCGTCTTGTAGCGACACTGGGTCCGCCCAAATTGGGCAAGAGTCGCCCAAGGGCGGACGCAGCGCTGACCAGCTTCGGAGCAAGCTGTCGGAAGTGCTCGTCGAAGAGCCACCTACCGTCGAGGATCAGGCCCAGATACCTTATGTGGGCCTGAACCGGTACGAGGACTGAGTTGACCACGATAGAGGCGCCAGGGGGTGGACCACGACGGGGCCCATGGAATAAAAGGGCCTCCGTCTTATCCAGGCCACCCGCAAGCCCAGCGCCTCGATGCGCCCGACCACCATGGAGAGTCCTCTGGTGGCCAAACGCGCCGCCCCTTGAAAGTTCACCCCCCGGGCTGTGACAAGAGTGTCGTCGGCGTAACAGATTACGCCCAGCCCGGGGGGGAAGTCGCCCCGAAGGGCCCAGTCGTACCCCATGTTCCACAGGAGTGGTCCAAAGGACAGACCCCTGCGGAACACCGCACGACATGACCGTGCCGACGACTCAAAACTCCATCTCGGTCCTCGTACATGACGGTACGCTCCTCTAAATAGTCTGCCACTAGCCGAGGCGGTCGGACATGTGGTCAAGGGCAAGGGCCAACACTCGGGCAGGGATCCCGTCTGGCCCGGGGGCGGTGTTCTTGGAACGAATCCGTAGAACAGCCGCCCCTACCTCCGCCTCCGTGACGGGCGGAACACCATTCTCCTCGTCCTCCCCGTCGTCTCCGGCTAAAGGGGCCATCGACGGGGGTACGTGCTCCACCCGTTGCGGGAAAAGGCCCTCAACCACTTCCTGCAGGAAGCTGGGCTGGAGAGTCTCCGTAAGGGGGGGGCCCGACGCGCGGAGCTTTTGTTGTGCTGCGCGATATGGGCGACCCCAGGGGTCACGATCGAGACCCTCCAGCATCTCCTTTCTTTTTTCCTCTTTGGCGCGGCTAATGGCCAGCTTCAGAGTGTTCCGCGCCTCTCGGTACTCCTCATGAAGCTGGTCATCTTCCCCCTCTCCACGGCGACGCCGCCGGCTGTGAGTGTAGGACCTCCGGGCACGGGTACAGGCCGCACGGAGGTCCGCCAACTCCTGGGACCACCAATAGACCTCCTTCCTTGGAGGCCGACGACCTCGAACGCGGGGCATGACCGCATCGCAAATCGCATCGCGAAAGCGGCCTGCCCCCGTCATGTCTACCTCCTCAGTCAGAGGCCGCGGAGACAGCCAAAAGTAAATAATGGCTGCCTCCTCCAGTAGGTCCCTATCCAACTTGGTAACAGCCCACCGTGGGAAGCGGGAAGAACGCCGCGCCGTGTGACCCCTTCTGGGGTCCTGGGTCCGGGAGAGCTCGAATCGGATATAGAGGTGATCCGAGAGCGTCTCAACCTCTTCCAGGACACGCCAGTTCCTTACTCGTGCGGCGAGAGCAGGGGTAGCGAACGAAAGGTCCACTATCGACCCCCCCTGCTGTCGCACGCACGTATTGGTGGAGCCTCTGTTTAGAAGACAGAGGCCCACCGAAGCCGCCCACTCCTAGCTTCACTCTCATACCGCAACGTTTCGCCATCGTTCAACGCGACAAAACTTTCATCCCCATCACCTGAATAATTGGCAATCCACCACTGTGCGGTTCTCCAGAAGTTTTTTGCCCCGCACAACCAATCTTTGGAACAAATTGTCGCCTGTGGTATTTCCGGACCGATACGACCTTCAAACCTTCAAGAAAAGAGCATACTCCTATCTCAAA
The DNA here is from genome assembly GCA_963859945.1 of Euplagia quadripunctaria. NCBI lineage: Eukaryota > Metazoa > Arthropoda > Insecta > Lepidoptera > Erebidae > Euplagia > Euplagia quadripunctaria. The sequence goes on from OY982583.1 coordinate 16,429,839, forward strand.
GGCCGGCAACGCACTTGTGATTCTTGAGTTGCAGGTGTCCATGGGCGACGGTAGTCACTTACCATCAGGTAACCCGTCTGCTCGTTTGCGGTTGTTATAATATAAAAAAAAAACTAGATTATGTACCTACTACGAAATTACAATAGGTTCGATATTTAAAACTTTTAGGGGTTCAAAGCTTTTTGCTCTGGCCGGAGCCGGATACCGATGAACAAGTAAGGATGTCTTCCAGTCTGGTGAACCGCCAAAAACGGATGGCACAAAATCGGGTGCTATGTCGGCGGGGAACCCAGTGCTTTCTTCTATATATACTACCATCAACATCTATTTTTACTAGATTGATTTATCTAGGGTGTGTATAACGTTTGAAATAATAAAAAAAGTTCTAATCATATGATATAATGAATTATTGATATAATTTCATTTTAGCTAATTTTATATGGTTTGATGAACATTTTCTATAATGCACATTTGAATTAATATAATATTCAGTTACGCGTCGGACGCAGTCAATGAATCTACATTCGAGACTTGAACCGAACATGGCGATACAAAGGTCGTTAGGTAAGTGAGGATTATAGAATGATGTGTAATAATGTTCAAAATCTATAAGTAGGTAACGTTTAATATAATTTAGAAGCGCCAAATTCCCTCTATTGTTGGTGAATCATTTGAGTAAGATGAGGTTATAACAGTATGATATTTCCTGATTTAATTTAGAAAAAATTAGGTTCAATAAAAATTAGGTGAAATGAAAATTAAGTCAAATGAACTTTATAAAGAGCATTATACAAATTGAAAATTATATGAACTGAACGTTATACTAAATGTTATTAGAGCAAACGAAGGTTATATGAAATATAACATTAGATCAAATGAAATTTGATTATTTGTTTTTATAGCATATGAAACTTATTTCATGTGAACGTTATTTCAAGTGATATTATACTGTCATTATGCCATATATTACGCATCCCTTATCTTTCAGGGTAGTATGAGGTTTTACAGTTTACACTTAATAGTAACTTCGTAGATATCGAAAATGTACGAGTGCCCCATGCGAAAACAGCGGTGAACTGAAACAAAATAATTGACGAGCCTTTTTGTAAACGACTTTAACTGTAAAAACTTATTCTATAAAGGATTGCAAATGCTTTGAATTAGAGAATGTAAAGTTTATTTTATCTCAAGTGCTGTGACATGACTGGACATGACAATATCTCAATGTCAGAAAATCTACTGTCTACACACAATGCCATCTTCCATCGAAAATGAAATATCTAAAAGCTATAAACGCTATTAGCTAGCAGATGACGCTAGTAAGAGGAAACCGTTCCTTTCTACGTGATTTTTGGAAGATTTTTATAAAAAGATTAAACTATTACAATGAACAAAATACACAAATATTCTCATTTTTTGTTTATATAAATAATGTTATTTTAAAAAATCTTATTCAATCACCAATAAAAAAGTGAATTGAAAATTTTTCATTTCATTTTTGACATAAGCGAAGCGAAATTAATTCCATGATGCCATCTGTCATTGTCACATTTTTGTGTTTGTTGTGATTGGATAGAAGATTTGAATCAAAGAGTAAAGTAATATTTGAATCTACAATGTGTTTCTAATAGTGTATAAAATTTTATTAGTCTCGTAGTCTCGTAGTTAGCAGAAATAAAAAATGCCAAAACCTACATGTGTCCAATGTAGCTCTGACGATTCCTTACTGTGGCGCAGTGCGGAAAACGGACAGATATGCAATGAGTGTCACCTAGCGAACACAGCCAGTAAAGAAGCCAGAGGAACTGATGCCTCGTTGAAAACAGAACTCGAGGACAAGAGAGACGATAAAGACGATGATAGTAAAAATGGCAAAAGTGAAGGTGAATCAACACCCGCAAAAGCTACTGGCAAAGGAACAAGGAAAAGTACGCGCTCGACGCGTTATAAAACTAAGACACCTTCTCTGGCGGCTGCCAAGAACCCGGCGCCCCGCGGCCGTGGCCGCCGCAGCATGTTCAAGCGACAGCCCCTCCGGGCGCCCACCGCCACAGCTACAGTAGTGACTAGCGATTCTATCTTTTACAAAGGCAACTACATGCAGGTACCTGATCAGATGTTTACAATCTTTACTACAGTACCTACTTATCTTTTTTTTTGTATTTTTATTGCCATTGGTGATTTTGTCTGTCTGTTAGAGTAGATTTTAAGAATCCTTGAATACAAGTGCCATTGTAATGTCATTTGTATTGAAACTTTATCATAATTTATAGGATCTTAAAATAAATCTAATTTATAATTTTTTGTAAGAGACCCGCATTAGGAATGAGTCCTGTGTTGCGTGGGACTTTACAAACATTGAAGCAATAGAAACAAATACCAGCTATGTTTGGCACAACCATTTGAGGCACAATGATATGGCCAGGCAACCACTTTAACCATTGTTGTTTATTACCTAACATGTTCTATTCTATCTAATATACATGTAACTAACTGTACATCAGTCAAGTCGATGAAATCATTTGAATATAACGGAATAATAATTACATTACACAAACAATTACATTTGTTCTCATAATTTGTATGCTGCTAGTTAAATTTACAACTCAGTTTAGGAGGTAAGGACTACCTTACTGATAGTCCTAACCTCCAGCTAGCACACAAAAGCAAATTACCTAATCCAAATTCTTTTGGTTCTCTTTTGTCTACAGGTTGGTGACATAGTGTCAATGACAGACATAGATGGAGGCACATACTATGCACAAATCCGTGGCTTCATGACTGATCAGTATTGTGAAAAGAGTGCAGTTATTACATGGCTTCTGCCAACAAAGGCCAGCCCACCTCCAGAAAAGTGCTTTGATCCTGCTACCTATATAATTGGTAATCATCATTGTATATCCTGATTTTTCTGTCACTGATTCTGGTTCTGTCAGATGTTTGTATGGCACCCAGGACCAACGGTTTAACGTGTTCTTCGAGGCAAGGAGGGGTCGCCAATGTGTTAAGAACGATCACCCATCCTAGACTGACCTGGCTAGTATTACTTAACTTTGTAATGTGCTAACCAACTCGGTTACCACTTAACCACAAGCCCTCCTGCATTGTGTAAAATAATTTGATAATTTGATCATTAATTTATTCTGTATTGTGTCTACCTCTTAAATGAAGGCTCTTGTAACACCATTGCTACAGACATTGACATCTAAACTTAATCTTCAGATGTTTCTGTCAGTGCTAAAGTGCCTCAGTATATGATACAAGAGGTCAATCAATCAATGCTTTTTTGTTTAATGTCTAGATGAATTGGATCTAGATTCTAGTGTAATGAAGTTAGACCTATTACAAATCATGAAAGATTTATTTCAACACCATCCTAGACTTGTGTTATGTTTGCTAGCAATTTTTTTTTAAATTATTATTATAAGCCTTCTGTCAGATATTTCACAATTGGTTAGGTTCTTTAGATGTTTCATTGGTTGTAATATCTGTGTGCTTTGTTATAGCAAAGGCCTCCTCCAACTGACTCCATTTCTCTCTCTCTCTCTCTCTCTCTCTCTCTCTCTCTCTCTCTGGCTAGTGATGTCCAAGTACCGCCCGCCACTGCCTTAATTTCGTCGACCCATCGCCTCAGTGGTCTGCCTTGTTTCCTTTAACTGTTGCCTGTGTACCAGTTCTTTACTAATTTCGATCACTTGTCTATTCCTCTAATAGTATGGCCTGCCCATTTCCACTTGAGCTTTTTGATGGTTTTTGTGACATCTTTTGTTCTTGTATGTTTTCTAATTGTTGTAGTTCTTATTTTGTCTTTAAGTCTTTTCCCCATCATACTAATCAATCCAATCATTTGGCCCACATTTGGCATCCGTATGTGAGTACGGGAAGTACGCATGTGTTGAACAGTTTACGCTTTATGCTCATGCTCATTTCTTTATTTTTGAACACCTCTTTCAGGCTCCAGAACTGTTTCCAGGCGTTTGCTATGCGCTTATCAATTTCTTTTGAGGTTACATCTGTAGTGGAGATTATTTGGCCCAAATATACATATTCGTTTACATATTCAATTTCGTTGTCGTTTACATATATAGGTTCTTGCTCCCCATTTGTAATGGCCTTGGTCTTTTCCGTTTTCATGCTTAATCCTACTTTGCGGCTCTCTCTTTCTAGGTCATTTAACATTGTCTGAAGCTCTTCCTTTCCTTCCTTCCTTCCTTTCTTTCTTTCTTCCTCTTCTTTGATGTTGAGATTAACACAAGGTATCTGCGAACCTCAGGTGAGACAGATTCTCGCCATTGATTGTTAGCCCATATTTGTCCCAGTCCAACTGGCGAAATATTTCTTCCAGCACAGCTATGAACAGCTTAGGCGATACTGGATCTCCTTGGCGGACCCCTCTTTCGATTCTTATTTGTTGTCCTTCCTTTTCTAGTTTGATTTTAGCTTTACTGTTGGCATATATGTTTTTGAGAATTAACCGCTTCTGAATCCAGCTTGCTCTCTTGGTTGATTTTCGTCCAGCGATTTGGTTATTCTATCTAGGATGACTTTTGCAAAAATTTTGTAGACGTTAGACTAGTTTTTATCACCTTTCTTGTGTCGAAGTATTATTGTGGAAGTTGTCCTCTGGTCTGGTATGTTTTCACTTTGTATCACTTCATCGAACAGGTATGTAAGGATTGGTACAAGGGCGTTTTTGTTTTCTAAGAGGAATTCGTTGTTGATGTTGTCTGAGCCGGCAGCTTTGTCTCTTTTTTGGGAATTTACAGCTTTTTTCACTTCTTCAGCTATTATTCTTGGTACGTCCTCTCCACTAGTTAGGTTGATTTCTTGATTGGTATCTTTGCTAGAGTACAAATCTCGAAAAAAAGTCTGTTGCTATTGAGATGATTTCTGGATGTCTTGTCTGTTGTCTGCGGGTTTTGTCTACCATATTGGGTAATCAGTTGATTTTTTCTTTTAGCTGTTTGGCCGCCTTTTTGACATCTTTTTTGCTAGCAATTTAGCATTTACAAATTAATACACTATTGTAACATCAACAACTTTTTCCACAGGTCCTGAGGAGGATCTGCCTCGTAAGCTAGATGTAATGGAGTTTGTGATGCATGCTCCTTCTGACTATTACAAAGCAAGCAACAGTCCATACCCCCTCACTGACAATGAGGTGTATGACTACTCAGGGTATGTGTGGACTTCACTGGAGCCCAAGGAAAAAGTTTAGACATACCTACCTATTATAAAGCATTAAATCTAATTATTCGTTTTTTAAAAACGTTTCGTATTATTTTAATTATCCATACATAAGTGTTTTGGAAGTACTATGAAAGTTCACTCATATACCTTTAAGAAGTATGTGTACTCTGAATGGTGCAAATTAAACTCAGGCCAGTAAACACATTACCCTCCTTTGCATCGCGCGGTCTGGTTAAAATATACAGGGTGTAAGTTACGATGTACGGAACAAGCCCGCTAGGGCAATGACCTTTTACGCTCCCCGCTAGCAAGACAACTGACTGCATAAAATGTTTTTTTTTAATTGTGTATTGGAATACGCGTTTGTGTTCCAACTCGCCTGATGGAAAGTGATGATGAAGACGAAAATGGTACACACCTATCCATGTGAAACCTATTCACTACTCTTGAACATTCCAAGATTATAGTTGTCTAGAAAAATAGACGCAGGCAGTTCATTCCAGTTCTGGCCACTCTAACCAAAAAAGGAGCTGTCAAAACGTTTCGTTCGACTTTTCAGTGTTTCGACAATGAAAGGGTGGAACTTCTGCCTGCGTCTAGTCGTCCGATGGAGGAATGAAAAGGGTCCAATTAGTTCAAAGAGAGTCTTCGCACACTCACCAAAGTGAATCCTATAGAAAAACAATAAGCAGGCAACTTTACAACGATGCTCAAGAGTATGCAGTGTCCTATTCGTAAGCACATTTTGGGCAGGTGTCAGGTATCGAGTAGTACGACACAGATTTCACCACCGTGATCCTATTTCCCAAGAGGTTGTGAAACGGACACCGAATGTCTGTCAGGATCGGTCATCAACTGAAGGTCCAGGCAATACGCAGTGTGGTCTTGGGATGCGTGTGGGCTCGTGGACAAGCTGGCCCAGTAAACACGTTTACGTCAAAATGAAATTGCGCTATGTCAGGATTTACGTAAGATATAAGTCACGAATGAGTCGCATGTGACTCATTATTTCACACTTCTTAACGTAAGACTTTAACGTAATAAATATGACGTACGCATGATGTCCAGAGACCTCATTATTACCTAAAAAAAATATGAAGTTATTACCGAATTACATCACGATGTGTCGCTTTCTGCCCTATTTCCGGGGACTTTCCACAGGGTAAACGAGTTAACTGAACTCAGTCTGTAACCCCGCTGACTGAACTGGTCGGAACCCGTCATGAAACTATCAATTTGTTCGTATCGTTCCAAACAACGCCATCTAGTTGAAATGATGGTAATTATTATAAGAACAAAAAGATAAAACTACAAAACTGTCTCGGGACTATCACTTATCGTATATAGATTCATTTTCTAAATTAAAAATATGATGGATAAGCGACGTACTACGTCACTTTTAAGTATTAGAAATATTGGTTCATATTTTACGTAAAAATATGATGGAATTATTACGTCACTTTTAAAGTTAAGGTTAAATAAAGTCACCATTACCTCATGACTACGTAATTTTAAATTGTATGACCTTTGATCTATGTATAACTTATGTATGACGTCATTTTAAGGTCATGTGTTCACTGGGGGGAGAGACCACAAGTTACTGCAAACTAATAAACTTCTCTCCCAGCATGGTCGGTATCCTAGTAAGTGCACAGCCACTCCCCATGGTGGGCATTAAAGTCGCCCAGGAACACTAACTGTGCAGATGTAAAACGTTGCTGGACCGTGTCTGCAGCATCGCTGAGATAGTCCATTTATAAGCCTTATTATTGTCTCTCGGTCTGCGCTGTGCGAACGGTACGAGTATATACAGGCGTAAACTATCTGATCAAGGCCAGTATTCACATGAACCCACAAGACAGAAAAGTCCAGAACCTCCAAGTCACAGAGACGCCGACAACAGATATTGTCCCTGATATAAACGCCCGCATGGGAGTGAAATTGGGTCTCCAGGATATATCCTGGGTAATGGAGGTATGTCAGGTCAGACGGATATAGATCCGCGTCGAAGAGTAAGTGCGGTCTTTAAATCTCGAGATGGTGTGGTGTTTGATTGACTACATGGCATTATGTGGTATTTATTAATGTTTTTTTGTAAAATTATCTATTTACTTACTATGTCACCAAAGAAAATCAAAAAAAGAATCAAAACAAAAATGTGGAATTGCAACAAGAAAATATTCTAACTTATATCTCTATGATTCTAACTATTTTAAACTCAGTATAATGATCTGAATCCACTATTTCGGTATTCGGTACACTGTCACAGTATAAAACAGTATTGTATCTTCATACAAACGGTCGGATCGCGAGACATACCTACACGCCTTGCGTTCGGGTAACACTCAGTTCGCAAACAGTCGCGATTGCTTCGCAGTGACGAACGAACGGTGTGATCGTTTTTTAAGCAGTAAGCGTGCGATTTGTGTATTTCATTGAAATAAATACAAATACTTAAGTATTTAATATGGCAAATAGAAATTATAGAGTATATTGTGCTGTTTTTGGTTGTGTAAGGCAGGGTGTACTGTAGCTGTAGAGGTCCAGAGATGCAGAGTAAAACTTCAGATTTGTTGTAGAATGAATATCAATATCAGTAGCAGTATGAATATAATTATAATAAACTTAGCCTAGTTATATGTACAAATTCAGTCACACAAGTAGTTATACATTGAAAGAGCTTACATTCACGAATTAACCAATCACAGAAAAGTAGAAAAATATTGTGGTTAGATGCAAGCTCGGGAGGACGCGTTTGTCGCGCCCAGTTCACGTAAATACAGGTGGACACGAAAAATCGCACCAGTTTGCCGCTCGGCGCGGCGGTGTGCGCATAGATAATATACTAAATAGGAAATAGATAAGCCACTCTCAATCATTAGAGAGGGACAAAAAGTGTCAGTTGTATAGGTCGTCCAAGAGATGGCGCTAGCTCTTAGTTTTAAATAATGTAGGGACCCATTAGATGGCGCTAATTCTATATATAACAATACATACCTAGACATATATGTATTCTTGTCGAAACAATGGAGGTATAGGTGTGTATCTACTTATATATCAGGTGTAATCGTTAACACTTCTAATATAAAGTCATATTAAATGTATGTGTAAACTAACACATAATGGTCAAGACAAATCTAGTTTTATTTATAAAAACTTATAAGTATAATTTAACTTATTAAGAAATGTACTAACACTGTCAGTTTCAAGATTTGGATTACTTCTATGTTTACGAAGCAATGATCAGGACACACATAACGATCACACCTGTATATTTATATTTTATTGGAAATGAAACAGTTAATAATATATAACAATTTATTCATCTAATTTCTTTAAATTATACGAGTACGACTTAGCCTGTACTTTAATCGGATCACTTTGATCAAATTTGTAAAATTTTTCAATTTCAATTTTTCAATTTCAATTTCTTTATTTTTGCTGAACGTAGGTAAATTTACATAATTACAATGGTGTTAGCTGTATAAAAAGTCCGTCTATGCTCTACCATATTTGCTTTTTAAAATATTATTCACACCCTAACATAACTGTGAACGACTATATTAATTGCCGTTGTTGCCATATATTATGTACTTCACTTCACTCATTCATTTTTCGGAGTCCAGATCTTTAATCCAGGAATTAAATCTCTGCATGTTCCGAAAATGCAGTGGATTGGAGAAATGATGCAAAACGCCTAAAAACAATTTGGAACAATCGTTATTGTTTATTTTAATCATCTGACATTATCATAGCATAATCTTATTCTTATGTTTTAGTGCTTATTATTAAGTTTTATTTATTGTTAGTTAGTTAGTTATTCAATGTAAAATTGATGTATATAATATGAAAGGTGTTTTTAACTAGCGTAATGAACAATGTTGTATATATATACCGTTGATGCTCTAAATAAATAGCAGTGATATAATTTCTGGATCTTACCTTGCTCTTTACATCCATGGTAACATGTTCTACGATCCGAAATAATGTAACTTTGTAAAATCATAGTCCAGTAGGGTGCAGCGAAGTCAAAGTTAAACATTTATGAGGAACCAGTTATCGAAAGCCAAAGTCAAACAGAGAACATATCAAACAAGTCCAAATTTAAACCAAGATCAAAAGAAATATTAAACAAATTTAGAAACTGCACATAAAAGTTTTGAGGGTAAACTGTTCATTATTTTCGGAAACTAAACACAAATCATTGATGTTCAGTGACGCAACTAATAATACATATACTAAAAATACATATTTTCATTTTAATTCTTAAAATAAAATTTGCAAATACTTAATAATTTAAATAATTCGCGTTTAAAATGTTTTTTTCGTTGTAAATAACGAGTGAAATATATTTTGGAAATAAGTTGTTCTTAACAAAGCGCCATCTATTGACATAATGGACATACTAATGTTCATTGGTTTTCTGGCGTAACGAGAGATGTCGCTCTCGGTAACTAAAAATCAAGACGTTCTACAGTGACATACCCCTGGGTGTGCGGACGTATGTGGTGTTTTATGTATTGCTGCTACAGTTGCTAGAATTCTTTAAAAACGCACCCAGAGATAACATTTTTTAAATTACCTGGCAACTCCGAAAAGTAAGACCATAAAACAATTTTTATGTACCTACTAGTACGTAATTTGTTTCTTTTTAATAGGGAAGTATTTCACTTTTTCCACCGAGTAAAATACCTGGATTAATAAATAAAAAGTAGATAGGGTGACAAAAGTGACACACGAGTGACTTACCCACGCTCGCGTTAAAAAAAACTAGTAGGTAGTTCCTAGGCTAAGCCATCTATTTACTTATGTATTTAGAAACATACATATATTATTGAATTAGACAAAATATCATTATGAAATGATTATGAAAGTAAAAAATGGTAGGTACCTACCTAGCAAGATTTACACTTTTTTTTATGGTAGAGGGGGCAAACGAGCAGACGGGTCACCTGATGGTAAATGACTACCGCCGCCCATGGGCACCTGTAACTCGAGTCACAAGTGCGTTGCCTCCCTTTAAGGTGGGAGTAGAGTACGCGAAGAAGGGGAGGGGGGGAAGAGGGGAAGGACGGGAATAAGGGAGAGGGAAAGGTTAGGGCCTTTTTTTTTTTTTTTTGTGCGTGTGGAAACCCCCTCGGGCCGACACCCCACCGGGGTTTTCGGTGGGGCGGTGTGTCGGAATCGAACCGACTAAAACCACACGGTGTGCCGTACTGCGCCTTAAGTAGGAGGGATCCGGGAACAGCTTTATTACGACATCCGGAACCCTCCTAGCGCCTGCCCGCTAAAGCGCGGGCACCACCTTCGGGTACAATCCTCTCAATTAGGCGACGTCCAGGCACACGCGGACGCCGCCTCCTCGCGGGGGGCCACTACAGCGGGTGGAGGGGAAAACCCGTCCCGTCCACCCGCGGCCACACTCAGGGCGGCATGAGGCGCTGGTATGCGCGCCTCCGCCGCCCGGTTCGCCGGCGGCGAATTAGGTCCGAGTGGAGATCGTCCTCCCGGACCCTTTCCGCCGCCTCCTTCTGCGAGATGACGTCCTCACAGAAGGTCGCAACCGCGGTAAAATTCCTGTCGCTACCGGCCATGGAGCGTATGACGGCCGGTAGCGAGAGATCCCCTCCGATGACTGCAGTGAGAGCCCGACGCTGCGTCGCCCAGGCGGAGCAAACCACCAGCGTGTGCTGAGCCGAGTCCTCACTGCAGTCGCAGTGGTGACAGGCGGGACTCAGTTCCCTCCTAGCGACCGAGTGCAGGTACTTCCCGAAGCAGCCGTGCCCGGAAAGGACCTGCGTCAGTCGGAAGGAAAGGGTCCCGTGCTGCCGCCCTGCCCACTCGACGATGACCGGCTGGAGCGCCTCCACGGCGGCAAAGCCAGCACGTGGAGCCTCCAGCCGGGACGACCAACGAGCCATGGTGGCTCGGCGAGCGGCCTCACGCCATTCGCGTACCTCTTCGGGCGGGGGCCGACTGCCGCTTCCCGCCCGGAACTCAGCCGTTCGCCGATATACTTCGGCGAGCACTTCCGCCTCCAAATCCCACGGGGGTGTCCCGGCCAACGCGCACGCCGTCTCCGTCGACACGGTGCGGTATCCGCGTATGGCTCTAACCGCCATAACCCTCTGAGGAAGGTTAGGGCCTCCGGTAACCTCACTCACGCGGCGAAATGCAATGCAAGCATTGCTTCACTGCCGGTTTTCTGTGAGGCCGTGGCATTGAGCGGTGTCGAGCCGGCCCATACATGCCGAAGCATGGCTCTCATACGTTTTAATTTACTGTATAAATAAGATTTTGTAGTAGCTAGTTAGAAGTTTTGATTGCTTTAGGTGGCGCACACGCGATGATATGGTTTCGTATTAAGTAAGGTTTGCAGCGGTTCAACATCGGATGGGTGACCAAAAAAAAATTTCTTTTGATTCGCTCTGTGCTGTAGGTAATGGGGACGTTAATTTTACGGACGGTTACTTGTCAGCTGTTTTTTGCATTTTGGTTGAGTAGGTAGGTGTTGAACTGGGACTACAGTAAGAATAATTCACAAACTTGTTTAATTACCCAGTGATGATTTTGTGGATAATATATAAAAAATGGAGGAAATATTCTGAACGTCATATAAAACAAAACATTTCAATTGTAAAGTAGCTGCAGGTCTCTATAACCAAGTGAAAGATATTCCTTTTTCTTCTCCTTGTCCATGTTTACCAAAAGTATTTTTAATAAAACTTTTTATCCGAATGCGGATTTTTATACTTTTAAAGTTAATAATAAAACTTTTCGTACGTCACAGTCTAGGCGCAAATATTTTTCAGTTTCAAATTTATAAGTGTTTTTTTTTTTATTAAATCAACTAATCAAAAAACACATGTATTTTATTGAACACTACTTATTTCATTCACAACGAATTTCATATTTTTAGTAAAAATTTAAGTAGAACATTTACAATCACAAAACTAGAAAGACACTCAAATAGGTAGATGAAATTATGGGCAGCCGTATTGCGTGTTTACGTACCGTCCGGCTGTAGGTAATTATTTCAAGGAAAGGACCGAGTCACAATACTGTATATACGTATACTGTAACACTGTCTTACTCTTACCACAGATAAGATAATAGTTACTGCTCTTACATCATGACCATCGTCAACTTCAACTTTTGGTTTGTGGCTTTGTGGAGTTACCACAATTTTGCCAATGTCAAGTAGGTATACGGAGGACAAACTGTCAAAGGATTTTATGTAGAGCTGTGGTAATGACCATCGCATCATCATCATAAAAATATGTCAATCAAATGTTCACAAAAAACTAAAATTCATCTACAGTAAGGATGATCGTTGTTTCAAAGAAAAGAATCGAAGTTGATCGAGTGCTAACTAGACTAATTTTTTTCCTATATTTTGTAGTAAAAAAATTAGTTTAGTAAGTAAAATTACCCACTGTGTAAAAATACATGATTTTTAAAGTTATACGTAGACATTTTTTTTTTGCAAATTAATAATACAAAAATGTTTTCAAATAATAGAAATAACTAAGCATAGCTAGTACTATGAATTCATTTAACTTTAAAGAAGTTGAGAAATATACAGAAGTATGTCACACACTCACTACCAAAATTAAATTGCCTTAATCAAAACTAAACGTAAAAGACTATTAATAAAATAAATAGGAATTTGGCATGTATTACTTATGCAGTCAAAACTAGGTGTAAACATCGTTATAATAACACATCAAAGTCAACGCTAGACACCAAACTTATTCGAGGTGCTTCGAAATTACTGCAGCAAAGATCGCCACAAACTTACATAAATAAAACTTATTTATTTCATACTGCGATTTCTTAAATTTTTAAATTTCTTTTTGAAGTATGCTGTCTTGTATTACAGAATAATCAGAAGTCATCATCTTCCTGCCCTTTTTCCAATTTTATTTGGGGTCGGTGAATGCGTAGGTGATATTTGTACTCCAGTAGAATTTATTTTGAAATTATTATAATATTCTTAAAATTTATTTATTTAAGATTATTTAACAATTGTTTTACAAAAATCTAATAGTAATTTCTAACTTTATATCTGTGTTTGTTTCAGTCTGAATGTTTGAATTGTAATGTATTGATTTTCAAAATCGATAGGTCATTTGAATTTAAATCGATTTTCACATAAATCGAATAGTGTATCCCTAACCTAATCTAAGGTGAATCTTTTTCCATGACATTCGAGCTTACAAGCGTAAACAGTAATAATACTTGCACACGTTTAATAAATATTTGAAACAATACGCTAGTTTATTACAGCAATGAGTCGTAAAGAAGCTCTGTCGTCGTTTATCCAACAGATACACGGCCGCCCGGTCGTGGTCAAACTCAACAGCGGAGTTGATTATAGAGGTTAGCGTTACCGCCAAGTTGCCGACCGTAGTATTTACTTTACCTTGAATAACTTACATTGATGAGCATGACATAAGTTTCTATTTACAATGATGTTTAAACGTAAATGACAAATATTTCCAAGTTATAATAATAGTGTACTTTGTGTAGTGCATCGTTTATCGCTATTGTTTACCATTATCGCCAACATAACCCTATGTTGTGGACGACATATAGACATTATTTCAGCCATAGGATGTCCACTGTTGGACATAGGCCTTAATGACTTCCATGAAGACCAGTTGGAAGCGGCCTGCATCCACCGACGGCCTGCGATCTGATAATATACTTACTATTTATTTAACTTAGTTTCTTTAAGAACTTTAAGACACCTTTATAAAGAATGTATATTTTCTACCATTTCTTTATTGTAAGCCCAGTAATGGACTTCAACAACTATTAATGACTAGTTGTTCAAGTACAACAGAACTTAATGTTACACCTGTGACATAAATTTCAAGAAGCTATATATTTATATAATTTAATTTTTCAGGAGTTCTAGCATGCCTGGATGGCTACATGAACATAGCATTAGAACAAACAGAAGAATATGTGAATGGTCAGCTGAAGAACAAGTACGGCGATGCATTCATCCGTGGCAACAATGTGCTATACATCAGCACCCAGAAGCGTAGGATATAACATTTCAGGATATATATCTGTGATAAGATAGGGTTAAGGATTAATTAAAACATATTCATACATAAGTCACTGTACATATATTTCCCTGCAACCATTAAAATTCTTCTTATCATCCTCTTGACTCAAGTCAAGTGTAGTAAAACTTCACATTTCCGTATCCCTGAGAACACACAGATTTGATATTTAATTGATGGTGGTTCAAGTTGTTACTGATTCACACTATATTGTCTAAAAGATTTTATGGAGTACATTTGGACCTTTTATAGTACTTGCATGCAACTCAACCCCATATTACAATATGGACAAACAAAAATATTTTGCTTAGCACCATTCTCCTCGTCACTAAAAATCCATCACCATCAACTGTACAAATGGTAGAACATTATACTAATAACGTACCTACTAGATGCTGCACAACTAAATCTTTGCTTGATATGACTTTGTATACTAGACTATTTAAAAACTAAACAAAACAGTTCCTCACCATTTCATCATCCTCCGCGCCTTTTGCCAACTACGTTGGGGTTGGCTTTCAGTCTAATTACGATACGACCTAACTTTGATATTTTACGTGAAGTGACTGCCATCAGAGCTCCACAACCCAAGTACTTGGCGATATCAAAGTTCTGCAGTTGGGCATTTTTTCAGAAAAATCCACCATTATAGATTTGACATTTTTTTCTAATAAATTAGCTATTATCCTAATTCCTCCGTACCTAATTTTTTTGCGCGATGTTCGAATATGAAACTTAAAGATTATTACTTAAATTCTTGTTTTCCGCTGTAAAATAAGCAAGGACAGGTCGAAAACATCAATAAAATATAAATTTCGTTATGTCCTACGAAATCGCGAATGGTGGAAATTCCGATTACACGGTATTTTTTAAGACCTGTAATAATAATCCTTTTGAAACAAATAGTGTATTTGAATTCTCGTTACATTTTCTTTAGTATTGACAATCGCCATTTTATTTTAGCAGCTTTGAAAGATATCAATGTAAAAAGTGTTCACGTCACGCGGTACTCAAATTTTTGTTCCACCTACACGACGGACGGTTTTATTCAAGATAAATATTACAGATTTAACTCAATTTATGATTTACATCAATTTATTAACTGTTACAGTTTAAAATTAAATTAACCAAATACGTCACATTCAGTACGTCACGTGTTGTACTAGTGAAACGGGAAAGTATCGTAATGGAATTCTAAGGCATAGGTTATGAAATATTTTTGATTCTTAACTAAAGTTGTATATTAAAAAAATAATATTTAATCTGTTTGTCTTGATGGTGAGCAATGATAGTAATATTTGAAAATTTATTTAGTTATATGTATTACCATAGTTGATTTAAAATAAAGGTAGTAATGGGCAGTACTTTGTAGACCATACCCAATATCCTAAACGACTTTAAATTCCCCTTACGTCACATGTCCTAATAAATCTGTGATTAAGAATAAGTAATTAAGAGTAAATATAAAACATAATAAAGACAGTTTTGTTAAAGAATTATAAAGGTAAAACTGTGTTTAAACATATATTTATTGTATGTTTCTTTCGTGCCATAGAAATTGTATTATTTTGAAGTGTAAAGTACCAAAATATAGCGTATGGGCAGTAATTATATAATAGCACTTACATGTCTGACGGTAATGCTAGTGTTTATATTTTTGATATAAATATACTTTTATTAAAATTTATATTAATTATCAAACGCATTTAATCACAATTAAATGATTTTTTTTTTAAGTGGAATTCCTATTACGTAACATGCAAATTTTCTGAAAAAGACTTTAGGGCTCCAACTACCCGTAACGAAATGCCACAGATGTTTGTATGGCACCCGGGACCGACGGTTTAACGTGCTCTCCGGGGCACGGAGGGGTCTCTAATGTGTTAAGTTCCAAGTTCCTCACCATTTATAATTGAAAAAGGAAAATTCCGCTCCCCAACAGGCTCATGTAAACTACCTACCTACCTATCCACCAGGAGCACCTGTATCTATAGTCAGTTCTGATTTGAGCCCGTCTTCTGCGTATACATTGCCATTTGCCATTTTTATACATATAATAGTAGTTCATAAAACAAAAACAACATATATGTGTGAAACAGACGAAGTGGGATTTGTATCTTTCTGCATTTTTTTGTGGATATAATTATGTAACTAACACAGTTTTATTACCTACTTATTCTTTCAGTTAGTTCCAACTGATTACTCACAACACTTTTATATGATGAATATGATACAGGTGTTGCTGTACACCCCTACTTTGTAGGTTATTTAAATATGGTCTAATTATATTATTTAAACCAGGTCATTACTTATAAAATTACACTTACCCAATACCTAATTACCTACTAAATTACTCGTAAAAAGTGATCACAGGTGAAAATGTTTCTGTTTCAATAAAAATGATCATGGTTTTACTATATAATTTGTAACAACACAACACAAGGTAAAGTAATTATAGTTGAATGAGTGATTCTCATTTAATTTACAGCTTATATAGCTGTAATATGTGTTCTCTCTTTACCTTATGATCCTTATCATTAGTCCTGGGACCTTTTCCATTGCCTAAATTGGCGATAAGTTTCTCCCCCCTGTAGCCATACTCATTTGCGTATTGTTGGCGAGCAGATATCCCCGCGTTTGGTGCAAAAGCAACATCCACTCGATAGTTGAGGATGCTTCGGTCGAACAAGGGCGCCCAGAAACTTGAGTAAACTAGCGCACAGTCACAACACACGGACACAGTCAGCAGCAGCACAAACAGTTTAGGTGGCATGGTTCATATAACTCAGTTCAGGTGATACTGAGCGAGTGATGCGCTCGCAGTGTGTTGTCAACAAACACAAGTACCTAGGAGCGGTCTTATAATATAGTTTGAGCGCAAATATCTTTGTTTGATGAGTTGACTTCGTTCAAGGATGTCGGGTGATGTGATCTAATGCAATATTACTACCTGTTTGTTACTTTTAGGCTTCGCATAGATCTATTTAGTACCTATTCTGTGTACTAGGTTTAGTTAGGAGTAATCCGGTTCCGTATGATGGCGAGGTTCTGGGCTCGATGCCCGGGTTGTGGAAATTATAAGGTATTTGAGTTATTATGACATTATCAGTATTAGCACGGAGTCTAGAAAAGTGTCTAAGAATATGGCCGGCGAAAAACGGTTGTAATAAAAATACACTTCTGCTGGAACGTGAGACATGCATTGGAGAGTAAGTGTTAAAAATAATAATAATAAAGGAGATGATAGCGATTTTCACAGAACGAAATGGTAGAACTCGATCATAAGAATGTAGCTACATCAAGTGTACTTACATTAATATGATGTAATAACTTACATTTCTCTTTTTAATAAAAATACGCTTATAAATACATAAATGATTTACAATTGTGCGCCTTATCAGAACTGATAGCAATATGTATTGTAAACGTTCAAAAGTAAGTATAGATTTTCTAAGTATATGCGATACACATACATCCCTACAGAATATCTATCACGTTTCTTCAAGTAACTTTGCGTTGAGCCTGTGTACTCTTTCAAATCCCTCCATTACCTTTATGGCTAACAGAGGTGAGGTTGTGTGTCTGTACGGAGAAGAGATGCTTCATTGACAATCTTCACCCGTACTTTATGGTGGTAGGTGGTAAACAGTTACATAATATGTACTTCACATACTAGAATCGAACATTTGTTATGACTACGCATTTAATAATCGAGGTAAACATATTCGTAAATGTGTACATAAAATTAAATTAACGAAATTATATTATTAACGGATCACCCAAAAGACCTGCGTCTGTTATACGCTTGCCGTATGCGTCCATACAAAATATAATATGGTATTATATTATTAAACCCTTGTGTTATTTTGCCGCGAGTTGAGTTTTTTGAAACGTATTTACGATCACTACTAGGTAACCCACATAATATTTGTTACTTTACCATGCATTTATGTCAGATAATTAGATTTGAATAATTACCTAATTAATTAACACAATTAGAAAGTACATTTAAATTAATTTATTATACAAATGAAATAAAAAATGTCTACTTATTTACTAATGATAATATAATGACACGAAGTGAATGTGGTTCAGTAGATGCCCTCTAGCGGCGAGTAGCTCTTGTACTGGTACAGCTCGGGCCCGCCGTAGCCGTACAGCAGCTTGCCCTTGCCGTTCTCGTCGTAGTACGGGTACCGGTAGTTCGGCCTGCAAGTCATTGCAAAACATTCTACTTTACCTGGTAATAGTTAGAAGATATTACAATGTTCCCCAATAGAGAAGCGACTATCACGCAGATATTAAACCACCTAACACGACGAAATGTTTTGTTTAGTAAGTTACTACTTACTACTAAATTAAAACCACATGAAATAGTCTCTTGCCAAAGCTATCCAGGGGAATTTCAGTAGACCACTCCTTCCACCAGTGCAAATGGGAGATAATTCGTTGGTCCACGACACTAAGGCGAAAGCCGACCTTTTGGGCAAACTCTTTGCGTCCAACTCGACTTTGGATGACGGAGGAAACGTACCGCCGACCATACCGCGGTGCGACAGCTGTATGCCGGAAGTCCGCTTCTTTCTTCTTCATTTCTTTCCCTCGATATTCATAAGTTGAGTGGGCCCGTTGGAATCTCTCCCATCGTGCTGAAGACGTGTGCTCCAGTGTTGGCACCGGGTTTAATGCGCCTTTATCGGCTCTCCTACTCCCTCGGCGTCGTCCCGAACTCATGGAAGACAGCTTTAGTGCACCCGATCCTTAAAAAAGGTGACCGTTCAGATCCGTCCAACTATAGATCTATTATAGCCATAACCACCTTGTTCTCCAAGATAATGGAATCCATTGTCAACCGCCAGCTCCTTCGGTACTTAGAAGACCACCAGCTACTCAATGACCGACAATACGGTTTCCGTCGGGGTCGCTCAGCTGGTGATCTTCTCGTATACCTGACTCACCGGTGCACAGGCCATCGAGACCAAGGGGGAGGCGTAGTCAGTCAGTTTGGACATAGCGAAGGCCTTCGAACGGGTCTGGCACAAAGCGCTTCTCTCCAAGCTTCCTTCTTATGGGCTTCCCGAGAAATTATGCAACTGGATCACCAGTTTTCTCGCATCAAGGTCGTTGTCGACGGTGCATGCTCCGACTTCAAGTCTGTGAATGCTGGTGTCCCACAAGGCTGTGTGCTATCACCAACGCTGTTTCTTCTGCATATCAATGATATGCTGCAAATCAGCAGCATTCATTGCTATGCTGATGATAGCACGAGTGACGCCCTGTGTGCCGGTCGCGCTAACATTTCTCGGGAAAACCTCACTGAGAGTCGATCTAAACTTATGTCTGAAATCATAGCCTCCTTAGAAGGAGTTTCTGATTGGGGTCGACTTAATCTAGTCCAATTTAACCCAACGAAGACACAGGTTTGCGCGTTCACCGCCAAAAAGATACCGTTTGTCGTGTCACCTCGCTTTGAGAACACTTCCCTGACTGCCACAGCCAGCATCGGAATCCTTGGCGTCGGTATATCGAGCGAAGTCTAGTTCCGCAGTCACTTGGAGGGTTAGGCGAAATTAGCCTCGAAGAAGCTTGGTGTGCTGAACAGTCGATACAGTATTTCACCCGGGCCCACCGCCTACAACTTTATAAGGCGCAGGTTCGGCCGCATATGGAATACTGTTCTCATATCTATGCAGGAGCACCCCAGTACCAGCTTCTCTCTCTTGACCGTATTCAACGGAGAGCGACTCGAATCATTGATTGCCAGGATATTTCAGATTGACTTGACCCCTTGGCGTAGCGTAGAAATGTAGCTTCACTCTGCATTCTCTATCGCATGTATCATGGGGAGTGCTCCGATGAATTGTTCGGACTTATACCGGCCGCAAACTTTCGCCATCGTTCAACGCGACAAAACTTTCATCCCCATCACCTGGATAATTTGCAATCCACCACTGTGCGGTTCTCCAGAACTTTTTTGCCTCGCACAACCAATCTCTGGAACAAATTGTCGCCTGCGGTATTTCCGGACCTTCAAACCGGAGCGGACCTTCAAATCTTTAAGAAAAGAGCGTACTTCTATCTCAAAGGCCGGCAACGCACTTGTGACTCTTGAGTTGCAGGTGTCCATGGGCGACGGTAGTCACTTACCATCAGGTGACCCGTCTGCTCGTTTGCCCCCTATAATAAAAAAAAATAACGTATATAAATAACCTTTCGAAGTACTGGAAGTTGGGCGCTCTGGGTTGCGGTATGGTGGAGTCCGCCGACAGAAACATGGGCATCATCACCGCCAGCTGAAACAGGTAAACAATTGCGTCCATTAAAAGTATTTTATTTCTCTACGGTATTAGTTATGTATCGAATACAGTGGCGCTCTATTGCTTCAGCCTACCCTTGTAGAAATACGGCGTTAGGGAACGTAACGTAATGCTCCATCCACAAATACTGCCGGGGCGCCGGTTTTACCGCTGGCTATATCACCGGCCTGCCGCTAATTCTGGCTTCAGTTGTCGGAGTACTGTTGTGGCTATCGTCGAAGTTACTCTGCATTTTCTATTGAGTATTGCACTTTCATCCCAATTAAATTCTAACATTTTGTTATTACGGTAATTATATTCACTTCTCATATAAATTATTTATATTAAAAAAATTAAACCGACTTCAAAACCATAAATAGGCACTCAAAAGCGAAAAATAAATTAACATATTTAATTATTATAAACGCTACCTACTCATCTATTTGAAGTCGGTGCCACGCAAGTCTAACAGGTAGTAGATAGATACTACCTACAAGTATCTACCTACATACATACATTCTATCTACTACCGTGCCCCCAGATTTACTATGTGATCGTCTGTTATCTAAAAGTAAATCTAATAATTCTTTAAGTCACAATAAAATATGATTTCTATTTTTTGGAAATTTATTATCTATTCCCTAGCAGACCCGTATACACCGGATACACCGTTTATACTCGATGTAAATTTGGTGTATACTCAGTGTTGTGTATACTTAGGACAATACGATAGGTATATTTGGTGTTTATTTATCACACATTGAGTATAGAAAAAAAAATACACCCAATATACTCGGTGTGAATTCGAATCATATACCGCAAGTTTACACCGAGTACCTTCGCTCCAATTTTTGTTCAAAGACTAACCGACCGAAAAGTATTTCATAAGTGTGAAACAATCCAACTTTATACCTGCAGAAAATTTGATTCAATCTACGAAAATTATTCTTAGATTCTTAAGTTTTTACTTGGGTTATTTGAATATATTGAAATAAAAAATCAGTATACACTTCGTAAGCTTGATGATATCATGACTTAGCGTAAACTCGCTGTGGCACTATGCGAGGTGTAATTTCATCAGTGCCGGATCTAGGGGGGGCAAGCCGAGGCCCGTGCCCCGGGCGGCAGACTCAGAAGGCGGCTTTACGATGACTGATAACGCAGTATAGTATATTGTTCATTTCGGACTCAAACTCAACTCAACTAAGGGATGTACTTAGTGTATTAGGATTTTTCTACCCAATAACATTCATCGTAGTTGACCATCGATAAGTAATTACAAGACGTCTTATTCGACGTTTACGTCTGTAGTTAAAGTTTACATTATTTGAACTGGCCCAATGTTTACGTCTCGAGTTTTAGTTTACGTTAATTATGAGCTTTGCGTTAAAATCAAAAGAACCGCGGCTGTCGCTATGTAGCTTATCGTCGGGTGGAAGGTGCGTCCAGGTATTCAGTATTCAGTGAAATTTATTTTAGCCATCGTAAGCCATCATTTATAATAATTATTTTTATAATTAAACTATTATAAATATTTGCCAAAATTAAATTTTATTACAAACTTTAAAAGTTTTCAATCTTCATAGTTCTGTGTTAGTGCTGCATCATCAATTCTGTCACAGCTTTATCGGTAAGTATTTTATCGTATTTTGTGTATTAAAATCCGCGCTTAGAACGTAAACTTAAATAATATCTCAATCAGTCTTAATCTCAACACAGATTTTAAAAAAATGTTCAGTGAAAAATTTGTTTTGATATCTACAGTAGTATCTACAACACTTCCTCCATATGTCGAACAAAATAAATTATCTCGAACAAACCCAGTACATGTTTGATTTTAGAACTATTCCTTACTAGTTTTGTGATTGTAAATATTATATAGTATAAAAAAAAATGAAATTCGTTGTGGATGAAATATGGAGTGTTCAATATAAATACATGTTGTGTTTTTTAATTAGTAGGTTCAATAAAAAAAACCACCCTTATAAATTTGAGACTGAAAAACATTTGCACCTCTACCGAGACGTACGAAAAGCTTTATTGTTAATTTCGTAGTATAAAAAATCTATTGCCAATCAAAACGCACAGCATGTATTTTTATTGAACACTTATTTCATTCACAACGAATTTAATTTTTTTAAATAGAAAATATATATAATAATATTTACAATCACAAAACTCGAAAGTACCTATGTAGATGAAATTAAAATACTGTAGGCGGGCGGCATTAATGTTTTACCTTATCACTACATATTATAAAACAAAGTCCCCCGCCGCGTCTGTCTGTCTGTTCACCAAAAAAAAAAAAACTGCAGAACGGATTTTCATGCGGTTTTCACTAATAGACAGAGAGATTCATGAGGAAGGTTTTGGTGTATAATCTGTACCTGTGCGAAGCCGGGGCGGGTTGCATAGGTTGAAATTATGAGCGCGCCAAGAAGAAGACTATCAGGAGTGGAATATACGAAGAAGGCCAAAGATAGGGTCTTGCATGGAAAACTATTTGCGGATAAGATGAAAAAGTGGATATTTCTTGCACTTCGCACGACCAAGTGGATGAAGATTTATCACCAACATCGTCCAGGCAGACTACGAGTATTGATCTGAGAGTGCAATCTTCATCACCGATCTACAAAGAGCAAATTGAAACAATAACGCCAGAATACAAAGAATGTGAAATGGATCACTCGGATTCGGATGAACTGCAAAAAACCGGATTTGATTTGACAAACCCAGGCAATTGGCCAGACACTGAAAAACTGACCGACCATCAACCATCTTTCTTTAGCACTCAAGCTGTATTATTAGCAGAAAATCACCCAGAAAACATTAAATTTAAATCAATTGAACCCGCTGGCAGACATTTAACATCTTCTATGTGGTACAAAATATTGGCCAATGACGAAAAGCTTAAAAGATATTGGCTTGTATATTCTGAGACAGAAAATGCAATTTTTTTGTACGTGCTGAAATGTTTACCAGAAATCTTCCTCTTCCGCTATATCTGTGTTGTACTACAAGGTTTATTAATTGGAAAAAAGCTTCAGAGAGACTAAACGAGCACGAGGCATCTCAAATGCATAAAGAGTGTATGATTGAGTGGAAAACTCGAGTACAACAAATTAAATCATGCCAGGGTATTGATCAAGAGATTGAGCGAGTAACTCAAACAGAGAAACAAAAATGGAGACAGATCCTGCGTATTGTTATGGATGCTGTACTGTATCTATTGACAAACTGTCGTTCTTTTCATGGGTGCCACGAAGCCCCTAGCAAGCTCACCACACAATGTCCTCAGCCTGGTCGTGGAAACTTCAGGAATTAAATTTTCGTGCTCTCCAAACATAATTCAACTCTTAAGTTTCAATTAGAAAACTTAAAGAAGGGACAAGTGTCATATTTATCAAAGACAATACAGAAAATAAATTATTGATTTAATGGCAAAAACAGTTAGAAATAACATTCTAAACGACATCAAAGAAGCCAAGCACTACACAATATTGTTCAACGGCACCCCAAATGTGTCGCATACAGAACTAATGAGCCAGCTCATTCGCTATGTAAAAAAATTGGTGATATGTGTGAAATAAAAGAAAGTTTCATTGATTTCATAGAAGTTGCTGGAAAGACAGGAAAGTACATTTGTCAAAAGATTAGAAGGAAAAGTTGATATTTGACGATTTAGATATTAGACAATGCAGTGACCAGTCTTATGATTATGGGTCCAATATGGCTGACACCTATAAGGGAGTGCAAGCCAGGATTGCACAGATTTGGGAAAATATTCTCCGTGAAATCAATCGAGTTAATATCGAAGTTCAAAAGGAAGGTATAATCGCATTCCGTCTCTTTAATGGATGGCTTGATGAAAACACTGCAAAAAAATTCAATTCAGTATTGGATAAAAGAGGCTAAAGAAGTTACAGGAAAAATTGGCGTTGAGCCTATTCTACCAAATAAATGAATTCCGAGGTGCAAAAAACAATTTGATGAGATGTGTGATGACGAACTACCAACACTTCAACTTGTTCAACTCTTTTCTAAGGCAACAATAATGGTATTTGATAGAATCTTTTCAGAAATTAAAAAGAGGCTTGATAGTGCTACCACGTTGAATTAGAATTTTGTATTTCTCATTGCTACTGAAATCTTAAATACTGAAAAACTGCAGAAGCATGGAGCACATCTGGGACGAAAGTACGAGCGAGATTTAGGCACAGTTGAATTCTGCAGAGAACTATATGTTTTTAAAAAGCAAACTCCACTTTTATTTGGAGATATAAAAAATGCTAGTACTTTCAATCTCTTGTAATAAAATCTATAAGCATGATTTGCAGGACGCTTTTCCTAATATTTGTATTGCTCTGCGAATATACTGTACGCTTCCTACTACATCCGCATGCTGCGAGCGAAGTTTCAGCAAACTAAAACTTATTAAAAAAATATTTCTCTCGGGTCTCGCAATATTGGCAGTAGAAAATCAAACTACTTAGGAGATCAATTATGACAAGGTCATAGATTTGTTTGCACAACAAAAGGCCCGAAAAGTAAAATTGTGATTTTAATGTGCCATACAATAATTATTTTTAATCTCACGTTTTATTTCAGACTCAATCCTGTCCTATCTTTTTTTAAATATATATGTCCATGTATTTTTAGAAAAAATGTAGGCGGGTAAGGGCCGCATTTTTCAGTTTTTGCCCCACCTCGAAAAATTGAAGATCCGGGGCTGAATTTCATATAACTATGTGTGAATATACTCCGGTGACAGTATAGATATTAGTGTAGATCAAATGTATATGAATTAATACTCTCCAACTTAGATTATATATAGGTCCAGATACCGTGACTAGTACAAAAGTCACCGTTTACTTTGAAGCCACTTTTTGGTGCTGTGTGAGTGAACCCCGCCCAACGCGAGTGTCTACGTACAATGTTTATGTTTGTGTGCATTGACGGTTTTACTACCAGTGCATAGAGTTTACCCCAAAATTCAGGGACTTTTTTATTAAACATATTTTTTTTTTGATGTAAGTAATATTAAATAAATACATTTTAAATGTATTTAAATCAGTTACAAATATTCGTTTATTTCATTTTTTCGTTTTTTTCATTTAATTCGTTTAGTTAAAAAGACAAATGTAAAATAAAACTACTTAGTAGGAACTATTTATTTATCACAATATTTTTTGGTTTGTTTTCAAGACTTTTTTTTTAGAGTTTCCTCCTTAAGAATCGATTTTCATATTAGGCCGTATGAAAAAAATATGAGAATAAGAGTAATTTTTTTTTATGGTAAATGTAACATAAAAGCTCTTTTGAGTAATAAAATTAAATGCAACTTTATTCACAGGAACAGAGTAACAAAAGGTATTTTGATAAAATAAAGTAAATGTTTTGCCTTGTTTTGTAGGACTTGGATATATATATATATATATTTTTATAAAGTATCAAGAAACTAGCAAAATTTTACAAGTCCTAAGTGCTCTATAGCTGTGTTCGTTAGGAGTAGTAATAATAAGCTATAATACGAGTACAATCCCACAGCTAAAGTATCGTTTGACGGACACATTGAACTCCGGGTGCTAGAGTTTAGAAATTAAGAATATTTGAAGGATTCCAGTTTCGCGAACATTAACGTTAAGCATATTTCTCGTCTTTCTATAAATAACAAGTTTGGCAAAGAAAAATATATATACTGCTAGAATGCGTTATGGGTAAATGAAATTCACGTCCTGGCAACATCTCTAGTAATGGCGTCGTAATTTTATTAATTTGAAATTTTGTTCTATTGTTTATAAATACATTAGTAAATAGAATACTTACATATGAAATGTGATGTTCGGACACTTAAGATTTTTTTTTGTATAATTTTTACAGAATGTGACAGCACAAGCAGGCATTTTTAAATATTATAAGTAGCGACTCGAGACGTACTTCAGCGGCGAACGTTCGCTCGCGTGTGATGAGTGAGACGCTTATATTTATATTAGACGCTTGTATTTTTTGGCTTCAGTTTTGAGGCACGGATTAGGCATCTGGACCTATATATAATCTAAGCTCTCCAAGTTTACACTTAATATACACCACGAGTACACTAAGCACACACGTTGTTTTCACTATGTACTGTTGCGAATCACATCACTACTCCTCGGGGCGCCGCGGGAAGAGACGATAGGGGAGCGTACACGGCCTCAGACGCACTGATGCCAACTTGGGGATTTTCTCCCTAAATTTAGGGAGAAAAAATCTATACAGGGGGTTTTTTAGGGGAAATAACTTTTGGGGGTATTTTTAGAGATAAAATTTTAATTGTTTTTTTTTTAATTGCACTACTCTCCATACTCCATACTTGTATTCAATAAAAGTTTATGAAAAAAATTTTAATTGATCAAATGATACTACTGTCATTGATGGTTACTAGATGGTGCTGATGCATATGTCTATATACTAGTCGTAACAACTGACAGCTAAATTTATAATTATTATTGTTAGTTTAAAATAATTGTTTGTTTTAAATAATGTAAACGTTAGACCAATAAAACTATACTCGTTAAGTGATTGTTACTTCTACGTAAAATTACAATGCCAAAGGGAGAAAAAATTTCAGGTTATTCTCAAAAATATACCAATAAATGGGAAAGAGATGATGAGCTTAAAGGTATGTATGAATATACGTTTCTATATCAAGATGGACAACGTTAAATCCAAAATTTATAATCCTTCAACATAGAATCACCAGCGCCATCGAATTACGAACAAAACCTTCTTCAATAAAACTCGGAAGAATATTTTATTTAGCTAGATCATTTCGAATGCAAGTTACTTGTAAATTCGGTACTGAAAAAAGAAATACATATGTCATTTAAGCTTTTTTATAGTTTTCCTGAGTTAAATTTTTTAGGGAGTTTTCTAGTAATTGTGGTTTTTGACTTTAGTTTAGGGGTAAATAGTTTTTTGGAGTTGGCAACACTGCTCAGACGCACACTCACTGGCCGCTAGCCGGCGCCGACGAACGCACATTCACCAAAATACCTCAAGACGAACTAGACGCGCACGCGTTTCTAAGTACTTAATTAATGAAATACGCAAATTTGCCATTATATCAAGCCAGTCACTGTCATACTGCATTTTTATTACAACCTCAACACATGAAGACCCGTCTTCAAAATTGGCGATCCGGACGAAAAAGCGGTCCCTATGCGTTCTTCGTTCTTTTGGCTTTTCAGCGGTATATTTAGCCGGTATAAGCCCTTATGGCGTCTGTAACGCGATAATTATGTCACGTCTTATTGGTCACTTATAAAAATTTTCAACTTTTGGACCTTAAAAATTTCAGCTCACGGGACTTAAAAAAAAATTCCGGTGTATACTCGATGAATATTCAGGGTGAATTCGACACATATACACTATGTTTACTTGGTGTGTACTGAGTTTATACGGATCCGCTAGGGTTAAACTGTTACGAAAATTATTTATTCTACATGAAACACCATTTAATCAGTCATATTTATCTAAAGTACCCAAAAATAATTAAGTAACACTTAATAAACACTAAGCATGGTAACAAAATGGTAACTCAGTTTCTGACATATTTTTGGGCTAGTATTTACCTGTAAAGCAAAAAATATTCCTTTTTTCATAAAAAAAATCCCAATTTTGGAACGAAGTTCCTTACGGGGTGTTGCAAAGGGATACCCTAGCCGGCATAAAACCTCCGTAACGTAAGATTTTTATGTATAGTCTATGTATGATGGCTATACAGTGTATAATGTATAGTCTACGTGATGACTGTTATTATCTTTATTATATATTTTTATAAATCATTGTAAATAAAATAAAGGTGTTAAGATAATTTTGTAAAGTAGTTTTTTTGATTTTTATCGATAAAAAATCATAATAAAAATGTATACTCGAATAATTATTTTCTTTATACCTCGAATAGAACTTGAAATTAATATTTTTATAATAAGGAACTTGGTTTCTATCTGGTGGCCCACACGACATCACACAGTTTTTTAATCAAAAATACTGATTGCATAGCTAAATAGTTACCTCAAAATATTATTATTTTAGCAACAATTTGACTTAGTAACGCATCGATACAATTAACTGAAAAGTAATTCATTATTGGTAAAACAAAGCTAACTTAATACATCGAGTGTTCAAAATATCGAATGTTTGTTACAAAAAATTGTGATTTTACAATAAAATTCGGTTCTGGCGTTGTGGCCACAGTTCTAATCTAATCTAAACCTTTTTTTTGTTATCGTGTGGAAACCCCCTCGGGTCATCACCCCACCGGGGCTGCCAGTGAAGTGGCATGTCGGAATCGAACCGACTAAAACCACACGGTGTTCCGTCATAAATGAGTCTATTGCAAGGGACTCGGGTATACCTTAGGAAGGAAGTCCCCGAGAACAACCTAATCCAAACCTAGCCTATATGTACGCTCTGTGGAATGTAATTTGGTCGTAAATACATATATTATTGTGAAGCATCTTTAGAAATCGACTGGCCTGTTGGCCTAGTGGTTAGTGACCCTGACTGCTATGCCATAGGTCGTGGGTTCGATTCCCACCAGAGTCTGGGTGTTCTTTGTGTCCGTTGTTTGTATGTTTGTAAAGTCCCCCGCGACACAGGAGTAATTCCTAATGCGGGAGTTGTTTTTTTTATAAAAAAAAAAAAAAGAAATCAATTTAAAAAATTCCATTGTAACTTTTGATAATTTTGTGTGCAAGTCAGTATTTTTGTTAAACAATAAATATTTTTGTTTTAAAAATAGTATATCTGTAGGGTTAGCTAGATGTTAGATGTCAATTAGATAAAAAAGGCAATCTTATTTTAACTAATTTTAAATATTTTTTGGTTGAACATATTTAAGTAGATACTCAAGAAGATTATTTGCTGAGTAGTCATTTTTTGGTATACAATAGATAAGTTTATTAGTGGAGATCAGTTCTCGCCGCCTCGGCAATCTTGAAGGCAGGGTCCTTTCCATCTTGTGGCTCCGTGTAGACAGCGACGACCATCCCCGCGTCTATGCATGCCTCTATAGGTCCCATAGCGGTGATGCCGAAACTGACCGACTCTTCGACCACGTCCAAATGGCTACAGACTCTGTGCTGCAGCAAATCTCAAAAGCAGAGATCGTGATACTTGGCGACTTTAACGCCCACTACGCTGAATGGCTTTTCTCACGCAAAACCGATCATGCGGGGAGATCTGTTCACGAGTTCACCCTGACATATGGCTTGACACAACTGGTAGCAACGCCTACGCGAATCCCAGATGTAGAAAGTCACGAGCCTTCACTGTTGGACCTTCTGCTAACCTCTCATCCGGACGGCTACCAAATCTCCGTTGAGGCCGCAATTGGTTCTTCGGACCATTGCCTGATCCGGAGTACGGCAACTCTCACGTGCTCGCCGCGGCCGCGAGTTGCAGGCTGCCCCCTTGTGTGTCACTATAGGTGGGCAGACTGGGATGGGATGCGAACCTTACTTGCGTCCTACTCTTGGAGGCAGGTCTGCTTCAAGCCGGATGATCCCAACGTCTTTGCCGATTCTGTCGCTGATGTGGTGCTTCAGGGAATGAAGTTTTTCGTTCCATCCTCTCTGATTCCCATTGGTGGCAAATCCCAGCTGGTGCAGCGGCGTGTAAATAGCCGACAACACGCGGGAACTTACTTATGTTTTTCTTTAGAATATATTTATATTCCCATTAAACCCACTCTGTAGAAACTGAGTAAACAAATGGTTTCAAACGTAGCACCGAAAACTATTGGTCCCACTAACCTGGAGATCAGCTCGGGTACGCCTTCCAGCACACCTGTCCTCAGTCAGCCGTGTAGCAATTACACAAACCAGATATCGAACAATGTCCGAAGTCCCTGCAGGGCGATGTTTAAAGGGTTCTTGCGGCTTCACTTATATTACACAATTGTTCATCAAAGCACCAAAAAATTACGTGTTGAACATTTGCCGAACGAGAGCCGAGAGCATTTTTTTCAAAATCAGAAATAATGCGATGTCCATTTTGTTTTAGCCGCGTTGGCGACAGCCAATCAGGGGCCGCGCTGGTGTCGCCAGAGCTGACGAAACCGTCACCAATCGTAAAGGCGCGAGATCCAAACAGCCTCAAATGCTAACTAATTGAAACCATTTGGAAGTATCTATTTATGCTTCTAATTATCAAAGAAAACCCCATTTTATTGAATGAATATGCAAAAGTTAATTAATAATTAATTTGGGTCACATAATGTGCTCAACCATGCTGCCCGCCTTGGAAGTTCGCAGGACTTTCAAAAGAAAACATGTATTTTATTTTATAATATTTAAGTTTATGCTATCTAAATATAATTTCGTTTTTATTTGTTTAAAAAAAGAACAACTCTCTCATTAGGAATATTATACATATATACATATTACAGAGTTTAAGGTTTAAGGATGCATATTTATCTATTTAAGTTTTGTTTATTTATTTTAATCTTTAATTAATTATTGTGTCGGAATAGGATATACCTTTACAACCGGCCGTTTGTAAATCCCACAATTGGTTTTCACCGTCACGACACGTACAACTTTATCAGACCCTGGATGCGTTTCAATGATTACACCTAACGGCCATTCTAACGGTGGACAATTATCCTGTCCTACAAGTACGACTGTTCCAATTTCAATAGGACGATCTGGGGCAGTCCACTTCTGCCTAACTTGCAGCGTGTGCAGGTATTCCAGTCGCCATTTCTTCCAGAAAGACTGCACCATGCTATCAAGCAGCTCTTTACGTTTAACAGGGTTGATACGCGCATCAGACAAATCCACGGCAGGCAAGTACTGCAACGGGGTCGACATTAAAAAATGTGCGGGAGTTAGAACTTCCGGTGAAGGGTCAGACGATACCACGGTGAGTGGTCGAGAGTTCATGATGCACTCTATTTGCACTAATACGGTTTGCAACTCCTCATACGTGAGAAGTTGACTACCTATCACGCGATAAAGGTGAGTTTTTAAGCTTTTTAAATTCCCTTCCCACATCCCACCAAAATGGGGGGACCTAGGTGGCAGCATCTTCCACTGGATACGCCGAGTGCTAAGCTCTCGTTTTAAAACCGGTTGAAATTCAGAATCTATAAGGAATTGAAATATATCATCTAATTGAGCCTTAGCACCCACGAAATTAGTGCCATTATCAGAGTATAAACAAGCTACTGGTCCGCGGCGGGATATAAATCTCTTGAACGCGGCCAAAAAAGCATCAGAAGTCAATTCTGAGACCAACTCAACATGAACTGCCTTTGTAACTAGGCATATAAACAAACAAATGTACGCCTTTTGTGAGCGCTGACCTCTCCGACGAGTTAATGTTATATTAATTGGACCGGCATAATCAACTCCGGTATGAACGAACGCCTTCGCTTCAGCCACCCGATACGCTGGTAAATCAGCCATTTTGGGGGTTGGATGCGATGGTTTCACTCTAAAGCAGGTGTTGCATTTCCTAACCTGAGACCTGACAACTGATCTGGCATCCAATATCCAAAATCGCTGTCTCAAAATAGACATGAGAAGTCCCGGTCCAGTGTGGCAATTCACAATATGAAAATGCTTAATAATTAAATTTACAACATGGTTATGTTTAGGGAGAAGTACAGGATGCTTAGCATCAAAGGGAAGATCTGACTTCGAAAGTCTTCCACCAATTCTCAGTATGCCCTCTTCATCGAGGAAAACCGACAAACTCTGTAATTTCTTTGAAGGTAATTTACCTGATTTGATGAGATTTATTTCCTGTGCGAAATGCACAGATTGTACTGTACGAACCATAACACGTTCTGCAATTAATAAACCCTCAATGGATTTCAACTTCTCGTCATCCTTACGACGAATAAAACGAAGAATAAAAACAATAACGCGCAAGAGTTTCTCCCATGAAGAGATACGAAGAGCTAAGTCGCATAACAAAGGTGACTCAATATGTGAGGTCACAGTCAAAATTTGAGCTTTATGTTCTGGGAGTTCTCTGCCATTAGTAGGAGTGAACGGCCTGATTGGCCAGCATTCCTGAGCAAGACGCAACCACGCAGGACCGTACCACCACAAGTCATGTGAAACGAGCTGTGAGGGTAACATACCACGCGAAAGGCAATCACTCGGGTTTTCAATTCCGGCGACATGATAAAAGTGTTCAGAATTTAAATTTTCCTGACACTGAGCAACACGGTTGCTGACAAAAACAGACCACCGGTGCGGGGAGGAATGAATCCATGAAAGAGCGATGGTTGAATCCGAAAATGCATATATACCAGCAATAGGCAGACGCTCATTATAAGTTTCACGAACAGTTCGTATCAATTTGGACATCAAGACCGCGGCACAGAGTTCCAAACGAGCAAGTGTGGTCACCTTAGTGGGGGACACCTTTGATTTAGCACACAACAGCCTCAATGTGATGTTCCCAGCCGAATCAGTAGTATGTAGGTATATGACACAACCATAACCACTCATGCTAGCGTCACAGAAGGCAACGATCAACACGGTGCTGTCGCGCGAGGGACCAACATGGCGAGGAATCCTTAAAGAAGAAATCAACGGCAACTCCTGTGTGAACGCTATGAACCTTTGAACAACACTTTCTGGAGGAGTGTCATCCCATCCAATATTACACAGCCACAGTTCCTTGATCAGTAACTTAGCATATAAAATAAGGGGGGCTACCAAGCCGAGGACATCAAATAATCGCGCCACTATCGATAGTATGTTACGTTTAGTACACTTCTCTACAAAATTATAAGTCGTGAAGAAGAATCTGTCACCAACTGGTTCCCATGAGAGACCTAACACCTTAGAGGTATTGTTAGAAGAATCTACACAGAAATCCACCGCACTACAATGCGAGCCTGGTAAGTTTTCAAGTAAAACTTTAGAATTACTTGTCCATTTCACCAAATCAAAGGCACCAGACTTAAACAAAGAGATCAATTCTCGTGAAAGACGAACAGCGCTGGCTTCATCTACAATAGAATGAACCATGTCGTCCATATACAGCCTAGACTCTGCCACTTTGGCAGCCTCCGGGAAATGAGGCCTCATGTCCTGCGCTAACTGACGCACTGTCCGCATTGCCAGGTATGGGCTAGACTTGAGTCCAAACGGGACTCGATTAAATTGAAAGGTTCGTATAAGTTCATTATTACTAAACCTATATAAAATTCTTAAATATTTACGATGTTCACTAGGAACTTCAATCTGTAAGTACATTTGTTTTATATCAGCGGTCACAGCGACCGGAAAAAGTCGAAAATCAAGTAAAAGTAGAAATAAATCTGCCTGTAAGTTTGGGCCGGTATGTAAGATGTTGTTAAGTGACAACCCTGTATGAGTTGCAGCACTGGCGTCGAGTACGATCCGCGGCATTGGTTTATCCGGCCGGGTCACGGCGTGATGCGGAATGTAATATCCCTCATCAGAAATATCGGACTCGATGACTTCGGACAAGTAACCCTTGTCAATATACTCATTAATGACGCTGTTATATTTTTCTTTTAACTCAGGTGATTGTTTGAATTTACGCTCTAAAGCCATAAAACGACGATGTGCAGCAGTGCGAGAGTTACCCAGTTCACTCGGGTTCTTAGAAAAAGGTAAGGCGACCGAATATCTACCATCATCAGTACGAGACACAGATGACGCGAACAAGTTTTCGCATTCAGTCTCTTCTGGACTTAAAAATTGCATGTTCGGTATTTCTTCCAGTTGCCAAAACTTCTGAACCAAATCATTCAAAGCTAGTGCGGAAAACGACGAAGAAGATTTATTAGAAATGTTATTATTAGGGTAATCACCCATGAGCACAAACCCGAACGCGGTCAGTAAAGCGGGAGGTGCATCAGTGCCTGACTCCACTTTGTTACCTAAATAAATATATGGAAAAAGTTGCGCACCTAATACGACATCTACATTACCGGTAATATTCCAAGTTAAATCAGCAAGCGGCAATCCCTCTAAATAGCCTACGTCACCTTTGGTTATATAATGCGTAGGCAACTGATCCGTAATACACTCAACGACCAGTGCACGTATTGTGTATTTATTATGAGAGTATACACGGGACTCAATGTCCACATTAACGTAGCCTAATATCGGCCGAGAAGCGGACCCGATTCCTTTGACAAAGGAATTACTCAAAGGAATTATGACTAAATTAAGCGCCTTGCAACAATCGACGGTTATTAAATTATTTTGTGAGCCGTTATCTATAAGGCATCGTATTATCTTCTTATTGCCATTCTGACATTTGGCGTAAACTTGCGCGGTTGACAGTAAAATTGACGCGGTCGGTGTCACTTCGGTACTTAATGACAACGTAGCATTTGTAGGGTTAACATCAACGTTATGATAAGACGTATCACTACAGGGGTTAGGCGTAAAAGATGCGCTATTGTCCGCTAAGCAACTTTTCGCGACACGTGTATTTGTGTTTACTTCCGAATGGCCTTGCGAAGCGCATGAAGAGGACCGAACCATATGCGGTGTCATTGACCCCTCACCGGTCCCCCCCTTCGATCTAATAACTTTATGATCTTTATTATCGAAATGTAAGAAAGTGTGATGTTTTTTCTTGCACACATTGCAAACATGAGTCGATTTACAAGACGTAACAGTGTGCGACGCACTTAAGCAATTCACACATCCGTGTTTTGATTTAATAAATTCAAATCTCGCGTACGGAGTATTAAAGTTTTTAAACTGAGAACAAGCATTAATTAAATGATCAGTCTGTTTACAAAAATCGCACGATCGCGCCGGCAAAGCAGAAGGTACATTACCATTACTCGCTACAAACGACTTATAAGTATGCGGACGAGCTGAATGACAAGCGGACGGCTTACATGCAGCCGCGCTCGCGCCACTGTTCGATAACCGCGTCGAGCGCGTCGAGTTATTATAATTTGAACGCTGCAATATTTTAACTCGGTCTTGTACGAATGATACTAAATCACTATATGACGGAATTTCTTTATTACGAACGGATAATTCGAACGCTTGAGTTGTATGAAAATCAATTTTTCTAAATGCACAATGAAACAATATAAAATCGGACAAGTCTTCAATACCTAACTGTTTTAATGCAGCGACGGATGAGGCATACATACCTATAAATGTATCAAGACTGTCAGCTGTGTTTGTACAACCTTTAGACTCTAAAATATTATTTAGATAATGCGTGCCCAATGCACGTTTATCCTGAAACCTTTTAACCAAGCTATCCCAGATTATTTCATACGTATCACCTGAAGGCACAATACCTGCCGTGACTTTGAGAGCGTCGCGTGTCAGTTTGCCCACCAAGTACTGCACGCGCTGCGAGTCAGTCAACTGAGTGTTGTTATGAATGTTAGATTTAAAACTTTCATAAAACTTAGGCCAGTTTTCGGTGTGGCCGTCAAAGCTGGGCAGTTCTATAGGGGGCAATTTAATTCTACTAGAAACACTACATGAGTACGAATAATTATGTGATGATTTATCAGGTAACAAAGCCTGAATAACATTATTTCGGGTGCGTTTTACTGTAAGATATAGATCATCAAATGCATCCAATGGTCTAAAATCTGGTTTAAATGATGAATCTTGAGATAACTCGAGGTCATTTAACTCATCTAAAATATTTTCAAATTGACTACGCATTTGATCGATTAATTCGGACTTAATCATGAAATTTTCGTTGCTTCTCGATGCAAAATTAGAAATGTTTATGCTAAGCTTATATAACTCATTCATACGAGAAAAAATTCGTTCTTTTTTTGCCGTCAGAAGGACGAACTTAGGATGAATTGCATCTTCTGCATCCTCCATTATGCTGTCTTTAGACATTTTAAATTGATAATTCCTGATAAATATAAAGAAAAATGTAAAATATTATTTTTCGATGGATATTTTAACTGAAGTAAAAATAAGTAGGTACTTCGAGAAAACTT
Source organism: Euplagia quadripunctaria (assembly GCA_963859945.1). Lineage (NCBI taxonomy): Eukaryota > Metazoa > Arthropoda > Insecta > Lepidoptera > Erebidae > Euplagia > Euplagia quadripunctaria. The sequence continues at coordinate 16,466,381 of OY982583.1, forward strand.
TAGTTTCGTTATTCTGCGAACATCCAAGTATTTTATTTAAAAATATTGCTTAAAAACTGTATTTAATTGAATGTATGATATGCTAGTACATAATCCAGGATCTGAAGGACCATAACTATGGTGCAGCGGCGTGTAAATAGCCGACAACACGCGGGAACTTACTTATGTTTTTCTTTAGAATATATTTATATTCCCATTAAACCCACTCTGTAGAAACTGAGTAAACAAATGGTTTCAAACGTAGCACCGAAAACTATTGGTCCCACTAACCTGGAGATCAGCTCGGGTACGCCTTCCAGCACACCTGTCCTCAGTCAGCCGTGTAGCAATTACACAAACCAGATATCGAACAATGTCCGAAGTCCCTGCAGGGCGATGTTTAAAGGGTTCTTGCGGCTTCACTTATATTACACAATTGTTCATCAAAGCACCAAAAAATTACGTGTTGAACATTTGCCGAACGAGAGCCGAGAGCATTTTTTTCAAAATCAGAAATAATGCGATGTCCATTTTGTTTTAGCCGCGTTGGCGACAGCCAATCAGGGGCCGCGCTGGTGTCGCCAGAGCTGACGAAACCGTCACCAATCGTAAAGGCGCGAGATCCAAACAGCCTCAAATGCTAACTAATTGAAACCATTTGGAAGTATCTATTTATGCTTCTAATTATCAAAGAAAACCCCATTTTATTGAATGAATATGCAAAAGTTAATTAATAATTAATTTGGGTCACATAATGTGCTCAACCACCAGCCTTGGTCGATCCTCCAAAACGGCGTCCCGCCGAAAGCAGGAATGTTACCAAGCTTGGGCAAATGCAGCGGCAGTAGGGGATGTAAAGACCACCGCATTAAAAAAGCAGCTCAACTTTGCCTCCAAGTCCTTCAAAAGAGACATTGCCAGGGCGAAGTCGGAGCACATCAGCATAATTGGTGAGAGACTGGTGGGTCTTCCTTCTGGAACTCGAGCATTTTGGTCTCTTGCCAAAGCTCTCCAGGGGAATTTCTGTAGACCATCCCTTCCACCCCTGCTAATGGGAGATAATTCGTTGGCCCACGACGCTAAGGAGAAAGCCGATCTTTTGGGCAAACTCTTTGCGTCCAACTCGACTTTGGATGACGGGGAAAACACACCGCCGACCATTCCACATTCCGCAGACCAAAGCTCAGTGCGTAAAGCACTTCTTTCCCTCGATATTCATAAGTCGAGTGGGCCCGACGGAATCCCTCCCATCGTACTGAAGACGTGTGCTCCAGAGTTGGCACCGGTTTTAACGCGCCTTTATCGGCTCTCCTACTCCCTTGGCGTCGTCCCGAACTCATGGAAGACAGCTTTAGTGCACCCGATCCCTAAAAAAGGTGACCGTTAATCCGAACGGTCCGTCCAACTATATGGGTCTGGCACAAAGCGCTTCTCTCCAAGCTTCCTTCCTATGGGCTTCCCGAGAAAGTATGCAACTGGATGACCAGTTTTCTCGCATCAAGGTCTTTGTCGACGGTGCATGCTCCGACTTCAAGTCTGTGAATGCTGGTGACCCACAAGGCTATGTGCTATCACTCACGCTGTTTCTTCTGCATATCAATGATATGCTGCAAATCAGCAGCATTCATTGTTATGCCGATGATAGCACGAGTGATGCCTTGTATGCCGGCCGCGCTAACATTTCTCGGGAAAACGTCACTGAGAGTCGATCTAAACTTGTGTCTGAAATCGAAGCCTCCTTAGAAGGAGTTTCTGATTGGGGCCGACTTAATCTAGTCCAATTTAACCCAACGAAGACACAGGTTTGTCGTGTTACCTCGGTTCGAAAGCACTTCCCTGACTGCCACAGCCAGCATCGGAATCATTGGTGTCGATATATCGAGCGAAGTCCAGTTCCGCGGTCACTTGTAGGGTAAGGCCAAATTAGCCTCGAAGAAGCTTGGCGTGCTGAATAGACCGAGACAGTATTTCACCCCGGCCCACCGCCTACAACTTTATAATTCGCAGGTTCGACCTCATATAAAATACTGTTCTTATATCTATGCAGATCAAGACCTTAATGCTAAAGGCTATAAAATCCAGGATGCGGTAAACAAATTAAGTCTGAGGACTAAGGAACCTCTTAACATGTTTATGTTATCCTTTCAAAAAGGCGAAGATATAAACCATATCTATGGTATTAAGGCCATACTAGATTGTAAGGTAGATGTACAGCCTTTAAAAACATCCAAGTTAATCCCACAGTGCAAAAGATGCCAAGCATATGGCCACACTCAAAAATACTGTTCAAAGAAACCTAGGTGTGTGAAGTGCACTGGTAAACACTTCACCAAGGACTGCACAAAGTCAATAGCAACAAAGCCTAAATGTGTTCACTGTGGCGAACCCCACCCGGCTAATTATAGAGGGTGTATAGTAGCTAAAGAACTACAAAATTTAAAAAATAAAGCCTTAAAGAAAAAAAAAAAAAAAAAGGAGCTTCACCTAACATCCTAGCCACTGGTGCTGAGAGACAATAACCGTTACGTCCTACTCATTGAAAGGTAACAAATAATGTATCATATGCGCAAATGACAAAAGCACCGCAGCTACAGCCACAGCCATCGGTGCCCCCCAAGTCTGGAAATACTACTACAGATGAAAATATCAGTAAAATTCTAAACATGTTAACCTCCTTTGACCAAAGGTTGAGAAACATAAAAGTATGCAACTACCTATTCATCCAAAACAAAAATGAGAAACACACTAATAATTATGACATGGAACGCAAACGGACTAATAAAGCACCGGAACGAGTTTCAGGCAGTCTTATCAACAGAGCAAATAGATGTGTGCCTCATATCGGAATCTCATTTTACAAGAGAATCCTTTATTCACATAAAAGGCTATAAAGTATATCATGCACTTCATCCCAACAACACAGCGAGTGGAGGAAGTGCCATCATAATTAAAGAGAGTATCTACCATTACTTAGAACACAAATGCGAAGAACAGTTTGTACAAACTATAGCCGTTGTAGTCAGAACCAAACTTCATGACATTACCATAGCAGCTATATACATTCCACCTAAGTATGCACTAAAAACAGAGCAGTACAGGAATCTATTAAAAGTTCTTGGTAATACATTCATATTAGGAGGTGACTTCATTGCAAGGAACACACATTGGGGGTCCAGACTAACTAACACCAAGGGTAAGGAATTGCTATGTGCTATCAGAGAAATCAAGTGCAATGTGATTTCAACAGGGAAACCCACCTATTGGCCTACCGATATAAGAAAAAAACCAGATCTGATTGACTTCTTCATTTACAAGAATCTATCAGCTACATACCTTAATATAGAAGAAGGATATGATATGCATTCCGATCATTCGCCTATTATATTAACTCTAAGCGAGACAATAATACAAAAAGAAAGCAACCCAAGTCTAGTAAACAAAAACACTGACTGGGAGAGCTTTCAAATTTAGATTACAGTATAGACCTCAAAGTACCACTCAAAAACAAACAGCAAGTAGATAAAGAAGTAGCAAAATTTACTTCCGACATCCAACGCTACGTCTAGCAAAATGCACCTGTCATGAAAACAAGAGTTGTAACTCACAGATATCCAGTAGAAATAAGAAATCTTATAGCCCTAAAGCGAGTCCAGAGACAAAAGTGGCAACAATTTAGATGTCCACCCGATAAAACACTGCTCAATAAACTCACAAAAAGACTAAGCAGAGCAATTCAAGAATTTCATGATAATACTACAAAGGATTACCCTAGTCAACTATCAAGTAATGGAACATCAGATTACTCACTATGGAAAGCCACTAAAAGCTTAAAAAAGCCTACCATTCACGTTTCACCTATTAAAAAAATAGATGGCCATTGGTAATGAACAGAAAGCGACTGTATTTGCAGAGCATTTAGAGCAAATTTTTCAAACGAACAGTGAGGAAAGCTCTGAAAACATAACATCGGACGTAACTAACCATGACGATTTAGAAATAAAACTCGTCACCCCAAAAGAAGTTAACAGCAATCAATCGATCAAAAAATTGACCAAAAAGAAATCACCGGGATACGACTTTATCACTGGTGAACTTCTCCAAAATGTCCCACGTAAAGCCATAGTAAAACTTACAACCCTCATCAATGCCACATTTCGACTAAAATGTGTGCCTAGTATGTGGAAAGTTGCCGAAGTTATCATGATCCCTAAACCAGGAAAACCACCGTGTGAAGTAACATCATACAGACCCATATCACTTTCACCAATCATAGCAAAATTATTTGAAAAATTACTACTCAGGCGTTTGAAACCTATTATAGAAGTTAGAGAATTGATTCCTAATTACCAATTCGGTTTTAGAGAAAAACATTCCATAATAGACACAGAATTACCAATGTTATTGAAAAAACATTAAAAGAAAAGAAAGTTTGTTCTACAGTATTCCTGGATATAGCTCAGGCGTTTGATAAAGTGTGGCATGAAGGTCTTATATACAAATTAGATAAAATGCTTCCAAAACAATTTGTGGACATTTTAGAATCTTACTTAACAGAGAGGACATTTAGAGTGAGACATGAGGATGCTTATTCAGATATCAAACAAATAAAAGCTGGGGTACCACAGGGAAGTGTTCTTGGACCTACCCTGTGCCTATTGTACACCTGCGTTATCCCTGAAACAAAAAATAGTACCATTGCTACCTTTGCAGACGATACGGCTATCATGGCTACAGGTGTCACTCACAAAGAAGCAGTGGAGAAGGTACAAACTGCCGTCAATGCCATCACCGATTGGACAAAAAAATGGCGAATCAAATTAAATGAGTCAAAATCTACTCATATAGATTTTACAAACCAACGATCTAACCATATGCCGGTATACATTAACAGTCGTGTAATACCATATGAAAATACGGCGAAATACTTGGGTATGACGCTAGACGCAAAACTTCGCTGGAAGGCTCATGTCAAAAAGAAACGCCAAGCCTTAGACCTACGCTACAAAAACATGTACTGGCTACTTGGTAGACATTCTACTTTGTCAGTAAATAACAAAGTACTTTAAAGTATAAGCAAGTACTCATGCGTGTATGGACATATGGCATTCAACTTTGGGGCTGCACAAAAAGAACTAACGTTGAAATCATTCAAAGATTCCAAAATAAGGTACTTCGGAGTATAGTAAATGCTCCCTGGTACGTTAGAAATGATGGCATCCACCGAGACCTAGGAGTAGATCTTGTTAGTGAAGTAATAAAACAAGGCTTCTTCAACATGTGAACGTTGAGGCTATCCAGCTCCTTGACACCACGGACATAGTTAGAAGACTAAAAAGAACTAAGCCCTTTGAGTTAGTTTGGTGAAGTTAGTGTTAAGTAGTGCAGTGAGCGTTACTCTTAAAGAACACAAGAACAAAGTGTCTTACCATGATAATAGAGACCATAAGAAAAGTGCCAATGGACACATTCTTAACTTTGTAAGTTTTTAGCAAATTAAGTTAAATTTAAATTACTTAATAGCCTCAAGGCCTAGATTGTAATGTTATGAGTAGCCGTTTAATTACGAGTACATCATAATGAAAAAAAAAAAAAAATCTATGCAGGAGCACCCCAGTACCAGCTTCTCCCTCTTGACCGCATTCAACGGACAGACAGAGCGACTCGAATCATCGATTGCCAGGATATTTCAGATCGGCTTGACCCTTTAGCGTTGCTTAGAGATGTAGCTTCACTCTGTATTCTCTATCGCATGTATCATGGGGAGTGCTCCGAGGAATTGTTCGGACTTATACCGGCCGCAACGTTTCGCCATCGTTCAACGCGACAAAATTTTCATCCCCATCACCTGGATAATTGGCAATCCACCAATTCCAATTTTTTTGCCTCGCACAACCAATCTCTGGAACAAATTGTCGCCTGCGGTATATCCGGATTTCACTTACCATCAGGTGACCCGTCTGCTCGTTTGCCCCCTATAATATATAAAAAAAAAAAACAAATATGTTATTATTTTCTTATAAATAAAGTAATTAGAAGATGCATAGAAAGAAGACAAATACGAAATAAATTAGTTTTAGCACAAAATGTAAGAAATGTTGAAATGCTATGAAATAATGGCAAGTTATTTAATAAGAGTTTATTTTTAAACAAAAAAAAATATTACGTAAAATATAGTGCAAATAAAATTGATTTGGTGATATCGTAATTTAATGTTTACTTTTTACAGCAGATATGCAAGCAGCAAAGTATAAAATTTACACCGACTATTTATGCCGTTATTTTTGCAGTTCACAACACAACAACAGTTTTGACCCATTTCAAATTACAAACAAATTGTAGAAAATCTCAAAGTAATTTTGTTTGATAGACTATCCAGAATTATTGCAAATTTCTGCCACGGCATGCGCTGCGATCGCTTTATATACCCCCACCATGCACTTCGCACACAGTAATGTTCTTACGACACACGTACGTCAATACTGTTAATTAACAGAAAGTACATACAGATTCCGGTATCCCTGGATATTTCGTGTCGTTAATTTTTTCACTACGAAAGTATTTAGTTCACAAACTTATTATAGTAAAGATAACACTTCCACAGACAAATTAGTTTATTGTTTTCACTTTTTTACACTTCTCATAACTTTTATAATTATATTTTTAAAGATTATATAATAAGGAGCTGACAGAACTCAATGTTTAGATTAGCGCCTTCTAGTGGATCTATATATTATTATGTATCTTAGCGTGACGGTCATGCGAGTTCAGTGCTTTTTCCCCCATAGCAAAAGCGCACTAACGTGCCTAAAGAAGTTTTCACTTCAAAAAAATGGGTGATTTTCCCATTTATGTCGTTATTTCGCGTGTAAACAATCAAAACAATATTGTTTTGTACGCTCCAAGTTGTTTCAGAAAGAGGTCGCGAACGAAGTCGCGGGCACAGCTAGTGTATAATAAATTTCAACTTAATCGGTCCAGTAGATTCGGAGCAAATTGGCCCTAAAATCAATAGGTAGGTAAAATTTATTTCTTGGCTAGTCTACCCGGTACATGTCACTGGGGTCTAAAAAGCAAGTTATGTGCATTTGATATCATTTTATTGACAGTTAGATAACTCTGTAATGAAAGTAGATGAAGTTCCTCTACGTACTTTATCTAATTTCATGGGAAAGCCCCGATTACAAAATTAAATTTCCACAAGTAATTATATAATCGAGGCTTATTTGCATTTCTTATAATTTAATCTTAAATCACATAATCACATCCATATTCTATGACACGGACACCGTTTCACAACACTGCTTATACAACAACCAAAAACTACACAGTTACTACAACAGTTAGGTACATTAAAATGAATAACTACTAACCATCACCAAAATGTATTTCAAACATTCCATTTTTGTTATCAGTCACTGTCAAAGTATTTGCGACCAAAATATTTCTTTTTTTTTCCAAATTAAACGCGTATTGTGCACTTGCTATGTGCGTCAGTGCGTACGTGTACGTGCGCGTCCCTGCCTCTCAGTTACAGCACTAATGGGTGAGTCGACTATAGCGGTCCTCGGCAAAAGGGAAAGCGGCTCTTGAATGTTAATGACACCGTCACACTACCGCACCGCGGACAAACATTAGTAATTGTGATTAACGAGAAGGACAATGGACCTTTGACAATACTTACCATTATTGAGGTAATCCGTTGTGTTCATTTACTTATGAAATGTGTTTGTAACAACACAAACATAAAAGTTCTATACCTACCTAGGTAGTTACATTACCTTGGTAGTTAGTAGTTACCTATGCTGGTTATAGTCAATGTTTGACTCTAATTAATCTATTGCTGACAGAAAATAGTGAGCATAAACCATCACATTGTACTAAAATGTGTTTCATCACTTGTTCTGAAGAAACTCGATGAGTTGATTTTACAAGTTTGTACCGGTTTGTTTGAGCGTTGGGTTTCCCAAGGATTAGGCAGAGTTGGATAAACGAGTAAAGTTAACATGGCCGTAAATAATCAAATTGGTCACAGATTGGACTAGGCGCTCCACATAAATCTTTTCGCAAAAAACAAAGTGAAAGTAATAGACGTCTGGACGGGAGCGAGTACCGCTACGTGGGACGGCACCGCACTCCGACGCTTCGAGAGTCGAGAGTGTCTCAAATGTAGTGTTGTTGTGTAACCATCACTCAAACGTTGATACAACTGACCCCTCTATACATTTACATACGTGTAGGCATTCAAACTAATTCAAAGTCAGTGCCGTGCCGAGCCGAGGATATCTGTGCCGCGATTTGCCTGTTGTTGTTTTTTTTCATAACGTTCAATGATGATCAGTTATTTTATCCGGGTACAGTATCTGTGGGTACACACGTTCTGTATGTGATATTTTTATTACGCAGCAATATAGCGTCTTGACAGTATAATTGTTATTTGCTACACGTCATTTCATTTATTCAACAAAATTTTTTTTTTTTTTTTTTATTAAGTAACAAGATGTTTACTATCGAACTATAATAACGTAACAGTGTTGTCAACATAACAAAAAAGGTAATTTAGCACTGCTGCGACCTCAAATCATACGACGGTTCTCTTTCCGCACAGACTTTACCCACATGCAGCGGCTGAAAATACTTTTCGGTCTTTTGCACAATGTGTTGTTCGACACATTATGGATATGGATATGGTTCTAGGTGCAGTGGCTTTTTTGGAAACCGACTTGTTACGGTGGCTAGTATTCGTCGAGTTATCTCGCGAGACGGTTTTTTCAGACTCTCGAAAACAACTTGTAGATATGGTTCAGGAGTAAAATGGGTCTATAGTTTTTCAACAAGATGTTGTCTCCTTTTGTGAACAAAAGTATGTCAAGTTAACACCTATATAGGTGTTAAACTTTGTTAGAGGACGGAACTAAACGACTACCTATTATTATTGTTTTAAGTGTCTAGTGCTACCTCGATCATTTTTGGTCTTTTGTAAAGCACTTATGCTTTGTAGTTCACTGCTCAGACTTTTAGCTTCGAGAAACCTCCAGATCTTATCAGCAGTGATTGTTTGTATTTCCTGCGGTTGTGTTGTTGTTAGTGGACCACAAAAGCATAGAATATGCATTGCAGTTTCTTCTGCCTCTCGACAGAATCTGCATATTGTGTTCTCGACCAACTTTAGGTTGAACATATGTTTGTTTAGTTAGCAGGGTCCGGTGACGATTGAGAAGGAGCTCAGGTTTTGTATCTTTTGAGCTCAAGAAGTTCTTTTGATACTTTGTTATCATAGCGCTTTCGAGTGTCTTACACCAGTCGGGTCTTCCATCTCTTAATGGCCATTGATATGTATTGGGCGTTTATGATTGAATAAGCTCGCCGCAAATTGGTTCCGATCAATGCTGTTCATAGTCTGCACCAGGTCTGGCGAGTTCCTCGGCTTTTTCATTGCTATCTAATTTAGACTCGCTAGCTCTCCTGCCTGTAATGGCGCGTTAATGGGGCTCTGTGGTCGTCATCACTGAGTCTCGTTGGTTCTATCACCCGTGATTCGTACAGCTGTTCATAAAACTTCTCGATCTCTTCGAGAATCTGGCCCTGCACTTTCGTTGACTGCCATTCTTAGTTTTGAGTTTCGTCAATTGGGGCCTCCCCACGTGTTGAGCGAAAACTTTTAACCCCCTGTTGCAGTCTCTATTATGTGAATATTGAAACTTCGGTGGTCGCGTCATAACAGTTTTTTAGGCTCTCATGTCCGACGTTGACGGCTGAGTAGTGCATTTACGTGAGAGAGCAATGCTTCGGCACGTATGGGCCGGCTCGACCGGAGTGATACCACGGTCTCACAGAAACCCGGCAGTGAAGCAATGCTTTCATTGCTTTTCGTCGAGTGAATGAGGTTACCGGAGGCCCTAATCCTTACCTCCCCCCCCCTCCCACTCTTCTTCTACTCCCACCTTAAAGACCGGCAACGCACTTGTGACTCTTGAGTTGCAGGCGCCCATGGGCGGCGTTAGTCATTTACCATCAGGTGACCCGTTTGCTCGTTTGCCCACTATACCAGAAAAAACAAAAAAAAGGGTTCGAGAGTCTTGGGAGAAAGTTTGGACTGTTGCTGTTTGCGTTTCCCGGGAAACAGCTTTCGAGGCTTAAACATAAAAAAAATATTTTTATTGCGTTTAAAAAATGTATATTTAGTTATCTGGTAACAATCCGCCTGATGATGACGATGAAATTAAATTATTAAAGTTGTTGGCTTAAGGTAGATCTTAGATAACTTTTCAATCGTTTTAAGTTAAAAAATCTTCTCTCACCCGAACTGTGCTGCCAGACAGTTTAGAAAACGGTCATGTCACTCGTTCCCGCCCGCAACCAAACGCGACTACGAAAATTGTAGAAACATCTAAATAGGTGGTAAAACATATTACATGCATGTTGAATTGTTTGTGTACCTATTAACATTTAGGTATATATGGAAATATGTATCTTTTTTATTTTTTTTAGACAAAAAAAATTATTTCCTCAGTTTTGCCGCCCCTAAAATCCGCCGCCCTAGGCTCCAGCCTACTGGTAAATCCGGCACTGCTACATAGTATTAAATCTTGTACGTTGGTGCGAAACCCTTCACGCGCGAGTCCGACTCGCCCTTGGCCGGTTTTATTTTGAGAATATTGTTAGTCGGCCTGGTTTGTTACCAAACCTTCTGTTCAATTTATTTTTAATGGTGCTCCAAGGAATTCTGTATTTTTCTGCGGCTGCTCTTTGGCCAAGTCCCAAAGAGCAGCCGCAGAAAAATACAAATCACTGGTTTTGATAGAATACTAGTAATGTGTGACCCACGTTACTAGTATTCTTTATAAAAAAAAATCACAACGTTCAAACATTCCTCCAGTTCTGCTACTGTGTAGTCAATATACCGACGACTGCCGAGCTTCCGCCGCTACTTTGATGGCATCGAGATGTCTATAACGTATTAAAATTTAGTTATTCTCTTCAAATTGCCTAAAATTATTTGATCGGGTTAGTTTGGCTCACGAGCTAAAGTTACCCAAATGTATGAGCCATGATTCCCCACATTAAATTTATCTAGTATTTCAGTAACTTAACTTATGATAAAACAATCGTTTCTATTCAACAAATCAAATATTAAAGAAACCTTACCTTAAAAACTTCGTTACACAATAAAGTTTGCAGACGTAAAATAAGTAAGTCACAAATTTTAACATTTCGCAGATAAATCATAACCTATATGGTACTTCCCATTGACCTAGATCAATGAAATTTGGTAAGAAGCAAGGTCTGAGAGCACAAGTAAAGAAAAAATCAGTATGCCATTAATTTGTTGATATGCCTATCTGTCTGTCTGCCAAGACCCTTTTCCTCGGGAACTCGTGGAGGCATCAAGTTGAAATAAAAATGAAATACTTATGTTAGGGGGTCGTTGAAGCTGTAAAAAATCAAGCGTCTTAGTCAACGCAATCAAAAGATACAGCTATTTAGCCTTAGATTTTAACAACTTTGAAGATTTCGCAGGTAAATTAAAGCCTATACTTAGGGTACTTCCCATTGCAGTAGGTACGGTGTATGGGAAAGTATTTTTAGAAGTGCTTAAGTTTCGTTTTTCGAAAACAACGGGCAAACATCTTCGAGAATTGGTTCTCGAGGTGGACGTACTATCTACATACAAGTTTGTTTGCTAACGGAACCCTCGGTGCGCGAGTTCCGTCGCCTCGTACTGCGAGTTGACTGACTTTGAGGTGGTATGTTTCCAGCAATGTTAAGAAATCCTCTCTCCGATACACCTGTTATTTGCTCTTAATCAGACTTTGTCGCTACTAATTCCAGAGTTCAATTTCAAGTAACTGCACGGTAAACTTATATGTACCTACGTGTTTACCGCGATAACGGTAGATTATACATACAAATATGCAAGGTCACAAAATAATAAAACCATTTAGAATTACATTCATGTAATTTAGCGTTTTTTACATAACTTGTGAAATTCGATCATCATAAAGCTGTAATCGTCTATAAAATTATACATTTATAACAAGTGCGATTTTTCGACGTTTCTATTCTACAATTAATATAATATCTGCGTTTTCATAATAATATCAAGTTTGTTACGATATTGGAACGATAGCAAGCCGCCAAAGCCGAACGTGAACTCACGCGGTGAGAGAGCGAGTTTAACACAAGTGGCTTCAACTTTTACAGAGATTATTGACTAGATCATAATTAACATTGTACATATATGTACATTATACATGTACTTACTGTTGTTAGCAGCTGTTCATTAATACACACGTAAACGAAATATAGTGTGGGGAGGACAAGATTTAATGTCATATTCGATTCACATCAAGTAGAAAAAAAATGTGAAACTAAATTTAAACACTGATGAACCACCAACTTATTTCAACCGAAATCGAATCCGTGAAATGTAAACAAGAAACTTTACAAGATTCGATTATTCGATTCCAATAGTGTCTTGTGTAATAAACACTCTCAGATAATATTTTATCCTTTCTTTTTTTTATTATATCCTAATCGATGAATATTTAACTTCAGTTGCTTCTCTTTCAATTAAGAAAAGTTTTATTTCTGAACAATTAGTTATATTAAATATGTACATGGGCCACCTTTCCTCATTCCACAAACAGGTTTTCAATAAGAACGCAAACAATTACTTATTTATAACTTAATTATAATTACAAAATGCAAACTAAATTACAGTAGTTTGACTACGTAATAATAAAAAAAAAGCAAACAAACAAAAGGTAAATAATTATGTATACTTATTTACAAACGCTGCTAGCCGCGCTGAAGGTACTAGGTGAGGTGTATCTACGAGATTTGGGCTTGTTCCACCACGTCCACCGGGGACGGACAATCAACAGACATACTGATAAATATTTGTATCAAGCAAATAAACTTAAACTATAATATAAACAAGGTGGAAGAAACAGGATTGTCGAATCTTGAAATAGTGAAGTCAGATCATCATTCTCGGAGTCGGAAAAGTTTGGAGTTTTTTGCCAGAAAATTCATGTTTTTTTTATAATTTCACATTTTTTTTGTTAAATGTGATATCATAATGAATTTTCCTGAAAAAAAACAATAAATACCACATACGGCCAAAACCTACAAAGTAATTAATCAAGTAACTTTTGTTATCATTCACTGTATAAAACTAATCGATATTATCGATTAGGTGTGGGCGTTGTTTCACGTCGCTAGCTACAGTAGCTAGTTACGTAACATGCAACCGCAGAACTAGTCTCGAGCCAAATAAGACACTAGTGATTTTTGTGACTACGTTATTTTCGCTACAACACACACGATCCTAGTAACTATTACAAGTTGAGACGTCGTTTTATTGATGCGTCATACAAACGGAGTTTCAAGTTAACTAAGGTATTTTTAACCATAATTAAATTCACAACATGGTGCTGATTTTATTTTTTCATATTAAAACTGTATTAGATAAAATGAAAATTTTTAAGTATTCATAACATTGGTTTTGGTACCGATCTACTTAATTATCATACAATTTTCTGTGTTAGTGTGAGATTCTAACTCGGGATTCGATTAATAATAAAATTACCTCCAAAAAGGTGAAACATCATCACCGGTTGCGTGCTATTAAAAGTTATTTTAACTATGGTGAATTTAAGTTCCAAAAGCGAATGAAAGGTAAAATTATTGTTAACTAAATATGACTGAACCATAATTTAAATCAAATCAAATTAGGCTGATGGATCTCGATGGCTCTGTCTTCGGTAGCAATTCAGTGGCGTTTGACGACCTGAGTTTTTAAACGCGGTGGCAAGTAGATAGGTACTTCCGCGTAGCGCTTGCGATCGGCGGCCGCGCGTTGCCGTGGCGATAGATTGCATTAGCAGCTATACATTGCGTAGCGCAAAATAAAACTAATCACTATTAATCCTTAATATTGCATTTTTATGATGAACTGACTTTTGCATCGTCATAAGTTTCCACAGAAAGACGTTTTAGTGTTTTCTGCGTCGCCGTTTCTTACACCCTGTATGTATATTAGTTCTAAATATTTTACAGTAGTTAACAAAGTGAAATGTGACTCACATTTAACCTCAACGCTCATCACACATTATGTGAGATGAGCGCTGATGGATGTGAGATCGGCGTCGTCGTATTTATTAATCAGCTTGTTCAAAAAACTTAATCACTTTTTGTCAGAGTAAAAAGAACCAACATAATCATAATATACTAATAACAATTTAACACTTAAACATACTGTAGTTAAAAAATCTTATGGCGTTTGGCCAAAATAAATGAAACTTTATTATAATTATTCACAATCATGGAGATATTTGAATCTCAAATATTTTTCATGAATCACATAAATAGAAAAAAAAATATTTTTCTCAGATTAGTTAATAGTAAACAGTTTAAATAATTTGTTAATCCTTTTAAAACAAATAAAGATATTAAAATTAATAAAAATAAAAAATTACGGTCTGTTTACACTTATTTTATATTTACTGTCTTAACTTTTTAGAGAACGAAAATTAAATTAGTTTAATTTAACTTAAATTTAGGTAAAATTTTGATAAAATATTAGTTTCGACTCTGATGACGACAACGCCATTTGGCTCAGATGTCAAGTGACCTACGGTCAACGAGCTCGTTCTACTTCGCACTGCCTCATAATGATACACATTGACATTGGGACATTGTGAAACCCAGCCTAATTATTATAATACATATTTATTTATATATTTACAAATTAACTAAATATGCTACTCAGTTTGTAACAGTAACGATGGATTATTTTAAATAGACATAAATGCTTAAATTTATTAAAATTATTGAATATTTTATTCGCATTTTTATCTTATCTAGAACGTAGCGAGGGAGTGAATAAAATATTCAACTGTTAAATCCGATATCAAACGTAACGTTTGGAATTTACAAATGTACAACTACAACTAATCACTACTATCACTGTCTCTCTAGAGACCATTAGTTTATTTGAAAAATTATTTAAAGTGTGAATGTTGAACAAAACCGAAAATGAAAATTTACAATGTACGTAAATAAAAGTGTAAATCTATCCAGGGAGTACTTTATCTAATTTTTGAGGCATTCCATCCAGCGCACCGATTCGAACCGCACCCACATATTCCACTAGCGCACCTACGGTTAAAGTTACGGCTGGGTATTAACCAATAATAAAAATATCGATAGAAATTTAAAAACATTGTTTAATGGCAGGTACAAAACTATTTAAAAAAATGTACTAACTTTTATTTCTCAATCTGATAATAATAATAATAAAGCCTCTTTGTTTTCCTTAACTTACAGAGTTTAAAATATCTATATTTACCTAAAAAAATACACTTAATGTTTACAATTAGTAAAGTTAAGGCCCCTGGCCTTATAGTAAATCTGATAGTTAACATAAATTAGTATTTTATTTTGGTCTAAGAGCTTGTAGACATCAGACTTTACGTTATAGCATAGTACCTGGGAGACCATCAAAATCGTTAGCCGTTTCCAACATATCCGAAATATAAATACATACATAAATAAATACATACATACATACAAGAATTGTATGTATGTATGTATTTAATGAAATCGTTTAAAGTAATAAGATAAGGGCTAAAAAGATTTTTGCGTAAGTATGCTTACAGGCACAACTATGTATGTCACCTCAAATATCTGTTTGAATGTGTGTATATATGTTAGCTTACACACGATTAATATTAGGCTGTAAATACTAACACAATGTACTAACAAGGAGAATAATAAAGTAGTATCTGTACACGCCACAGTAGTTTCACCACATTGGTGACGCCGACGTGGATGCCAGTTCCGGACCCGGTTTCTGCCTGCCGACTGGTGTACCTTCTAGTGATACTGGGATTGGCACATGCCAGTGGCTTCCCACAAGCGGGTCTCACCACTGGGATTTCAAGAGGCTATATATTCTTGGTATTGTTAGTTTCCGTTACACCAGACGAGTCCGTTCATAATGACAACTAGCAGGCAGAACATACCAGAGTTGGGCAGCGCACCCCAGCAAGACCAGGTCGCGCAAAATAACTATGCGAGCGATATGGCCACTCTGCCTGAAAAAATTACCCAAATATCTCGGGAGCTGGCTGAACTCAAGAAAAATCGGGAGCCAAGAGGGAGATCACCAATAACGTCGCCGTCTAGATGAAAGACACCAAGTAGAGCCTGGATTTGTTGGGAACAGAGCAAGTGTGGTGCCGAAGCCGAAAGTTGCAGGGACAAGCGCAACTGTACGTTCCAATCTCCAGGGAAGCAGTCGGAAAACTAATCTCGTCTCCGGCTGTGGCAGGACTCGGCGTCAACTCAACACCAAACTGCCGTCTATGTGTTACCGACTCAAACAGTGGTACACAATTTTTGATAGATACGGGGTCAGAGGTGTCTGTGTTTGCAGTCCGAAATCGAAAAGTCGCAGCTGACGTCAGCGCGTACAACTTACACGCCGCCAATAGAACCCCGATACGCACGTTTAACGGCGAGAAAACACTGTACAACTTAGAACTACGACATGTTTTCAAAGGACATTCATAGTCGCCGACGTACGACGTTCCATCATTGGTGCGGGACTTTTTGAGAACAAGCTGCTAGTTGACTTAGATGCTCGGAAATTGATAGACAAGGTCACAGAATTGACCGGCATTACGGAAACAACGCAGTGCTGATGGATCAGTTCGCACGATCGACCGTAATAACACTTATTACCAGAATTCTGAAAAAAATACAGAGAGTTTAATAGAACTAAAATAATTACGTTTCATCCTCGCCAAAAATCACCGCTTAATATAAATTTCCAGTTCAAGATCATAAATTAGAGGTAGTAAGTAATTTTACCCTATGGGTTTAGATTTGGATTCAAATTTTAATTGGAAGAAAATAAGTAGTAAACTATCAAGGTTCTCTTTTGCCTTTTATAAGATCAAGAAATGTACAAACTTTAAAATAGCACTAGTTACATATTATGCATATGCTTATGCAGTGCTTAAATATGGTATCATTTTATGGGGCAACATCACAGATGCATCTATATTATTCACCTTACAGAAAAAAATTATTAGAATTCTTCATCACTTCGTGACTGATTGTTTAGATGTCTCCGCTGGTTCAGTTCTCCAATAGAAAGTCGATGGCAAATGGCAACCACTTGGCTTCTTCTCCAAAGCTCTCAGCAAAACGCAGCGGAACTATTTTACATACGACCGAGAGCTGTTGGTTATACACATGTCGATCAAACACTTCCGCTATATGATCGAAGGACTCACCGATTCACTATACTCACCGACCACAAGCCGCTCACATATGCACTAAATAAAGCCTCGTCGAATAACGACACTCCCAGGAGACTTCGACAACTTGATTTCATCTTGCAATTTTGCTAGGACATACAGCATCTTCCAGGCGAAGACAACGCAGTTGCGAAAGCACTCTCAAGAATAGAAGAAATTAGCTTTCCTAGTTTTATTAGCTTCGAGGATTGACTGCGGATCAACAACAGAGCAAAGAGATCCCAGAATTTTGAAAATTTTGCAAGTTGACTTTCAAGAAGTACACACACACTTCCCAGCTGCAACCAACAAATAGTTTGCGAGACTTCCTCAGGCACATTTCGACCCTATTCAGCCATGTAGTACCGTCACTCAGCTTTTAACACAATACACGGTCTCAGTCACCCACGGGTACGAAACACTAGAGAGATTATGATGTATAAACAAAGACGTCGGAACATGGGCTGAAACATGCATACACTGTCAAAGGTAGAAGATCAATAGACATACTGGTCTCACAGTTGAGACAAATATCACCGCTGAAACTGTAGCTGCAGGATTTATTAGCGGTTGGATTGCGCGATTCGGCTGTCCCGTTACGATCACAACGGATCAAGGTCGCCAATTCGAGTCGGATCTTTTCCACCAGCTGACAAAGCGACTAGGAATCAACAAGATCCACACGACTCCTTATCATCCGCAAGCTAACCGGCAAATAGAAAGATGGCACAGATGCCTGAAAGCAGCCCTCATAGCCATGTGCAACAGCGCTAACTGGGTAACCGGGTTACTCTTGGTTATGCTCGGACTTCGTACAACAGTTCGCGAAAAAACCGGAGTAAGCGAAAAAGTCACTGATTGCTCCATACGAAGGTCCTTTCAAAGTCCTGAAACCAGATGAAAAATGTTACACAATTCAACTCACTGACAGGAACGTCGTCGTATCCGTGTATCGCCTTAAGCCTGCATTCATCCTTAACACTACGGAGGAAACAAACTAAATACATCATACGTCACCCACAAGAATGATATCACCCGCACCGGCTCTCACACCTGACACTCAGCGTGCGTCAGCAGAAACGAGCCCGCGCCGATATGTCACACGATCTGGCCGTGAAATTCGACCAGCCGTGCGATTTGCAGCCTAAGCACTATCTTGCACTCAATTCGCTAATTATCGGTTAATTATTAGGTTCTTTACACCTATCATAATACCTTTACTATTATTTTACTTGATTTTATATAATTTCGACTATTGGTGTTCTTTTTCAAATGGGGGAATATTGTAAGCATATTATTATTCGTTCTCAATACAAAATTATGTATTTCACCTCAATAACAGCGACCCTAATAACATATAATTTCCGTTTACATTATTTACATATAATTTTACTAGTCAGCTAAATATCTGTTTGATTGTGTGTTTGCTTACACACGAGTAATATTAGGCTATAAATACTAACACAATTTACTAACGAGGAGTAATAAAGTAGTATATGAATACGCCACAGTAGTTTCACGTTTCACCACATGAATATATATGGGACGTTCGTGTTTTTTATCGACAATCTGACCGGCAAATTTTTATATTTGTTAAAAAAGTAAACATGTGATTTCTTTAGTAAAATGTATTTTAAATTATTGCCTCGTTATTGTAGATTTCAAAAACATATAATACATCGAAGTATTACTTGTAATTTTTATTTTACTTCAAATTTTGTAGGAATTTTAATAAAAAATTATCACCTCCGTCACAAAAATGTTCAATTTTTTAATTTTTCATGCAAAATCAGATCTTCTGTTTCTTATTACTTTCTTATCAAGAATACAAATATGTATTTTTAGCTAGCTCCATGAGACGGAATTCTTAATATAAACATTTAAAAAATGTTGTCCAATACCACTCTGTCACAATTTTGCTTCTTAACAGAAAATATTTTTTAATATTACGAAAGTTTTCCAATAAAGTAACTTGAAAATCTGGTGAACACCTTTATTGTTTAGCATGTAATTGTAGAAAACATTATTTTTGTAAATATTACCAATAAACTGGATCACACCCTACTTTGAACTTAAATTATAAGGGGGACAAAATTGTGACAGAGTGATTAACGAAGTGACGGAGTGATAAATAATGATTACCCGCCGAACAAAGTTAACCTTATAACAGTTTTAAGTTTAGCAAACAATAACAAATTATAATATTTCCTTAAAATGCTACTATAAGTCTTATTTATTGGTATCCATTCTTTAGTACATATTAATTAAGTTTGAAAATATCTTTTCGTTTACTCTACTTTTCAAATACTTCTATTGGTTGATCGAATCGTAAAACACGCGTCTTCCTCTTTTAACTACCTTATCCGACCCATGATGGGTTGTATGGTGTTAGCCTTCATTCTGCAACATTTCACACATTGATGAGTGATTTTATTGGCCACCGTACGTCATCCAATTGGAGGTAGAAATTTGGCCAAGAAAATCACTCATCAATGTGTGAAATGTTGCAGGATGAAGGCTAACACCATACAACCCATCATGGGTAACCTACCAGAACAACGCCTACATTTAGAGTTTCCATTTTTGGACACTGGCGTAGACTATGCAGGACCTATCATGATAGCTGACGGTAGAGGATGTAGACTGATCAAATGTTTTATTTGTGTATTTGTGTGTCTGGCTACCAGAGCTCTCCACCTCGAACTTGTGTCAGACCTCACTACGGAGGCTTTCTTAGCTGCTTTATCTCGGTTTATTGCTCGAAGGGGTAAACCACGTAACATATTTTCCGACAATGGCACAACATTTATAGGTGCATTTAATGAGTTAGCCAATCTTCTATCACAAGACTTAGAATTGAGTAAGGTTGATCCAGGCATAAACTTTAATTTTATTCCCGCATATACTCCACATTTCGGGGGCTTATGGGAGTCTGCGGTTAAATCCACTAAACATCATCTTCGACGCGTTTTAAGCCTGACAAACTTGACCTTTGAAGAAATGGCAACGTGCTTGATTCAGATAGAGGCTATTCTCAATTCAAGACCTATAACTCCTCTCTCCCAAGATCCCTCTGACCTTACTCCTTTAACTCCATCCCATTTCTTAATAGGACGCTCACTTGTTATGTTGCCACATCCACAGATACAACATCTCGACATCAACAGTATCCAGAGATTTCGACGCATAGAATGTATAAAGCAACATTTTTGGAGTCGCTTCTCTAATGAATATATTCTTTGGCTTCAGGAGAGAACCAAATGGCGTCGGTCATCAGGAGAATTGAAGACAGGAACCTTAGTCCTCATAAAGGATAAAACCTCACCCCCTTTGGTTTGGCCTTTAGGCCGTATTATACAGGTTTTGCCTGGCAGAGATGGCATCGCACGAGTCGCCGACATCCGCACCAGCAAGGGAGTCATCCAGCGTGCCTTCAACACGATCTGTCCTTTGCCAGTTAATGCTGTTGAGATTACTTCAACGGGGGGGGGGAGTATGTCGAGTAATCGACATATGCCTGCCGCACCCACAGCTGATCGGTGCTAACCGGTTTCGTCGTCAGCGCCCCGTCCCCCCGCCGCCCGGCGCGAGACACAGAGACTCGCCCCGCCGGGCACCGTCATTCAGCCACAGATACGACCGTGTATGACCACGCTCGCGCTTATCAGTTTGTTTATACATTTTATTTACGCATATATCAAGTTTCAAGTATTGTAATTTCTTTTTAATCATTATACAACTTTAAAGTACCGTTCACTATTGTCATTTATACACTCCACTGAGGTATCGTTGGTAATAGGGGGTGAATTTTTTTTTAACAAATTTTTAAACATCTCATCTGACACATCAGATTCTACCAATTTAAATGATATTTATCTAACTTGTTTTCTTCCCCTTGCACTGGCAGTAGACGAGCCTGGAGTTAGTGAACGAGATCTAGGACTTAAGGGAAGTTGTCTGGGATTTGAATTTCTGGGAGGTGGTGTAAAAGCCGGAGTGTTCATCAAAACGTTCTGCAAATTTCTGTCGTTCTCTTCTCTTCTTATTTGTAATCTGCTATGGTCTCTTTATTTTTTTGTGTTCTTTTGGTGTCATATGTTCAACTAACTTTTTACGAGCATATCTCTCTAAATCTTTACGTTTGACTTCTGCAACGATTTCAGAATTAGGTTTCCTTTTTTTCACGACACCGTCGCTGTCTTTCAGCCGCAGATAATGCCATTTTGCAATTTACCTGATGGTAATACCTTAAATTAACGAAATAATTGACGATATAATAACCAACATAAGAAAACTAACAATCATCTATTTTGAAAATGAACTAAGGCTCTAAGTTCCATACAAAAACGACCACTCCGTCACGAGTTATACCACTCCGTCACATTTTTGTGACAGAAGTGTCTCGTGACAGAGGTCAAAAATGGTAATGTTCGAGATTCTCAGCATTCGCCTAATTATGATTTAAGCATAAAACTGGGCATATAAGACATATTTATCAGGAATAAATAAAATAATATTAAAACACAAAAATTACAATAACATTTGGAAGTAGTAACTTACGTGACAGAGTGGTCGCTTAATAAACACACGCACCTCGTTTTACTGTTTGCGAGCGACTGACTGGTATTGCCGGGCTGTAGGGACGCATTGCGTGGGACCAGGATGTAACGGGACTATGCTCTTGTCTAGTGACCATGGTCAAAATTGCTAACGCACATTATTTTGTACCATAAAATAAGTGACAGAGGGGAGCAACAAAAATCATATACGTCGGGAGACAGCTAATAAAATATTTTTTATTTTAATAATAGAATCATTAAAAATTATTTCTTCTTATTAATTTAATAACAACCGTTAAGTAGTTCAGTAAATATTTTTGGATAGAAACTTTCAATGTGATTTTTTTTTACGAAAGCAGTTTTTTTACATTAGTGGTCACAGAGGGACACGCTTTATTTGTATGTAAAACACCTCCGTCACACTTTTCGTGTACTATGTCACAATAATTTTGTAAAAAATATTAATAATTAAAATATAGTTTTGAGGATATTACAATTGTTGCATTGTCAAGTGTATTTTTGTAAAAAAAAAAATAAGAAATTTAGTATTTTGGAGCAATAACATTTTTTTTGCGAAGAAGACAAGTCATTGTCGATAAAAAAGAACGTCCTATATCTGTTCGAGTCAAACCTTAGATTGTAGTGGCTCCGTTAGATAACATAGTCCGGTATAAGTCGACTTTAGAAACATACGGTACTTTCTTAATTTTTTCTTTCGTAAGAACCTTCTGACAATAATAAACGCAAAAAAAAAAAAGAATTTGCGATATCGGTCCAGCCGTTCACG